>JAQSUU010000038.1:10000000-11209061 GCA_038087645.1 Saccharum hybrid cultivar R570
ATCTCCCAATAGAGGAGGTCATGCCTCCTCCCTCTCTATCACCCCCGATAAAACAAAAGTCTTCTTCTTTTCCTCCTCGTCCTCCATCTTCATCAGCCTCGACAAAATAGAAGTCTCCTCCTCCCTCTTCATCAGCCCTGAGAAAATAGATTTCTCGTCCTCCTCCTCCATCTCCGCCCAAAACAAGATCAAAGGCATCCTTGCAGTCGCAGAAAAGGTCCTCAGATTCGGTCACTAATGCTCCCAAAGTGGACCCAAAAAAAGGATGATCAGTGGCAACATTACAAACTTGATGAACCAAAAAAAGCCAGAAAAAATGCTGCAAGGATGATTGCACTAAATTCTAGAATCTATTTGCCTCACAGCTTGAGTGGAGGGAAGTCCAAATTCAAAAGGCAAACAGAGAATAAGTATAATCAAAGAAGAGTCGAAGAAATAAACCAGGAAGATTGGATGTATATGCAACAGATGGTCCAAATTAATTCGGAATTAACCATGGATGAGGCCACGCAGATCTATTATGATACAAAAGAATATGAGATGGCAAAACCCACAATCCAGTATGAAAGAGGAAATTTGTTGGTGGACGAGGAGGAGTATAAAAATTTGACAACATATATGCGTGATTTGCATGATTATTACATGGCCCAAGCAATAGAGATGGAGCATATGGGTTTTGAAGTTATTATCCGCAAGCCGCTTGTTTTTTATTTTCCTGATAAAGAGAAGCACTTTGTCGGTTAGGAGTGTTTGTTTTAGCTATATCAGAGACGCTCTCTCAATACACAAATATTGATGCTGTGGACTATGTAAGTATCCTACTTGCACGATATTATAATTAACTACTCTCTTGATACACAAATAGTTAACAACTAGACATTTTCCATGATTTATGCAGGTGTGTAGCAAAATATTGCTTAAACAAAAGATACGCTCATATAGCCTTCTTGGACCCCAAGCTAGTCAATGAGAAAACATGCGGAGGCATGCATGAAAATAAAGTGGAAGATCTGACAGAAACATTGGTTGAGATTTTCGAACAATTCAAGATGAATAAAAAACCCACATACTTCTAGCCTACAACTACGAGTATGTGTTCTCTGCCCTTATTTTTATGCTTCTTTTTTTAGTTACAATTATTCGTTAACTAGGATTTTGTGATTGCAGCAACCAGTTTGTCTTCATTGTTATCGATATTAGCAAAATCGTATCGAGGTGTGGGACTCAAAGAAAAAGGTGTGGGACTCAAAGAAAAAGTGACTTTCTTTGCTTGATCCCCTAGTCACAGTGCTTAATAAGTAAGTGAACCTAATAACATATTATTTTATAATCACACATAGTCCATTCTAATGCTGTCCCTTTTTCACACTTTATAGTGTGGTATAGTATCTAGGGAAAACAATCCATGGGACGAAGGTCCTATTCCAAGTTGCACCAATGGAATTAGAGACCCTAATGCAGCCGGCTAGAAACAATGAATGCGAGTTCTACATAATGTGGGCAATGCTTCGCTACCTCAGTGGGGAATCGAAAGCTGTAGATGCTTTGGTGTGTATAATTCCCATTTCATTTATATCTGTTAATTCAACAAAACGATCTACTATTTTGTCTTACATTTGTCCCTTTCAATATCATGTTTTTTGAATGATAGCGCTAGAAATTTAAACACCAATGGCTTTTAGATATGGAGATCATAGCACTGTAATCGGAGCTAGCATCCTTCATCGTATCCGAGATATTGGAAAGAAACGAAACATTCTTCATTGTATAGTCCGTGAAGTACAAGGCACAATATGGGCCAAAGCGGCTCACTAGACTATTGTAATTTCTTTTTTATTTTGAGGGATTGAGATCTTTATACATTTAAACTATAACTGTAACATTTGTAATATTTAATGTTGATGGACTTGTCGTCTATGTAGAGAATATAAAATGAAACCTGATTCCAAAAAACAATAAAATAAATTATAAAAATAATAAAATATGAAAAAAGATCACTATCGGTTAGCATAAAACCGGCAATGATGGTAAAGAGGGCACTGCCGGCTTGAGCTACGAGCCGGCAGTGTTGCTCAAGACATCACTACCGGTTTTACATGCAAACCGACAATGTTGTTGAAGCCATCAATGCCGACTTGAGCTACTAGCCGACAGTGTTGCCTTCACCAACACTGCCGG
Organism: Saccharum hybrid cultivar R570; assembly: GCA_038087645.1. NCBI lineage: Eukaryota > Viridiplantae > Streptophyta > Magnoliopsida > Poales > Poaceae > Saccharum > Saccharum hybrid cultivar. Next base: position 10,002,179 of record JAQSUU010000038.1, read on the forward strand.
CTTAAGCCTTCAACCGGCAGTGTTGGTCAAGGCAACACAGCTGGTTTAGGCCATAAATGTCGGCTCGAGCCACAAACCGGCGGTGTTGTTTGACTGAACACTGTCGGCTTGGGTCACAAACCGGTAGTATTGGCTCAACTGGACACTGCCGGGTGGCGCTAGGAACCAACAGTGGTCTCTCATTAGCACCGGCAGTTATGTGTTATCGGCAGTGATGTGACCCCATCACTATCGGTATGCCACTCTTGGTTCAAAATCCGGTAGTGAAGGGGGGATTTGAACCAATAGTAATGTGATGAACTAGGGTAGTGCCTGATGTGTTTAAGTCCAGTTGCTCAATTTGGAATCAGTCGAATTATACTTGAAACAAATGCAACAAATTAATTTGCAGAAAGGCCTGACCTCACCAGAGATGGATAGGGGTGTGGATGGGTGCTTGTTCTGTTAGATTAGAAACTTCATTAGCGAGTCTTTTGTGCTATGTGGGATCCAGGTACATTCGAGATCATGCAACAAAGTGGTTAATCGCCCAACTTTGTATGGACCGAGAGCTATTGCTCAGGGTTACTGCTTTGGTCTCTAGCGATCTGCCTAGAGCCAATAATGGTTTACGAAAGACATCCTCTTTCTTATTAAAAAAATTAGCAAATTTGGGTACTGATGTCGTACACGCAAAGAGCAACTCCAGCAGGGCTCCTACTTGAGCTCCCATAGCTAAATATATGTGCCTAGGCAGAAAACACAGCTCCAACAGAGCCCCTACTAGAGCCCCCAATTTGGGGTGGGCACCCAAAGCCACCCTCCAGACCCCATTCCTATGGGAGAATGGGGGCTCACCCATCGGCCCCCATCTAGCTGTTGCGGCCGTTTCTCCCCTGCGCCTGTATGGATTCTTCTTCACCGGCAACCTCAGCTTCCCTCCCTCACTGGTGACCCACCCCATTCCCTTGCAACGGCGGCCTCCCTTGCTCCGGCGCAGCGGTCCTAGCCCGATAGGAGCCTTTGCCCTTCCGGCGCGGCCTCCCCTGCAGCTCCTCCCGGTGCAGCAGCCCTAGCCTAACGGGATCCCCACCGGTGCGGTCCCTACCATTCCTCGATGAGCGAAGGTCTACCTCGAGCGTATCTTGCGATCTCGCTGCTTCCCCCGACGAGAAAGGCGGCCTTTCTCTGAGGTCGTGGGCAGATCTGCGAGCACACAAGAGCAAGCACATGAGCCTACTCCGACGGACATGGGCAAATCCGCCGCCGTGTTGCTTTGATGCGTGGCCTGCCGCTGCTCCAGGGCACGGGCGCTCCTCCAACGCCCGGTCCCCTTCCCCGTCGCATTGGCCCGAGAGCGCTTGTCTCTTTTGCGTCCGGCCTCTGTGTGTGGAGGATGTGGGGAACAAAGATTTGAGTCAATGACGAGTGGGTCCCTCATGTCATTGTCTGCCAATATGGATTTGAGAGCCTTCATTTGGATGGTGTTGTTGGAGTGAAAGCAAAATTTTGAGCACCCAAAAGTAGGGGAGAGCACCCAAATCACTACCGGATTCGGTTTCTTTGCCGAGTGCACGAGGCACTCGGCAAAGCCTTTGCCGAGAGTAACACTCGGCAAAAGCCACTCGGTAAAAAAGTCATCGGCAAAGCCATCTTTGTCGAGTGCTTTTTGTCGGACACTCGGCAAAGGGTTTGCCGTGTGTTAAACTGACACTCGGCAAAGAATTTTCAGAAAAAATAAAAAAACATCCACCACGTCTGTCGACACTCGGCAAAGAATTTTCACAAAAAATAAAAAAACAGCCACCACGTGCGCTGGGGCTGGCTGTCCGTGCGCCGCCGGGCTGGCCATGCCTGCGCCACCGGCTGCCGTTGGTGCCCCCGAGGCCGTCGCTCGAGGCCCCCACCGACCGCCGCTGGTGGCCCTACCGGCCGACGCTCGAGGCCGTGCCACCGCCGCAGCCAGCCATCCGCGTCCCGCCGCCCGGTCACGGGCGCTCCACTCAGGCCGTAGGGTCATCCGCCCGTGCAGGCTTGTTGTCGTACGCTCACGCAGGCTGGTCCTCCGATCATGGGGCCGAGCTCCGCCGCGCAAGCCACGATGGCGGGGCGAGCTCCGGCACGCAGTCCTTGGCCGTGGGGGCGAGCTCCCCCGCCCGCAGCCTCAAGCAAGCAAGCAGGAGCCGCCTCCTCAGCCTTCTCGACGGCGTGTGACCGGCCGACTGACCGTTCCGTCCAACCCACCATGGAGGCGCCACCGGGACCGGAGCCCATGGAACTCGACGCGCCATCATTTCCCAATCCTAGCAGTGGTGCAGTGGCATGGAAAGGTGGAGAGGATCAACACCTGTGTGGAAGCTAGAGTGGGGCTTCAACAAAAAGGTCTGTACCGTGCTGTGGCCCTGGATGTTGTAGGCATACAAAAGTGATTCAAACAAGATCTGTTGGTAGATAATGAGATTTGGCATGTGATCTTGCACACCATGTGTTTGTAATATGGCTATGAAAGGTTAAGTAGTTTCTCCTTTGTTTCCTGCAGGTTATGGCTAAGGCACGAAGAGAAGGCATTTGTGATTTATGGTTGCATGCATCAGGTATGATCATCCCTTTTCATACCAGGTGGTTCTATTTTTGTTTAAACCAATCTTTGTTTCCATCTCATTATATGGAATCAATAAGAGCATATTTGCATGCTTGCAGTAATAGGAGGAAGCCAAAGAATAAAAGGGCTAAGTGGCGTTTCATGTGCTGAAGGTGATCGCCAAAAATAGGAGAAGATCAATGAACTTTTCAGGAAGCCTCTCTATATGCAATATAGACCTTTGGGCCGGTCCACAGGCTCGCCCCTTTGCCTATGCATAAAAAAATCATTTTGTTGAATGCTTCAGTTCTAGGTTTTCTGTCCACTTGAGAGAGCATTAGGATCAGGCATTCACATTACATTGAATCTTTAGCTGATACATCTATCATTGTTGTAGTGAATTTGTGATTTTTAAGAAGGTTCAGCATTTCGGACCATGATGGCTTCTAATATACACCTTATGCAGAGACTTGCCATCATTCCAGAAGATTTTGGTGACTATGGATTCCTACCTGCTGGTCGTGATCACATTACCCCTTATCCTTCAGGTGATGTTGTTCTTTTCTTGTATAGTTTGATACTCTGGATTAAAGATAATTTGGCTCTGTTCATTCTTTGTCACCATGTATAAGCTGCCTGTATATTTTCAAGCCAGATGATTGACAATGATATGCTAAACCAAAATTGCGGTCACAGTTCATGTAACAAGATGTTTCTAGGCACACAACATTTATTGTTTCTTTATCGAACTTTAAATCTTACCATAACTACATAAGACATAACAGATAATTTTGTGCACTCTATAATCATGACATACATTTCCTCTTCCTCTGCGTGATATACAAATAAAATGCACTTACAGTGGCTGCCGCATGGATGTTACCACATGGATACTTGAACTTTCAGTTTGATTGTTTCAGCATTCTTCTAGAGAAAAATTGTCATGAATTTTGACTGCTCTATTCAGTAGATGTATAAACTATATAGTAGCTGCAGTATACCTATGCATTTTTGGAGGATGACTATGAAATTAGTGTTTCTATGGTGCAGCTACAACATCTGTGCATCCATAATTTCTGATTTTACATTTTGAATTGGCTCCAATGCTGGGTTTCTTGGTGCAGCTAGCACCTTGGATTTTTGTTGGCTTGCAGTGATGTAGCCTACAGGTTAGGACGGGCAACCTGGCAATGGATAGCTGCTTGCATCTGCAAGGCAGGCAGAGCAGGCAGGAATTAGGTGCATAGTCAGCTCTCAATGGCAGGTATCAGATATAAATTGTGCCTTACATATCATTTTCTTAGATTCTTGATTCTTCATATGTAGATGGCCTGCAATAGACTCACTGTGCCTTTTTCTAATATGCATATGCAAAGTTGTCACACTATTAAATATAGTCTACTCCACCATATCATATCAGATATAAGGAGAACATGGATGTTCTAAAGCCTTCTTTTTATACACAATTATGTTTACACTCAATTTTCATGGGCGCATGCATCTTATCATAGTCATATCCATCCCGGCTATTAAACATCTCCGCTTATTAGACATGCCAATAGTACTTCGGCTTTTTACTTAGCAAATTGTGTTCTTGGTATGGCTGAAGGACATTAAAGTGTTAGTATTTTTGTGGTGCATGTTAGATTGTATGCTTCCTGCTTAGCTGTAACACCCTAAAAATTTGAAAAGAAGAAAAATAGGAAAAACATGATTTTTATATTTATTTTTGTGAAGCATGCAAAATTTAGAATAAGAATAATTTTTATATATTTAAAATCAAATATAAGAGTAGAAACATGTATGTGCACTCATGCTGTTGCATTTAAATTTTTGAGATGAGTGGTTTGATTTAAATTCAAATTTGATTCCAAAATCATTTGAAAATGCTTTGAAATAATTGAAAAGGAAAAAGAAAAAAAAATTTTCTTTCTCCTCGCTTTCGGCCCGGCAGCCCATCTCTTCACCGCGGCCTCCTTCTCCTCCTGGGCCGAGCCCAAGCCGCAGCAGCCGGCCCAACTCGCGCGCGCGCTCGCGTTCCGCAGCGGCCGCGTCTCCCGCCTGAGTCGCTGACTTGTGGGTCCCGCCTGTCATTGACACTTTCACCTTTCCTTTCTTCTTCCTCCGGCCGAACGCAGCTTCCCTCTTTCTTCTCCGATTCGGTGAATCAAATCCACCGCGTATCTTCGTTCCTTCCTTACTTAGCGACGTCTCCGGACTATAAAAACGGAGCCCCGCATGATTCCGCCCTCATCCCGTCTCATCGGTAGCCGATTTGGTGCTCGGGAGCTAGGTCACCGCGAGCACGAGATCCACCGTCCGCCCCTCAAAGCCGCACGCGCTCCTTGCTTCATCCTCGGCCACGATTCTGCCCTAGGTGAGTTCGCGTTGAAGTTATCTACCTGCCGGTACCTTTGCTTTGCGATTTCGTGCACCACAGAGCGAGATAGGCTCCACCCGGCCATGGCGCCGCCGCGGGAAGCTCGCCGTCGGCTGATTCCGACCGGAGCGCCGCCGGTTACCTCCTCGATCCGATCTGGACCGTCCGATCTAAATCCAACGGCTAGAATTAGAAGATACCGGTTCGTTTGTAAAATTGTAAAAGAGTCCCTGTGATTTTTAAGTATAGAACCCGTAGTCCTAAAACGTAAAGCTCAGAGTACGCTTTGATCGGTTGAAAACGTATTTCGTCTCGGTAAATGAAAAATACGCTTTCTGATATTTACAGTTTTGCCATTCAGATTGTTTTAGTTGTAGAATTTTTGTTTTAGCTCCGATTTGATCCATTCAAATTGCGTTAGATTCATATTTGCGAGCTCTACATGATGATAGAACTGTACAGTAGGTTTGAGATAATTTATTTTCAAGTTTATATTAAAGTATTTATTTTTCTATAGGAAATCTTTGGAAATTCATAACTTTATCGTTTTAGATCCGATTTTCGTGATCTTCGCGTCTGTGTGATCCTAGCAAGTTGTAGATTCATTTTAAAGACTTTTTATTTTATTTTCTTACTGTTGGTGTATTGTTCTAATTATAGTCTTGTTTGTCAATGCATGATTGCCTCTGGATGTGTGTTGTTGATAATGGTTGATCGAGTATAGACGGTGAGAAATTCGTTGGAGATCAAGAGCTTTACTACGAGCAAGATCTTCAGGACCAGTTTGAGCAAGGCAAGTATAGCATGGGATTATCCTTGTTGTCCTATTCACCTTATGCAAATAATGTCATTATGCATTCATTCCTTGTTAAGGATGACTTAGCGATTGATCCTTTACCTTGGTACCTATTAAATTGCATTGAGTAGTTTGGCTAGTGCTTAAACATGGACTATGATCATGTAATTTGACTAATGGAATATGCAATAAACATTAAAAGATGATTTTATTTCTGTTTAAGGGTACTAGAGCATGGGGTTACTTTTGATGCTCTAATTGCTCTCCATAAGGACTCATCTATAAGCGACAATCCGGGATTTACAGTACAACTGTGGGGGCTATATGGCTCTGGCTTTAGTCATATAGAAGGACCTTTTCTAGCTTGTTAGAGGTATTCCTTTATGGCGTAAGAATGGCTTGACGAATCGGGTATAGTGCGGCCTCTGTCCTCATGTGTATAGGCTGCGTGTTATTGTGCCATCAGGAAGGGGGGCTCTACATCTGTTTGCCGAGTGAAATCTAATGACCCTAACTTGTTAGACGAACCTTCGAAAGACTTCATAGTGTTTACCCTGCCTGCTCACCTTGGTAGTGTTTTGGGAGTAATTAACCCGGGCATTTGGGTAACACGACTCACAGTGAAAGTGTACAACCTCTGCAGAGTGTAAAACTGTTATAACAGCCGTGCTCACGGTTACGAGTGGCCTTGGACCCTTATGGAATAGTTGAATAATTGTTTATGATTATGTTTTTGTTATTCATTAATCATTTCACATGGATCATATGTTTAATGTTTATATTGAGACATTTTGATGCTATTGTTATGCTAAAATCATGCTAACTAAAAGCTACATGCTGATAAACCAATGAATATGCCTTTTTGAGCCTCATGAACCCCATGTTACACTTGTTGAGTACGAGATGTACTTACGCTTGTTTATTTCTTTTACTTGGATAAAAATCCCGGATGGGTAACAGATGGAGGTAATAGTGACTACTACGCCTACTTCCCTGAAGATTACTAGTCTTGCTGTCAACCAGTCAATGTACCTGTGACTGGAGCTACCACGAGAGATTTTTATTTATACTTCCGCTACGTTTGTGTTAAGACTATGTGTTTAAATATCGTGATGTAATAACATTTGTCATGATACTTCTGTTATAATTTGTGAACTTATGTGTGATTGATCTCTGGGCGCACATAAGTGTATGCATTCCATTTGGTCGATGAATGGGTGTGACAAAGTGGTATCAGAGCTCTTGTTGACTGTAGGACGCAAGCCTAGCTAAGAATGGTCGATTTAGTATCATCTTTACACTATTTTTATGCTCACTATCTTGCTCTTGTTATTTGATAAATTTTTATGCTTCTTATGTCACATTCTATTACGAAATTTTGCCTCTATTCTAACTTCATCTAAAATTCTGTAGATGGCCCGTAACCGTAAGACTGCCCGCATTAGCTCTGCAGGATACTACCCACCTCGTGCTCTGCATGTAACTGAAGAGCCACAAGAGCCAGAACCTCAGGAACAGGAGCAGACTCCTGTGACACCAGTCCAAGCACCAGCACCTCCTCAGGAAGAGCCTGAGCCTGAAGAAGATCCAGAAATCGTCAAGATTGAAGATGATGAAGAGGAAGCTAATGAAGGAGTACAACCCCCGCCTCCATCATATGAAGCTCCTGAAGATATGCCACCTGCTCCAATGGGGTGGACTGTGAGGATCTACCACAGGAATGGAGGGAATGCTGTCTCTCATCTTCGCCTGGTGGGGATGCTCACTGATTACTTCGCTGACTGGCATCCAGCTGTGGAGTACGTCTGCTGGGAGTACACTCATCCACTGGAGGACACGTACTGGAAGGCAAGGGCAAGCATCTTTGCCCATAAGGAAGACAAGGGAGCATATCAGCTGGACAGGATGTTCTCTCACGTGGGACATCGAGCTACTATAGAGGATAGCATTGAAGATGCTGCTTTTGAAGCATGTATGGGTCTCCGCTATCTTCGCTTTAACCTTATGAAGCATGACATTTATCGCTTCTTTCCTCGTGCACACCCTGAACTTGGATGGGCTATGACAGATCCAGTGCAGCTAGAGCCACTACCTCGGGTGATGGTGGACTTTGTCTATGATATGATGGATAGGAAGCTGCAGCTAGAAGAGATGGTGAAGGCACAAGGGAAGACTATCAAGAGGTGCCAAGCAACCATTGATGAGCTCCGAGCAAACCAAGGCATGCCCAAGATTTATGAGACATTAGAGCATGAGCCACTTCCTTAGGAAGTAGGAGTCCTTTATGTAATAAGAACGTTCTTAGTAACGTCAGTTGAGTCAGTCGAGTCTGTCGTGTGGTTTGAACCTTGGCGTGCTAGTTGCTTTATTATTATGCTTATGTGTGAGTTGGATCTTTGTTTGAGTGTCGGGACTTGTAGGCATGTCTACAAGTTCCATTCTTAAGAATAATAAGTTAAATAGTCAAGGAATAATAGTTGGGTTTGATATTATCACGTTTCTGTCTTTGCTGTTTTCTGGAGCAGTCTTCAGTGTTTCTGCTATAGTTTAAAAACGGTTCGTGCAACATTTATGAAATTTTTATGAGAGAAACTAGACTCAAGCATCTTTCCAATGCCACTGGAATCACCTTTTTATCTGATCTGGTTCGAGAGATATAATTTTTACAAACTAAAGTTTCTGCACAGTCTGGAATCTGGAACAGTTTCTGTTACGCCTTATTTTTCATAGACTTAACGACAGAATTTGATCTTGAGGTCCGAATAGAAATTGTGGATAATTTCATAAGCTTTCCAACCATATAAGGCACGCCTCTTTTGGATTTCTGTAACTCGAGATATGATTGAAATACTGAACTGTCAACATTGCAACTCGTCCAGAAAATTTTCAGATCTCCTTCTTAATCTTATAAGTGGTTGAAATCATGGAATTCTTAAAGTTTGCATGTTTATGGGTGGCAGATGGCCGGAAGAGGAAGAGGCAGAGGTCGTGGAAACATTCCCCCAAATCCACCACCACCACCGCCACCAACTATCGAGCAACTGTTGGCGGTACAGACGCAGTTGATGCAGCAACTAGTGCAAAATCAGCAAAATCAGCCAGTTGTTGGGGCTCAACCACGTGATAAGCATGGTGAGTTTTTGAAGGGTCGTCCCCCAGTGTTTACACATGCTGCTGATCCTTTGGAGGCCGATGATTGGCTTCGTGCTGTGGAGAAACAACTCACGATTGCCCAATGTGATGACCGACAGAAGGTGTTGTTTGCTTCTGGGCAACTTCAAGGAGAAGCTCAGGATTGGTGGGAGTCATATGAGTATGGTCGTCCTGCCAATGCTCCTGCAGTCACCTGGCAGGAGTTTAGGGAGAACTTCAGGGCATACCATATACCTGAAGGAATGATAGAGTTGAAGGCGGAGGAATTCAGGAACCTGACCCAAGGGTCAATGACTGTAGCTGAGTACCGTGACAAGTTTGCTCAATTGTCACGATATGCTCCACATGAGGTGGCCAATGACAATGATAAGCAGCGCCGCTTTTTGAAGGGATTATATGATGGACTACAGTTGCAGTTGATGTCCAATACCTACCCTAATTTTCAGACGCTTGTAAACCGCGCTATCGTGGTGGATAGCAAGCGCAAGGAAATGGATGCAAAGAGGAAGAGGTTACAGGGACAAGCCTCTAATAGCAACACCCGTCTGCGTACTGGTTTTCAGCAGAATACTCAGCAGAGGCCTCTCTCTGGACAGTGGAATCGTGGTCAGGTCCCATTCCGTGGACAGTTTCCGCAACGTCCCCCATTCCAGCCACAGAATAGCAACCAACGTCCACCGCAGCAGAATGGAAATCAAGCACAGCGTCAGGGTCCTTCCAATAACACTCCTATGAAGACCAGTGCTCCCAATACCCCCAACAAGTGTTTCCGATGTGGAAAAGAAGGTCACTTGTCTTACAATTGCCCGGAGAAGCTTAACCAGCAGACTCCCCAGAGACAGAGCAGCCACCAGAAGACCGCACCTAACTCAGGAAGGGTGAATCACTTGTCCCAGGAAACTGCAGTGGAGGAGCCAGAAGTTATGCTTGGTACGTTCGATGTTCACTCTACTCCCGCCACTGTACTTTTTGATTCTGGAGCATCACATTCTTTCATATCGCAATCATTTGTTAGAATACATAGAATCCATTTATGTGCCATGAAGAACCCTATCTTAGTAAACTCACCTGGTGGAAGCATGCCAGCATCTTATCGCTGTCTTCCGATTAGTCTCAACTTAAGGGGGGTAGAGTTTACAGTTAGCCCGATAGTATTGAGAACAGCTGGGATTGATCTTATATTGGGAATGGATTGGATGATGCAACAACAAGCAAAGATTCAGTGTAAGGATAAATCAGTTGTACTGACAACACCAAAGGGTGATAGAATCAGGGTTGAAGTAAAAGTGCAAAAACAAGAGACTGCTACAGTGAACCAGCTCAATGATGGTGCCAACCAGGAAGATCCAGTTGTGGAGGAGTTTCCAGATGTGTTTCCAGAGGAATTGCCAGGTATGCCACCAGACCGTGACATTGAATTTATTATTGAATTATTACCTGGAACTGCACCTATAGCTAAGCGTCCATATAGAATGGGAGTAAATGAATTAGAAGAACTTAAGAAACAAATTAAGGAGTTGCAGGATAAGGGTTTTATTCGTCCTAGTTCTTCACCTTGGGGAGCACCAGTGATTTTTGTGGATAAGAAAGATGGAACTCAGAGGATGTGTGTAGATTATCGGTCTCTTAATGAGGTTACTACTAAGAACAAGTACCCATTGCCTAGGATTGATGACCTGTTTGATCAGTTGAGAGGAGCTTGTGTATTTTCCAAGATTGATCTTCGTTCTGGATATCATCAGTTGAAGATTCGTGCTAGTGATGTACCAAAGACAGCTTTTACCACACGGTATGGGTTGTATGAGTATACAGTGATGTCTTTTGGTTTGACTAATGCCCCTGCATACTTCATGTACTTAATGAATAAGGTGTTTATGGAATATCTGGATAAGTTTGTAGTGGTATTCATCGATGATATTCTAGTATTTTCCAAGAATGAGGAAGAACATGCGGAACATTTGAGGTTGGTCTTGCAGAAGCTCAAAGAACACCAACTATATGCAAAGAGGAGTAAATGTGAGTTTTGGTTGAAGGAAGTTTCTTTTCTAGGTCACATTGTCTCTAATGGAGGAATATCAGTAGATCCTGGTAAGGTGAAAGATGTATTGAATTGGAAACCACCCATCAATGTGAGTGAGATCCGTAGCTTCTTGGGATTAGCTGGTTATTATAGAAGATTTATAGAGGGATTTTCAAAGCTTGCAAAACCAATGACTGCATTATTGGAGAAGAATGCCAAGTTTGTGTGGTCCGAGAAGTGTCAGGCCAATTTTGAGGAGCTAAAGAAGAGATTGACGACTGCACCCGTCTTAGTTTTGCCAGATCTGAGTAAACCTTTCTCTATCTATTGTGATGCATCTCGATTGGGTTTGGGATGTGTACTGATGCAAGAAGGTAGAGTTGTGGCATATGCATCAAGGCAGTTGAGGAAGCATGAGTTAAATTACCCTACTCATGATTTGGAATTAGTTGCAGTAGTTCATGCATTAAAGATATGGAGACATTATTTGATTGGACACAAGAGTGATATATACACTGATCACAAGAGTTTAAGGTATATCTTTACTCAAACGGATCTGAACTTGAGGCAGCGTAGATGGTTGGAGTTGATAAAAGACTATGATCTAGAGGTGCATTATCATCTAGGAAAGGCCAACGTTGTTGCTGATGCTCTTAGTAGGAAAAGTTATGCAAATGAAATACAAGTAATGCTTATGCCAAAGGAATTATGTGTCGAGTGCAAGTATTTGAACTTAGGATTTACTACCAATGCAGTGGAATTAGTATTAGAGCCTACTCTAGAGCAAGAGATCCGTAAAGGTCAGCAGAAGGATGAAAAGTTGAGGGAGATAGCTGAAAACATAGCGAAAGGTAAATCTCCAGGGTTCCGTAAGGATGATAATGGTACGCTATGGTTTGGAAAAAGGCTGTGTGTGCCTGAAGATAAGGATATCAGAATGGTAATTCTGCGTGAAGCTCATGAGTCAGCTTATTCCATACATCCGGGGAGTACTAAGATGTACTTGGATCTGAGAGAGAAATATTGGTGGTATGGTTTAAAAAGAGATGTTGCTGAGTATGTTGCTTTGTGTGATACTTGTCAAAGGGTGAAAGCGGAACATCAGAGACCTGCAGGATTGTTACAGCCTATGCAGATACCCGAATGGAAATGGGAAGAGGTTGGTATGGACTTTATAGTTGGGTTGCCACGGACTCAAAGAGGATATGATTCAATTTGGGTGATAGTGGATCGTCTGACTAAGGTTGCTTATTTTCTGCCTGTGAAGACTACATACAGCAGTGCGAAGTTGGCAGAATTGTATATGGAAAGAATAGTGAGTCTACATGGAGTACCCAAAAAGATTGTGTCTGATCGAGGTACTCAGTTTACATCTCATTATTGGCAAAAGATACATGAATCATTGGGAACCAAATTAAATTTTAGTACAGCTTATCATCCTCAGACAGATGGTCAAACGGAGAGAATTAATCAGATATTGGAAGATATGTTGAGAGCTTGTGCTTTACAATATGGTACTAGTTGGGATAAGAGTTTGCCTTATGCAGAGTTCTCTTATAACAATAGTTATCAGAAGAGTCTTCAAATGGCACCGTTTGAGGCTCTGTATGGACGAAAATGTAGAACCCCGTTGTTCTGGAATCAGACAGGGGAGAGTCAAGTGTATGGGCCTGATGTATTAAAGGATGCTGAAAAGAAAGTGAGAATGATTAGAGATAATTTAAAAATAGCACAGTCCAGACAGAAAAGCTATGCTGATACTCGCAGAAGGGAGTTGACTTTTGAGGTAGGGGATTATGTATATTTGAAAGTATCGCCAATGAGGAGTGTGAGAAGGTTCAACATGAAAGGTAAATTGGCACCAAGATATATTGGACCTTTCAAGATTATAGAAAGACGTGGTGAAGTGGCATATTAGTTGGAATTACCTGAAAGTTTGGCAGGTGTACATGATGTGTTCCATGTGTCTCAATTGAAGAAATGTTTACGAGTACCAGAGGAGCAGATTCCATTAGAGGAACTTACTGTTAAGGAGGATCTTACATATGAAGAGTTTCCGGTTAAAATTTTAGAGACTGCGGACAGAGTCACAAGAAGTAGAACAATCAAAATGTGTAAAGTACAATGGAATCGGTACACAGCAGAAGAGGCTACTTGGGAACGAGAAGAGGATTTGAGAAAAACCTACCCGCAACTGTTTGAGTAAGCATCGATCGAATCTCGGGACGAGATTCATCTTAAGGGGGGTAGAATTGTAACACCCTAAAATTTTGAAAAGAAGAAAAATAGGAAAAACATGATTTTTATATTTATTTTTGTGAAGCATGCAAAATTTAGAATAAGAATAATTTTTATAAATTTAAAATCAAATATAAGAGTAGAAACATGTTTGTGCACTCATGCTGTTGCATTTAAATTTTTGAGATGAGTGGTTTGATTTAAATTCAAATTTGATTCCAAAATCATTTGAAAATGCTTTGAAATAATTGAAAAGGAAAAAGAAAAAAAAAATTCCTTTCTCCTCGCTTTCGGCCCGGCAGCCCATCTCTTCACCGCGGCCTCCTTCTCCTCCTGGGCCGAGCCCAAGCCGCAGCAGCCGGCCCAACTCGCGCGCGCGCTCGCGTTCCGCAGCGGCCGCGTCTCCCGCCTGAGTCGCTGACTTGTGGGTCCCGCCTGTCATTGACACTTTCACCTTTCCTTTCTTCTTCCTCCGGCCGAACGCAGCTTCCCTCTTTCTTCTCCGATTCGGTGAATCAAATCCACCGCGTATCTTCGTTCCTTCCTTACTTAGCGACGTCTCCGGACTATAAAAATGGAGCCCCGCATGATTCCGCCCTCATCCCGTCTCATCGGTAGCCGATTTGGTGCTCGGGAGCTAGGTCACCGCGAGCACGAGATCCACCGTCCGCCCCTCAAAGCCGCACGCGCTCCTTGCTTCATCCTCGGCCACGATTCTGCCCTAGGTGAGTTCGCGTTGAAGTTATCTACCTGCCGGTACCTTTGCTTTGCGATTTCGTGCACCACAGAGCGAGATAGGCTCCACCCGGCCATGGCGCCGCCGCGGGAAGCTCGCCGTCGGCTGATTCCGACCGGAGCGCCGCCGGTTACCTCCTCGATCCGATCTGGACCGTCCGATCTAAATCCAACGGCTAGAATTAGAAGATACCGGTTCGTTTGTAAAATTGTAAAAGAGTCCCTGTGATTTTTAAGTATAGAACCCGCAGTCCTAAAACGTAAAGCTCAGAGTACGCTTTGATCGGTTGAAAACGTATTTCGTCTCGGTAAATGAAAAATACGCTTTCTGATATTTACAGTTTTGCCATTCAGATTGTTTTAGTTGTAGAATTTTTGTTTTAGCTCCGATTTGATCCATTCAAATTGCGTTAGATTCATATTTGCGAGCTCTACATGATGATAGAACTGTACAGTAGGTTTGAGATAATTTATTTTCAAGTTTATATTAAAGTATTTATTTTTCTATAGGAAATCTTTGAAAATTCATAACTTTGTCGTTTTAGATCCGATTTTCGTGATCTTCGCGTCTGTGTGATCCTAGCAAGTTGTAGATTCATTTTAAAGACTTTTTATTTTATTTTCTTACTGTTGGTGTATTGTTCTAATTATAGTCTTGTTTGTCAATGCATGATTGCCTCTGGATGTGTGTTGTTGATAATGGTTGATCGAGTATAGACGGTGAGAAATTCGTTGGAGATCAAGAGCTTTACTACGAGCAAGATCTTCAGGACCAGTTTGAGCAAGGCAAGTATAGCATGGGATTATCCTTGTTGTCCTATTCACCTTATGCAAATAATGTCATTATGCATTCATTCCTTGTTAAGGATGACTTAGCGATTGATCCTTTACCTTGGTACCTATTAAATTGCATTGAGTAGTTTGGCTAGTGCTTAAACATGGACTATGATCATGTAATTTGACTAATGGAATATGCAATAAACATTAAAAGATGATTTTATTTCTGTTTAAGGGTACTAGAGCATGGGGTTACTTTTGATGCTCTAATTGCTCTCCATAAGGACTCATCTATAAGCGACAATCCGGGATTTACAGTACAACTGTGGGGGCTATATGGCTCTGGCTTTAGTCATATAGAAGGACCTTTTCTAGCTTGTTAGAGGTATTCCTTTATGGCGTAAGAATGGCTTGACGAATCGGGTATAGTGCGGCCTCTGTCCTCATGTGTATAGGCTGCGTGTTATTGTGCCATCAGGAAGGGGGGCTCTACATCTGTTTGCCGAGTGAAATCTAATGACCCTAACTTGTTAGACGAACCTTCGAAAGACTTCATAGTGTTTACCCTGCCTGCTCACCTTGGTAGTGTTTTGGGAGTAATTAACCCGGGCATTTGGGTAACACGACTCACAGTGAAAGTGTACAACCTCTGCAGAGTGTAAAACTGTTATAACAGCCGTGCTCACGGTTACGAGTGGCCTTGGACCCTTATGGAATAGTTGAATAATTGTTTATGATTATGTTTTTGTTATTCATTAATCATTTCACATGGATCATATGTTTAATGTTTATATTGAGACATTTTGATGCTATTGTTATGCTAAAATCATGCTAACTAAAAGCTACATGCTGATAAACCAATGAATATGCCTTTTTGAGCCTCATGAACCCCATGTTACACTTGTTGAGTACGAGATGTACTTACGCTTGTTTATTTCTTTTACTTGGATAAAAATCCCGGATGGGTAACAGATGGAGGTAATAGTGACTACTACGCCTACTTCCCTGAAGATTACTAGTCTTGCTGTCAACCAGTCAATGTACCTGTGACTGGAGCTACCACGAGAGATTTTTATTTATACTTCCGCTACGTTTGTGTTAAGACTATGTGTTTAAATATCGTGATGTAATAACATTTGTGATGATACTTCTGTTATAATTTGTGAACTTATGTGTGATTGATCTCTGGGCGCACATAAGTGTATGCATTCCATTTGGTCGATAAATGGGTGTGACATTAGCCAGCTCTGAAGTAAATAAATCTAAAAGGCATCAAGACATAACCTTTTTTTGCTTATTACACATACCAATAGTCTTTCAAGTTTTTTACTTACGATATGTAAGCAGGCTAAAAGGTGTTAAAATCTTAGCATTTGATGCTTCTTACAAGGATGTTGGACTGTAGTAGTCTGCATGGAAGCCTTTTAGCTTGCTTAACTCCAGACGGCTTACAAGGATGTTGGAGTAGTATGCATGGAAGCCTGGCGGCCAGCAGCTTGCTTTAGCAGCCAGCCAGGCTGCAGCCAGCCGCATGGAGGGCATAGCCGAACGCACTAAAAATCTTAGAATTGCATGCTTCTTGCAAGGATATTGGATTAGTCAACATGGACGCCTATAAGACAATTTCCTTGGTTGCAGAATGCTCTATGTGATGGATGTATCAATGATTTTTTGGTGATAAAGGAACTATAATGTTTCTATATCGCTATCAATCTTTTAATAGTTTAGATGTAAAATACATTTGTAGGATGTCTATTCCTTAAGTTATTCTTTTATTTTTTATATAAACTCTTAAAGATTGCCTTAATTTTTTTATTATCATAACTTACATTTGGCAACTTGTTGTAATTTATGCAGATTGGTAGAGGCAAGACTGAAAACGCATTTGGGCCCCCCAGAGGACATTGTTAATGACATGAACACCAGAGGGAGTGGTCTAGGGGGTGATCCTATATTTGGGGAGTTGTTTGCTCAAAAGGCTAAATGTTGGTACACAAACTAATGCATACTGAATATGTGGAAATTCTGACGACGTTGATTATTTTATTATTGATGCTGATGGTTATATTGTACTGATTTGTGTTAAGAGCTGGATATAGTGGACAGTAAATTTTTTATCTTTCAGAACTTTTGGTCCGAAATCTCAAATCGGTCATTAGTGGACGTCTCTATTTGGGGCAGCTATTATTATGTTTATTAATTGTGTCATTTTTATTTTACTTGTACAGGTCATTCTTCTGCTCCTACGGCTATTAGTAAAGTGGCTGGTGGTATGAAATTGGCCAAGACACAGAAGATAAATCAGTTCCTTGAATCTTTGAAAGCTGAAGGAGAACTCATATCTGAGGACACTCAACAAAGTGGAATTCAGTCAAGGCTGCCATCTGCCCCACCTAGTGATCCTATCACGGTGGCAATTGAAGAAAAAATCAATGTCACTGTTAAAAGGGATGGTGGAATTCATAATTTTGATATTAAAGAAACCCTTGCTCTCCAAGTTCTGAATGACACCAACGGTTTTATCCGGTTGCAGGTTATTTTCTGTATTTTTTCGGGACCTTTTACATTTGATACTGCAATAGTGCGATCTATCATTCGATTTGCTGTTGGAAGATTTGTCATAGCAATTAATAGCCTATTACCAGTCCCTTGCGAATTGTTTGCTCTACTACACTACTTTTTTTTTATCAGAATGGATATGGTATGCTTTTCTCTAATATGTGTTTTACCATTTTTTATTTTTTGCCAAATAATTCTTTATTTTCCATGTTATGTGTATTTCTAGTTTCACATTATATTTTGTATCCTCTATTTTTCTTGTCCTGTTACTCTATGGTTTTCGTAAATAAATTGCTTTTGGTTCTGTGTTTTCAGGAAGCGAAATCAATTAAAATTAAGGCTACCTATGCTTACTTTGCAGAGATGTTGAATATCAGTTAGATAATAACCTACATAACTTATGCTCTTTAACTTACGAATATAAGTTGTGTAGTCTAACTTATCTACACAAGTTTTATGGACTAACTTATGTGCTTATGTCTTTCCAAATTATGCCATGAGTTTAATTTCTTAAGTTATAGTCATAACTTGTCTTATAATTAGGACAAGTATGAGTTCTCTATATACCAAAATTATACTTATAGTTTCATATGTACTTCTCATAAATTATTTAATAATTAGGACAAGTTCAGTACATAATATTCTGCATAACTTGTGTCTTATAACTTACGAATATAAGTAGTGCAGCGTAACATATCTACATAAGTTTTATGGACTTTCTTATGTGCATAAGTTGCTGTGAATAACTTATGCCTTCCTAAGTTATGCCATGAGTTATTTTCATAAGTTAGGTCATAACATGGCTCACAATTAGGACAAGCACAAATTATCTATATACCAGAATCCATACTTATAGTTCTGTGTATTTCTCATATACTATTTTATAATAACTAGGACAAGTTTAGTAAATAATATTTTGCATAACTTGTGCTGTATAACTTAAGAATATAAGTTGTGTATTGTAACCTATCTACGTAAGTTCTACGGACTAACTTATTTTACATAGTTGTTGTGAATAACTTTTGTCTTTCCAAGTTATTGCATGAGTTACTTTCATAAGTTGTGGTCATAACTTGTCTCGCAATTAGGACAAGTACAAGTTCTCTATATACTAGAATCCATACTTGTAAGTCCATATATGTCCTTCTCACATAGTAGTTCATAATTAGGACAAGCTCACTACATAACTAAATAATAGACTTATAGTTTGAAAGGTAATTTTGTGTATCCTGAGATGGTGTTGCTAAATTAGACAACATATTTATAGTTATATTTTTCTTCTCCTTGTTCTATGAATTCTCACAGTACTAGCTATAGTGTTTTAGTATACAACTACAAACAAATTTGTATTTCTCCGATACGAGTTCTTTGATTTTGTTTCTCGCCGAATAATTCTTTATTTTTCATGTTACGTGAATTTCTAGTTTTAAATTATATATATTTTTTCTTTTTGTAGGTCTTCATGCCTGTTTGCAATGGTCACCACTGGTGGGTTATCGTTGATAACATGAGGGATAATCGTTTTGATAATCCGAGTTCATTACCTTTTAGTGGGGAAGAGAGGCTTGTTACTCGGAATGTTGTTAGCATCTCCTATCGTATTTTTTCTGCATAATAAATTGTTTATATAAAAATGAAATATGGTGCATCGTTTTTAATGTCTTTTAAATTATAGCATGCAAATTTTAAAAAGTTGTTTGTAAGCATGAAAGATGAAGATAATGTTATTGACTTGAAACATTTTTCTTCTTCAATGCATAGTGCACCATAGCAGCAAACAATGTAAGTTTATTTCAAGCTATATCTTTTTATAATTTTTTTGGTTTTTCATTTATTTATAATTTGAATTTATTCTTTTCAGTAATGATTGTGGTATATATGTTATGAATTTCATGGTTTCATGGGATGGCCGGCAGCTTCTTCCTATGATTTCTCTAATATTATCAGAATGGACATGATATGCTTTCTCTAATACATGACATAGCTGAGCAATATGTAAGATTTTATATTGTACCAATGGTTTTGTGTTTGAAGGAATCCTTATATTTGCTTCTTCTTAAACTTGTCATGGTATAAAGCTTTCAAATTCTGGATCAACAAGGTATAACAGATATGATTTTCTACTTAACTTTTTTACATTCATTACTATTGAAATAGTTTCTTTTTATATATTTGTTCTACATAATTTTTTTGCTATATTAAATAACATAGTTATTTATCTGTCTCTTTTTGTTTTTCATGTCTATGCTACCTAACTTAGTTCATTAACTTTATTTCTCTGAGTTTTCTATCTTAGTCCTCTTTTTATGTGTATGCGACCTAACTTACTTGATTAACTTGATGTACAGAGTTATGTATCTAACTTGTGTTTTAATGTGTATGCATGCTGGCTAACTTTTTCAACTAACTTACTGTTAAGAGTAATGCATCTAACTTGTGTTTTATATTTGTTATTTTAAATATTACAATTAAAATATTTTGCAGATCTTCCAATTGAAGAAACAGATATGCTCAATGTCATAGCTATAGAGATGTTGAGATTATCACTACAGAAGTTATGAAAGTTATTATTTATCTTGGTTTTGGAAGGTTGCATCATCATATTATGGAATTTAATGTGTAGTATACGTTGTAAAAGTTACTTTTATTTCATCTCCCCACCCTTTTATAAACTCTTTTTTTGATGTCCCGAATGATTGTTTCTAAAAAGAGAAAAAAGGCTGATGAAACCTAAATGAGAATGTGTGAGCACTGCTAAGTTAAGTTATTCGTCCAAGTTATGTTGTCTAATTCAGTTTTCTAAGTTAAGGCTGATGAACCTAAAAGAGAATGTGGGAGCATTGCTAAGTTAGCACTGCTAGGTTATTCGTCGAAGTTATGCTGTCTAATTCAGTTATCTAAGTTATGTGCGTATGGTTCTAAAAAAAGAAAAAAAATATTGCAGCGCGTGCGATCTAGCAAGAGAAAGAGGAGTGAAGTGAAATGAATGGAATGCCCTTAAAGAGAAAGATAATGGAATGCATGCGCCGTCTTAAAAAGGGAAAGAGAAGTGAAGTGAAATGAATGCTTTCCTATTTAGGTAATATTTGTTGTCTAAAAATTATTCGCTGATTTCTTTTTGGGTGAATGTTTGCCAATTAGTGGCGTCGGTCGCGTGGACTGGAGACGAACGACAGAGATGAACGAGAGAAACGGATCGATCTGTTTTCATGACCGCGTTTCCCTTTGGTCTTTGGATTGTGCTTCTTTGGTGCCCATGACAAGAGGACCCCACATACACGTGGTGAGCCACGAGTGGCCACCACCCCCGCATCCGGATCGCTGACGTGGAGCATCACGCGGATTGCCTCCCGCATGTAGCACATTTGTGCTTCCTCACTGCCACCGCCACATGGGCCCCACTCCCACTCCCTCTTCCCGCACTCAAGGACCCAGGCGCGTCGCACAGCACGCTCACCACGTGGCCAGGAGAAGCGGGTCCCAAGGCCATGCAGCAGCAGCAGATCAATTGCGTAACACTCGGCAAAATTCGAATTTAAGTTGCTTGTTTGTGCCCTAAATTAATTCAAATAGAAAACTTATTAACTATAAAATTTTATAATTTTTCGAGATCTATAATTTTCGTATAGGGAGTTTCTCTATCAAGATCGTTTATAAAATTTAAATTTTAAATTTGAGAAATTCCAATGTAGTTTTGCGTGAC
Source organism: Saccharum hybrid cultivar R570 (assembly GCA_038087645.1). Lineage (NCBI taxonomy): Eukaryota > Viridiplantae > Streptophyta > Magnoliopsida > Poales > Poaceae > Saccharum > Saccharum hybrid cultivar. Next base: position 10,023,100 of record JAQSUU010000038.1, read on the forward strand.
AAGATGATTTCAAATAAAAAAGTTACAAACTACAAAGTTTCATAACTTTTCGAGATCTACAAAGTTTATTTAGGTTATTTTTCCATTTGAGGTCATTTGAAAAATTCGAATTTTAAAATTTTCAAATTCGGACGTAGTTTTGCATGACAAGATAAATTCAAATGAAAATGTTGCCAACTACAAAGTTTCATAACTTTTTGAGATCTACAAACTTTATTTTGGTTGTTTTTCCATCCGAGATCGTTTGAAAATTTTGAATTTTAATTTTTTTAAAAACAGACGTAGTTTTGCGTGACAAGATGAATTCAAATGAAAAAGTTGCCATCTACAAAATTATATAACTTCTTAAGATCTACAAACTTTATTTCCTTTGTTTTTCCATATGCTCATCCCAAATGGTGATTCTAACATTTTTCACAAATCTTATATTGTAACACCCTAAAAATTTGAAAAGAAGAAAAATAGGAAAATATGATTTTTATATTTATTTTTGTGAAGCATGCAAATTTAGAATAAGAATAATTTTTATAAATTTAAAATCAAATATAAGAGTAGAAACATGTTTGTGCACTCATGCTGTTGCATTTAAATTTTTGAGATGAGTGGTTTGATTTAAATTTAAATTTGGATTTGAAAATCTTTTGAAAAAGGAATTTGAAAAATTGGGAAAAAGATTTCTTATTCTCTCTCTGCTCTTGGGCCGCTTCTCTCCGCAGCCCAGCGCACGCGGGCCGTTTTTCCCTTCCTCCCGCGGCCTCCTTCTCCTCCTGGGCCGAGCCCAAGTCACGGCCTGACGGCCCGTCATCGCGCGCGCGCTCGCGTCCCGCAGCGGCCGCGTTTTTCCGCCCTGAGCCGCTGACATGTGGGTCCCGATTGTCAGTGTCTCTTCTCACCTTTCCTTCTTCTTCCTCCGGCGTTTTCCATCGACGAACGCCGTTTTCCTTTCTTCTCCCGATTCGGTGATTCGAATCCGCCTCCAATCTCCCTCCCTTCCTTACTTAGCGACGCCTCCGGGCTATAAAACGGAACCTCGTGACTCCCCGCTTCTCATTGAGCCGCTTAGACCCTAGCCTCGACATCCCGGGAAGGTCACCGTCGGAGCTCCGCCTCCACCGCCGCCTTGACGAGCTAGCCGTCGCCCTCCGGTTGCTCTTCCGCTTCGTTCTCGCGTGGGGTAAGGTCGCGGTGATGTGCTCTTTTTTTTGGTACTTTTGGTTTGGCGATTGGTGCTCGGTATGGTCATCTTCACAAGCTCCGGCGAGCTCGGGCCAAGTCCGGCCATGACGCCGCCGTCGGGCTTACTGTAGCCGCCGGCGTTCTCTCTTTCCCTCACCCCGATCTGATCTCGGCCGTCCGTTTTGAATCGGACGGATCTTATTTAATGATACCGTTTCGTTCGTAATTTTGTAAAAGAAACCCTGAGTTTTTAGTATATCAACCCGCAGTCCTAAAACGTAAAGCTCAGAGTACGCTTTGATCGGTTGAAAACGTATTTCGTTTCGGTAAATGAAAAATACGCTTTCTGATATTTACAGTTTTGCCATTCAGATTGTTTTAGTTGTAGAATTTTCGTTTTAACTCCGATTTGGTCCATTCAAATTGCGTTAGATTCATATTTGCGAACTCTATGTAATTATACAACTGTACAGTAGGTTTGGATTAATTTATTTACGAGTTTTTATTAAAGTATTTATTCTTCTATAGGAAATCTTTGGAAATTCATAACTTTGTCGTTTTAGATCCGATTTTCGTGATCTTCGCGTCTGTGTGATCCTAGCAAGTTGTAGATTCATTTTAAAGACTTTTTATTTTATTTTCTTACTGTTGGTGTATTGTTCTAATTATAGTCTTGTTTGTCTATGCATGATTGCCTCTGGATGTGTGTTGTTGATAATGGTTGATCGAGTTTAGACGGTGAGAAATTCGTTGGAGATCAAGAGCCTTATTACGAGCAAGATCTTCAGGACCAGTTTGAGCAAGGCAAGTATAGCATGGGATTATCCTTGTTGTCCTATTCACCTTATGCAATTAATATCATTATGTATTTATTCCTTGTTAAGGATGACTTAGCGATTGATCCTTTACCTTGGTACCTATTATATTGCATTGAGTAGTGTGGCTAGTGCTTAAACATGGACTATGATCATGTAAATTGATTAGAGGAATATGCAACAAACATTAAAAGATGATTTTGATTAATGTTTAAAGGGGATTAGAGCATGGTGGTTACTTTTGATGCTCTAATTGCTCTCCATAAGGACTCATCTATAAGCGACAATCCGGGATTTACAGTACAACTGTGGGGGCTATATGGCTCTGGCTTTAGTCATATAGAAGGACCTTTTCTAGCTTGTTAGAGGTATACCTTTATGGCGTAAGAATGGCTTGACGAATCGGGTATAGTGCGGCCTCTGTCCTCATGTGTATAGGCTGCGTGTTATTGTGCCATCAGGAAGGGGGGCTCTACATCTGTTTGCCGAGTGAATCTAATGGCCCTAACTTGTTAGACGAACCTTCGAAAGACTTCATAGTGTTTACCCTGCCTGCTCACCTTGGTAGTGTTTTGGGAGTAATTAACCCGGGCATTTGGGTAACACGACTCATAGTGAAAGTGTACAACCTCTGCAGAGTGTAAAACTGTTATAACAGCCGTGCTCACGGTTACGAGTGGCCTTGGACCCTTATGGAATAGTTGAATAATTGTTTATAATTATGTTTTTGCTATTCATTAATCATTTCACATGGATCATATGTTTAATGTTTATATTGAGACATTTTGATGCTATTGTTATGCTAAAATCATGCTAACTAAAAGCTACATGCTGATAAACCAATGAATATGCATTTTTGAGCCTCATGAACCCCATGTTACACTTGTTGAGTACGAGATGTACTTACGCTTGTTTATTTCTTTTACTTGGATAAAAATCCCGGATGGGTAACAGATGGAGGTAATAGTGACTACTACGCCTACTTCCCTGAAGATTACTAGTCTTGCTGTCAATCAGTCAATGTACCTATGACTGGAGCTACCACGAGAGATTTTTATTTATACTTCCGCTACGTTTATGTTAAGACTATGTGTTAAATATCGTGATGTAATAACATTTGTGATGATACTTCTGTTATAATTTGTGAACTTATGTGTGATTGATCTCTGGGCGCACATAAGGGTATGCATTCCATTTGGTCGATAAATGGGTGTGACAAATTGGTATCAGAGCTCTTGTTGACTGTAGGACGCAAGCCTAGCTAGGAATGGTCGATTTAATCTTTACACTATTTTTATGCTCACTATCTTGCTCTTGTTATTTGATAAATTTTTATGCTTCTTATGTCACATTCTATTACGAAATGTTGCCTCTATTCTAACTTCATCTAAAAATTCTGTAGATGGCCCGTGACCGTAAGACTGCCCGCATTAGCTCTGGAGGATACTACCCACCTCGTGCCCTGCATGCAACTGAAGAGCCACAAGAGCCAGAACCTCAGGAACAGGAGCAGACTCCTGTAACACCAGTCCAAGCACCAGCACCTCCCCAGGAAGAGCCTGAGTCTGAAGAGGATCCAGAAATCGTCAAGATTGAAGATGATGAAGAGGAAGCTAATGGAGGAGTACAACCCCCGCCTCCATCACATGAAGCTTCTGAAGATATGCCACCTGCTCCAATGGGGTGAACTGTGAGGATCTACCACAGGAATGGAGGGAATGCTGTCTCTCATCTTCGCCTGGTGGGGATGCTCACTGCTTACTTCGCTGATTGGCATCCAGCTGTGGAGTACGTCTGCTGGGAGTACACTCATCCACTGGAGGACACGTACTGGAAGGCAAGGGCAAGCATCTTTGCCCATAAGGAAGACAAGGGAGCATATCAGCTGGACAGGATGTTCTCTCACGTGGGACATCGAGCTACTATAGAGGATAGCATTGAAGATGCTGCTTTTGAAGCATGTATGGGTCTCCTCTATCTTCGCTTTAACCTTATGAAGCATGACATTTATCGCTTCTTTCCTCGTGCGCACCCCGAACTTGGATGGGCTATGACAGATCCAGTGCAGCTAGAGCCACTACCTCGGGTAATGGTGGACTTTGTCTATGATATGATGGATAGGAAGCTGCAGCTAGAAGAGATGGTGAAGGCACAAGGGAAGACTATCAAGAGGTGCCAAGCAACCATTGATGAGCTCCGAGCAAACCAAGGCATGCCCAAGATTTATGAGACATTAGAGCATGAGCCACTTCCTTAGGAAGTAGGAGTCCTTTATGTAATAAGAACGTTCTTAGTAACGTCAGTTGAGTCAGTCGAGTCTGTCGTGTGGTTTGAACCTTGGTGTGCTAGTTGCTTTATTATTATGTTTATGTGTGAGTTGGATCTTTGTTTGAGTGTCGGGACTTGTAGGCATGTCTACAAGTTCCATTCTTAAGAATAATAAGTTTAATAGTCAAGGAATAATAGTTGGGTTTGATATTATCACGTTTCTGTCCTTGCTGTTTTCTGGAGCAGTCTTCAATGTTTCCGATATAGTTTAAAAACGGTTCGTGCAACATTTATGAAATTTTTATGAGAGAAACTAGACTCAAGCATCTTTCAAATGCCACTAGAATCACCTTTTTATCTGATCTGGTTCGAGAGATATAATTTGTACAAGTTAAAGTTTCTGCACAGTCTGGAATCTGGAACAGTTTCTGTTACGCCTTCTTTTTCATAGACATAACGACAGAATCTGATCTTGAGGTCTGAATAGAAATTGTGGATAATTTCATAAGCTTTCCAACCATATAAGGCACGCCTCTTTTGGATTTCTGTAGCTCGAGATATGATTGAAATACTGAACTGTCAACATTGCTACTCGTCCAGAAAACTTTCAGATCTCCTTCTTAATCTTATAAGTGGTTGAAATCATGGAATTCTTAAAGTTTGCATGTTTATGGGTGGCAGATGGCCGGAAGAGGAAGAGGCAGAGGTCGTGGAAACATTCCCCCAAATCCACCACCACCGCCACCAACTATCGAGCAACTGTTGGCGGTACAGACGCAGTTGATGCAGCAACTAGTGCAACATCAGCAAAATCAGCCAGTTGCTGGGGCTCAACCACGTGATAAGCGTGGTGAGTTTTTGAAGGGTCGTCCCCCAGTGTTCACACATGCTGCTGATCCTTTGGAGGCCGATGATTGGCTTCGTGCTGTGGAGAAACAACTCATTATTGCCCAATGTGATGACCGACAGAAGGTGTTGTTTGCTTCTGGGCAACTTCAGGGAGAAGCTCAGGATTGGTGGGAGTCATATGAGTATGGTCGTCCTGCCAATGCTCCTGCAGTCACCTGGCAGGAGTTTAGGGAGAACTTCAGGGCTTACCATATACCTGAAGGAATGATAGAGTTGAAGGCGGAGGAATTCAGGAACCTGACCCAAGGGTCAATGACTGTAGCTGAGTACCGTGACAAGTTTGCTCAATTGTCACGATATGCTCCACATGAGGTGGCCAATGACAATGATAAGCAGCGCCGCTTCTTGAAGGGATTATATGATGGACTACAGTTGCAGTTGATGTCCAATACCTACCCTAACTTTCAGACGCTTGTAAACCGCGCTATCGTGGTGGATAGCAAGCGCAAGGAAATGGATGCAAAGAGGAAGAGGTTACAGGGACAAGCCTCTAATAGCAACACCCGTTTGCGTACTGGTTTTCAGCAGAATACTCAGCAGAGGCCTCTCTCTGGACAGTGGAATCATGGTCAGGCCCCATTCCGTGGACAGTTTTCGCAACGTCCCCCATTCCAGCCACAGAATAGCAACCAACGTCCACCGCAGCAAGGAAATCAAGCACAGCGTCAGGGTCCTTCCAATAACACTCCTATGAAGACTAGTGCTCCCAATACTCCCGACAAGTGTTTCCGATGTGGAAAAGAAGGTCACTTGTCTTACAATTGCCCGGAGAAGCTTAACCAGCAGACTCCCCAGAGACAGAGCAGCCACCAGAAGACCGCACCTAACTCAGGAAGGGTGAATCACTTGTCCCAGGAAACTGCAGTGGAGGAGCCAGAAGTTATGCTTGGTACGTTCGATGTCCACTCTACTCCCGCCACTGTTCTTTTTGATTCTGGAGCATCACATTCTTTCATATCGCAATCATTTGTTAGAATACATAGAATCCATTTGTGTGCCATGAAGAATCCTATCTTAGTAAACTCACCTGGTGGAAGCATGCCAGCATCTTATCGCTGTCTTCCTATTAGTCTCAACTTAAGGGGGGTAGAGTTTACAGTTAGCCCTATAGTATTGAGAACAGCTGGGATTGATCTTATATTGGGAATGGATTGGATGATGCAACAACAAGCAGAGATTCAGTGTAAGGATAAATCAGTTGTACTGACAACACCAAAGGGTGATAGAATCAAGGTTGAAGTAAAAGTGCAAAAACAAGAGACTGCTACAGTGAACCAGCTCAATGATGGTGCCAACCAGGAAGATCCAGTTGTGGAGGAGTTTCCAGATGTGTTTCCAGAGGAATTGCCAGGTATGCCACCAGACCGTGACATTGAATTTATTATTGAATTATTACCTGGAACTGCACCTATAGCTAAGCGTCCATATAGAATGGGAGTAAATGAATTAGAAGAACTTAGGAAACAAATCAAGGAGTTGCAGGATAAGGGTTTTATTCGTCCTAGTTCTTCACCTTGGGGAGCACCAGTGATTTTTGTGGATAAGAAAGATGGAACTCAGAGGATGTGTGTAGATTATCGGTCTCTTAATGAGGTTACTATTAAGAACAAGTACCCATTACCTAGGATTGATGACCTGTTCGATCAGTTGAGAGGAGCTTGTGTATTTTCCAAGATTGATCTTCGCTCTGGATATCATCAATTGAAGATTCGTGCCAGGGATATACCCAAGACAGCTTTTACCACACGGTATGGGTTGTATGAGTATACAGTGATGTCTTTTGGTCTGACTAATGCCCCTGCATACTTTATGTATTTGATGAATAAGGTATTCATGGAATATCTGGATAAGTTTGTAGTGGTATTCATCGATGATATTCTAGTATTTTCCAAGACTGAGGAAGAACATGCGGAACATTTGAGGTTGGTCTTGCAGAAGCTCAGAGAACCCCAACTATATGCAAAGAGGAGTAAATGTGAGTTTTGGTTGAAGGAAGTTTCTTTTCTGGGTCATATTGTCTCTAATGGCGGAATATCAGTAGATCCTGGTAAGGTGAAAGATGTATTGAATTGGAAACCACCCATCAATGTGAGTGAGATCCGTAGCTTCTTGGGATTAGCTGGTTATTATAGAAGATTTATAGAGGGATTTTCAAAGCTTGCAAAACCAATGACTGCATTATTGGAGAAGAATGCCAAGTTTGTGTGGTCCGAGAAGTGTCAGGCCAATTTTGAGGAGCTAAAGAAGAGATTGACGACTGCACCCATCTTAGTTTTGCCAGATCTGAGTAAACCTTTCTCTATCTATTGTGATGCATCTCGATTGGGTTTGGGATGTGTACTGATGCAAGAAGGTAGAGTTGTGGCATATGCATCAAGGCAGTTGAGGAAGCATGAGTTAAATTACCCTACTCATGATTTGGAATTAGCTGCAGTAGTTCATGCATTAAAGATATGGAGACATTATTTGATTGGACACAAGAGTGATATATACACTGATCACAAGAGTTTAAGGTATATCTTCACTCAAACGGATCTGAACTTGAGGCAGCGTAGATGGTTGGAGTTGATAAAAGACTATGATCTAGAGGTGCATTATCATCCAGGAAAGGCCAACGTTGTTGCTGATGCTCTTAGTAGGAAAAGTTATGCAAATGAAATACAAGTAATGTCTATGCCAAAGGAATTGTGTGCCGAGTGCAAGTATTTGAACTTAGGATTTACTACCAATGCAGTGGAATTAGTATTAGAGCCTACTCTAGAGCAAGAGATCTGTAAAGGTCAGCAGAAGGATGAAAAGTTGAGAGAGATAGTTGAAAACATAGCGAAAGGTAAATCTCCAGGATTCCGTAAGGATGATAATGGTACGCTATGGTTTGGAAAAAGGCTGTGTGTGCCCGAAGATAAGGATATCAGAATGGCAATTCTGCGTGAAGCTCATGAGTCAGCTTATTCCATACATCCGGGGAGTACTAAGATGTACTTGGATCTGAGAGAGAAATATTGGTGGTATGGTTTAAAGAGAGATGTTGCTGAATATGTTGCTTTGTGTGACACTTGTCAAAGGGTGAAAGCGGAACATCAGAGACCTGCAGGATTGTTACAGCCTATGCAGATACCCGAGTGGAAATGGGAAGAGGTTGGTATGGACTTTATAGTTGGGTTGCCACGGACTCAAAGAGGATATGATTCAATTTAGGTGATAGTGGATCGTCTGACTAAGGTTGCTCATTTTCTGCCTGTGAAGACTACATACAGCAGTGCGAAGTTGGCAGAATTGTATATGGAAAGAATAGTGAGTCTACATGGAGTACCTAAAAAGATTGTGTCTGATCGAGGTACTCAGTTTACATCTCATTATTGGCAAAAGATACATGAATCATTGGGAACCAAATTAAATTTTAGTACAGCTTATCATCCTCAGACAGATGGTCAAACGGAGAGAATTAATCAGATATTGGAAGATATGTTGAGAGCTTGTGCTTTACAATATGGTACTAGTTGGGATAAGAGTTTGCCTTGTGCAGAGTTCTCTTATAACAATAGTTATCAGAAGAGTCTTCAAATGGCACCGTTTGAGGCTCTGTATGGACGAAAGTGTAGAACCCCGTTATTCTGGAATCAGACAGGGGAGAGTCAAGTGTATGGGCCTGATGTATTAAAGGATGCTGAAAAGAAAGTGAGAATGATTAGAGATAATCTAAAAATAGCACAGTCCAGACAGAAAAGCTATGCTGATACTCGCAGAAGGGAGTTGACTTTTGAGCTAGGGGATTATGTATATTTGAAAGTATCGCCAATGAGGAGTGTGAGAAGGTTCAACATGAAAGGTAAATTGGCACCAAGATATATTGGACCTTTCAAGATTATAGAGAGACGTGGTGAAGTGGCATATCAGTTGGAATTACCTGAAAGTTTGGCAGGTGTACATGATGTGTTCCATGTGTCTCAATTGAAGAAATGTTTACGAGTACCAGAGGAGCAGATTTCATTAGAGGAACTTACTGTTAAGGAAGATCTTACATATGAAGAGTTTCCGGTTAAAATTTTAGAGACTGCGGACAGAGTCACAAGAAGTAGAACAATTAAAATGTGTAAAGTACAATGGAATCGGTACACAGCAGAAGAGGCTACTTGGGAACGAGAAGAGGATCTGAGAAAAACCTACCCGCAATTGTTTGAGTAAGCATCGGTCGAATCTCGGGACGAGATTCATCTTAAGGGGGGTAGAATTGTAACACCCTAAAAATTTGAAAAGAAGAAAAATAGGAAAATATGATTTTTATATTTATTTTTGTGAAGCATGCAAATTTAGAATAAGAATAATTTTTATAAATTTAAAATCAAATATAAGAGTAGAAACATGTTTGTGCACTCATGCTGTTGCATTTAAATTTTTGAGATGAGTGGTTTGATTTAAATTTAAATTTGGATTTGAAAATCTTTTGAAAAAGGAATTTGAAAAATTGGGAAAAAGATTTCTTATTCTCTCTCTGCTCTTGGGCCGCTTCTCTCCGCAGCCCAGCGCACGCGGGCCATTTTTCCCTTCCTCCCGCGGCCTCCTTCTCCTCCTGGGCCGAGCCCAAGTCACGGCCTGACGGCCCGTCATCGCGCGCGCGCTCGCGTCCCGCAGCGGCCGCGTTTTTCCGCCCTGAGCCGCTGACATGTGGGTCCCGATTGTCAGTGTCTCTTCTCACCTTTCCTTCTTCTTCCTCCGGCGTTTTCCATCGACGAACGCCGTTTTCCTTTCTTCTCCCGATTCGGTGATTCGAATCCGCCTCCAATCTCCCTCCCTTCCTTACTTAGCGACGCCTCCGGGCTATAAAACGGAACCTCGTGACTCCCCGCTTCTCATTGAGCCGCTTAGACCCTAGCCTCGACATCCCGGGAAGGTCACCGTCGGAGCTCCGCCTCCACCGCCGCCTTGACGAGCTAGCCGTCGCCCTCCGGTTGCTCTTCCGCTTCGTTCTCGCGTGGGGTAAGGTCGCGGTGATGTGCTCTTTCTTTTGGTACTTTTGGTTTGGCGATTGGTGCTCGGTATGGTCATCTTCACAAGCTCCGGCGAGCTCGGGCCAAGTCCGGCCATGGCGCCGCAGTCGGGCTTACTGTAGCCGCCGGCGTTCTCTCTTTCCCTCACCCCGATCTGATCTCGGCCGTCCGTTTTGAATCGGACGGATCTTATTTAATGATACCGGTTCGTTCGTAATTTTGTAAAAGAAACCCTGAGTTTTTAGTATATCAACCCGCAGTCCTAAAACGTAAAGCTCAGAGTACGCTTTGATCGGTTGAAAACGTATTTCGTTTCGGTAAATAAAAAATACGCTTTCTGATATTTACAGTTTTGCCATTCAGATTGTTTTAGTTGTAGAATTTTCGTTTTAACTCCGATTTGGTCCATTCAAATTGCGTTAGATTCATATTTGCGAACTCTATGTAATTATACAACTGTACAGTAGGTTTGGATTAATTTATTTACGAGTTTTTATTAAAGTATTTATTCTTCTATAGGAAATCTTTGGAAATTCATAACTTTGTCGTTTTAGATCCGATTTTCGTGATCTTCGCGTCTGTGTGATCCTAGCAAGTTGTAGATTCATTTTAAAGACTTTTTATTTTATTTTCTTACTGTTGGTGTATTGTTCTAATTATAGTCTTGTTTGTCTATGCATGATTGCCTCTGGATGTGTGTTGTTGATAATGGTTGATCGAGTTTAGACGGTGAGAAATTCGTTGGAGATCAAGAGCCTTATTACGAGCAAGATCTTCAGGACCAGTTTGAGCAAGGCAAGTATAGCATGGGATTATCCTTGTTGTCCTATTCACCTTATGCAATTAATATCATTATGCATTTATTCCTTGTTAAGGATGACTTAGCGATTGATCCTTTACCTTGGTACCTATTATATTGCATTGAGTAGTGTGGCTAGTGCTTAAACATGGACTATGATCATGTAAATTGATTAGAGGAATATGCAACAAACATTAAAAGATGATTTTGATTAATGTTTAAAGGGGATTAGAGCATGGTGGTTACTTTTGATGCTCTAATTGCTCTCCATAAGGACTCATCTATAAGCGACAATCCGGGATTTACAGTACAACTGTGGGGGCTATATGGCTCTGGCTTTAGTCATATAAAAGGACCTTTTCTAGCTTGTTAGAGGTATTTCTTTATGGCGTAAGAATGGCTTGACGAATCGGGTATAGTGCGGCCTCTGTCCTCATGTGTATAGGCTGCGTGTTATTGTGCCATCAGGAAGGGGGGCTCTACATCTGTTTGCCGAGTGAATCTAATGGCCCTAACTTGTTAGACGAACCTTCGAAAGACTTCATAGTGTTTACCCTGCCTGCTCACCTTGGTAGTGTTTTGGGAGTAATTAACCCGGGCATTTGGATAACACGACTCACAGTGAAAGTGTACAACCTCTGCAGAGTGTAAAACTGTTATAACAGCCGTGCTCACGGTTACGAGTGGCCTTGGACCCTTATGGAATAGTTGAATAATTGTTTATAATTATGTTTTTGCTATTCATTAATCATTTCACATGGATCATATGTTTAATGTTTATATTGAGACATTTTGATGCTATTGTTATGCTAAAATCATGCTAACTAAAAGCTACATGCTGATAAACCAATGAATATGCCTTTTTGAGCCTCATGAACCCCATGTTACACTTGTTGAGTACGAGATGTACTTACGCTTGTTTATTTCTTTTACTTGGATAAAAATCCCGGATGGGTAACAGATGGAGGTAATAGTGACTACTACGCCTACTTCCCTGAAGATTACTAGTCTTGCTGTCAACCAGTCAATGTACCTGTGACTGGAGCTACCACGAGAGATTTTTATTTATACTTCCGCTACGTTTATGTTAAGACTATGTGTTAAATATCGTGATGTAATAACATTTGTGATGATACTTCTGTTATAATTTGTGAACTTATGTGTGATTGATCTCTGGGCGCACATAAGGGTATGCATTCCATTTGGTCGATAAATGGGTGTGACATATATGTCTGTCTCGTAGTTTATGAAACTACAATAGAGACACATAAGATTTGTGAATAAATTTATTTTCACTTTGTCAAATAAAGAAATGACCTAAATAAAGGTTTTAGATCTTGAGAAGATATACAACTTTGTAGTTGAAAACTTTTTGATTTAAATTTGTTTAGGGCTTCAAAATGTGCATGAAAATTTTCTTTACCGAGTGACAGGAAAAAAACACTCGGCGAGTGTTTTTGATTTGGCACTCGGCAAAGAGCTTTTTTGCCGAGTGCTTGAAAAAAACACTCGGTAAACCACCTGACACTCGGCAAAGAATGAAAATCCGGCAGTGAATAAAAATAGGGGCCCTGTGTTGAGGTGCCGGAGTTGTACACACCATGTAATTGCTTTTTCGCCGGTGTGTCGGAAGGAAGCAAGGAATGAACCCATCTGTAATCTTGTTTTTCGTGCGGGACCAAGGTGTTGTACATTAATTAGAATTTCTGCCTTCAGTCTAGTCTAGACAACAAAACAAGGCTAATAGAATTGCATCCGTGACACCTGGTATTGTTCTTTTCTCAGCCTTGCAACTACAAGATTGGCATCATTTGCAGCATGGCAAATCCCTCCAAGAAAAAGCAACGCAGAAACCGCTTTATTCCTCTGATTCATGGGCCAAGCAAAGGTAACCTTGTCAGTGTTGTTGTCTCTCTCTGTAGTATCTTCCTATCTATAAATTTCTCTTCACGATCTTCTCCACCTCTCGCACAAGACATCCTTACATCTTCTTGCTGATCTCAGTAGGGCTGAGCTATCTAGAGTTACACTGAAATCAGCAAGGAAGTAGGACAATGTCGACCGTGACTTCTTGCACCCTTCTGAGCCACGGGTCCGCAGTGCGGCCGGCAGTCTATTCCTCCGGGAGACCAGCAGCGGTGGGGGTGGCTTCCCTTTCTTCCCAGAGGAGGCCCCGGCCCCTTTCTGTGTGTTGTGCAACCAGCCAGAAAGGGGATCACAACCCAAAGACGGATTTGCATCCATTTAACATCCCTGCCTTCGGTGAGCTCGCTCGCCGATACATTTTCTTTTCTGATTCAATGCATGCATGCGAATATATATCTTGCATTATAATTAGTAGTGTATTTCAATCCAACACTACAAGGCATATTGTAACGTGCATCGATATATATGGTGAAATGACAGTTCTGGTGCACCCGGTGCCACCACGTGAGGAACGGTGGCAGCTGGAGGAGGACGCCGAGAAGGTGAACCTGTGGTTCGAGGTGCCTGGGCAGTCCCAGTATGACCTCGCCGTGGAGATCGACGAGGACGTTCTTGTCATCAAGAAGAAGGTCCATGTCGTCGGTGGGGACGTGGGCCAGCGAAGCCCTGGTGGTGGCGTCACGGATTATGCTCCCCAGCAGCAGACCAGAAGGGGCGGCACGGCGGCAGAAGCTAGCAAGGAGGCGGCGGCACAGCCTGGCGGCGAGGTGATCTACGCCCGGATGCTGCTCCCGGCGGGGTACAGCAGGGAGGGCGTGGAGGCGGAGCTCAAGTCCGGTGTGCTCATGGTCACTGTCGCCAAGATCAAGGAGCGGGCGCGCAGGAAGATCGACGTCAGCATTCACGTCAAGTAGAAGCATGCATGAATTGAAGGAGTGCTTTTGATTTGTGCGATGTCCAACAGGCTACTGCGGTCGGTCGATCTCGATCACGTACTCGATCGCGTAGACCATATATGTTCGTGGGCGCTGTGTTCCCATGTACTTCAATCAATAAAATAAAGGATTTTGTGCATCTGTTGTTAAAATGAGCATCTGTTGTTCTTCTTCACGCAAATACAAATAGTGTTCCTTTTTTGTGAGGAACCGACAAGCAATCTTTTTTCCCAGTTATATGCTACTATATATTATACTCACAGCGTAAGAAACAGGCTAAGGATTATGAAAAAAAATGTTGTCATGGCCCTGCTATACACTGATGTACAAGTGAGACCCAATCTTACAAGAGCACTTATCAAGATAGAGCAACCAGATCATGAGATCGACAAAGTTATTATAGCACCGGCTGTCAACGGGAGCACAGCTTACAATCGAAAGAATTGCACCTTAAATTTCAAAATAAATTGAGAGAAAAAACTTCGGTTAAGTTGAGAAGCTAAACCTGGGTATTTTTAGAAAAGAGAATATATTAATATCCTAACTTCTGTATCGACTAATGCATATAACTGTTCCTTATTACAAACAAAAGCACTGTGGTCCACGCAATCTCAAAATCAAAGTTTTGAGTCAAAAAGGATAAAAGAAAAGTTTCTAAAATTGACATCTATAAAGCAATTCTATTGCTAAATCTCCAGTGAAACCTAACCAACAACAGAGAGTTTTTCCATTTTTCCAATAGACATGTTGATTACTTTCACTACTTTTGAAGGATGGCAGAATTTCTCTTAAACTGATGAAGACAAGTAGGTGTCCAGTTTCATTATTGTGTTGTCCCGTATATGAGAGTTTCTTGCCAGATTTTTGTACCCTCGTCTATGTACCCTCTGATTTAATTCTCAATGCCAGCGGCAAATATACAAAGGCGTTTTGCTAATCTTGAGGGCCCAGATAATTCTATCTAGTCAGATTGACCTCATACAATTAACTTGAGAATTACCCTGCACTTTACAATAATGTGCAAATACACATTATTCTACGTGTCATTAGCATACCGCTCTTTCTTCATCGGCAGGACTACGCTCAAGGGAGCCAAGGAAGTATGGCATGCGGCTGTACCTCCCAAGGTCAAATTCTTCTTTTAGCTTGCCCTTCATGGTCGCCTCTGGACTACTGAGAGACGAAGGCGCCACGGCCTTCAAAACGAGTCGCCCTGCGCTCTTTGCGACCAAGAGGACGAGACCAGTGACCACTTGCTGGCAGCCTGCGTCTACAGTCACGATGTCTGACTGCACATACTCAGCCTAGCGGGCTTGGCTCACCTTGCGCCACCTGATGATGCAGCTTCAGTTGACTGGTGGCCTCAGGCATGGTCGCAGCTCCCTCGTCTCTATCGTCGCAACTTCGACTCCATCATGTTGCTTGTCACCTGGGAGCTATGGAAGGAGCGCAACCGCAGGACATTCCAATCGGAGTCCATGACACCACCGATGCTGTTCTGACGCATTGCCGAGGAGGCCAACGCCTAGATGGGAGCAGGTTTCGGTGCTATGTCCATCTTCATGGCGCAAAACACCTAATTAGCCTCTGTTCTCTAAGTCGCAAAACGTGTTACCGTACAATAGCGCTATGTAACATCGGCCTCGTCTAGCACTATGGCAACTCGCCATGTGGTGCTAGTACATTTGTAAAACTCTATTGCCTCTCCTTAATGAAATACGTGCTAAGCACATTCTCGAAAAAATATATTATGGATAGGGTTTCCAAACGGAAAACTCAAGTTCTGCTAACTGTTGACGGTTGTTAACATCAATTATAAACCATCAATATAACCTGCATATATGCTTAATTCCATCATCAAACATAGGTATAGGGGTTTAAACTAATAGATTCCATGAGTTTTGGTGAATCTGTGTTTTCAGCAGGGTTTATCTAGAAAACCAGCAAGGATCTATTCGTCAAAGCAAATCACGTTTATCCGCAGCGAAACCGACGTGGGAAGACTCTAAAAGACTCCAGAAGGCAAACCACCGAAGCGGAGGGCAGGTGGCTGCCATGTGGGGCCGGTTGGCCCCACCTACAGGTCGCTTGGCCCCTTGG
This sequence comes from Saccharum hybrid cultivar R570, assembly GCA_038087645.1. NCBI lineage: Eukaryota > Viridiplantae > Streptophyta > Magnoliopsida > Poales > Poaceae > Saccharum > Saccharum hybrid cultivar. The sequence goes on from JAQSUU010000038.1 coordinate 10,039,016, forward strand.
GCCCACCTATTAGCCTCTGTTGCTATGTCGGTTCTCCACTGCCTTATCTCCGCCGTTCTTTTAAGTCAGTTTGATCCAAGGGTCCAGAATTGATCTTCCAGCCTATATATACCAGCCCTACCCCCTCCATGAGATCATCCTAAAACCCTAATTCATTTTCTCATCTCAGGATCAGGGCATCAAGAGAGATTAGTCCTCTAGTTAAGATCTACTCTTGTATACAGTAGATAATAAGGGAAGAGTTTGGAGATAGTACCAGCTTGTCGGTGCTACCTCTACAACTTGTACTTTGGCAAATCTAGGCTTCTTGAAGTCTACACTGAGATACCTCTAGTAATTGATTTCTATTTAAAGTAAGTTTTGTGCTCTTTTGTTCACGGGTTCACAGTTCTTTTGAGTTCTCTAGTTCTTGCTAACTGGATCAGAGTAGCAATCGTTAGCATAAGCGTGGTGCTTAGACTATCGGCTACCCATGTTTGCTCCCTGCTTTCTGGTTGCGTGGTAGCAGCAGGGGGTGACAGCCCCGTCTATCCTTTGTAGTCCACATCGAATTGAGCAGGTTCTTAAATTAGTTGGATCGTAGTCATGTCAGTAGAGTTATCTATTAGCGGTGCTTTACCGTTTAAGCGGCGTCCCAAAGTGAACATTAGAATCATAAGCCTTGCTTTGCATTGGGTCATAACCATAGGAATCCTCTCTACTCATGTCTTAAACCTTGATTGCTATCCCAAGACAAACTTGTTAGACAACACACACATTTTCCCGTGGATATGATACTCGATAATACTGAAAACTACTTCGATACCTATGTGTTTGCGGATTTTGTCTCTATGTGCCTCCATAGGTGTCAACAAGTTTTCTGGTGCCGTTGCCGGGGAAACGGTTGCTATGATTTTGTCAAACTAGGTTTGTCCTTGTATCTTTTATTTTAAGCATGGATAACATCACGCCTATCAATCAATTTGCTGTTCTCACGGGCATACAACTAGACCCACCGGAATCATCAAAATATATCCTTACACCTGGTTATGAGTTGTGTTCATCTTTAATAAATTTGGTCTAGGAACAATCATTCTCAGGAGAAGGCAATGAAAACCCATATACCCACCTATAAGAGTTTGAGCAAACTTGTGCATGCTTACATATCACGGGCATGTCACATGAAACCTTAAAGTGGAAGCTATTTCCATTCTCTTTGATGGGAAGAGCTAAACATTGGTATACCCGAACCGTAGGGAGTGTATAAGGTGATTGGGAAGCTCTATGCTCTAGCTTTTGCTTATCTTTCTTTCTCATTTCTGGAGTGGTTAGCCTTTGAATAGAGGTTATATCTTTTAAACAGAAAGAAAAAATCTCTTGGAGCGGCATGGGCACGTTTTAATGACCTAGTCAATTTTGGCCCCAACCTTGCCATTCAAGACCATACGCTTTTACAACATTTTTATATGGATCTTAGTGGGAAGACCACATAGTTTCTTGATTCAGCTTCTGCAGGTGCCTTCTTACATTGCTCTGCTAGTGAAGAGAGAAACATCCTTAGAAAAATCCTAGAAAACACCCCCTACACTAGCGTTTGTGACGATGGCCTAGAAGATGAAGTCAAGAAAACCCCTAAAGTAGAACCTTTGATAGTTGAGCCTAAACCTTTAGCTACTCCACTTGAAGCCTCAACTATTCTCCAAGTTCCTGAACCACCAAAGGAGAAAGAAATTCCGCCTTTGGAAAATATATTTGAATTCGAGGATGAGCTCTTCTCTAATTTTGGAAACACCTCGAATTATTATGCAATAAAGAAATCTTTTGGCACCGTTAGCACCTAATCAGCATCTTCCTACCCAACTGAAGAGAAGTTCCTTAAAAAGACTATGAAGGAGTTGATAACAATTGTAAGTAATGAGTGGTTGGGAGAATCCAAGCTTTCTCCTGAAATCATTCGTTTAGATTCTCCCTCTACCTCCATTCGTTGACAGATTCATAAAACCTCCTTCGATGCTCTTTATAATCTGGTTGTAGGAGTAAATATTATGTCTAAATCTTTTGCACATACCCATTCTGGAAATACGCAATTAACTCCAACAACCAAATTCTTAAAAAGTCTCTCAGGGCAAATCCTTCCTACTGAAGGAATTTTTCACCTCATCCCAATCAAAGTAGACGGAACCAAGGTGTACCTTAGTTTTTATGTTTTCGATATTTGGGAGTTCGATCTTTTGATAGGGCATCCAATAGAGAGACTCCTACATGAAGGAAGAAAAGGGAGCATAAATGTAAGACTCGGCAAAAGCATAAACCTGTCTATTCCCATCACTTGCTCATTACGTGCTAAGACAGAGTTGAGTCCCGAGCTAGATCCAATGGAGGAGATTATGGCAGCTTCTCTCCTAGAGCCTCCTACAGAGATCTCGAAGAAGACGCCTAGGATTTCATCCAAGACGAAGAAGAACTGCGAGATCCTTTCCCTCTAGATGAAACTCAAGAGCCGCCAAAACCCTCCATTGTGCTCAAACCCCTTCATTCAGGTTTGGAATATGCTTTTCTAAACAATGATAGGGAGTCTCCTGTGATTATTGGCAATAAACTCTCTGAGGATAAAACCCTCTGGCTCCTTACCATTTAGAAAAGCATTGCTCTGTTTTTGGCTACTCGCTCAAAGACCTCAAGGGGATTAGTCCTGCCCTTTGCACCCATCGCATTCCCACAGATCCAACATATCCACCTTCTAAGGAGCCCCAACATAGGCTTAACAATGTGATGAGAGAAGTTGTTAAGAAAGAGGTTTTGAAACTTTTGCACGTGGGGATAATCTATCCTATGCTAGTGAGTGGGTAAGCCTAGTACAAGTTGTACCGAAGAAAGGGGGATGACTGTGGTAAAAAATGAAAAAGATGAATTAATTCCACAACGAATAGTTACAGGATGGTGGATGTGTATTGATTACCGAAAACTTAACAAGGCAACAAATAAAGATCACTTCCCGTTACCCTTCATCGATGAGATGTTGGAACGGCTTGCAAAGCATTCTTTCTTTTGTTTCCTTGATGGGTATTATGGCTATCATCAAATCCCGATCTATCCTGATGACCAAAGCAAAACTACTTTTACTTGTCCCTATGAAACATATGCTTATCGCAGGATGTCTTTTGGATTGTGCAATGCTCCAGCTTCGTTCCAAAGGTGCATGATGTCTATATTTTTTGATATGATAGAAGAAACCATAAAAGTTTTTATGGATGATTTTTCTATTTATGGAAAAACTTTCAATGATTGCTTAAAAAATTTAGACAAAGTTTTGCAAAGATGTGAGGAAAAGCACTTAGTCCTTTATTGGGAAAAATGTCATTTCATGGTTAGAGAAGGCATAGTCCTTGGACACTTGGTATCCAAATGGGGAATTGAGGTAGACCGAGCTAAGATAGAAGTAATAGAACAACTACCTCCTCCTACGAATGTCAAAGGGGTATGAAGTTTTCTTGGTCATGCGGGGTTCTATTGCCGTTTTATAAAAGATTTTCTCATATTGCTAGACCCCTTACAAGTTTGTTAGCCAAGGATGCTCCCTTTGAGTTTGATGATGAGTGTTTAAATGCTTTCTAAATCCTTAAGAAAGCACTTATCTCTACACCAATCATTTAATCCCCTGATTGGTCGCTACATTTTGAAATTATGTGTGATGCTAGTGATTATGCTGTGGGGACAGTTTTAGGTCAAACAAAAGATAGAAAGCATCATGCAATTTCTTATGCTAGTAAAACTCTATCAGGACCTCAACTGAATTATGCAACAATTGAAAAAGAGCTCCTGGCTGTTGTTTTTCTATTGATAAGTTTAGATCTTACTTAGTAGGAGCAAAGGTTATTGTTTACACTGATTGTGCTGCTCTTAAATATCTCCTTACTAAGAAAGATGCTAAGCCTTGGCTTATAAGATGGATTCTTTTGTTTCAAGAATTTGATTTAGAAATTAGAGATAAGAAAGGGATAGAAAATTCTATAGCCAATCACTTGTTAAGAATGCAGTTTGAGAATCCATAGGAGCTGCCCATCAACGATTTTCTATAGGATGACATGATCCTAAAGGTCATAGGATCTGACCCGTAGTATGCAAATATTGTTAATTATATGGTTGCAGTTTATGTATCACCAGGGGAGAATAAGTGAAACCTCATCCATGATAGTCGCCTCCATCTATGGGATGAACCGTATCTCTTTTGAGTTTGCTCCGATGGACTGCTCAGGAGGTGTGTTCTGGCAGAGGAAGCAACCAAGATTATTAAAAGATGCCACTCATCACCGTATGGAGGACATTATAGGGCATTCCGCACTAATGCTAAGATTTGGCAAATTAGATTCTTTTGGCCAACCATGTACGGTGACACCAAAGAATTCATATGGAGGTGCATCCCATGTCAGAAACATGGGAATATCAATGCAAAAGACGCCATGCCACTCACCACCAACCTCTAGTTGGAACTCTTTGATGTCTGGCGAATCGACTACATGGGGCCATTTCCAAAATCCTTGCAGTGTGAATATATTCTAGTGGCAGTCGACTATGTGTCAAAGTGAGTTAAAGCTTTACCATGTTGAGCTACAGATTCTAATAACGCTAACAGGATGTTTTTAGAAACCATCTTTCCACGCTTCAGAGTTCCATGCATGGTAATCAGCAATGGAGGTCCTCACTTCATTGATAGGAAGTTATGACGCTTCTTGTCCGATCATGGGGTCCATCATAACATTGCGACACCATATTATCCTCAAACTAGCGGACAAGCAGAAACGTCAAACAAGCATATTAAGAACATTCTGCAAAAAGCTGTTAATGAGATGGGGACAACATGGAAGGATAAGTTATCTAGAGACTATGGGCTTACAGAACAGCTTACAAAATACCTCTTGGAATGTCACCATACCAACTGGTCTACGGCAAGACATATCACCTACGTGTCGAGTTGGAATTCAAAGCTCATTGGGCCATAAAAAGGTGGAACATGGACTTTGAAGCAACCAGAGAGAAAAGAAAAATGCAACTCTCTAAGCTATAGGAATGGTGAGAAAAAGCATATCATAATGCAAAACTTTATAAGGACAGGACAAAGAGGTGGCATGACAAAAGGTTAAAAAAGAAAGAATTCAAACCAGGTGACAAAGTATTGCTATTCAATTCCAGAGTGAAGTTATTTATTGGGATGAAAATGGTACGGACATTTTTCGACCGTATTCGAGGCCGAATCCATTTAGAGGGGTTTAAATCTATTCATATCCGAGTCTAAATATTTAACATTCGATAATATATCTGAATACTCAAATCGCATATTTATGATGCTGATATCCAATCATATCCTATCCGGCATGGTTGACACTATCCGTATTCAAATCCGAATCTGGACAGAAATATGAAAACAAATATAATATCAGTGATATCCATCCGTATCCGATCCATTTTCATCCCTAGTTGTTTAGACATGGAAAACTATGAAGCAAATGAGAAAGACGGTACAAGATAATTAGCACATCGTCTCATGGAGTAGTCATTCTTCAAAATGATAAAGGTACGATTTTCAAGGTAAATGGTCAGCGTTTAAAAGTTTTCCATTGCACACAATTGCTAGAAGAAGAATTGGATATAATTAACTTCATAGAATTTAAATAACATTTTCAATTAAGCTCTTCTTCTTTACTCTATAAAACCCTTAAAAACCATGTTTACCTGCTAAAATAATACAGGGATCCCTCTTGTCTTTTGTTGGTGCTTGTTTCCAAGGTAACAGAATTCAAGTGTGGGGGAGGGAAAACCTCCAGAGCACAGCATCAATAAATGATGAAGGAACCACGGCAACAACCAGCTTAGGGGAGAGGCACCCCCGTGTATCCAGTTAAGTATTTCTCTTCCTTTGTTTTATTGTATTTAGTTTGTTTTAAAAAACTGAAAACAAAATAAATAGTTATAGATGTTTATAGTAATAATGTGTAGAGTGTGTCTAGTTTACTTTAATTTCTTTTAAGGTATAAATAAATAATAAAAACTCTTAGGACAATCTCTTAAAAGGAAAATGATAAATAGTTGCTCTATTATAATTCCTTTTAAGTACCTAGTTTTTAGCCTTGAACGCTCCCGAATTTTGGATAAAATTATTTTGATATAAGGATTTACTCTGAACTCGAAACTCGTGGGTAGCATATGCTTGATCTAAGTTTAGGTAATTGGCGGATATGATATGAGAAGGTCTGAGCTATTGTTTATCTTGTTCCAAGTGATACTAAAGTTCTAGAGATTTATCTTTTGAAAAACATATAAATGCTACATAATGAGTTCTTGTATGACAAAGCATGAATTCCCACTAGAGCCATATATGTTATTTAGGCTAGGAAAACTTCCACTTATATGTTGCTTGCTTTTGCATTGAGTTTTGTCAAGCTTTGTTGACCCTTATGAGAGGTTTGTCATCCTCTTAAAATCAAGATCACGTATACACCACCCACATATAAACTACTCCTACACTGGGGGTAGGCACAAAAACATGTTTTCCATTTAGATCCACCTAAAAATATTTTACTCCTACACTGGGGGTGCACACAAAAACATGTTGATAGATTTTCCATCCACCAAATGAATGCTCCAAGTTCTTGTTGATACCTCTCTCAAAGTTTCATTGCTAAAAAGAGGCATGGGGCTATGCAAAAGTTATTCAAAAAAGAGAAAAGAGAGAAAAAAGAGTTGAGAAAAAATGGACATAAAAATGTCCAAGATATTTAAAACAATGGGGACTTAGATGCCAGCCTAAAAAAAGAAAAAAAGAGATGAATAAGATAGCCCTTATTCTCTTGCAAAGATATTTCTAAGTTTCAAAAGAGAGATATATTTTAAGGAGCATAGTAGAATTAGGTTAGCCACCATATATTTCCTCCTCATATATCCACACACATGCACATCTTGATTTGATTATATAACTCAACTCTCTTTGGATCCATTGTTTGACTTTACAATGTATGCAGTGCAAGTATGCTCTTTCATGCTTACTCCCTACATATGAACTCCACATAAGCTTTAGTTGTAGGAAGAGAAAGGCATAACAACATTATTGCCTTAGTGAGGATCTACAAATACTATATATATTGAGAGACTTGAGAGTGTCATACAATGGAAGCTCTGAGTTTTATTTTGAAAACTTACAAAAATCTTTAGAACAATGGTGAAACAAAGAACTTGAGACATAGTGTGTGACTTGATTGTTCTATCTTTCAATTGCTCAAGACCTAAGTGAAGGCTAAAAAGCCCCATGGTTAAAGGTAGTATGGGTAAGTTTGAAAGTCAGATCGGTTTATTTTAATCCAGAGGAGAATTTTTGATTGAACGCATGTGTACTTTTGAGGAGTGAAAGCATTGTAGCAACTCCTGATCCATTGCTGGGTTTAGCTTTGCTCAGGGACTAGTAAAGGTTAAGTGTGGGGAAGCTTGTTGACGGTTGTTAACATCAATTATAAACTATTAATATAACCTGCATATATGCTTAATTCCATCACCAAACATAGGCATAGGGGTTTAAACTAATAGATTCCATGAGTTTTAGTGAATCTGTGTTTTCAGCAGGGTTTATCTAGAAAACCGGTAAGGAGGACCTATTCGTCAAAGCAAATCACATTTATCTGTAGCGAAACCGACGTGGAAAGTCTCTAGAAGACTCTAGAAAGCAAATCACCGAAGCGAAGGGTAGGTGGCTGCCATTAGGGACTGGCCCCACCTGCAGGCCACCTAGCCCCCTAGGCCCACCTGTTAGCCCCCGTTGCTATGTCGGTTCTCCACCGCCTCCTAGATTGCATCTCCGTCATTCTTTTAAGTCGGTTTGATCCAAGGGTCCAAAATTGATGCTCTGGCCTTATGTACCAGCCCCAACGCCCCTCCCTGAGATCATCCTAAGACCCTAATTCATATCCTCATCTCAGGATCAGGGCATCAAGAGAGATTAGTCCTCTAGTTAGGATCTACTCTTGTATACAATGGAGAGAGTAAGGGAAGAGTTTGGAGATAGTACAGGCCTATCGGTGCTACCTCTACAGCTTGTACTTTAGCGGATCTAGGCTTCTCCAATTCTACATCTGAGATACCTCTAGTAATTGATTTCTGTTTAAAGTAAGTTTTGTGCTCTTTTATTCTTGGGTTCATAGTTCTTTTGAGTGCTCTAGTTCTTGCTAGCCGGATTAGACGTTAGATTAAGTGTCGTGCTTAGGCTATCGGCTACCTATGTTTGCTCCTTGCTTTTTGGTTGTGTGGTAGCAGCTGGAGGTGACAGCCCCATCTGTCCTTTGTAGTCCATATCGAATTGAGCAGGTTCTTAAATTAGTAGGACCGTAGTCATGTTAGTAGAGTTATCTATTAGCGGTGCTTTACCATTTAAGCGGTGTCCCAAAGTGAACATTAGAATCATAAGCGTTGTCCTCTCTACTCATACCTTAAACCTTGATTGCTATCCTTAGACAAACTTGTTAGACAACACACACACGTTTTCTTGTGGATACGATACTCGATAATACTCTGGGTGAAAACTACTTTGATACCCATGCGCTTGTGGATTTTGTCTCAGTGTGCCTCCACAGGTGTCAACACTAACAAAAAGCAAAGCCTTCATTCGTATAGGACCTTGGTTAAGAGTTAGGTTCCTTATAATGGAATATGCCTTGAGCATAGTTTCAAAGAGCCTAACCATAACTAGCTATCGTTATATGCGAGAAGCTATATGAATGTCTAGCTTAAACTAACTTTAGGAAACAACCAGTTTTATTTATAGAGGTGAACTAAAAGTGTTTGTGTCTCCAAAAATGCTAGAAGGGGTGGGGCCATTTTAGGAGACAGTCAAATAAACACTGTCTTTATAAATTAATGAAGAGAGACATGTCCCTTAAAAGGGCTGCTTTTAAAATAAGAGAGGGTTTTGAGAGGTCCACCCCTGTCAATATAGTTAAGGCACATTAAGCAAAACCTAGCCTAGGACACACTTTCTTAGGCACACCGAACCCAAAGTCCTAGACACTCCCAGCCTCCCTCCCTCATCCGCTCCCTTCTTATAGCCCCACTCACCCTATCATTCCCAATATCCCTCTCATTTCCTCTCTCACCCTGCTGGCTTGCTCTCCTCTCCTACCTCGACGCCCTAGTAGCGTCCTCTCCGCTCTCTATTCCAAGTGCTGTCGCCCAGAGCGGCCACCTTGCCAACACGGTCGTGGGTGCAGCATTGCCCTACCGCTCATGGCTGCCTCAACCTAATAGAGTAGGGATGCTTGATCATGACAATTCTAGATCTCCTAGGTGCAAAGCAAGATCAAATGTAGCAGCGGCCTCATATGGATCCAATTGGCATTTGCCTACTCCTCTCACTCCTTTCAACATTCGGATTCATCGATGACCTCTACCCTCATCTCCCTCTTCCTTCTTTCCAGATATGGTTCAATCCAAACACGTGGAGATCGGGGACGGCCACGAAGTGGCTCGCATTAGGTGAGATGTGCCTTGATTAGGCAAGAGAGAGAGGGTTGCTCTAGTGTGGTCATAGGCACTAGTTCAAGCTGGCACCATTACTTCTTTCTCAAACATTGTGCAAGGCATATGTGTCAGTGTAAGGGCTATGCGGTGTGCATAACTTGTGTTGTTGCATGAGTGGCATGTTGGTGCTGTTTTCACTCATCAAGCAATGGGATTTTCTTAATTGATTTTCCTAGATGGGAAAATGTCCCTACCTCTCCTATGTCCTATTAACTAAGGCGACTTCCTAGAGATGGGTGAGCAGCCTGCTCATAAACTGTTATTTTCTTCCCTTGTTGTCACACCCGGTTTTAAGGACAAAACCAGATATACACTATATGTGAAATAAAGAAGTCAAATCTCACATATAGCCGCAGATAAGTGTAATATCAAAAGACAAATGCTTATTTAACATAACACAATAGTATAAAATATACCTTAGAGAATAACACAGCGGAAAGACAACTCCGAACACCGGGTGTAACCTTCACTCCAGGATCAAACTAACTGGTTGATCATAAGCCTAACAATTCCAGAATCTAGAAATCTGGTACCCTTCCTGAGATGTGGGAAATAGCAAGAGTGAGTCCATGTCAAACTCAGCAAATATATCATAGGGTTCATGAGGCTCAAAAGGTTTGACACGGGTTTACTGCAATAGCTTTTAGTGAGTCAACTTTTTAGCATTTGAGTAGCAACAAGTTTACCATAAGCCCAAATAACCTCATGATCATGTATACGAGAATAATGTATAGCAAGAAACAATAATCATTAGTGAACATCAATATCATCAGTGTTATCATTATCATCAGTGTTCATCATTTATTCTGTAAGGGTCCAAGGCCACTCGTGACCGTGAGAACGGCTGTTATAACAGTTTTACACTCTGCAGAGGTTGTACACTTTCACTGTGAGTCATGTTTACCCATATGCCCGGGATCACGACTCCCAAAACACTTCCAAGGTGAGCAGGCAAGGAAACACTATGAAGCCTTTCAAAGGTTCGTCTAACAAGTTAGGGCCGCTAGGTTTCCAAAGTCAGTCTGTGTGATTCACCACGCAGGGATCCACAGTCTGCTCTACCCTATTTGCGCCACAAGGGTAACCTCTAACAAGATAGAAAAGGTCCTCATACTGAGCTAAAGCCAGAGCCATTTTAGCCCTCACAGTTGTACTATAAATCCCGAATTTTCGCTTACAGATAAGTCCTTATGGAGAGAAACTAGAGCACCATAAAAACAACCAAATATGCTCTAGCCCTCTTGAGCCATGTTTCTATAAAGCATCTTTTAAACGTTTATTGCATATACCATTAGTCAAGTTACAGATCATGGTTATTTATCTTGAGCGCTAGCATAATACTACCCAATGCAATGTCCCATGGGTGTCAAGGTACAAGATACAAAAACTAGGATATCCTTAGTGGTAACAAGATAGACACATGCACATGAATTAAGTATATTAAAGGTGAATAGAAAACAAGGATGGTCCCATGCTATACTTGCCTTAAATCAAGATCCTTCTTCTGATCCAAATCTTTAATTAATAGCTTCTTGAATCTCCATGTAAATCTCACCGACTGGACTTGATCAATAAATCACCACACACACATTGAGCAATCATACACGAAGCAAACAATGAATAATAATTAGAATAGTACACCAAACATATGAAACAATATGTGAAAAGGTTTTAAAGATGTTCTACGCATTGCTACAAACACACAGGCGCGAAAAACACGCTAATCGGAGCTACGGTGAAAGAAATACATACACCAAAAGATTTTGTTATATAAAACAGAAAATTATAGGTCTCATTTGTTTTAACTATATAAAATCATATATATAGGATAAAATACTTTTTATAGATATTCAAAAGTGACTTAGGCTAAATTACATTTAAATTTAGAAAACTAAAGGAGAAATCAATAATATTTTATTTATAAATCTAGTTGCACGGTTATTAATCAAATTAGATCTAAACTATGAAATTCTAGAGATTTTGATAAGAAAACATTAATACTAATACGTAGTTCATATTGTTATAAATCCATTGAACTTTGAACGGACTAATTCGGAATTAAAACAAAATTATGTATTAAACGAGATTTTCTTTAGTAAAGTAATAGATTAAATCTAACATCGAATCTTAAAGATAGAAAACCTAACCAACAGTAGCACTAATAGTATAAAAAGTTTGTAAAACTCTTCTACACGTTACTACGATCACACAGACATAAAGATCACGAAATTTGGATTTAAAACATGAAAGTTATAAATTTTCTAAGATTTCCTATAGATAAATAATTACTTTAATATAAACTCAAAAATAAATTGTCACAAACCTACTGTACAGTTCTATAATCATGTAGGGCTTGCAAATATGAATCTAACGCAATTTGAATAGATCAAATCGGAGTTAAAACGAAGATTCTACGACTAAAACAAGATTAGTGGCAAAACTGTAAATATCAGAAAACGTATTTTTCAATTACGAGACGAAATACGCTTTCAAAAGATCAAAATGAACACGGGTTATTACGTTTTGGACTGTGGGTTGATATACTAAAAACTCAGGGTTTCTTTTACAAAATTACGAACGAACCGGTATCGGCTATTCTCAGCCGTTGGATCTAAAGTGAACGGCTCGGATGGGATCGGAGAGGGAGCCAGCGGCGCTCCGGCCGAATTTGGCCGACGGTGGCCTCCCGCGGCGGCGCCATGGCCGGAGTTGCCTAACTCGCTCTATGGTGCACGAAATCGCGAAGCAAAAGTACCGGCAGGTAGATAACTTCAACGCGACCTTACCTAGAGCAAAATCGAGGCCGAGAACGAAGCGAGGAAGACGTGCGGCTTGAGATGGCGGACGGTGAAGCTCGTGCTCGTGGTGACCTAGCTCCCAAGCACCAAAGCGGCTACAAAAAGACGAGATGAGGGCGGAGAGGTGCGGGGGTCTCGTTTTATAGCCCGTAGGCGTCGGTATACAAGGAAGGGAGGGAGATTTGATGCGAATTCGGATCACCGAATCAAAGAAGGAGGAAGGCGGTGCTCGTGGTTGGAAAGAACTGGAGGAAGGAGAAAGGAAAGGGGAGGCGGTCGCTGATAGGTGGGACCGGCTCGTCAGCGGCTCGGGTGTGGAGGAAGGCCGCGCGCGCGCGAAGTGGGCCAGCGGCCGTGACTTGGGCTCGGCCCAGAAACCGGAGGCAGGCACAGGAGAGGGGAAAAGAAGAAACGGGCCGCCGCTGCAGGCCGGAGGGATGAGCTGCGGGAGAGAAAACGATCCGAGAAGAAAAGAAATTCCTTTCCTTTTTCTTTTTCTAATTTTTCAAAGCCATTTTTCAAAAGATTTTCAAATCCAATTTGAATTTGACTTAAACCACTCAATACAAAATCCCAAATGCAGCAGCATGAATGCTCAATCATGTTCCTACCCTTATATTTGATTTTAAATTTATAAAAATTATTATCATTCTAAATTTGCATGCTCACAAAAATATATAAAAATCATATTTCTCCTATTTTTCTTCTTTTCAAAATTTTAGGGTGTTACAATTCTACCCCCCTTAAGATGAATCTCATCCCGAGATTCGGAAGATGATGATAAAAGAGATAATGACACTTTGTCTTTATTTGATCCTCATTTTCCAAATTACATCTTTCGTGCAGAGTCATGATACAGTTTCTCATATCCTGACTGACTAATCTTCCTAAACATGATCATCTCTCCAATTGAGCTCCTCCAAAGTTATTTGTTCCTCTACTATGACTTCTGTAAACTCACGGTCCACTTTGCCATCCTCAGTGCACCTATCTTCTAGTTGGTCATTTTCATCTTCCTCAGGTAAAAGTCGACCACCTTGATACTCAATTCTTTTCCCTGACGGTGTTGTTAAGAGCATTGTGCACCGAGTACCATGAATCACTCCTTTGTGTGCACAGAGCCATCCATTACCAAGAACCACGCGAATTTTAAGTGACTCCAACACAATGAGTGTTGCGGTGAAGTTTTCCTTGTTTATGACAAGACTGACATTCGGGCATATCTGATCTGCCTGCATTTCTCCCACTGGGGTTTGAACTAGCAAATGCCTTCTCATTGGACACTTCACCATCTTGCACGTCTCTACCATGTCGACGGAAATGAAAGAATCCGAAGCACTAGGGTCAAATAAAACAAAAACTTGTACTAAGCTTACTTGAATATAACCTCCCACTACTTTGGTAACTCCATGAATTTTATCCATATCCACATTGCTCAGTCTTCCATTGACATAGTTTTGCTGTGCTTTACTTCCTTGAGCAGGCTTCTTATGGACTTTCCTTTTTCGCTTTCGTCGTTGTGGATTCTGACTCAGTTCACTCCCAACTTGCTCTTCAACATTGTTGTTTTGATAGTGCTCGGCTTCATCATACCCATAACATCCTTCAATGGCAGAAACATCAGCCTTTTCCCACATATCAGTGCGAGACGTCATATAGGGCTCCTGAGTCATGAGACACAACACTTCCTGTCATCAAGTGACCAACATCAGCAACACGAGCAAGTACAGATGATCATAATCATGAACTATCTAAAGGGACAACTCTCATCTCCATGGATCCAAAATTATCAACCTTGTTCACAGGATATTTTTGCTCATGAGTGGCAACTCAATCATGGAGACTAACCAATACTTCCAAATAAAGAGTTCAAACTTAATAAACCTTCTTTACATTGGCTACCCCCCTTAAAATAAGAGACACTAAATAAGGTAGCTTGAACCCTTTTCTAGATGAGCTAAAAAGTGTTCTGACATCCCAATAATACTCTTGTGTATGGGTAAGAACAAGAAATCTGAAATTTCTCGCGAGCAGAAAATCAGCAGTGCAGTAAAACAGTTGTAACTCTCATTCTGTTAATCCAATGAAGCTGTAGTTTACACCGATGGAAAGATTATAAAATTCTCTACAACTTTCTTATAGAACATACTTCTAGATTCTGTAGATGACTTGGTCGAAAACAGCACATATCAGATTCTGTTCCAATTTTCAGACAGTATAGTTACATTGTCTTGTGATTTTTGTATCTCCCAATCCAAAATAGCTATGAGGGTGATTCTTGCGGTCAGAGAAACATGTTGAAGTCTAATATTGTCCAAAAAATTCCCATAATTTTTGGTCTTTCAAGAACAGAGATATAAGTTGATAAATACAGGCTGCTCCGAAAGACAAGATATAGAAAGCAGGAGATAACCAAAACCCAGCTATTTACTTCATTAATCCTTATACCTTAATCCTATATCTAAATGAAATTGTAGGAATACTCCACAAGATCATTGCAATCATTACAAAGATCCAAAATAAGCACAAGCATAATGACAATCCAACTAACACATTGGTTCACACATCACGCATTGACTCAACTTGTGGTGCTATCGTTTCCTTCATATTAAAGGCAAAGATCCTAATGCTCCTCTTCTGATAACGCAAGAAGATGGTAAGATGAGGTTCTAAAAGCATACCAAATCAAGGAGTGAAGATGAGAACAAAGACTTTTAAAATAAGCAACAAGGTGGAGATGAATAACAAGGTAAGGATATAGTATAGAAGAAAATACCAAGGTTTTATAGAACAAGGATTGTTATAACAGTTTCAAAACCTTAACACGACTAATTTCTAACTAGGCTTGCGTCCTACAGTCAGCATTGCTCTGATACCACTCTGTCACACCAGGTTTTACGGACAAAACCAGATATACACTATATGTGAAATAAAGAAGTCAAATCTCACATATAGCCGCAGATAAGTGTAATATCAAAAGACAAATGCTTATTTAACATAACGCAATAGTATAAAATATACCTTAGAGAATAACACAGCGGAAAGACAACTCCGAAGACCGGGTGTAACCTTCACTCCAGGATCAAACTAACTGGTTGATCACAAGCCTAACAATTCCAGAATCTAGAAATCTGGTACCCTTCCTGAGATGTGGGAAATAGCAAGAGTGAGTCCATGTCGAACTCAGCAAATATATCATAGGGTTCATGAGGCTCAAAAGGTTTGACACGGGTTTACTGCAATAGCTTTTAGTGAGTCAACTTTTTAGCATTTGAGTAGCAACAAGTTTACCATAAGCCCAAATAACCTCATGATCATGTATACGAGAATAATATATAGCAAGAAACAATAATCATTAGTGAACATCAATATCATCAGTGTTATCATTATCATCAGTGTTCATCATTTATTCTGTAAGGGTCCAAGGCCACTCGTGACCGTGAGCACGACTATTATAACAGTTTTACACTCTGCAGAGGTTGTACACTTTCACTGTGAGTCATGTTTACCCATATGCCCGGGATCGCGACTCCCAAAACACTTCCAAGGTGAGCAGGCAGGAAAACACTATGAAGCCTTTTAAAGGTTCGTCTAACAAGTTAGGGCCGCTAGATTTCCAAAGTCAGTCTGTGTGATTCACCACACAGGGATCCACAGTCTGCTCTACCCCATTTGCGCCACAAGGGTAACCTCTAACAAGCTAGAAAAGGTCCTCATACTGAGCTAAAGCCAGAGCCATTTTAGCCCTCACAGTTGTACTGTAAATCCCAAATTTTCGCTTACAGATAAGTCCTTATGGAGAGAAACTAGAGCACCATAAAAACAACCAAATATGCTCTTGCCCTCTTGAGCCATGTTTCTATAAAGCATCTTTTAAACGTTTATTGCATATACCATTAGTCAAGTTACAGATCATGGTTATTTATCTTGAGCGCTAGCATAATACTACCCAATGCAATGTCCCATGGGTGTCAAGGTACAAGATACAAAAACTAGGATATCCTTAGTGGTAACAAGGTAGACACATGCACATGAATTAAGTATATTAAAGGTGAATAGGAAACAAGGATGGTCCCATGCTATACTTGTCTTAAATCAAGATTCTTCTTCTGATCCAAATCTTCAATTAATAACTTCTTGAATCTCCACGTAAATCTCACCGACTGGACTTGATCAATAAATCACCACACACACATTGAGCAATCATACACGAAGCAAACAATGAATAATAATTTGTAACACCCCGATGTTACGATCTTATTTAGCGCCACGATTTAGGCCTAAGTTAAATTTTCGTAACGAGTTTCTCGAAAAATTTTTAATTTAAAATGTATTCGACGACGATTCTAGCAAACAGGTTGTTCTATTAGATTAAGCAGGAAAAACAACTTTTATAAATAAACTAAAATCAATTTATAATATATATATAGGTATATGTAAGTTACATAAAGCAAGTGCATGCACACATGCAACCACGTCGTGCTGCCTCTGCTGTCTCCGTGGCCGGCGAAGTAAAGCTCCAATTCATGAGTTCTCACATCCATGTCTTGTCTCACCTTGCCTGCCTGTGTTGTCCCTGTCTGCTGTTACTAGAACAGTCGTATCCTCTGGATCTGCCTAGCTGAGCTTCAAGCCTCCAACTAGCTGCGTCCAGCATGTGCACAATCGCCGGGACCTATTTTTTTTTATTGTATTGCCTACTCTAGCTAGCTTCTTATACTCAGTTCTCTGGTGCAAAGTTGTACTAGTCTGCACTCTATAAAATACTGGCTGCGTAGAATAGTAAGCTAGCGGACTTTTGGGTCACGCTCCGCCGCTGTCCTGCAGTCCGTTTCAGACCACGTCGCGCTAGGGCAAAGTCAAACTGGGTCACTTCGTGTCGGCAATGTGCTTCTCTCTCTCTTTCTTTTTTCTTTGCCCTCGTGCATCCCAACTCCTCTCACTGCTGCTTACCGCGCGCTGGCACCATTCCCGCAGCACCTCGCCTCGCATCGCTGGTACCGGCCCTCCCCGCGAGCGAGCCCCGACCCGCGCGCAGCTTCGCCGCTCTCCTAGCTCCTCCCATCGCGCTGCTGGCCGCACTACTCGCGCCGAGTCCGTGCACAACTCTGCCGCGCACGCGAGCTGCCGGCACCGGCGTCCTCTCCTTTGCCTTCCCAGTGTTCGGTGCCCCGGCGTCCGCGCTCGTGTGCCCGCGACGTCACCCCTCTCCTTCCCCTCCGTCTTCGTTGATTTTCCGAGCCGAGCACCCGGCTAGGCGGCGTCCGTAGTCGTAGCGCCTCCCCCCGCACTCGGCTCTCCCCTCCGTGCGCCGCGCCCCTGTCCTCACAAGGCCACCGAGCTGAGCCGCGACGACCTCGCTGCTCTTTGCCGCACCTACGTGCCCCTTGGCCCTGCGCTGCCCCGCCATTCCAGCTCCGCGCCCGGGCCGTAGCGCTCCGCCGTCGGCTGCGCCCGGCTCCCCTTGCTGCCTCGCACGCCCCGCACTCCGGCGTGGCCGCGCCCTTGCTGCCTCTGCGCACGCAACGCGCCCGAGCACGCCGCGGCTCCTCTGTTCTCCGCTCGCCGTCATCCGCACGGTCCGCATGCTGCTCGTGGCCGGTGGTGCGCCCATCGCCGCATCAGCCCGCAACTGCGGCCGTGACGGCCACAGCGCATGTCCGCCATCACGTCCCACACCGGCTGGACATCGCCGGTGGCGGCTCCCCCGCGGCTTCCCAGTGCCCGTGTGCCGGCGCATCCGCCGCCGTGGAGCTCCGCTTCGCATCATCCTTGCCACGCCGTCCCGCACCAAGCCCATGCGCGCCCATGCCAAACGCGGCCGCGTCCTCGCTGCCCGTGCCAGCAACGTCGTTTCCCCTCCCCGCTCCTCGGCCACCGTCGTCGGGCTATCATGCGGTGCCGGCCGGTGCTCCTCTGCTTCCCTGGATGAAGGAGACGAAAGGAAGGTGAGATGGGTGAAAGTCCAAGGCAAAAATTTATACGAGGTTCTATTTGCGAAATACTTGACTCATCGAAATAGTGTCATCGTACTGCGGGTTGATTTGAGGGTAACTCAAGGGCCGTTTCACAATTTTGCCACGCCACCTGCCGTGCTGGCTGGCTGGCCGCTTTGGGCCCAAGGACCTGTTTCCTTCTTTTTGGTGTTTTGTTAATTTGAGCAAGCGTCTGAATACTCCAAAATTGATAATAAAATGTAGAAAAATCATAAAAATGCCAAACCAGTTTTGTTGAGTTCATAAAATCATGATCTATCTAGTAGTGTATTTTGTTCGCATAGGTTCGGTATGTTTTTAGAATTTTTCTCTAATTATTTTAACATACTTAATAGTGTAAAAATGAGAACTTGTAGGAATTTCCACGATAAATCGGTGATGGTATTGACTCTAAAATTTTTTACCGTAAATTACTAACATTATTAGCTGCTCACTGAAATTTTTGTAACTCCGGAGTAATTAGTTGCTAGATAGACAATGATGTCCTATTTCGAATATAGTAAATCGAATAAATGAAATATGGAAACACATTTGGTTTGAATAACTAAAACTTTAGTTGGGAAGTAACGCTGTATTCGACAACATGGATACGTAGACTAGTGTGTTAGAACTATATCGTTAGCTTGTGAGACGTGCTCAGGTTTTTAGCATTCCGGCTGTCGTCGATTATTTACATTTATGCATTTGCATCGATGCATACCATATAGGTACGATGATGGAGCAACGGATCAATTGAAGGATGATTGGGAATCCGAAGATGGTGTAAGGGTATTCTCTCCAGAAGATGAGGCAATGAGCTTCTATCCAGTTGCTGATGGATGATCTGAAGATGTAGATACTAACTTTTTAATATATATCTTACCCAGGCAAGCCCCGGTGCATAACCCCCTACTTTTCTGCAGTTTAAATTCTATTTGTGCATTAAGTTTCAAGGAGTTGAATGAAACCCACTTACATATATATATCTTTATCCTATGAGTCTTACTAGTATGACGGGATCATGTAGATTGCTTTGCTACAGGACTCCGGTAAAAGTCGAGTGATTTCCTGTCACTCGCGAGATATAGGAAATATGTTACTATATGATTATCACTTGGAATATATAAAATGGTGGAAAGGAAAATGGTGATCGGGCAGGGATATGGTTTGGGTATTGGTGGGTGTAAGAAGTTGTGTCGCCGCGGAGGCGGGTCATAGCTTGGTTACATCGTTTTCCCTGTCTGGTCGATTAAGGACCGATCGTGCATATGACTCTAGGTAGGTCACAGACTTATTATCTCGAGCACATACTTGTGTATGGGCGCTTGGAAGACTTGTTGCTCTCTTGTCGCGGATCCGGCTCTTTCCGGACCGACTGTCAGGGTTTGTTTTTGGTGGAGGAGGTCCTTGCACCGCACTGAATCCGGGACTCAGAGGCGGGGGCTTGGAGTCCCAGTTTGGACGGGGACCTGGACACCCGGGACAGGAGAGTGATGGGTTGGTCCTACTTGTGCCTGGGGTACAAGCGGGGCGTGTGTTTTCGGGGTACCCAGCTGGGGGCATTGATTCGCGAATCGCCGGGCTATCTGGTACGGCTTGTCTACGGTTTAGCATCGTAGTAAGAACTGAAAGATGAAAGATGGAAGATGGACAAAGGAAATCTGATTGCTTACCACTTGCTTGAAAGTAGCACAGGTGCTTACATAGAATGGTTAGTTAATGAACCAATACGGCTATTATTAAAAATCAAAGATAAGGACGCACGCTTAGTAATGCTTCCTGCAAATGCAACCCACAAACCAGATAGCCTTGCATATCCTTGGAGTCTTTTCTTTTCTCCTATCGGGTAAGTGTTGCTGAGTACAATTGAGTACTCAGGGTTTTATTCCCCCTGTTGCAGGTAACAGGTGGACGCTTGAGCTGACCTTTGTGTGTGGATTCCTTCTGGTTGGCTCAGAGAGGATTTCCTTTACGCTGCGATCGTAGTTCCTATTTATAACTCTCACCAAATGCTTTTATAAATGAAAGTTTCATAATCTATTGCCGTAGTCTATATATCAATACTTCATCATGTCATTAATAGATGTTTATTTCCGCTATAACTCTGTTCACATGTTTCTATTCCGCTGTTCAATTAAATTGTTTATAACTCTGATAACATGATTTCATTCCGCTGTTATATTAATAAATATTATACTCTGATGTTGTATTAAAAGTGATGTAAGAAATGGTTACGAATGATGTAAGCTTTATTCTCTCATTTGTGATCCTGATGGCAAAAATGTGGATTTTCGGGTTCTTCCCTAGGGTGTGTCCGACGGAACTGAGTAATTTAGTGTTCTCCCTCGAGTGCTTAGTGTCTAATGGAAGACGAGCACTCCTGTGAGGCGTTAGATTAGGCGGTTCTGCCACATAATTAGAACAATACACCAAACATATGAAACAATATGTGAAAAGGTTTTAAAGATGTTCTACGCATTGCTACGGACACACAGGCGTGAAAACACGCTAATCGGAGCTACGGTGAAAGAAATACATACACCGAAAGATTTTGTTATATAAAACGGAAAATTATAGGTCTCATTTGTTTTAACTATATAAAATCATATATATAGGATAAAATACTTTTTATAGATATTCAAAAGTGACTTAGGCTAAATTACATTTAAATTTAGAAAACTAAAGGAGAAATCAATAATATTTTATTTATAAATCTAGTTGCACAGTTATTAATCAAATTAGATCTAAACTATGAAATTCCAGAGATTTTGATAAGAAAACATTAATACTAATACATAGTTCATATTGTTATAAATCCATTGAACTTTGAACGGACTAATTCGGAATTAAAACAAAATTATGTATTAAACGAGATTTTCTTTAGTAAAGTAATAGATTAAATCTAACATCGAATCTTAAAGATAGAAAACCTAATCAACAGTAGCACTAACAGTATAAAAAGTTTGTAAAACGCTTCTACACGTTACTACGATCACATAGACGTAAAGATCACGAAATTTGGATTTAAAACGTGAAAGTTATAAATTTTCTAAGATTTCCTATAGATAAATAATTACTTTAATATAAACTCGAAAATAAATTATCACAAACCTACTGTACAGTTCTATCATCATGTAGAGCTTGCAAATATGAATCTAACGCAATTTGAATGGATCAAATCGGAGTTAAAACGAAGATTCTACGACTAAAACAAGATTAGTGGCAAAACTGTAAATATCAGAAAACGTATTTTTCAATTACCGAGACGAAATACGCTTTCAAAAGATCAAAACAAACATGGGTTATTACGTTTTGGACTGCGGGTTGATATACTAAAAACTCAGGGTTTCTTTTACAAAATTACGAACGAACCGGTATCGGCTATTCTCAGCCGTTGGATCTAAAGTGAACGGCTCGGATGGGATCGGAGAGGGAGCCGGCGGCGCTCCGGCCGGATTTGGCCGACGGTGGCCTCCCGCGGCGGCGCCATGGCCGGAGTATCCTAACTCGCTCTACGGTGCACGAAATCGCGAAGCAAAGGTACCGACAGGTAGATAACTTTAACGCGACCTTACCTAGAGCAAAATCGAGGCCGAGAACGAAGCGAGGAAGACGTGCGGCTTGAGATGGCGGACGGTGAAGCTCGTGCTCGCGGTGACCTAGCTCCCGAGCACCAAAGCGGCTACAAAAAGATGAGATGAGGGCGGAGAGGTGCGGGGGTCTCGTTTTATAGCCCGTAGGTGTCGGTATACAAGGAAGGGAGGGAGATTTGATGCGGATTCGGATCACCGAATCGAAGAAGGAGGAAGGCGGTGCTCGCGGTTGGAAAGAACCGGAGGAAGGAGAAAGAAAAGGGGAGGCGGTCGCTGACAAGTGGGACCGGCTCGTCAGCGGCTCAGGTGCAGAGGAAGGCCGTGCGCGCGCGAAGTGGGCCAGCGGCCGCGACTTGGGCTCGGCCTAGAAACCGGAGGCGGGCGCGGGAGAGGGAAAAGAAGAAATGGGCCGCCGCTGCAGGCCGGAAGGATGGGCTGCGGGAGAGAAAACGGTCCGAGAAGAAAAGAAATTCCTTTCCTTTTTCTTTTTCTAATTTTTCAAAGCCATTTTTCAAAAGATTTTCAAATCCAATTTGAATTTGACTTAAACCACTCAATACAAAATCCCAAATGTAGCAGCATGAATGCTCAATCATGTTCCTACCCTTATATTTGATTTTAAATTTATAAAAATTATTATCATTCTAAATTTGCATGCTCACAAAAATATATAAAAATTATATTTCTCCTATTTTTCTTCTTTTCAAAATTTTAGGGTGTTACACTTGTAAACCTTTAATGTAGAAGTGTGCACTCATGCTGAGGGTTTAAGTTCTAAAGAATGAGTTATTCATGTAAGCTAAAGTAGTTAGAGTTCTTGTGATGGGACTTTACTAGCATGATATAGGTTTACTAGCACAGTAATGTTTTATAGATTTGGGCAAAATAGGTTAAAAGACGTGCACCATGCCGCATCTGCTTCAATGTCTGTGTTGATCCTGATTTCACTACAAAAAAAACTTAACCGTGACCTTTTCAAAACTCCCTCGGAGGTGGGCATGATTTTGAACTGCCTCGGTTAGTGCCTCGGATTAACCGAGGCGGTCATTTTTTATTAACCGAGGTGGTCATAGGCAACCGCCTCACAAAATCGATTAACCGAAGTGGTTAAAAAATAACCAACTCCTAAAATATATTAACTGAGGCAGGCCCTCGAGGCCCAGAAAAAGCCCAAATCCAATCAGCTGTAGGGTTCGTATATATACAGGAGCCGGAGACTTAGGGTTCGCTTCACTCGGCGCCACTTGCCCATCACCCGAGCGCTTCACGCAGCGCCGTTCGCACTTTACTCAGCGCTGCTCCCTCCTTTCTCCCATGCCTCCCTCACTTAGCATCGAGGCCCTCCACCGACCGCACCCAAGTGCCCCTCCCCTCTCCCTCCCGTCGGCGTCCCCTCCCCTCTCCCTCCTGCATGGTGGCTGAGGCCCCTCCACAGCGGCGCCTCCCCTCCCCACCCTCCCGGCACGGTGGCGCCTCCCCTCCCTTCCCCTCCCCATCTGGCATTGTTATGGTGCGGCGGGTGGGTCAGCGCACAGGGGGCCATGCAGGGAGGCGCTTGGGGCATCACGCGTGGCGGCCCTCCTGGCGGCCATGCGGGGTAGCCATCACGCAGGGGCCCCTAACAGCAGCCCCTCCTCCCCTCCCAGCCACCGTAGCTCATGGTCGCGACTTGCTCCCAGCAACAACTCCCTTCTCCCTTCTTCCTCCACGCCAGATCCAGTGGCAGCGACTTCGACGGGCCCAGATCCGACGTCGGCGGTGGATCCACGGCCGGTGTGCTTCCCGATAGCGCATCCATGGCCGGCGAGGCTGGATCCGATGGCAGTGAGGCGGATTTGGCGGGCGACTAGTGCCGGGATCGGTGAGCGGTGGCTACAGCGACGTCATCCCATGGATGGGCTCGGTGGGCTTATCCACGGGTTTCCTTTTTTTGTTTTTTCTATGTGATTAACTGAGGCAGACAAACAACCGCCTCGGAAAAGGTCCTATTAACCGTGACCTTTGGTCTCAGGCGGTTGCGATAACCGCCTCGGTTAATCAATTTTGCCCGCCTCGGTAAATATTTTGTGTAGTAGTGTTTATAGAGACAGGTGTGCATGAACACCACTGTTAATCCAAATAAAAACAAAAAAATGCAGCTGCAAATGCGCAATCGAGCCTGGGCCTCGATCTAGGTCGCTGAGGCATCACCACGATGTCGATACAAACAACACTGCCACACCGTCAATCCACATGTTGCTGCCATGCCGTTGATCTGCATGCCACTGCCATGTCGTGTTTTGCCTCCTTGCTACCACGCCATCCTCTCTCTTCACCTTGGTCCATCCTCTACCTTCCCCTGCCCTCCTCCCCCCTTCCCCCACCTTTGCCATGATGTCCTCTCTCCCCATACCCTCGCCATCCATCCTGCCACACCTGTGAGGAAAACAATGAGATAAAAATTGAGAGGAAAGGAAATAGCTATCATGTTTCTCACATTGGGTAGCGCTACCACATATCCTGGAGCTACATGTGGTGAGGAGAAGATTTGGCACCACCCTTCAGTAGATTCACCTCAGCCTCAGCCTTAGCCCTAGGTGCCTTGGAGCCACAGGTGGATGACCTTGGGTAAGGAATAGCCGATGCCGTGGGGGTTGGAGCATGGCATCGTAGTATACCTGGAGAGGAGGAGAGCCGGTGAGGATCTGCTGCTGCTCGTTTTGGAGGACGAGGCAAGAAAAGGGGGAGAGCTCTGAGCGTCACTACCGGAGGGGGCGGGCCTAGAGTACTGCTGCTGTAGGGAGCAACTCCTAGCGCCATTGTTAGAGGGGAGCACAGCCGTCTCAAGATCCGCGCGCGCACACACACACACAGAGGTGGCGTGCGTGGCTGCTAATGGGAGGAATGAAGGTGCGAAAGGTGGAGATCTACTATATGTGCCAGAGTTTGGCATGTGGGCCGAGTTGGGCTGGATGGGTTGAACTCAATAAATAGAGGGGCCTCTTAAAAGGTCCACCTTTAAAGATAGCCCTCATTTTCACTCAGAGGCGGTAGTGTCTTTAAAAATCCAACTCTATTTTTGTATACTTAGAGCATCTCTAAGAGTTCTTCATATTTTGTTCCCCCAAAATATGGTGTTTGCCAACTCCTAAATTAGTATGGGAAGGAAACAAAGAAGTCATCTTCAAGAGTTTCCTATATTTCTATCCCAAAAGTTTTTTTTCTCGGCACTTTTTCCTACGACCCGATCTCATGTTTTGTATCAGGAACCCTGAATTTGTTTCTGTACGCGTTTAAGCCCTTCCACCAGATATTTCTCTCTTGTGCTTTTCTCACCTAGAACCCTGTCTTTCTTTCTTTTTACTAGACGGGCCGGGAAACTCCAGATGCGCGCTCCTAGGCCGCGCGCATATATGCGCGCTCGGGATAGATTTTTGCGAGATTGAGAAAGATGGGGAGGGAGGATGTCAAACTATTAGAAATGGTTTTTTCTCATTTTGCTAAAAAATTAAGGATAGGAAAGCTGGATGGTAAACTGTTAGAGATGCTCTTATGCTGGCCTCTGTTAATCCTGAGGCTTGTCTTCTGAAATCATGTCTGTAGTAGTGGTTAAGCTCAAGTTTCAGATATGATGCCTTTCTCATGGCGCAGCAAGATGTTGTCTAAACTTTAAGTGCGGGTGATTCTAGTATAAAACAGGCGAACCACACCAATACATAAGTGTAACTAGAATACATGAGTGTAGCTAGTATATATAGAGAGAGAACTTACGAAGCAAGATAATGACAAGAACAAGTGGAACGAATCACCCTGCTCATGAAGCAAACCGAGCAAAGCAAAAAAGAAGAGAAGGAAACGCCATTCATTTGGTCCACACTAGTCTGAAAGGCCTGCAAGATCGGCATCCTTGCACCTCGCGTCTGAAGCATCAAATTAAACTGTTCGTACCAGAACAAAGCAGGCTTGCCTGACAACCCGGGCCGCTTTATTCCATCATAACCCGAGCAAGCAAAGGCCACCATTAGCATTTCTCACTAGTGTCTCTCCCTATCCATCTGTCTATTTATATAGACGCTCTTCTTTGACACCATACATATATGACTACTATAGAACTCTCCAACTACGCAAGAATTAGCATGCATTAAGATCTCTCCATTCCTATCTCTTCCACACTAGTGTTGACAAATGTCGATGATTATGGGATCTTACACAACTGCAGTGAGACCATCGCCAGTCCTGCAGACTTCCTCTCTCTTGCTAGCCCGTGGTTCCTGGAGGCCCGCGGTGGCATTGCGGCCTTCTGCTACCGTGAAGTGCCGACGGCGGGCACTCACCGTGACCTATGCACTCCCGGAGAAAGAACGGCCACCGGCATTCAGCATCCCGCCCACTGGTGAGTATTCCATTTCCTTAGCCGGTGGATCAGGAATTCAGCATCGCTGACGAGAGCATGCTTTGCAGTTCTGCTGTGCCCCGTGCCCCCGCCAGACGGGAAGGAGCGGTGGGACATCAAGGAGGAGGATGACCACGTCACGCTGTGGCTCCAGGTGCCGGGGCTGTCGCCGAGCGACATCGAGGTGACCACCAGCGAGGACGTCCTCGAGATCAAACGCAAGGTCACCGCACAACAGCCGGCGCTTCCTGAGGACGCGCACGGCGTGGGCGCGTTCCACATCCGGCTGCTCTTGACCAATGAGTACGACGGCAGCAACGTGACAGCCGACCTCAAGGCCGGCATGCTGGTGGTCACCGTCCCCAAGAACCCGCAACGCCCCGGCGAACGCGTCGTGCTTGGGGCGCCCAGGCCCACGCCCCGTGGAAACGAGAGCAGTACTAGGAAAGGTCCTCCTCGACCGCAGCAAGAAAGGAAACCGGAACAAACCCCGGGGAGACAAAATACAAATGGATCGTCGTTCTAGCTGGCTGAGGGCTTTGCAGTCACTCTCGCTCCGACCCTGCTTTTCTTCTGTGTTGAAATAAGTCCCTCATTTTGAGCTCCGGGTGGACACAAACAAGCAATCGGCTTATGTTGTATCAATTGCCTGGAGAGAGCTTACGCTGTTGTAGTATCTTGTGTGTTTCCTTTAGAAACCTTCTTTGTTTCTTTATTACTCTCTCCATTCTCAATTATAAGTCGTTTTGACCATTTTGCTATGTATCTAGATATAATACATTCCATTTTGCTATCTATCTAGATATAAATATATATCTAAATACGTAACAAAATTGACTTATAATTTGGAATGGAGAGAGAGTATACAATAACAAAATCTGACTTCCCCACCGGCGAGGAGAACGCAGGGATGGGTCATTCATTCCTGGCCAGGCCTGGCTTCTCTCCGACAACTGTTCCCCTCACCGCCACCCTACTTGCTCGTTCACCCATGTTCCTCCTCGTCGTGCTTCTTCTGCCTAGTGTATGACTCCCCCACCGGCGAGGTGGTGACCCCCTCGGGGAGCTGCGCTGGGGAGGCCGCAACCGCGCTGGGGAGGCCACCGGGGAGACGGAGCACTCGAGCTGCGGCGGGAGGCCACAGGTCACGTCAAAGAAGGAGATGGACTTGATGTTGAGGTACACGAGTTGATCGTCTTCCACCACAGCTCCTCAGCGATGATGGCGCCATCGGCGAGGTTGCGGCGCGTGCGGAGGCTCTGCTACTGCTGTCCAGGTGAAAGAAAAGAGGGGAAACGGATAGCAGCCGGCTCAAATGGACAGCGGAAGTTATTCCGACGGCGCCCCTGAGGAGCTCACTGCCATCCAGGTGTGTCTAGTCCTCTCCCCTCGAGGACCCGAGAGTAGATTCACAATTACGTCTGATTCGCTTGTGTATTCCGCTCAAGCAGACGATGTATATATGCGCAAATAATCCCGCAAGAGGATTATACAACTCTGCCCGTTGATTTGCGGCGATGATGGTGCCCAGGCATGCGTCGTTGATGCCGCCGCTGTGGCTGCTGCCTCCGTCGCCTCCCAGTTCTTGAAGCTGAGCGAGCACTCTCCAGGCCGTCTTGCCACCAGTGGTGGAGCTGCCCGCGGTGGACGACGTGAAGGACGACGACATGGCCATGGACGCCGCTGTGGACGTGCAGGATGGGCGCACATCATTGAAGTGGTCGACGCCGACGGGCGCGCATAGGCTGCCTCTAGAACTACCCGGCTAACATAAACAGTCACCCATGCATGCGGCCTGGCAGTCAGCGATGCTCGTGCCAGTGCACAGCACGGCGTATGGCGTGTCCGCCCACCATTCAAGAGGCACCCACTAGGTGTTCGGCGAAATTCCTCAATGGGGTAATCTTAGCGAACCAGAGAAGGTGACTGTATTAAAACAAATCAGACAACCAAACACATCCTGAGACTAGCAAGGCTAACATAGTACAGACAACCAAACAACCAAGGGTTGGCTTGGTGGGAGCAGGGTAAGGCTGCCCAGTTTAGGATTCTAACCAGTCTAGAGATTGGCCAAGAAACCAAACACACCCGTAGAGTTCTATATTGCCTAACCTTGGTAGAGAATAGAGTTCTAAATTGCCTATGTTTCGTTAGCAAATGATCCATGTGTAACAGAACAATCAAATTCTCTATAGAAGCATTCCTCATCTGAATCCTTCCTGCTCTTCTATTTTAACGCTTCCCCAAGTTCAAAGAGCTGACAACTATCTACTGGTCTCCACACGTGAAAGCCTCGATTTGAATTTGAATCTACCAAAATTAATATGTAAGATTACCACGAGAGACATAATATTTAATTGATAATGTTCATCTTTTAGCAAATTTTTTTTTTCATAAAACAACTTAGAAGATCGTCGTTCGGGCCTAGAAGCTTTTAATGACTTTCGAGCACATCTTCTAAAAATTCCATAGGCAATGTCTTTCACTTCTTTGAGCTCAATTTTTCTGTGATTGGTTTTTGTGTGCTCCTAAGTCAAAAATATCAAAAAATAAAAAGAAGAAAAATGACATCACTGCCGGTTGATAGCACAACTTGGCAGTGTATCACTGCTGGTTTGGAGGCATAACCGGCAATGATGCTCTTAGATCACTGACGGGTGATGTTTTGAACCGGTAGTGATATACGTTAAAAGCCTTTATTTCTCTAGATGTGACTTGGTTTGACCGGTGTCTGACCCATTCATCCCTAATCTCTCATCCTTGTCTCCCTTATCATAGCCAGTTTAACCAAAAAGAGAGGTGTCCTAGATGTATAGACGGTGGCGTCCCCCTCTAGGTGCTCAGCCTTTGATAGCCCTAGTTTGGTTTTGAATAATTGATGAAACCTAAGTACTAACCTTTGTCATGAGTGTTAATTTGAGCAAGGCTAGAACATGCCGAGTGATGGAGTGATGTGAGGTCCATGGAGATGAAGATAGACATGAGATGATGGTGATCAAGCTCCAACTTGGAAAAGAAGAAAGAGAAAAACAAAAACAAGTATTGATCAAGGCAAAGGTATCAAATAGGTTTTTATTTTGGTGATCAAGACACTATAGATAGTGTGATCACATTTAAGATCGGTAGCCATACTATAAAGAGGGAAAATCTTTGGCTAAGCGGTTATCGAGTGCCACTAGGTGATATGATTCTTGCATATACAATAGGGACCTAGTGTCCTTTGCACGCAGAAGCAAAAGCAGCCTCACAACTACAGAATCGAACATCACTGCCTGTACCATCACTACCATATTTAATGAACCGGCAGTGATGTACCTTCACTGCCGATTTTGAACTTGAAAAACAAAAAATGATTGGGCTTAGCAAAAATCGACAGTGAAGGTCCACATCACTGTCAGTTTGTGGCTACAGCCGGTAGTGACTGGACGGTCACATATCACTGCTGGTTCTAGCCAAGTATCGATAATGATTTTATGCTATCACTATCGGTTCTAGCCAAGAACTGATGGTGAGAAAATGACAGTACAAAAAGCTACCACCGTCCTCTCCTCGCTCCTCTCTTCCATCCCGAGCACAGAGGCATGCGTTTTGCCCCTCCCTCCTGTTGGTATGAATTAAATATACACAAGATAATAAGGTTATCTACAAACGCACAGATAGTATACCGATGTAGCACTTCACCCGGGAGTATTCCAGAGTATTGTTATTTATATTTTACCACAGGGAGGAACATGTGAGAAACTAAGCCTATGCTTAAACCGCTAAGAAGCAAGCAAGGACAGAGAGTATAGGGCTATAGAGAAGATCACTAAGGTCTCTAGTTCTAACCTTCTCAAGCTATGTTATGATTATTCCAACAGGGACATTACTTAAGAAAATACACCAGTAGAGGATGTTTTCCTTAGCAATTAGGTCCAACTAGTCCTACAAATGGGAGGTGGACTATGAAAGATTCAACGAGGTAAAGTCACCCTTGCGAGCTACCACCGATCCGGAAAGTAGGGTGCATCTACGAGTGATCGATGTCTAAGCGCCATGCTTACACTACGAATACTACTTCAATCAAGGAGTTACCAAGATTAAAGCACTCAAAAGAGTCACAAACCAAAAGAACAATAATAGCAATGTCACTTACTCGAATTATAAGTTGAATACCAGAGAAATCTTAGAAGCAAGCTCCAATGGAACTTGATCCCGCTGGTACAAGCTGTAGAGTCGATAGGCCAGCAACTCCTCCAACACTCTATCTCTCTATCTCTAAATAAAACTAGTCCTAATCTTTGAAAGACTACAAGACTAATCTCCTCTTAAATGCTTGGCTCATTATCCTATCTAGGGTTTCTTGATTGTAGAGGAGGCTCAGGGTTTCTACCTAGGATTGAGGATGCTCTAACCTAGGGGGTAGGGTTCTGCTTATATAGGCCGGTGGGATACACTAGAGCCCTCAGATCAAATCGACCTTGATCAACGACAAAGATAAAAACCCTAAGGCGGTGGAGAACCGACTTGCGAAGGAAGCTGATAGGTGGGACCCACCTGGGTTGATCGACCTAGGGTGTGGTCGACCGACCTGGGTGAATGCTAGGTGGGCCTCCCTCTTTGGTGGCTCACCTTCTCGTGTTCTCTAGAATCTTTTTGACTTGGTTCCTTTTGGTATTTGTTAACGCAAACTAAATATGGAAGGTTCTGCAAGCCCACAGAATACCATTGTAGCTTTTACCCGGGAGTATTCTAGAGTATCGTATTTATCCTCAGGGAAATAATGGTTAAAGAAACTGATAATTTACCATCATGTATCTACTAACTTAATATACCAACTAGACTAAAGTAGGGGTAAGTGATAACTGATAGGAGTTATGCATAGCGACACACATAGGAGAATTCCATAATAAAAGAGCAGGTTAGCTAAAGTGAGAGGATAACCGGTGAGTTCAAGGTTCCTAAATACTTCTCTAGTACTTTAGTTCTATGATAACTGAGTTATAGGTAGATATAGAAATCACACATTAACACTTTGGAGTAGTAGTACCTTTCTAACTCTCGAAAAAGACTAGGAAGGGGTAGTCGGGTGAAGGCTGCTAAAAAGCTCTACGAAACATCAATCCTAACGTGGTGGATTTCAATGAACCAATAGAGCTGTCACCCCTAGAGGTACCACAACTAATTAGAGGATTGAGCGCAACCTCAGGTAACCTATAGTCTAGACGCCATGTCTACACTAGCGATTACTACTCTAGTCATGATCTATAACTAGAGCACTCAATATGAGCGGAGATCCCATGCAAAGGTATGATAACTGTACTATCCATACACATGAATTGCATAAAAGTAAATAGAGAATATGAATATATTAGAACATAAGTCTCGCAAAGGTAAGATACAAGGATATACCAGACCTTCGAAGATTTCTCTAGAACCAGAGCATAGCTCGACTCTTCCTAACTCTCAACTATAACTATTCTACTATATTGAAGAGTCTAGACCTAATTCTCCTAGCCTTGTGCCTTGATCTGTATGAGAGATAATGATCTTGGAGGAGGTAGGGGGCTGGTATATATAGCCCAAAGGTGGAGTAGTGGCTAAGCAAGTGCCACATCATCGATCCGTGTCTCATTTATTCGTGGCCATAGGATCAAACCGACCTAAATTAGCAGTGGAGATGATCGTGCGAAGGTGGTTGACAAGCGGGCCTGGGCACGGTCGGCCAACCTGGCTTGGGGGCAGCCGCCCACCCTTTATGGCAGGTGGGCCCCTCCATTTGTGGGTCACCTTCTCGTGTCTTCTAGATCCTTCTTAAGTCGGTGCCACCATGGAATATTTATTTTAACATCGGTTTGCTTGTTTGGAGAGTATGACAGTGGTCCCGATGCTATTTTTTGAATAAACCCTCTGCAATATACAAATCACCAAAACTCATGGAATTCATTAGTTTAAACCCCTATTCTATGTAGGTAGTTTCTAATATACCTCTTTTCCATGTTTAG
This sequence comes from Saccharum hybrid cultivar R570, assembly GCA_038087645.1. Taxonomy (NCBI): domain Eukaryota; kingdom Viridiplantae; phylum Streptophyta; class Magnoliopsida; order Poales; family Poaceae; genus Saccharum; species Saccharum hybrid cultivar. The sequence continues at coordinate 10,071,275 of JAQSUU010000038.1, forward strand.
TTGATGGTTTATTTTAGTAGTTATCGACTGTCAATAGTTCCCGCGTAGATTATGTTTTTAGTTCGACATGTGGACCATCTTGGACTCTTTTTCTGTTTAATCCCTACAAAACATAGATTTACCAAAACTCATGCAATTCTATCAGTTTAGCCCCTGTTCTATGTTGGTGATTCCTTTTATGCAGTTATTTTGAGTCAAGTTGATGGTTCATGATGGTTGTTAACTATCGTCAACAAACTCCCCCACACTTAGGCTTTTGCTCATCATCGAGAAAAGGATGGATTATTGCAAACATAACTTTAGGACAAGACATCAACATAAATCATTCCAAGTAATACCTGCATTGCGGGATTCAATGTGTCTACCATGAAACTTTGGGCGGTTGAAGAATGGAACAGCTTGAAATAGTTCATCTTCTTCCTTCAGTGAAGTCAATTAGAGTTTTTACATAAGTTTTGAAAATAAAACATAGCACCTTCTCCTTCTTTGTAGTACTCTCAAATCACTCATTATATGTGGTATTTCTAGATCCTTACCAAGGCATGTGAGATGATGCCTTCTTTTTTTTGCCTACATCTAAAAGTTTATGTGGAGCTCAGGTAGGATGAAAATGAAAACATACTTGTATTGCATAATTGTAAAAGTCAAAACAAGGATCCAAGGAGAAAGATATCATACTCTTAGATCGAGATGTGCATGTGTGTGGAATATATAGTGGCTATCCCATTTCTACTACGCTCTTTAGAACATGTCTCTCTTATCTGAAACTTGGAAAATACTTTTGCTAGAGAACATTGGCTATCTTTTTCTTTTTTTCTTTTTCTTTTTTTCATAGCAGGCATCTGAGTACCCATTGTTTTAGATTTCTCGGAACTTGTCCATTTTTTCAATACTTTTCTTTTGCATAGCCACATACCTCTTTCTGTAATTGAAAAACTTTAAGAAAGACATTAACAAAAACTTAGAGCATGTATTTCTAACAATCTTCTTTTTGTATCTTCTCCCAATGTAGGAGAACATTTTTGGTGGATAAAAAACTGTTGTTGCATACTCCCAATATAGGAGTAGCAGAATATATGTGGAGTGTACGTGATCTTGATCTTGGGAGCATGATAAGTTCCTCAACACAGATCACAAGGTTTGATCAAATTCAATACAAAAACAACTAGTATATGTAGAAGGTTTATCTACCCTATATATGGCTTTGGTAGGACACTTCTATACTACAAAGGAGAGGTGTAGCTATTGATTTTGCTTTTTGAAATAAAATTTTCCAATGACTAAACATCAAGAATCAAGTTCTCTTTATTCTTACTATCTCACATTCCACGACAACTTAAGTGACATGGGGTCCCTAAAATAAGTTTCCAACAGTAGCAAGACTTTTTGGAAAAGTGTTATGTGAGTCTATCCTCAAGTCATGGCTACATAATCTTCCTTTCATGTTTTTAAATTGTTTTATCAAATGATTTTCAATTCGGTTCGAAACGGAAAGTGACATATATGAAAATAGAGTGTATTGGGCTCATACCTGACCATGGACAAAGCGCGAGGTGAGGCGGTGCTGCAGTGAGTCAGCCAACCTAGTAGGGGGTCAGCCGACCTAGCCTAGGCCTATTTTGGGGCCTGCTTTGTCGTGTGTGGTCCTTGTGTCGTTCTTTTCCGAATTTCGTGACTTTTGTGATTGAATTTTGTTCCGTCATCATGGTGTATCTCCCCCACACTTGTTACCTATTTACCTTCATGCACAACATGGTGGAGACAAAAAAACACATATCTAGAGAAAATAGAGAGTGTAGAGAACAATAATGGTAACCAATTTCATTAATGATAACAATAGGGCACTTTATTCATCAAACCAAACTTGCAATATTCTAACCAACTTAGCTAAAGCGACAACACTAACTTTTAAGTGACATACCAAACAACCTAACTTGTGCCCTATTTCTTGCCCTAACTTTTATTCTTTCCTAATACATTTCAAAAAAAACTCCACTTGCCTAGTCAATCGTTCTCGCTCTTTAATCTCAGTTTTTAGCTTCACACCTAGAGCATCTACATTTTTCATGAGAAGAGTGTTATGTTGCTGGAGAGCTGAGATCATCTGACCCATGTGCTCTGTCCTCATATCCAGCATCACAAGGGTTACCCTAGGGCGCTTCTCTTGTCTATCTAATGGCGGAGCAGGTCTCTTGGGCTTCTCCTTTGATAGAATGAACTTGATCTTCGACTGATGAGCTCGAACTCCATCAATGGTGGGACGAGGAGTACCAGTAGTATACTTAGCATAGATGACTTGGCCTAGCTTGTCGAGCTTCACTCCTGTCAGTGTCTCATTAGCCTTCGAAGGGAGCAACTTGACATCTTGTGGCAGCCTGACGATGGGACCCTTCGATGGAGCATCCTTTAGGAATAGACGTTCTAGCGGCAAAGGAAGCGTCAACTAGCATATTTGAGCGAAGTAGGATTGCCCATAGCTCCGTTGTCTTGGCTTAGGAGGAATGACAGCGAGAGGAGTAGGCTCTAGAACAGGGACGATGGCTTGGGAGTCATCTACTAGAGGTGGCTGGTCGAGATCCATCCCACATGATCTGCTTATCGGCCATGGGAACTTTTAGAGAGGTGGAAAGCTTCTATGTAGAAGGGAAGGAAGGCTTTGATGGAATGAAGTTGGAGGCTAGCAAGGGGTTGTTTATATTAGAGGGTTCAACTTGCACCAGGGGTCAAGATTCAACCCTTATAGCTCGTGGCGGTGGCGAATGATCGAATCTATCAAGCATATCCAAATTCTATGAGATTATGATGGAAGATTCATGAAGCAAAAAGGCGACGACAAGGCAGGACCTAGCCAGGTCAGCTAACCTGGGCCTGGGTTGGTGACCTGGCCCAGTATCGCCTCATGGGCCCCTTTTTCATGTTGTCTACTAGCGATTTTCTTGCCTAGAAAACATACCCCCACGCTATGACTCAAAAAGAAGAGAGTTTGGCCTAAAAGTTTAGTAAAATGATAAATTCTATTATATCTAATTCCTTAGGACCTTTATTGGGCTCTAAAAAGATTTTGAGATGGTGACCATTTACCTTGAATAATGTACCTTCGTTGTTTTGAAGTGTTACCGCTCCATGCAATGAAGTACTTATGACTTTGAATGGTCCTTCCCATTTGCTTTGAAGTTTTCCATGCCTAAATAATTTTATCTTGGAATTAAAAAGTAATACCTTGTCTCCCAGGGCAAAGTCCTTCTTCTTTATTCTCTTATTATGCCATCTTTTGGTTCTCTCCTTAAAAATCTTAAAATTGTGATATGCTTTTCTCGCCATTCATCAAGCTCGGAGAGTTGCATCTTTCTTTTTATTCCTGCTGCTTCCAAATCCATGTTCCATCTTCTAATAACCTAGTGGGCTTTGAATTATAGCTCTACAGGCAAGTTATAGGTCTTCCCATAGACAAGTTGGTATGGTGACATTCCAATCGGTGTTTTGTAGGCCGTTCTGTATGCCCACAAAGCATCATGTAACATGTCCTTCCATGCTGTTCTCATTTCATTAACCGTCTTCTAAAGAATATTCTTGATTTGCTTGTTTGATGTTTCTGTTTGGCCACTTGTCTGAGGGTGGTACGGAGTAGCGACATTGTGATGGATTCCATGTTTTGACAAATATTGTTGAAAGATTTTATCAGTGAAGTGAGATCCTCCATCACTTATCACCATTCTTGGGACACCAAATCTTGGAAATATTATCTCTTCGAACATCTTCTTGGAGCTTCTAGAATTAGCAGCTCTGCATGGCATGGCTTCAACCCATTTAGAAACATAGTCTACTACCACCAAGATGTACTCGTAGTTCTTTGACTTCAGAAATGGTCCCATGTAGTCAATGCCCCAGACATCGAAGAGTTCAATCTGAAGGTTGTTTGTGAGTGGCATGGCATCTCTTGAATTGATGTTCCTATGCCTCTGACATGCTCCACACCTTCAGATGAAATCATTCATGTCTTCATACATAGTTGGCTAGAAAAATCCACTTTGCCAGATTTTTGCATCAGTACGAAATGCACCATAATGACCTCCATATGGTGATGAGTGGCATCTTTCAATGATCTTGATTACTTCTTCAGCTGGTACATATCTTCTAAGGAGTTAGTCTTAGCAGACTCTAAAGAGGTATGCCTCATCCCATATGTGATGACGACTCTTATAAATGCGCTTTCTTTTATCCGCCCCTTGTGATACATTTCCCGCAACCATAAAATTGACAATATTTGCATACTAGGGGTCGGATGGGGTGATCTGATAGAGCATGTAATCCTGCAGTGAGTCATTGATGGGCAGCTCCTGTGGATTTTCAAACTACATTCTAGACAAATGATCGGCAACAGAATTTTCTACTCCCTTTTTTATCATTTATTTTTAAGTCAAATTCTTAGAGTATCAAAATCCATCTTATCAAGCGAGGTTTAGCATCTTTCTTAGTGAACAAATATTTCAAAGCAGTATGATCAGTGTAAATTATCACCTTAGCTCCTACTAAGTAAGATCTAAACTTATCAATAGCAAAAACAATAGCCAGAAGATCTTTTTCAGTTGTTGCATTATTAAGTTGTGGTCCTATCAAAGTTTTGCTAGCAAAAGCAGTTACATGATGCTTTTTATCTTTTTATCCTGACACTGCCCCCATAGCATAATCACTATCATCACACATGATTTCAAAAGACAAAGACCAATCAGGGGTTGAATGATTAGTGCAGAAATGAGTGCTTTCTTAATAATGTTAAAAGATTTCAAGCATGCATCATCAAATTCAAAGGGAATATCCTTGGCCAATAGATTAGTAAGTGGTCTAGCAATGTGCGAAAAATCTTTTATGAATCGGCGATAAAAACCAGCATGGCCAAGAAAACTTCTAATCTCTAACATTTACAGGTGGAGGTAGTTGTTCAATTACTTCAATTTTAGCTCTGTCTACCTCAATTCCTCTTTTAGACACTAAGTGTCCTAACACTATTCCTTCTCTAACCATGAAATGACATTTTTCCAATTAAGGACTAAGTGCTTTTCCTCACATCTTTGCAAAACCTTGTCAAAATTTTCAAGACAATCATCAAAAGTTTTTCCATAAATAGAAAAGTCATCCATAAAAACTTCCATGATTTCTTCAATCATATCAGAAAATATAGACATCATGCATCTTTGAAAAGAAGCTGGAGCATTACATAGACCAAAAGACATTCTACGGTAAGCATAAGTTCCATATGGACATGTAAAAGTGGTTTTGCTTTGGTCATCAGGACGGATCGGGATTTGGTGATATCTGGAATACCCATCAAGAAAATAAAAGAAAGAGTGGTTTGCCAGTCACTCTAACATTTCATCAATGAAGGGCAACAGAAAGTGATCCTTCTTTGTTGCCTTGTTAAGCTTTCTATAATCAATGCACATCCTCCATCCAGTGAAGGTTCTTTAGGAGATTAATTCATTCTTTTCATTTTTAACAATAGTCATGCCTCCCTTTTTAGGCACAACTTGAATAGGGCTTACCCACTCACTATGTGGCATAGGATAGATGATCCCGCATGCAAGAGTTTCAAGACCTCTTTCTTAACTACCTCTCTTATCGCATTGTTAAGCCTATGCTAGGGCTCTCTAAATGGTAAAATATAGGATCTGTAGGGATGCGATGGGTGCAAAGAGCAGGACTGTTCCCTTTCAAGTCTTGGAGTGAGTAGCCAAAAGCTGATCGATGCTTTTCTAAACTAGCTATTAAGCGCAAGGTTTCTTCCTGAGAGAGTTTATCACTTATGATCACAGGAGATTCCTGATCATTATTAAGAAAAGCATATCTAAGACCGGTAGGCAGAGGTTTGAGCTCAATGGGAGGTTTAGGTGGCTCTAGCAAATCATCGAGAGGTTGGGTTCTAGTGGATCATCGTCTTCTTCCTTGATGAATAACTCAGCATCATCTTCAAGGTTGGGTTCAATTAAATGTTTAAGAGATGCTACCTTATCCTCTTTAATTGGATCGGGCTCAGGACATGACTCCGCCTTAGCATTTAAAGAATGAGTAATGGACAAAGGGAGTTTAAAATTTTTCCCAAGGCAAAAATTCAATTTCCCTGTTTGTCCCTCTTAAATAAGCCTTTCAATTGGTTGTCCTATTAACAGTCAAACTCCATGATATCAGATATAGAAGCTTAAGTGAACCATGGTGTGTTTTACCTGGATAGGGAGCACATATAAAATTCCCAAACTTAGGACAATGTGTCCTAAAGGGCTTTTCAAAATTTTTTGTTGTTGGGGTTAATGGCATGTGTTTTAATAAATCATGAGCAAATGATGCAGACATGATATTAACACCCACAACTGGATTATAACGGGCTTCAAAAGGGTCTCTATGAATTTGGCAATGAATCGAGGTAGAAGGTGAATCCAAGTGGATCACATCAAGGGAAAGCTCTGATTCTTCTAACCACTCATTGCTTATGATAGACACTAACTCTTTCGTAGTCCTTTTAAGGAATGCTTCCTCAGAAGGATCTAGAGGTTCTTTATGGAGTGATGATTTCTTAATCTCCTAGGGCTTGCTTGCTGAGTAATAATTTGAAGTGTTTTCATATTCAGTAAAAAGTTTGTCCTCGAAATCGAGAATAAAATCCGAAAGTGAAGTTTCCTCCTTTTCTGGTGGCTCAAAAATTGGGATACTGAGGGTTGTGGTGGATTTGGTAAAGATTCAGGCTTAGCTATCTGGGATTCTTTCTCTAAAGGATTCTCCTGTAGTGGTTCTTTAGATTTATTTGCTATAATTTGGACTAAGATTTTTCTTGCTTTTGGGGCCGAAAGATGCAAGAATGATCCTCTTGAAGCTACGTTAAGAAACTTAGAGGTTTTCTTTTTAAGACCCATATAGAAATGTTGAAGAAGAATGGGGTCTTGTAAGGCTAAGTTTGGTCCAGAGTCTATAAGAGAATTAAAACGTTCCTAGGATGTGGCCAGAGATTCATTATCTTCTTGTTTAAAAGATAGGACCTTGGCTCTAAGGCTGACTACTTTAGAGATGGGAAAGAAGTCCAAGCAAAAGCTAGAACGCAAGGTTCCCTAATCTCTCTGCTTCTTCTCTACGGTTTGTTTATACCATTTTTTAGCTCTTCCCTTCAAAGAGAAAGGAAAAAACCTCCATCTTAAAGTCTCATCAGACATGCCCTCTATACGAAGGCAGTCACAGGTCTGCTCGAACTGTTGTAGGTGTAGGTAAGGATTTTCATCTACCTTTTCTAAAAAGGATTGGTTCTGAACCATTGCAAACAAACACGGGTGTAGCTCATAGGCAGGAGTTAGGATTGGCTTTGATGATTCTTTTGGCCTATGACTGGTGCTTGTGGGTGCAGCATATTGGTAGATGGGAGTAGAATCTGTGGCATCCATAAGGATGAAAACAAAAAGAAAAATGAAAAGTATAATATAAGGTTAAGCTAGGTTCAAAGTAATCTCAACAATCGTTTTTCCTCCCTAGCAACGGTGCCAAAAATGCCTGTTGGTATGAATTAAATGTACACAAGATAATAAGGTTATCCGCAAGCGCACAGATAGTATACCAATGTAGCACTTCACCCGAGAGTATTCCAGAGTATCATTATTTATATTTTACCATAGGGAGGAACATATGAGAAACTAAACCTATGCTTAAACCTGTCACACCCGGTTTTAAGGACAAAACCAGACATACACCATATGTGAAATAAAGAAGACAAATCTCACATATAGCCACAGATAAGTGTAATATCAAAAGACAAATGCTTAATATACATAACTCAATAGTATAAAGTATACCTTAGAGAATAACACAGCGGAAAAACAACTCTGAACACCGGGTGTAGACCTCACTCCAGGATCAAACTAACTGGTTGATCACAAGCCTAACAATTCCAGAATCTAACAGTCTGGTACCCTTCCTGAGATGTGGGGAAATAGCAAGAGTGAGTCCATGTCGAACTCTACAAATATAACATGGGGTTCATGAAGCTCAAAAAGTTTGACACGGGTTTACTGCAATAGCTTTTAGTAAGTCATCTTTTTAGCAGTTGAGTAGCAACAAGTTTACCAAAAACCCAAATAACCTCATGATAATGTAAACGAGAATAATGTATAGCAAGAAACAATGATCATTAGTGAGCATCAATATCATCAATATTATCATTATCATCAGTGTTCATCATTTATTCTGTAAGGGTCCAAGGCCACTCGTGACCGTGAGCACGGCTGTTATAACAGTTTTACACTCTGCAGAGGTTGTACACTTTCACTGTGAGTCGTGATTTACCCTTTCGCCCGAGGTAGCTAATCTCTTGACCCACTTCCAAGGAAGGTCGGCAGGGTTCACTATGAAGCCTTTCAAAGGTTCGTCTAACAAGTTAGGGCCATTAGATTCACTCGGCAAACAGATGTAGAGCCCCCCTTCCAAATGGCACAATAACGCGCAGCCTATACACATAAGGACAGAGGCCGCACTATACCCGATTCGTCAAGCCGTTCTTACGCCATGAAGGTTACCACTAACAAGCTAGAAAAGGTCCTCATACTTGACTAAAGCCAGAGCCATATAGCCCTCACAGTTGTACTGTAAGTCCCGGATGTTCGCTTACAGATAAGTCCTTAGGGAGAGAAACTAGAGCACCATAAAAACAACCAAATATGCTCTAGCCCTCTTGAGCCATATTGCTTTAAAGCATCATTTAAACGTTTATTGCATATATCATTAGTCAAGTTACAGATCATAGTTATTTATCTTGAGCACTAGCATAAATACTACCCAATGCAAGGTCCCATGGGTGTCAAGGTACAAGATACAAAAACTAGGATATCCTTAGTGGTAACAAGGTAGACACATGCACATGAATTAAGTATATTAAAGGTGAATAGGAAACAAGGATGATCCCATGCTATACTTGCCTTAAATTGAGATTCTTTCTCTGATCCAAATCTTCAATTAATAGCTTCTTGAATCTCCACGTAAATCTCACCGACTGGACTTGATCAATAAATCAGCACACACGCATCGAGCAATCATACACGAAGCAAACAATAGATCTAAATTAGAACAGTACACCAAACATATGAAACAATATATGAAAAGATTTTAAAGAGGTTCTACACATTGCTATGAACACATAGGCGCGAAAAGCACACTAATCAGAGCTACGGTTGAAAAGATACATCTACCGAAAGATTTGCTCATAGAAGAAAATATAAAACTATTAGTTTCATGTGTTTTCATTATATAATAACATATAAAATATTTTATAAATACTATATACGGAATTAAGTCAAATTTAGATTCAAATTATAAAACTAAAGTAAAACAAATCATATTTTATTTACAAAACCCAGTTGCATAATTATTAATCAAGATATGATTTAAACCATAAAATTTCAGAATTAATAATATGGTAAATACTGTCACTAACGCGTAGATCTCGTTGCTATGAATCTAACGCAACTCAAATGAGCTAAAACGGATCTAAAACGTAGAAGATATGATTTAAACAAGATCTACTTTATTAAAGTAATAGATTAAATCTCACATCGGAACTTAAAAATAGAAAACCTAACCAACAGTAGTACTAACAGTATAACAAGTTTATAAAACTCTTCTATACGTTACTACGATCACATAGACATAAAGATCACGAAATTTGGATTTAAAACGTAAAAGTTATGAGTTTTCTAAGATTTCCTATAGATAAATAATTACTTTAATATCAACTCGAAAATAAATTATCTCAAACCTACTGTACAGTTCTATCATCATGTAGAGCTCGCAAATACGAATCTAACGCAATTTAAACAGGTCAAATCGGAGTTAAAACGTAAAAACAGTGGTGATCGATTGCTAATTATAGGTCACGTATTTCTATCGTATTTCTAGATTCAATTTTCTAAAGGAAAACGTCCATAAAATATGGGTGATGTCATGATGACATCATCAAGCTAGCAAAGATAATAACGGGCACGCATGGCTGCTCTGCAACTCGGCTCGTCCGCGCGACGTCATGCGTTTGCATGCGGACGTGCAAGCCAGAAAGTGGAATGCAGGGCTGCGGCACAGGTTCCTCAGACTTGGTCCTGATGCAGGTGACCTCGCCAAGGCCGGGAGCTCGGCTCCTCGCTGGTACGGTGATTGGCCATGCGGATTTCTATGGAGAGAGCACTGGGAGAACCGAAAGCACGACGACGAAGCGGAGATCACAGCAAACTCACCAAGCTAACTATCAACAATGGGGAACCAAGGACGACGACGTACGGCTTGATGGGACGGGCGTCGGCTTCCTTGACGCGGTAGTCGGCAGCAGATCGCGAACACCAGGGGGGCTTTAGATGGCGTGCACGGCTGCGGCGGCGGCTTGCAGCTCGGCGAGATCGGTCAAGTGCGGCGGCGGCTAGGGCAAAGCAGCAGTGCATACATATGAAGCGGGTTGCGTCAATGGCTCTGGTTATTTATAGGGATGGCTCAAGAGTTGAGACGTGGAGCTGGGCGCTGGGCAGATCAGGGTAGAGGAAACGTGGGCCTTCAGGTTGAAAGGGAGAGAGAGTTTTCTAAAAAAAAATTCCTTTTTTTTATTTAATTGCTTCTTCCTCCATGTATATACATATATATGTTCGGCAGCCATATACGGAGTCTATACTTGCACAAATCTAAATTCACGCACTTGCCAATTAGATAGAGAGATCGATGACCCAAGCAAAGGAAACTACTCGGCCAAAAGAAAAACCAACGTGCAGTTAAGGAAGAAAAATAAAAGAACCCTTCTTTGCTTCTGTCAAAAGATCATTATTTTATATTATATTATATCATTACGTTAAGCAAACAAATGCATGGAGTAAATAATTCGTAGCTGCACATGAGGTTTTATAGGCTAAATCACGATTGGTTGACTGAATACTAAATATCATGAATAAGTGCATGGAGACAGGAGGAAAGATAATTATAGAAGAACCAATACCAAAGGTGCAGAACTGTAAGATAGATGACGTGCTGATCAAGGCCGGTGAAGCACGTACGCAAAGATGCATGACTTGCTGGAAGGCAGGATGGTCGCATGCGTGCAGGCATACAACACAGCTCTGGTGGTCGCTGGCGAGAAGCAATACGGCAAGGGCAAGGGTGGGCGGTGGTGAGCTGCAGCACGGAGTTGAATTAAACGGTGACAGCAGGTGCGGCAGCGGTAATCAACGGGCATGGTGAAATTAACAGAGAGGAAAGAAAACATGGGATGCTTACCAACAAACAACTACGACCGGGGATGGCCTGGCCTGGCTGGACGCGAAGAAGGCACTGGACGAACTTCGACAGGATGAGCAGCAGCCGAGTCTCTCCTAACACAGCAACGACATGAGGAGTGGAGAAAAATCTAATTCACGTCATCAGGGATTCTCAAACTAGGGGCTCCCTTTGAGTAGTTTTGGTGTGCTTTGCCCATGGGGTAGGTACGTATATATAGGGAGGAAAACTCTCCACCTCCATGTCAACTAGCGATATGGTGCTAATTAACATTGCACCATCCACCTCCGCTAATAGGCCTAAGTAATCATTTAAGCCCATTAGTAAATAAATGTATGGGCCTTTGAGATTTATTAGGATTATTGCACATGGGCTTTGAGAGTTGGAAAACAAATGAGAGATTTATTATTTTCAGAATTAATTATTTTCATGGATAAAATAATTCTAGAAAAGTCCAGAATTATTATTTAAGCCGCGAAAAATACTCCGAAAGCTCTGAAAATTCAGGGAAATTTTCCAGAGACATTATGGAACATGAGGAACCCAAATAAAGTATTTGGAGCTCACTAAAAGGTAATTTTGGAGCATCTAAAAATTAGATTATGCTCACAGACAAGTGAAAATAAGCTACAGAAAAAGTCAGAAAAATTCCCGAGAAGTTTGTAGAGATTGATTGATGGACGAGAAACTGAAAGGAGTGATTTGGGTTACAAAGAAAATATTTTGGGAAGCTCTCAATGAAACTTGAGCTGAGAGACAAGAAATTTGATTGCAGAAAAAGGATAAAGGTATAGCAGAGAAGGATAATTACCTACTAAACGCATTTTGATAAAAACAGTTTGAATTGATTTTTGTACCTTGGTCAAAACCAAACAATACAAAAACACAATGCATTAGCATGTATGCACAACAATGTTGCTACATCCTAAGATGAATTTTAATTTAACGAAAATTTTTATTTTCCTATGTTTTCATGAGCACAAAAATACACAATTAAATCATTTTAGCTCTATTTCCAAATAAGCAATTTTTCGGGTGTTACAATTCTACCCCCCTTAAGATGAATCTCGTCCCGAGATTCGGAAGATGATGATAAAAGAGATAATGACACTTTGTCTTTATTTGATCCTCATTTTTTTCAAATTACTCTTTCGTTCAGAGTCATAAGACAGTTTCTCATATCCCGACTGACTAATCTGCCTAAACATGATCATCTCTCCTATTGAGCTCCTCCAAAGTTATTTGTTCCTCTGCTAAGACTTCAGTAAACTCATGGTCCACTTTGCTATCCTTGGTGTACCTATCTTCTAATTGATCATTCTCATCTCCCTCAGGTAAAAGTCGACCACCTTGATACTCAATTCTTTTCCCTGACGGTGTTGTTAAGAGCATTATGCACCGAGTACCATGAATCACTCCTTTGTGTGCACAGAGCCATCCATTACCAAGAACCACGCGAATTTTAAGTGACTCCAACACAATGAGTGTCGCGGTGAAGTTTTCTTTGTTTATGACAAGACTGACATTCGGGCATATCTGATCTGCCTGCATTTCTCCCACTGGGGTTTGAACTAGCAAAGGCCTCCTCATTGGACACTTCACCATCTTGCACGTCTCTTCCATGTCGGCGGAAATGAAAGAATGCGAAGCACTAGGGTCAAATAAAGCAAAAACTTGTACTGAACTTACTTGAATATAACCTCCCACTACTTTGGTAACTCCATGAATTTTATCCATATCCACATTGCTCAGTCTTCCATTGACATAGTTTTGCTGCGCTTTGCTTCCTTGAGCAGGCTTCTTATGGGCTTTCCTTTTTCGCTTTCGTTGTTGTGGATTCTGACTTAGTTCACTCCCAACTTGCTCTTCAACATTGTTGTTTTGATAGTGCTCGGCTTCATCATACCCATAACATCCTTCAATGGCAGAAACATCAATCTTTTCCCACATATTAGTGCGAGACGTCGTATAGGGCTCCTGAGTCATGAGACACTACACTTCCTGTCATCAAGTGACCAACATCAGCAACACGAGCAAGTATAGATGATCATAATCATGAACTATCCAAAAGGACAACTCTTGTCTCCATGGATCCAAAATTATCAACCTTGTTCACAGAATATTTTTGCTCAAGAGTGGCAACTCAATCATGGAGACTAACCAATACTTCCAACTAAAGAGTTCAATCTTAATAATCCTTCTTTACATTGGCTACCCCCCTTAAAATAAGAGACACTAAATAGGGTAGCTTGAACCCTTTTCTAGATGAGCTACTTAGCATAAAAGTGTTCTGACATCCCAATAATACTCTTGTGCATGGGTAAGAACAAGAAATCTGAAATTTCGCACGAGCAGAAAATCAGCAGTGCAGTAAAACAGTTGTAACTCTCATTCTGTTAATCCAATGAAACTGTAGTTTACACCGATGGAAAGCTTATAAAATTGTCTGCAACTTACTTATAGAACACACTTCCAGATTCTGTAGTTAACTTGGTCGAAAACAGTACTTATCAGAAACTGTTCCAGGTTTATGACAGCACATATACATTGCCTTATGCTTTTTGTATCTCCCAAATCAAAACAACTATGAGGGTGGTTCTTGCATTTAGAGAGAGATGTTGAAGTCCACTCTTGTCCAAAATTTTCTCATGATTTTTGGTCTTTCAAGAACAGTGGCATAAGCTGAAGAAGACAGACTGCTCCGAAAAGACAGGATAAGGCAGAAACAACAAAACCAACCCGACTATTTATTTCATTAATCCTTATACCTTAGGCCTATAAACTAAATGAAATTGTGGGATCCACAAATTCATTGCAATCATTACAAAGCTCCAAATCAAGCAAAAGCATAATTATAATTCAACAAGCAATAAAGGTGCACAAAACAATCATTGACTCAATTTGCGATACTATCGTTCTCTTCATACCAAGGGTAAAGATCCTAAAGCTCCTCTTTCAATTTCGCAAGAAGGGGGTGAGGAATGGTTCTAAAAAGCATATCAAATCAAGGAGTGTAGATGAGATCAAAGGCTTAAAACAAGCATCATGGAGAAGATGAATATCAAGGGTGGGGATATAATGGAGAAGAAATATCAAGGTTTATAGACAAGGAAGTTATAGCAATTTTAAAACCTTAAGACGACCGATTTCTAATTAGGCTTGCGTCCTACAGTCAGCATTGCTCTGATACCAATCTGTCACACCCGGTTTTAAGGACAAAACCAGACATACACCATATGTGAAATAAAGAAGACAAATCTCACATATAGCCACAGATAAGTGTAATATCAAAAGACAAATGCTTAATATACATAACTCAATAGTATAAAGTATACCTTAGAGAATAACACAGCGGAAAAACAACTCTGAACACCGGGTGTAGACCTCACTCCAGGATCAAACTAACTGGTTGATCACAAGCCTAACAATTCCAGAATCTAACAGTCTGGTACCCTTCCTGAGATGTGGGGAAATAGCAAGAGTGAGTCCATGTCGAACTCTACAAATATAACATGGGGTTCATGAAGCTCAAAAAGTTTGACACGGGTTTACTGCAATAGCTTTTAGTAAGTCATCTTTTTAGCAGTTGAGTAGCAACAAGTTTACCAAAAACCCAAATAACCTCATGATCATGTAAACGAGAATAATGTATAGCAAGAAACGATGATCATTAGTGAGCATCAATATCATCAATATTATCATTATCATCAGTGTTCATCATTTATTCTGTAAGGGTCCAAGGCCACTCGTGACCGTGAGCACGGCTGTTATAACAGTTTTACACTCTGCAGAGGTTGTACACTTTCACTGTGAGTCGTGATTTACCCTTTCGCTCGAGGTAGCTAATCTCTTGACCCACTTCCAAGGAAGGTCGGTAGGGTTCACTATGAAGCCTTTCAAAGGTTCGTCTAACAAGTTAGGGCCATTAGATTCACTCGGCAAACAGATGTAGAGCCCCCCTTCCAAATGGCACAATAACGCGCAGCCTATACACATAAGGACAGAGGCCGCACTATACCCGATTCGTCAAGCCGTTCTTACGCCATGAAGGTTACCACTAACAAGCTAGAAAAGGTCCTCATACTTGACTAAAGCCAGAGCCATATAGCCCTCACAGTTGTACTGTAAGTCCCGGATGTTCGCTTACAGATAAGTCCTTAGGGAGAGAAACTAGAGCACCATAAAAACAACCAAATATGCTCTAGCCCTCTTGAGCCATATTGCTTTAAAGCATCATTTAAACGTTTATTGCATATATCATTAGTCAAGTTACAGATCATAGTTATTTATCTTGAGCACTAGCATAAATACTACCCAATGCAAGGTCCCATGGGTGTCAAGGTACAAGATACAAAAACTAGGATATCCTTAGTGGTAACAAGGTAGACACATGCACATGAATTAAGTATATTAAAGGTGAATAGGAAACAAGGATGATCCCATGCTATACTTGCCTTAAATTGAGATTCTTTCTCTGATCCAAATCTTCAATTAATAGCTTCTTGAATCTCCACGTAAATCTCACCGACTGGACTTGATCAATAAATCACCACACACGCATCGAGCAATCATACACGAAGCAAACAATAGATCTAAATTAGAACAGTACACCAAACATATGAAATAATATATGAAAAGATTTTAAAGAGGTTCTACGCATTGCTATGAACACATAGGCGCGAAAAGCACACTAATCAGAGCTACGGTTGAAAAGATACATCTACCGAAAGATTTGCTCATAGAAGAAAATATAAAACTATTAGTTTCATGTGTTTTCATTATATAATAACATATAAAATATTTTATAAATACTATATACGGAATTAAGTCAAATTTAGATTCAAATTATAAAACTAAAGTAAAACAAATCATATTTTATTTACAAAACCCAGTTGCATAATTATTAATCAAGATATGATTTAAACCATAAAATTTCAGAATTAATAATATGGTAAATACTGTCACTAACGCGTAGATCTCGTTGCTATGAATCTAACGCAACTCAAATGAGCTAAAACGGATCTAAAACGTAGAAGATATGATTTAAACAAGATCTACTTTATTAAAGTAATAGATTAAATCTCACATCGGAACTTAAAAATAGAAAACCTAACCAACAGTAGTACTAACAGTATAACAAGTTTATAAAACTCTTCTATACGTTACTACGATCACATAGACATAAAGATCACGAAATTTGGATTTAAAACGTAAAAGTTATGAGTTTTCTAAGATTTCCTATAGATAAATAATTACTTTAATATCAACTCGAAAATAAATTATCTCAAACCTACTGTACAGTTCTATCATCATGTAGAGCTCGCAAATACGAATCTAACGCAATTTAAACAGGTCAAATCGGAGTTAAAACGTAAAAACAGTGGTGATCGATTGCTAATTATAGGTCACGTATTTCTATCGTATTTCTAGATTCAATTTTCTAAAGGAAAACGTCCATAAAATATGGGTGATGTCATGATGACATCATCAAGCTAGCAAAGATAATAACGGGCACGCATGGCTGCTCTGCAACTCGGCTCGTCCGCGCGACGTCATGCGTTTGCATGCGGACCTGCAAGCCAGAAAGTGGAATGCAGGGCTGCGGCACAGGTTCCTCAGACTTGGTCCTGATGCAGGTGACCTCGCCAAGGCCGGGAGCTCGGCTCCTCGCTGGTACGGTGATTGGCCATGCGGATTTCTATGGAGAGAGCACTGGGAGAACCGAAAGCACGACGACGAAGCGGAGATCACAGCAAACTCACCAAGCTAACTATCAACAATGGGGAACGAAGGACGACGACGTACGGCTTGATGGGACGGGCGTCGGCTTCCTTGACGCGGTAGTCGGCAGCAGATCGCGAACACCAGGGGGGCTTTAGATGGCGTGCACGGCTGCGGCGGCGGCTTGCAGCTCGGCGAGATCGGTCAAGTGCGGCGGCGGCTAGGGCAAAGCAGCAGTGCATACATATGAAGCGGGTTGCGTCAATGGCTCTGGTTATTTATAGGGATGGCTCAAGAGTTGAGACGTGGAGCTGGGCGCTGGGCAGATCAGGGTAGAGGAAACGTGGGCCTTCAGGTTGAAAGGGAGAGAGAGTTTTCTAAAAAAAAATTCCTTTTTTTATTTAATTGCTTCTTCCTCCATGTATATACATATATATGTTCGGCAGCCATATACGGAGTCTATACTTGCACAAATCTAAATTCACGCACTTGCCAATTAGATAGAGAGATCGATGACCCAAGCAAAGGAAACTACTCGGCCAAAAGAAAAACCAACGTGCAGTTAAGGAAGAAAAATAAAAGAACCCTTCTTTGCTTCTGTCAAAAGATCATTATTTTATATTATATTATATCATTACGTTAAGCAAACAAATGCATGGAGTAAATAATTCGTAGCTGCACATGAGGTTTTATAGGCTAAATCACGATTGGTTGACTGAATACTAAATATCATGAATAAGTGCATGGAGACAGGAGGAAAGATAATTATAGAAGAACCAATACCAAAGGTGCAGAACTGTAAGATAGATGACGTGCTGATCAAGGCCGGTGAAGCACGTACGCAAAGATGCATGACTTGCTGGAAGGCAGGATGGTCGCATGCGTGCAGGCATACAACACAGCTCTGGTGGTCGCTGGCGAGAAGCAATACGGCAAGGGCAAGGGTGGGCGGTGGTGAGCTGCAGCACGGAGTTGAATTAAACGGTGACAGCAGGTGCGGCAGCGGTAATCAACGGGCATGGTGAAATTAACAGAGAGGAAAGA
The DNA here is from genome assembly GCA_038087645.1 of Saccharum hybrid cultivar R570. Classification (NCBI taxonomy): domain Eukaryota; kingdom Viridiplantae; phylum Streptophyta; class Magnoliopsida; order Poales; family Poaceae; genus Saccharum; species Saccharum hybrid cultivar. Next base: position 10,089,314 of record JAQSUU010000038.1, read on the forward strand.
AAACATGGGATGCTTACCAACAAACAACTACGACCGGGGATGGCCTGGCCTGGCTGGACGCGAAGAAGGCACTGGACGAACTTCGACAGGATGAGCAGCAGCCGAGTCTCTCCTAACACAGCAACGACATGAGGAGTGGAGAAAAATCTAATTCACGTCATCAGGGATTCTCAAACTAGGGGCTCCCTTTGAGTAGTTTTGGTGTGCTTTGCCCATGGGGTAGGTACGTATATATAGGGAGGAAAACTCTCCACCTCCATGTCAACTAGCGATATGGTGCTAATTAACATTGCACCATCCACCTCCGCTAATAGGCCTAAGTAATCATTTAAGCCCATTAGTAAATAAATGTATGGGCCTTTGAGATTTATTAGGATTATTGCACATGGGCTTTGAGAGTTGGAAAACAAATGAGAGATTTATTATTTTCAGAATTAATTATTTTCATGGATAAAATAATTCTAGAAAAGTCCAGAATTATTATTTAAGCCGCGAAAAATACTCCGAAAGCTCTGAAAATTCAGGGAAATTTTCCAGAGACATTATGGAACATGAGGAACCCAAATAAAGTATTTGGAGCTCACTAAAAGGTAATTTTGGAGCATCTAAAAATTAGATTATGCTCACAGACAAGTGAAAATAAGCTACAGAAAAAGTCAGAAAAATTCCCGAGAAGTTTGTAGAGATTGATTGATGGACGAGAAACTGAAAGGAGTGATTTGGGTTACAAAGAAAATATTTTGGGAAGCTCTCAATGAAACTTGAGCTGAGAGACAAGAAATTTGATTGCAGAAAAAGGATAAAGGTATAGCAGAGAAGGATAATTACCTACTAAACGCATTTTAATAAAAACAGTTTGAATTGATTTTTGTACCTTGGTCAAAACCAAACAATACAAAAACACAATGCATTAGCATGTATGCACAACAATGTTGCTACATCCTAAGATGAATTTTAATTTAACAAAAATTTTTATTTTCCTATGTTTTCATGAGCACAAAAATACACAATTAAATCATTTTAGCTCTATTTCCAAATAAGCAATTTTTCGGGTGTTACAAAACCCCTGAGAAGCAAGCAAGGACGGAGAGTATAGGGCTATAGAGAAGATCACTAAGGTCTCTAGTTCTAACCTTCGCAAGCTATGTTATGATTGTTCCAATGGGGACATTACTTAAGAAAGACACCAGCAGAGGATGTTTTTCTTAGCAACCAGGTCCTACTAGTCCTACAAATGGGAGGTGGACTATGGAAGATTCAATGAGGTAAAGTCACCCTCGCAAGCTACCACCGATCTGGAAAGTAGGGTGCATCTATGAGTAATCGATGTTTAAGCGCCACACTTACACTATGAATACTACTTCAATTAAGGGGCTACCAAGATTAAAGCACTCAAAAAGAGTCGCAAACCGAAAGAATAATAATAGCAATGCTACTTACTCGAATTAGAAGTTGAATACTAGAGAAATCTTAGAAGCAAGCTCTAATGAAACTTGATCCCACAGGTACAAGCTATAGAGGTGGCACCAATAGACTAGCAACTCCTCTAAACTCTTCCCTAACACTCTATCTCTCTATCTCTAAATAAGACTAGTCCTAATCTTTGAAAGACTACAAGACTAATCTCCTCTTGAATGCTTGGCTCTTAATGTTATCTAGGGTTTCTTGATTGTAGAGGAGGCTCAGGGATTCTACCTAGGATTGAGGATGCTCTAACCCAGGGGCTAGGGTCCTGCTTATATAGGCCAGTGGGATACATCGGAGCCCTCAGATCAAAGCAACCCTTATCAACAGCAAAGATGAAAACACTAAGGCGGTGAAGAACTGACTTGCGAAGGAAGCTGACAGGTGGGACCCACCTAGGTTGGCCGACCTTGGGTGGGGTCGGCCGACCTGGCTGAATGCTAGGTGGGCCCCCCTTTGGTCGCTTGTCTTCTCATGTTCTCTAGAATCTTGTTGACTTGGTTTTCACGTAGAATATGCTTTTTAGTTTGACATGTGGACAATCTTGGGCTCTCTTCCTGTTTAATCCCTGCAAAACACAGATTCACCAAAACTCATGGAATTATGTCAGTTTGGCCCCTATTCTTTGTTGGTGATTCCTTTTATGCAATTATTTTGAGTCAAGTTGACGGTTCATGATGGTTGTTAACTACCATCAACACCTCCATTGTTGCGGCTGCTCTTCACCATGAAGCTCTTAGATTTTGAAGAATGGGCTTGATCTTCTTGATTTAAGGTTTGTAACAAGCATCCACTCCTTTGATTTTGTTGCTTTACTAGTGTTTTGATGGCTACATTGCTTGATTTTCATTCTAGTTGTTTCTCCGTTTTAGAGAGCACTTTTCAATTAGATTTTGTGGAAGGCATCCAAACAAATTGTGGTGAATCCATCATCCAAAAGGTTGGTGTCTATGAACCTATTTAAATTCCTAGGTAATTACATGATGGTTTTGATGAATGTTAGTATGTGATGCTATATTTAGTTCTTGTTAGGAGTAGAGTAGATTCTTTTACAATTTTGATGAGCAAATTAATCCATGTGTCACCTACCAACACATTGTTTGGAGCTGCATTGTTGTTCATGATCAAATCACTAATTTTAGTTTTTTTATAAAAATGAGTGTCTCCATTTTTATGTGGTACGGAGTAGAATAATTGTTTTTGATTAGTGTACAATAATTGTTTTTATGGGGCTATGATTTTTCAATTTATATGGGGCTACCAATTTTAATTTTCCAATAATTAGTGTAGAATAATTTTTCCTAAAATGGGGTGACTAAATTAAATAAGTGTAGAATAAATTGTACTTTCGAGCTACAATTGTTGTTCATGAAGCTCGACTTATTATTAATTTCTCTGTAATTAATGTCTCAATATTTTTTGTTCAGAGTTGGATCGAGAGTGGATGTATCTGTTACGAATGGACAAGCGGTTCATGCTTGGCATCGGCAAGTTTCTCACCGATGCCAAAGCCGATGCTAGGGATGGGAGCCTTATCTTCTGCCCATGCAAAGATTGCAAGAATCAAAGGAAATGGGCTCAAACAGAGTCTATACAAATGCACTTGCTTACCAGGGGTTCATGTCAAACTATATGATATAGAGTATGCATGGGGAGGTTGGTGTGAATGTTCTGCAGGAAAACAATAATGATGTGCCATGCCTGACGTAGCCCTCCACGATGTTGTTACTAACGAGGAACCCGGTGTTAACACAAAACCGATGCCTATCATTAATGATGTGTTTAGAAATACGCTAGCTGATGACACCAAGCATGAGGATGTCATTTCTCAGCTGTTACATAATATAGAGAGTGAATTTCTTAGTGATAGATAACTGAGAAAGCTAGAGATAATGAGACAAGATTGAAAAACACCATGGTATAAGGATTGTCCATTGAGCAAACTGGAAGCTAACATCATGCTGTTAGAGTTCAAATCTACAAACGGATTGAGCGTGTCACACCTCAAAATTTTCAATTTTGGATTGTGCTTAGAAAACACGAAATAAAATAAACGATTTCAATATTTGAATAAATTTATTAGATAAGTTAAGTTGTTGCTAATTTAAATATAGAAAATTGTGGTTTTAAACTTTTTCATATTAATTTGATAATGTGGTGTTTGTTTGATGCTTGTCTTTGGTGTTGGTGAGTGCTATTATTTTCAAAATACCATAGGACGACGTTTACTTCTCATCGGAAAACTTTTTGGTATTTTCTGGATTTAAAATTTCAATTTCTGTGAGCTTAATCTTTTTCCTTGATCTCTTCATCAATCTTTTCATAAGCCCAAACCTATTTAGTTGAGTTCCTTATCTCTCCAAGAGTCTCCAGGATTTTTCCCATGATTTTTCTGAGGTCCGGGCTATTTTTCGCGGCTTAAAAGGTAATTCTAGATTTTCTAAAATTATTTTTATTCACGGAATTAAAACAATCCTGAAATTAAGAAAATCTGAAAAGTTTCCAAACCCTACAACTATATATATGCCGGCGTAGCCCTCGACGCCTTAGTTTCAGAAGTACAACCCTTATCGCGAGCCGCCGCTCGTAGCTCCCTCCACCCCTCGCCGAAGTTCTTCATCTACAGCTTACGTTCCGGAGAACTCTCCGACGAACTTTTCCGACCAAACCGTCGCATCCCGACGCCAGCCACCACCACTAAGAGGCAGCCCTCATCATTCTCTACACCGTTGTATATCCGTTTGCGCGAATCCATCGTTGTTTTATCGAGTTCCCATCTTATCTTGCTTCTCTCCGGCGATGTTCCACTATGGCTGACGAGAGCTCCTCCAAGCCCAAGGTAGAAGATGACATATTTACAGTTTTGTCATCCATTGTTTTTCCTCCGCTGTTTATTCGTTTTAACTTCGATTTGACCTGTTCAAGTTACGTTAGATTCGTATTTACGAGCTCTACATGTTAGTGTTACTATACAGTAGGTTTGGAAAATTTAATTTTTGAGTTTTTATTAAAGTGATTATTTATCTATAGGAAATCTTAGAAAATTTATAACTTTCACGTTTTAAATCCGAATTTTGTGATCTTTACGTCTGTGTGATCGTAGTAACGTGTAGAAGAGTTTTACAAACTTTTTTATGCTGTTTTGCAATTGTTGGTGAACTGTTTTAATTATGTCTCTTTGTTTGCTTCGTGTATGATTGCTCGGATGATTGTGTGTTGATGCTTGATGATCGAGTATAGACGGTGAGTAGTTTCTTGAGGATCAGAAGTATTATTTTGAGCCAGACCAGCAGTATCGTCAGGAAAGTATAACATGGGACCATCCTTGTTACATATTCACTAAAATTATTATACATATGCATGTGTCTTCCTTGATAACCATAGAGATTATAACTTAGCTATTGATATCATGTTTCCTTGTCGCCTACGGGTTGTGCATTTGGGTAGCAATTGCTAGTGCTTAATTATGAACAATGATCTTATAATTTGATTAATGGATTATGCAATCAACCATTAAGATGATTTTATTACTATTGAAAGGGGGCTAGAGCAAGGGGTTATATTATTGCTCTAGTTACTCACCGTAAGGACTTATCTGTAAGTGATAACCAGGACATACAGTACAGCTGTGAGGGTTATATGGCTCTGGCTCTAGTTGTTCAAGAGACCTTTTCTAGCTTGTTAGTGGTTAGCTTAAATGGCGTAAGAATGGCTTGCCACGTTGGGTGTAGGACAGCCTCTAGTCTATGAGTATAGCCAAGAAGGAATTGTGCCATTTAAAAAGGGGGGTTCCTACATCTGCCTACCGAGTGAATCTAATGGCCCTAACTTGTTAGACGAACTTTTGAATGGCTTTATATGGTTTTTGATGTTTTGGGCCTTGCAAACCCACACATTTAGAAATCATGACTCACAGTGAAAGTGTACACCTCTACGCGGAGTTTAATAAACTGGTATACTAGCCGTACTCACGGATACGAGCGGCCTTAGGGATTCTTACAGAATAGTTGATCACCATTGTTATATCATGCTTAATCATTGTTGTTATTATCATGCTCATATTAATGCTATTCATTATCCTTATTACAATTGATCATTGGTTCATTAATGGGATTTGGATTACCTTGATGCTACTCAATTGCTAATTATATGATGTTTAAAAGCTAAACGCAGTCAAACAGTGTCTACCCTTTTTGAGCCTCATGAACCCCATGATATATTTGTTGAGTTTGACATGGACTCACTCTTGCTATTTCCACCACACCCCAGTGTGTAGTAAGGTGTTGCTTAGAAGAAGGATAAAGAGGTAGTGGAGTTTCTAGAAGTTTTTCAGAAGTGTTTGGCACATGGAGCCACCAGTCAGCCGTCCCTGAGAAGAATGGAGCTTGAAGTTTACTCACCGTTCCACGATACTCTGATGTAAGTGTTAATATAGCTATATATATGTTATATAATAACATTGTTTCTGATACTTTTTCATTCTGACATATGTGTGGACTTCCTGGGCACACATATGATTAGCCTGGTTTTATTCTTTAGAAAACCGGGTGTGACAGAGTGGTATCAGAGCGGTGTTGACTATAGTACGTATGCCAAGTAGCACCGGACATATTCTGAAACTCATTTTACTATAAAACTATTTTATCATCCCTTGACTCATTGATTTTGACTATTTCCTCTTCCTTGTCCTGTTGTATCCCTTTCTTGATAGCTTCCTTTGAGCTATTATTTCTTACTCCCATGGTTTTTGTTTTCTTGTTGTTTTAAAAATTCTGATCTCACCTGGTTCAAAGATTCGATGGCCTTTCATCATCCATAATCTTCCCATAGGGTGACCACCATTGTTGAAGAAGTACGTGTAGTATCGATGATGCGATGTGTGCTTGTTTTGTTTGATGTGTTGTTTGTGTGTTGTCCTTATTCTTGTGTTTCAAAGGTGGCTCAGAAGGTATAAGTCTTGAGGAGTAGCTTGATCCAAGTTAAGTGGGGTAGTGTCATCTTCTATCCTACTTAATTTTTCACTCAATCATAATTCTTTTTGTCTTTTCCCTATATCGTCCTTGCCTACTCTTGGTTTTCATGCTTTCTCCTTTATCTTAACCCAATGGAGGATAAACACATAATGGACGCATCCATAGTAGTAAGCCTTCAAGAAAGAGATGTGTTCAATGATATCACCAAGTGGAACAAGATCTTTGTTAAAGTGGGGTAGCATCTGCTATCAACAACAGCAAGTCCTGAATATCTCAAGCGATGAGGTACAAAGAACTGAAGATCAAACTTTATCTTTCTTGTCATCTTTTGGCGATCTTTGATCCATGTCTTATATCTCATCAACACAAATCAAAGGAGCATGAAGACTTGAAGATTAGTGTTATCTATCTCTCTAGTCTCTCTGAATCTCGTTCCTACCTTATCCTGTCTTTTTAGAACAGTCTGTCTTCCTTAGCTTATATCTCTATTTTTGGATGCCCAAAAATTATGGATAAATTCTGGACAATATTAGACTTCAATATCTTTCTCTGACCATAAGAACCACCCTTATAGCTATTATGGTTTGGGATTTATGAAAATCACAAGACGATGCATCTGTGCTGTCAGCAACCTGGAATAGTTTCTGTGGTTCACAGTTTTCGACTACCTTAACTGCAGAATATGGAGAAGTGTTCTATAAGAAAGTTGTAGTAAATTTGATAATCTTTCCAATGGTATAAGCTACAATATCATCATATTCTTAGAACTTGAGTTATAACTGTATTTATGCACTGTTATGTTTCTGCTCGCGAAGAAGTGCAGGATTACTTGTTCTTGCATATGCTCATGAATCTCTTTGAGATGGTAGAAGGACATGGTGGTAGTTATCACTCAGAAATAAATGTAATCTATCCATTGGTGTTCTCCAGTTGATCTCTTCTTAATAAGGGTTTGATGAACTAAATACGATACAAGATGGAGGTTTTATACGTTCTATTTCTTCACCTGAAAGCATCAGCTATCTAAATGGTTGTAAAGTCTCTATCGAGCGCAGGTATCTTTTCTCAGGGTTGGTAACCTGTTAGAACATCTACAAGGATCGTAAGGGTCTAAAGGGCACCTTTACAATGTTGGTTATGAGCTTGTGGCATCATCATTGGATAAGAGTTGATGAAGGAAAAGTGAAGACTTGCAGATCAACCTTATCTTTCTCCCTAGTCTCTCTAAATCTCGGGACGAGATTCTTGTTAAGTGGGGTAGAATTGTCACACCTCAAAATTTTTAATTTTGGGTTGTGCTTAGAAAACATGAAATAAAATAAATGATTTCAATATTTAAATAAATTTATTAGATAAGTTAAGTTGTTGCTAATTTAAATATAGAAAATTGTGGTTTTAAACTTTTTCATATTAATTTAATAATGTGGTGTTTGTTTGATGCTTGTCTTTGGTGTTGGTGAGTGCTATTATTTTCAAAATACCATAGGACGACGTTTACTTCTCATCGGAAACCTTTTTGGTATTTTCTGGATTTAAAATTTCAATTTCTGTGAGCTTAATCTTTTTCCTTGATCTCTTCATCAATCTTTTTATGAGCCCAAACCTATTTAGTTGAGTTCCTTATCTCCCCAAGAGTCTCCAGGATTTTCCCGTGATTTTTCTGAGGTCCGGGCTATTTTTCGCGGCTTGAAAGGTAATTTTAGATTTTCTAGAATTATTTTTATTCACAGAATTAAAATAATCCCAAAATTAAGAAAATCTGAAAAGTTTCCAAACCCTACAACTATATATATGCCGGCGTAGCCCTCGACGCCCTAGTTTCAGAAATACAACCCTTATCGCGAGCCGCCGCTCGTAGCTCCCTCCACCCCTCGCCGAAGTTCTTTATCTACAGCTTGCGTTCCGTTGAACTCTCCAACGAGCTTTTCCGACCAAACCGTCGCGTCCCGACGCCAGCCACCACCACCAAGAGGCAGCCCTCGCCGTTCTCTACACCGTTGTATATCCGTTTGCGCGAATCCATCGCCGTTTTATCGAGTTCCCATCTCACCTTGCTTCTCTCCGGCGAGGTTCCACCATAGCTGACCGGAGATCCTCCAAGCCTAAGGTAGAAGATGACATATTTATAGTTTTGTCATCCATCGTTTTTCCTCCGCTGTTTATTCGTTTTAACTCCGATTTGACCCGTTCAAGTTGCATTAGATTCGTATTTATGAGCTCTACATGTTAGTGTTATTATACAGTTGGTTTGGAAAATTTAATTTTCAAGTTTATATTAAATTAATTATTTATTTATAGGAAATCTTAGAAAATTCATAACTTTCACGTTTTAAATCCCAATTTCGTGATCTTTACGTCTGTGTGATTGTAGTAACATGTAGAAGAGTTTTACAAACTTTTTTATACTGTTTTGCTACTGTTGGTGTACTGTTTTAATTATGTCTCTTTGTTTGCTTCGTGTATGATTGCTCGGATGATTGTGTGTTGATGCTTGATGATCGAGTATAGACGGTGAGCAGTTTCTTGATGATCGGAAGTATTATTTTGAGCCAGACCAGCAGTATCATCAGGAAAGGTTTGATCAAGGCAAGTATAACATGGGACCATCCTTGTTACCTATTCACTGAAATTATTATACATATGCATGTGTCTTCCTTGACAACCATAGAGATTATAACTTAGCTATTGATATCTTGTTTCCTTGTCGCCTATGGGTTGTGCATTTGGGTAGCAATTGCTAGTGCTTAATTATGAACAATGATCTTGTAATTTGATTAATGGATTATGCAATCAACCATTAAGATGATTTTATTACTATTGAAAGGGGGCTAGAGTAAGGGGTTATATTATTGCTCTAGTTACTCACCGTAAGGACTTATCTGTAAGTGATAACCGGGACATACAATACAGTTGTGAGGGTTATATGGCTCTGACTCTAGTTGTTCAAGAGACCTTTTATAGCTTGTTAGTGGTTACCTTAAATGGCATAAGAATGGCTTTGCCACGTTGGGTGTAGGACAGCCTCTAGTCTATGAGTATAGCCGAGAAGGAATTGTGCCATTTGAAAAGGGGGGTTCCTACATCTGCCTGTCGAGTGAATCTAATGGCCCTAACTTGTTACATGAACTTTTGAATGGCTTGATATGGTTTTTGATGTTTTGGGCCTTGCAAACCCACACATTTAGAAATCATGACTCACAGTGAAAGTGTACACCTCTGCGTAGAGTTTAATAAACTGGTATACTAGCCGTGCTCACGGATACGAGCGGCTTTGGGGATTCTTACAGAATAGTTGATCACCATTGTTATATCATGCTTAATCATTGTTGTTATTATCATGCTCATATTAATGCTATTCATTATCCTTATTATAATTGATCATTGGTTCATTAATGGGATTTGGATTACCTTGATGCTACTCAATTGCTAATTATATGATGAATAAAAGCTAAACGCAGTCAAACAGTGTCTACCCTTTTTGAGCCTCATGAACCCCATGATATATTTATTGAGTTCGACATGGACTCACTCTTGCTATTTCCACCACACCCTAGTGTGTAGTAAGGTGTTGCTCAGAAGAAGGATAAAGAGGTAGTGGAGTTTCCAGAAGTTTTTTCAGAAGTGTTTGGCATACGGAGCCACCAATCACCCGTCCCTGAGAAGAATGGAGCTTAAAGTTTAGTCACCGTTCTGCGATACTCTGATGTAAGTGTTAATATAGCTATGTATATGTTATATAATAACATTGTTTCTAATACTTTTTCATTCTGACATATGTGTGGACTTCCTGGACACACATATGATTAGCCTGGTTTTGTTCTTTAGAAAACCGGGTGTGACAGAGCGATAAAGGCTTTCATCAGTTGTTAGGTATAGTAAGGAAACTGCTCCTAGAAAAAATGAGTTGTCAGAAAATACATATTTGGCCAAGCAAATGATTTGCCCCATCAACCTAGAGGTTGAAAAAATCCACGCGTGTTCCAATAATTGCATATTGTACCATGGACACGAATACAAAGACTTGGATGTGTGCCCCAAGTGTGAAGCTCCATGGTATAAGGAAGGGCCATCAAATGAGGGTACCAAGACTAGAGGAGGGCCCGTAAAGGTTGTTTGGTATTTCCCTATAGCTCCACGGGTGCATAGGCTGTTTGCAACTGCAAGGTCAGCCAAGCTATTGCGCTAGCATGGCAAAGAGCGTAAGAAAGATACAATGATGAGGCACCCCGCCAATGGGAAGGATTGGAGGACTGTCAACTATAAGAACATGGGTGGAGAGGTAAGGCACCTTTGGTTTGGTTTGAGCATAGATGGGATGAATCCTTTCGACCAGGTTAGAAGCAATCATAGCACCTGCTTAGTGACACTATGTATATACAACCTTCCACCTTAGCTCTATATGAAGCGGTCGTGCATCCAGATGCCTCTACTGATCCAAGGGCCAAGACAATCTGGGAATGACATCATGTATTTCTAGAACCAGTGATAGATGAACTAGTGGAGATGTGGAAAACAGGTGTGAAGGATGTTTGGGATGAGTACAAAAAGGAATATGTCACAATCAAGGCAGTATTTATCGCTATAATCATTGACCTACTAGGGCGAGGTTACTTGTTCGGAGAGAAGACAAAAGGGTATACTGGATGTGTCGAGTGCTTGGACGACATCGATGCGGTACATCTAATGGAATAAAAGATACACATTGATTACCTGCACAGGAAGATAGGCAACACCTTATTCAGAACAAGGGTGCTGATGTGGCCTGGCACAAGTGCTTCATTAAGCTTGATCACCTGATGTCTTCGGATGATGAGGACGACTGCGAATCTTCACCACCCAGAAATGATCACTCACCATCTCCCAATAGAGGAGGTCATGCCTCCTCTCTCTCTATCACCCCCGAGAAAACATAAGTCTTCTTCTTTTCCTCCTCGTCCTCCATCTTCATCAGCCTCGACAAAATAGAAGTCTCCTCCTCCCTCTTCATCAGCCCTGAGAAAATAGATTTCTTGTCCTCCTCCTCCATCTCCGCCCAAAACAAGATCAAAGGCATCCTCGCAGTTGCAGAAAAGGTCCTCGAATTCGGTCACTAATGCTCCCAAAGTGGACCCAAAAAAAAGGATGATCAGTGGCAGCATTAGAAACTTGATGAACCAAAAAAAGCCAGAAAAATGCTGCAAGGATGATTGCACTAAATTCTAGAATTTATTTGCCTCACAGCCTGAGTGGAGAGAAGTCCAAATTCAAAAGGCAAACAGAGAATAAGTATAATCAAAGAAGAGTCAAAGAAATAAACCAAGAAGATCGGATGTATATGCAACAGATGTTCCAAAATAATCCGGAATTAACCATGGATGAGGCCACACAGATCTATTATGATAAAGTATGAAAGAGGAAATTTGTTGGTGGACGAGGAGTATAAAAATTTGACAACATATATGCGTGATTTGCATGATTATTACATGGCCCAAGCAATAGAGATGGAGCAGATGGGTTTTGAAGTTATTATCCGCAAGTCGCTTGTTTTTTATTATCCTGATAAAGAGAAGCACTTTGTCGGTTATGAGTGCTTATTTCAGCTATATCAGAGACGCACTCTCGATACACAACTATTGACATTGTGGACTATGTAAGTATCCTACTTGCACGATATTATAATTAACTACTCTCTTGATACACAAATAGTTAACAACTGGACATTTTCCATGATTTATGCAGGTGTGTAGCAAAATATTGCTTAAACAAAAGATACGCTCATATAGCCTTCTTGGACCCCGAGCTAGTCAATGAGAAAACATGCGGAGGCATGCATGAAAATAAAGTGGAAGATCTGACAGAAACATTGGTTGAGATTTTCGAACAATTCAAGATGAATAAAAAACCCACATACTTCTAGCCTACAACTACGAGTATGTGTTTTCTACCCTTATTTTTATGCTTCTTTTTTTAGTTACAATTATTTGTTAACTAGGATTTTGTGATTGCAGCAACCAGTTCGTCTTCATTGTTATCGATATTAGCAAAAATCGTATCGAGGTGTGGGACTCAAAGAAAAGGTGTGGGACTCAAAGAAAAAGTGACTTTCTTTGCTTGATCCCCTAGTCACAGTGCTTAATAAGTAGGTGAACCTAATAACATATTATTTTATAATCGCACATAGCACATTCTAATGTTGTCCCTTTTTCACACTTTATAGTGTGGTATAGTATCTAGGGAAAATGATCGATGGGACGAAGGTCCTATTCCAAGTTGAATCAATGGAATTAGAGACCCTAATGCAGCCGGCTAGAAACAATGAATGTGAGTTCTATGTAATGTGGGCAATGCTTCGCTACCTCGGTGGGAAATTGAAAGTTGTAGATGCTTTGGTGTATATAATTCCCATTTCATTTATATCTGTTAATTCAACAAAATGATCTACTATTTTGTCATACATTTGTCCCTTTTCAATATCATGTTTTTTGAACAATAGCGCAATAAATTTAAACACCAATGGCTTTTAGATATGGAGATCATAGAACTGTACTCAGAGCTAGCATCCTTCATCGTATCCGAGATATTGGAAAGAAACGAAACATTCTTCATTGTACAGTCCATGAAGTACGAGGCACAGTATGGGCCAGAGCGGCTCACTAGACTATTGTAATTTCTTTTTTATTTTGAGGGATTGAGATCTTTATACATTTAAACCGTAACCGTAACATTTGAAATATTTAATGTTGATGGACCTATCGTCTATGTAGAGAATATAAAATGAAACCCGATTCCAAAAAACAATAAAATAAATTATAAAAATAATTAAAAATGAAAAAGATCACTGTCGGTTAGCACAAAACCAGCAATGATGGTAAAGAGGGCACTGCCGGCTTGAGATACGAGCCGACAGTGTTGCTCAAGACATCACTACCGGTTTTACATGCAAACCGACAATGTTGTTGAAGCCATCAATGCCGACTTGAGCTACTAGCCGATAGTGTGGCCTTCACCAACACTGCCGGCTTAAGCCTTCAACTAGCAGTGTTGGTCAAGGCAACACAACCGGTTTGGGCCACAAAGGTCGGCTCGAGCCACAAACCGGTGGTGTTGTTTGACTGAACACTGTCGGCTAGGGCCACAAACCGGTAGTATTGGCTCAACTGGACACTGCCGGGTAGCGCCAGGAACTGACAGTGGTCTCTCATTAGCACCGGCAGTTTTGTGTTACCGGCAGTGATGTGACCCCATCACTGTCGATATGCCACTCTCGGTTCAAAATCCGGCAGTGAAGGGGGGTTTTGAACCGACAGTGATGTGATGAACTGGGGTAGTGCCTGATGTGTTTAAGTCCAGTTGCTCAATTTGGAATCAGTTGAATTATACTTGAAACAAATGCAACAAATTAATTTGTAGAAAGGCCTGACCTCACCAAAGATGGATAGGGGTGTGGATGGGTGCTTGTTCCGTTAGATTAGAAACTTCATTAGCGAGTCTTTTGTGCTATGTGGGATCCGGGTACGTTCGAGATCATGCAACAAAGTGGTTAATCACCCAGCTTTGTATGGAGTGAAAGCTATTGCTCAGGGTAACTGCTTTGGTCTCTAGCGATCTGCCTAGAGCCAATAATAGTTTACAAAAGACATCCACTTCCTTTTTAAAAATTTAGCAAATTTGGGTACTGATGTCGTACACGCAAAGAGCAACTCCAACAGGGCTCCTACTTGAGCTCCCATAGCTAAATATATGTGCCTAGGCAGAAAACGCATCTCCAACAAAGCCCCTACTAGAGCCCCCAATTTGGAGTGGGCACCCAAAGCCACCCTCCAGACCCCATTCCTATGGGAGAATGGGGGCTCACCCCTTAGCCCCCATCCAGCTGTTGTGGCCGTTTCTCCCCTGCGCCTGTACGAATTCTTCTTCACCGGCAACCTCAGCTTCCCTCCCTAACCGGCGACCCACCCCATTCCCTTGCAATGGTGGCCTCCCTTGCTCCGGCGTAGTGGTACCAGCCCGATAGGAGCCTTTGCCCTCCTGGCGTGGCCTCTCCTGTAGCTCCTCCTAGTGCAGCAGCCCTAGCCCAACGGGATCCTCACCGGTGCGGTCCCTGCCATCCCTCGATGAGCGGAGGTCATCCTCGAGCGTATCTCACGATCTCGCCAATTCCCCCGACGAGAAAGGCGGCCTTTCTCTGAGGTCGTGGGTGGATCTACGAGCACACTAGAGCAAGCACGTGAGCCTACTCTGATGGACGCGGGCAAATCTGCCGGCGTGTTGCTTTGATGCGTGGCCTGCCGCTACTCCAGGGCACGGACGCTCCTCCAACGCCTGGTCCCCTTCCCCGCCGTGTTGGCCCGAGAGCGCTTGTCTCTTTTGCGTCCGGCCTATGTGTGTGGAGGTTGTGGGGAACAAACATTTGAGTCAATGACGAGTGGGTCCCTCATGTCATTGTCTGCCAATATGGATTTGAGAGCCTTCATTTGAATGGTGCTGTTGGAGTCAAAGCAAAATTTTGAGCACCCAAAAGTAGGTGAGAGCACCCAAATCACTACCGGATTCGGTTTCTTTGACGAGTGCACGAGGCACTCAGCAAAGCCCCAATTACACTCAGCAAAGCCTTTGCCGAGAGTAACACTCGGCAAAAGCCACTCGGTAAAAAAGTCATCAGCAAAGCCATCTTTGCTGAGTGCTTTTTGTCGGACACTCGGCAAAGGGTTTGTCGTGTGTTAAACTGACACTGGGCAAAGAATTTTTAGAAAAAAATAAAAAACATTCACCACGTCTGTCGACACTCGGCAAAGAATTTTCGCAAAAAATAAAAAAAAAATAGCCACCACATGCGCTGGGGCTGGCTGTCCATGCACCGTCGGCCACCGTTGGTGCCCCCGAGGTCATCGCTCGAGGCCCCCACCGGCCGCCGCTGGTGGCCCTGCCGGCCGACGCTCGAGGCCGTGGCACCGCCGCAGCCAGCCATCCGCGTCCCGCCGCCCGGGCACGGGCGCTCCACCTCGGGCCACAGGATCGTCTGCCCGCGCAGGCTTGTTGTCATACGCTCATGCAGGCTAGTCCTCCGGCCATGGGGCCGAGCTCCACCACGCAAGCCACGACGGCGGGGCGAGCTCTGGCACGCGGTCCTTGGCCGTGGGGGCGAGCTTCGCCACACAGGCCACGACCGCGGGGGCGAGCTCTGCCGTGCAACGCAAGGCCACGGGGGCGAGCTCCGCCACTCGGGCCACGGCTGCGGGGGCGAGCGGATAAGGCCATCCACGTGGTCTTCGTGCTCATGGACGGCGACTGGCTGTGCTGCTATGTCAGAGAGGAAGGCGCGTGGAGATGATAGACAGAGAGAGTCGCGTCGCCCAATTCCACTTTTGTGATTGTTCACCGCTTTCTATTCGAGCGAATGATCCGACAGCGCTTCTTCTTTCCTTTCCTATCCCGTTCCCTTTCCCTTTCCATCCAATGCCGTTTCATTTCATCTTCTTCCTCATCGATCTCCTCTTTGATCTGCTCCCCTTCCTCCAGATCGCACCACCGTTGTAACACCCCAGGTGTTTAGCTCCTTAATTGCATTGCATTTGCATGAGCATAAGCAAGCATCATTCATTTCATGCATAAGCTTATAATATGTTTATATTTCATGTGAAGTAAAAAGTGAGTAGTGTGCAACCCACAAGTACCTTATGTGTAATTTCCTTTGTGAGATATGTCAACCACTTTAGTGTAACATAATTAGCAAGTGTTGTGCAACACACTCATGCAACATGTGCAACATGAGTTTGCAACATTTGGGTGAAAGTGTTGAATTACTTGTGCCAAAGTATGTGACACTGGGAATTTTGTGCAACCAATGTGTAGAGTGGCTAATTAGGTCTTATAACACCTTAATTACATTTAGGGTAAGTAGTGGAGCAATGTTCATGTTGACCAAAATAACCAAATTGCCCTTCCAAATGTTGTTGACTAAGTTGGACCTCTAGAGTGATCTGGTTTGACCAATTAAAAAGTCCAGTTTAGAGATCTTGCATGGAGGAGCAACCTTAAGCAAGGTTGTAGAGAATTTCATAAGGAACAAAAGTTCTAATATGGACATCTCATGAAAATGATCAGAACATGCTCAAAAATGGCCCACAAGTCAGTATTAGGGGCTGTTTTGGGACTTAGCCATTTTGGCTAAGTGTGGAGCTGAAAACCGTTTCACTGTACCCCACTTTGACACCTTATAACTCACAAACCAGGCCAAACCAGTCCTTGAGCCAATTGACAAAGTTGGAGCCCTCATGTAGCTCTACAACATTGTCCACATCACCCAAGCCTGGTTCCCAACGGTTTATGAGTTAGCGTGCTTCGAAAATCGAGTTTCGGTCGGGGGAAAGTAACTGAAACTCAGTTCAGATTTCGTGTGCCTCACTTTGGAGCGTTGTATCTCACTAACCAAGCCGAATTGGCTCATGACCCTATTGGCAATGTTGAAGCCCTCACGTAGCTCTACACTTTTGTTAACTACGGCTCTCACCGAATCAGCCTCGATCACGAGCTATGAGGCGATGAAATCCCTCTATCAGTTGAGCTCGATGGCACCGTTCACCTCGTTCAGTTCGTCAGTGAAGGGGGAGTGGCCGGCCCTGGCCCCACCGGCCAGACCACGGTGCCTTCAAGACTGCCACGACGCGTCGAGGCGGCCTCCATTCCTTTCCCCTCCCTCTTCCGGTTTCAAAACGCCAGAACCGAGCCGCCATTGCCGCTCCACCTCCGGGGAGCTCGCACGCGTGTTCCACTGCATCACCGGCCACCAAATCACGCCAATTCCTCTGCCTCACCACCCTACACCTCCTCGACCCACCGGCGGCCTTGATTGAACTCAAGGTGAGCCCCATTGTTACCTCCGCCATTCCCGAGAGGCCACCGGAGCTCCGCCATGGAGGCTCACCGTGGCCGGGGTAGCTCGGGCCTCTCTCCGTCTTCCCTTCCTACCTCAATAGCTCCGCCTAGCTGCAGTGAAGCTCGTACCGAGCTTAGCTGGGACCGTGCGGCCTCACCGGCGGCGGTACACCGCCACCCGACCCTCACCGGCCGCCGCTCGCGGTGGCGAGCCCCTCCCACTCCAACCCAAGCCGTCCTTCTTGCACGAATCGAAGCACCATGTGACGGAGAACGTGAGGGTGTGCTTGGTTTCCCGAGCGAGCTCCTCTCCGACGAGCTTGAGCTCGCCGGAGCTCGCGGTTCGCCGCCCCTCTGCCCTCTGTCACTGACCGCGGGGACCCACCTGTCGGTGCCGCGCGTGGGCGGGAGCCCGAGCGGGCCGCGCGCGCGTGCCGTGGGCCGCGTCCTTTTCCGGGCCGGCCCAGTAACAAATCTGAATTATTTCATTTCCTTTTATTCTGTCACAGTTTTAGATAATGTTTAGAAAATGTAGATCTAGGGTTTTACTTGCCCAAAAATTATAAGATAAATTTTGTTGGGATCTACAGGGTGTGTAGTATTTTAGAAAAATATGAATTTGTTATGTGATGTTTGTTTTCTAGGATATTTAAATAGGTCTTTGAAATGTGTTTTAAATCACATGCAAACTTGTTTAAATTATATCTTAAGTTTCAGTGTTCCAAAAATTATGAAATTTGGTGAGTAGGCTAATTTATACTTGCTCTAGCTTTGGTAAAAATTTGGGCAGTAGTGCTTAAGTACTTTTCAAGTTATCAAGCTATCTTGTGATTCTAGGAAATACTTAAATGAATTTTAGTAATTTTTCTACAAGTGCAATGTTCTTATAAATTTTTGGAGAATGTCTTGGTACCCTAGAGTGTCTAAGAAAATTAAGAAATCTGTTGTTTGACACTTTTTACTGTGCTTTGTTATTTATACAAAAATCAGCCTTTTTGGCTTGGGAATTTGGTGTAGGAAGTTCCTGTGAATAAATTTAGTTCAAATTTTTACAGTAGCTTCTTTTTGGGTCAGAGCGTCTCCTCTAATTTTTGTAGAATTTTAGGAGCAGTTTACATACATGTTTGAAATTCCACTTAATTACTTAAGTAAATTAAGAAATGAGTTTAAATAAATATTCTAGGTGGGCACACCTTACTTTCTGGTGTTTTTGTGACCTTTGTGAACTTGTGGTAACAGTAGTTTGGTCTTATGGGATATTTGCCACATAAATAAATATTTAATCGTTGCAATTCTAGGTTTTCTGGACAGCTGGTAGCATTTCTAGGTTTGACCCTTGATAAAAGTGTTTACTGGAAAACTTGTGAATACCAAAATTGTAGTAAACTTGATAAACTAGCTTGTGTCAAAAATTGGGAGCATTTGGCTTAGTAATTTAGGAGTTATTGCTGCTTTAAGTGACAGTCCAGAATTTACTGCTCTCTGTTTGGGGAGGACAGATTCTGGAACTTTGGAATTTCGACTAGGTAAACTTTGGAATTAAGTGCTGTGGTCTGAAAACATTTTGTGGTGCATTTCATAAGCTTTCCAGATTGTCTTAGATCATATCTTTTGGAGTTGGGGTTCTCCAGTTATGTTGGAATCTTCGAGCTGCTGTCCAGAATGTCTTACTGTGGTAACCTAAGTAATATTACTCTTGTGTTGTTAGGTGTTAGGGCCTTAACCGAAGAAGAACAGCAGTATCTTAGGTTGAGTAGCTTAGGTAAGTACTTCTCCACCGGAGAAGAGATTTGCACGTACTAATAAAGTAACTTGATTAGATTATTGTTTTTATTTCTGAAATGCATTTCATCCCGAGCATGTTGCACCTTTATGCATCCATGATATTTATTGTGCATTCATGCAATAGGTGTACCGGAGGGGGTAACTCTCCTCGAGTTCGAGCCGGTGATTCCGGAGGAAATCCAGGACCAGCCGGAGCAGCTAGAGGAACCAGCCGGCGACGAAGCTCCTGCCGAAGATCTACCCGAGTGTCCTGACCACCGGCCTTCGACCTTTCTGAAAGGCAAGCCCCGGTGCATGCTGAACCTACTGATTTATAAATTAATCTTGAGTACTTTTAATTGTTTACTGCATTAAGTTGTAGGAGTTATATGAAAACACTTGTTGCATTATACCTGTCCTTGTTCAGATATCGTACTTAATCATATATTAGGTTTAGGCACGTGTCAATGCTTAGCCCTGCTTAGTACGGTAGAAGTCGGGTGATTTCCGGTCATCCGCGAGATGTAGGAAGGAGTCACGAGTGGCTTTATGGCTATCGTGGATGGAACCATGCTTAAAAATGAAATTGAGACCGGGCGGGAGTTCGATAGTACAGCCGCAAGACACTTCACGTCTTGGGTGTGGAGCTATGCCCGTCTGAGTCGTTTAAGGACCGATTCGCTGTACGTCCTTGAGTCATGTTGAACGCAGTCTAACACTTAGTTGGCCGGATAAGTCGTTCCGACCGCGAAGCCCAGTAATGTGGTTCAGGCCGGGAATCGAATGGTAGGTTGCTTCTTGGAGGAGAGAAAGGATGTGCTTGGGGACATTGGCGTGAGACCAAGGGGGGGTTAGAGTCCCTATCACCTGGCAGAGTGTCGCCCTTGGGGTCGCGACATTATTCGGACCCGCGATTCTTGAATCATATGAAACGGTGGCCTGTGCGACCCTGGTAGGGGTCTGCACGGTGAGTGTTAGAAATACCCCTCCAGCTGGATAGGAATTCGATTCGAATCGCCGTCGCTCCCGGTTAGTGAGCACTTGACTTGAGCAGCGGCAACGTAGATCTCATTAAATGAACCGGTGGTTAAGGGAATGATACAATGTTGCCACAATTCATACCTGCTCTGGATATAATGATGATAATTGTTTGATTATAATCAAGTGCATGATTAGTACAGGTGCTAAGATAGATGATAGGTAAATGCTAAAAATAACTGCTAGTACAGGTTATAAGAGTCTCAGTTACTTATGCCTTTATGCAAAAATGTGATGTCAGCTAGCCTCTTGTGAAAGCCTTGCATAATCCTTGGTGTCATCTTATTTCTGGTTTTCGACGGGTAAGTCTAGCTGAGTACATTCCAGTACTCAGGGTTTATTCCCTCCTGTTGCAGATGATATGCTCTACCAAGGCTTCTGCAAAAATTGTCTCCACCCTGCGGGTGACGAAGACTAGATCACTTGGGCGTGATCATCTTTTATGTACTTTCCTGATGCTTTTGTGGGATGTTGATCAACAAGACTGGCAATAGTTAAACAACTGGCGTGTGTTGCTTCCGCTACTTTATAAACTTGGTTTGTAATAACTGCGACTCCGTGTGTGTAAACTTATTTCGGAACTACTTGCGAAATGTAACGTATGATGTTGTATGTTGAATGATGCGATCCTGGTTGTAAGCAAGTTGGTTTGAAATCCTTCGTGGTTTCGATTGACTACCGGGATTATATGGGCTCAAGTTCGAAAATTTGAGCACTTCGGTGCTTGTTTTTGTACTTGTGCTCTTATAATTTGGTCGGTTCTGTTACAGCTGGTACCGGAGCATAATTCAACATTAAAAACATCGTACGAGTATTTAAAAAACAAAAATATTTGATTATGAAAAAGGGTTAAAACACTAAAAATTATTTTTAGGTATGCCAGTGATCACATCCATTAGCCCAAATAAGGACTCTTAGGTGGCTTATTATAAAGACTAACTTGGGGGCCTTGTTTGTTTTTGTTTCGTCGTCCATACGGCGTGATATTGTATGGATGCCATCCACTTGGGTGGTAATGTATGGATCAATTGCCTCGACGCTCTGGTAAGTGTGAGTTGTGAGAGCATGATCGTCCAACCGGTGATCTAGGGGAGAGTAGTTTTGGTGACTTGCATACTTACATGTTTAAACCATGTAATTACGTAAGCACTTAATTGTGGGAACCTTTATATCGGGTAGCTTTGATACTGAAGTATATACATCAGGGGATGTGTATATGGAAAGTATTTAAATTATTGCTTTCTTGTGTGCTTATATTGGGAAACTGTTGGGCTGAAATGAGATTTTTCTGCAGGTACACTAACAACGTAACGAGTAGACCGATAGTTTCGCTTATATGAGAGAACGTATGTATGCCACCACCTAGCGTTAGAACTTTAGGTTTCTACTAAGGTGAGAGGACGTACGAAACGTGCATGCATCATGTTTAATTATATCATACATATCATTTACTCCCTCCTTAAAAATTTCAGTACTCCCGACTAAAGTAAATTTCGTATCCCCTAAATGATCCTCACTTGAAGTCGTGTCTTGTGCTACAGATGGCACGTACCAAGAGGACCGCTCGCAAGTCCACTGGGGGCAGGGCACCTCGTCACCAGCTTGCTCCACGTGAGCCCCGCCCTGAGCCTACTGAGGTGGAAAGGCTGAGGGCAGAGTTGGCTGAAGTGACTGCTGCCAGGAATGCAGCGCGTCAGCAACTGGAGCAAGTGATTCGTGATCGTGACTAGGAAACCCTTGCAGTCCAGAGGTTGACAGTAGCAAACCGCAACTGTCAACGCATGTTGGTCCGTGTCATGAACCAGAGGGATGAAGCCTGGCACGAGGAGAACGTTCTGAGAGCTCGTCAGTTTGAGCTCGAGCAACAGTTGGAGAATGCTGAAGAATACAATGACAATCTTCATGAAGAAGTGCACCGCCTGAACAACCAGCTAAATCCTCTGCTGCCTAGAAATATCAACGCAGATGAGGACATGGGTTCGGGAATCTTCATGGCTGAAAATGATGATGAAGTGGAGGTCAACGGACCCCAAGATGTCGAACCAGAAGAAGAACCAGAAGAAGAAGAAGATGAGGAGTTAGAGCCTGTTAGTGATGAGGACGGCGGGGAGATCCTTGACACCGACTCTGAGGACGATGCTTAGAGTAGTTATCACGTAGCTATGATGTTAGGATCATCTTTTGTGCCTCCTGGGGTTGGAGTGAGGCTTTGTAATAACTTGACTTTTCGGGTGTAAGGTCGAGCCCTATGTTTCCTGGATGTTTAGTTGGAACCTGTTAATTTCGATCGCAATTGGATGTCTTATTGTGTGGCGTTCGATGATGGTGTCACGATTAGCACCCTTCGGTGCCGCGACGAAACCGAGGGCCTCCTATGGCGCGCGACATAAGGCTGTGCTGCTTGGCACGCGCTGGTATCGAGGTGGCTAGTCATGATCCACCATGGAACTCTACCGTTGAGAAGTCTCCTTGTGGTCAGATTGAAGTAGCTTTCTCAGTCAACTAAAAACTTTGAAATCAAATCCAAGTACCGGGCGAAAGATCAAAACTCACGTAGACTTTAGTGTAAACGGTCCAGTCACTGTTGTGCCTCTGTGAGTGAGCCTTTATCAAAATACATCTTGATGGATACCCTCGCATGATTGCGTCCCTTTGATCCGCTTGAACGGATTGGGCGGTTGTGATGAATTATTGTGCCATGAGTATTTTGAGAAGTCTATTTCATGAAGTCAGTTTGACATATTTAAAATAATTCATCTACAAACTTTCCACATCGTCAGTGCTCATTGACTATGCGTTTTGCAGATGTCGTACAATCTCCATCGGGGTCATGGCAATGAGGATGAGGAACAGCCACCCCCTCCGCCACCACCTACCCCGGCTGAGTTAATGCAGACCGTGGTCAAAGGGCAGCGCATGCTGGCTGATGCTATGCGCCAGCTTGCCAACCGGGAGGCTCGTCATGGCCGCCAGGGCCCAGAACCCAATCAGTATAGCTATTTCAAGGACTTTCTTGATACTAAGCCCCCGCTCTTTAAGGAGGCGGAGGAACCACTGCAAGTTGATGAGTGGTTGAACACTATTGAACAAAAGTTTCGTCTGCTTCGCTTGACTGATGAGCTAAAGACTGAATATGCTTCTCACCAACTACATGGTCCAGCGGGTATTTGGTGGAGCCACTATCATTCCACATTGCCTGCAAATGTCCCTATTGCTTGGGATCAGTTCAAGGCCGCATTTCGTGGGAACTATATTCCTCCAGGTCTTATGGCTATCAAGCACACAGAATTTATGAGGCTGTCGCAGGGCAATAAAAGTTTGACTGAATATCTGCAATCCTTCAACAACCTGGCAAGGTATGCCACGGAGTTTGTGGATACCGATTCCAAGAAAATTGCTAGCTTTAAAAGAGGCCTAGGCCCGAAGCTGATGAAGACTATGGGCACTAGCAAGTGCACTACTTTCAATGAATTTATCAGTGATGCTCTGACTCAAGAGAACAACAATGCTATCTATTCTGCCTCTAAGAGCCGCAAAAGGGCCATTGAGGCGAGTGCTTCACAGTCTCGAGCTCCAGCTGCCCCGAGGGCTCCTCCTCGCCCTCCTGCCACGAATGCTAAGTTCCGTCCTCCACAAAAGAAGGCGCCAGTGAAGACTGGGTTTCGCAAGGCATATACCGTCGCTCTGCCAAAGGGAAATTCTGGTCAAAGCAGCTCCAGTGTTCCTCCCACCAACATGCCTTGCTGGAACTGCAACAAGCCAGGCCATTGGTCCAGAAACTGTCCTTACCCTAAGAAAAATGTCAACCAAGGTGGCCGTCAAGGGCACACTCATTATAACAGTATTGAGGAAATCCCATCTGGTGAGGTTGTCACTGCTGGTAAGTTCCTAGTTGACCAACATCCTGCAGTGGTACTTTTTGATTCGGGTGCTTCGCATTCCTTTATCAGTCCTAAGTTTGCATCAGAGTTTGCACACAAATTGCATACTGTTGAAGGTGGGGGTTATTGTATTAGCGCAGCAAGTGGGAATATTTCCACAAATAAAGTAGTGGGAAATCTTGAGCTTGAGATAGAAGGGCGAAAGTACTCGCTTGCCTTAGTGGTTTTGCCGGGCTTAGGCATAGATGTTATCTTGGGTATGAATTGGATGAGTCAGAATGGGGTACTCATTGATACATCCACTCGGGTAGTTATGCTCAGAGATCCTACAGATCAAAAGGGTTTTCTGGTATAACTTCCCAGAAAAGTTGATTTGTCTGGAGAAGTTCATGCTGTGCAAGCAAAGGCATTGGCCGAAATTCCAGTAGTAAATGAGTTTCCGGACATTTTTCCTGATGATTTGCCGAGGCTCCCTCCGGATCGGGATGTGGAATTTAAAATTTAGTTGTTGCCTGGCACGGCTCCCATCTCTAGGAGACCCTATAGGATGCCTCCAAATGAACTCGCTGAACTTAAGGTGCAATTGAATGAACTTTTGAAGAAGGGGTTGATTCGTCCTAGTTCGTCTCCGTGGGGATGTCCTGCTATCTTTGTAAAGAAGAAGGATCAGTCGTTGCGGATGTGCGTAGATTATAGACCTCTCAATGCAGTCACTGTCAAAAATAAGTACCCTCTACCACGTATCGACATCTTGTTCGATCAGTTGTCTAAAGCTAAAGTTTTCTCCAAGATCGATCTAAGATCGGGCTACCATCAAATTAAAATCCGCCCGGAAGATGTTCCAAAGACAGCCTTTTCTACCAGATACGGTCTTTATGAGTATCTTGTTATGTCTTTCGGCTTGACCAATGCCCCCGCACACTTCATGTACTTGATGAATTCGGTGTTTATGCTCGAATTGGACAAGTTTGTGGTGGTATTTATTGATGACATCCTGATATATTCGGTAAATGAGGAAGATCACGCTGAACATCTGCGTATAGTCCTCAAAAGATTGCGTGAACATCAACTATATGCAAAGTTCAGTAAGTGCGAATTCTGGCTTCGTGAAGTACCTTTCCTTGGGCATGTGTTGTCCGATGGAGGAATTATGGTGGACCCCGCCAAGGTACAAGAAGTACTGAACTGGAAAGCTCCTATCTCGGTTCACGAGGTCCGGAGTTTCCTTGGTTTGGCCGGCTATTATCGTCGCTTCATCCCGGATTTCTCCAAAATAGCCAAGCCAATGACTCGGTTACTACAAAAAGACACCAGGTTTGTCTGGACTCCTGAGTGTGATGCGGCTTTTCACAAACTACGAACCCTCCTAACCTCAGCTCCGGTTTTGGCACAACCGGATATCGAGAAACCATTTGATGTTTATTGTGATGCCTCAGGCATAGGTTTGGGAGGTGTTCTGATGCAGGAAGGCCGAGTAATTGCATATACCTCTCGACAACTTCGGAAACATGAGGTGAATTATCCAACACATGACTTAGAACTCGCCGCGGTTGTTCATGCTTTGAAAGCCTGGCGGCACTATCTGCTGGGCAATGTTTGCAATATCTTCACAGACCACAAAAGTCTCAAATACATCTTCACCCAACCCGAGTTAAATATGCGTCAACGAAGATGGCTCGAGTTGATTAAGGATTATAACCTTCAAGTGCACTATCATCCTGGCAAGGCAAATATGGTTGCGGATGCTTTAAGCCGTAAGTCTCATTGCCATTCCCTAGTTGAAACTGATTTTCATCGATCTCACCTTCTACATCCAGCGGTCTTGTACAACATCACTGTCAGTTGTACTCTCAAAAACAGAATTATTGAGCTCCAAAAGACTGACACTGGTATATTTCACATCAAGCGTAAGATGAAAGAGCAAGAAACTACACAGTTCAGGGTAGATGAAGAGGGTGTACTATGGTTCAAGGATAGATTAGTCGTGCCTAAGGACCGAGAGCTTAGAAATGATATTATGTCTGAAGCACACTCCTCTAAGTTGTCCATCCATCCTGGCAGCAATAAGATGTATTATGATTTGAAACCACTTTATTGGTGGACCAAGATGCGGAAAGAGATAGCGACATATGTTGCTAGATGTGACACCTGTTGTAGAGTTAAAGCGGTACACATGAAAGCTGGGTTATTGCAACCACTTTCTATCCCAGGTTAGAAATGGGAAGAGATAAGTATGGATTTCATTGTCGGACTTCCTCCTACTGTCAAAAATCATAACTCTATCTGGGTAATTGTGGACCGCTTAACCAAGTCAGCTCACTTCATTCCAGTTAGAGTGGACTATCGTCCCACTGACTATGCTGAGTTGTACTTCAATCAGATAGTCCGGCTCCATGGGATACCTCGTACTATCATATCTGACCGTGGTCCTCAGTTCACTGCTCGCTTTTGGGAGCACTTGCATCACCTTCTGGGAACCAAGTTAGTGAGAAGCTCTGCTTATCACCCCCAGACGTCTGGTCAGACGGAACGGGTTAACCAAATCTTGGAAGATCTATTGCGGGCATGTGTAATATCATCCAAGGGTTCTTGGGAAAAATGGTTACCTCTAGCCGAATTCTCATACAATAATAGTTACCAAGAGAGTATTAAGATGGCCCCATTCGAAGCGTTGTATGGTCGTAAGTGTAGAACCCCACTAAATTGGATAGAAGCTGGTGAGAGAAGATTTTATGGTATTGCTTTTGTTGAGGAAGCTGAGGAACAAGTCCGTACCATCCAAAAACATATGGCTGCAGCCCAAGCTAGACAGAAAAGTTATGCTGATCGTCGTAGAAAACCACTCGAGTTTGAAGTTGGAGACTTCGTGTATCTGAAAGTTTCTCCAATGAAGAGTGTCCAACGTTTTGGTGTTAAGCGGAAACTTGCGCCAAGATATGTGGGTCCTTTCCAGATCATAGGCAAGAGTGGAGCTGTTGCGTATAAAATCCAGTTACCTCTAGAAATGAGTGCCATATTCAACGTCTTCCATGTATCTCAGCTCAAAAAGTGTCTTCGAGTTCCTGAGGAAAGAGTCCCTTTAGGAGATATCAGGCTGGAATCCGATCTAACTTACGAAGAAAAGCCCGTCCGAGTGATCGATACTCAGGAACGAGTGACTAGAAGCAAAGTGGTTAAGTGGTATAAAGTAATGTGGAGTAATCAGGGTAGTGAAAGTGACGCTACATGGGAACGGGAAGACTATTTACAGGATGGTTATAAGGAATTCTATGAAAAATGGTACGCTTTCCAAATCTCGGGACGAGATTTTTATAAGGGGGGAGGGCTGTAACACCCCAGGTGTTTAGCTCCTTAATTGCATTGCATTTTCATGAGCATAAGCAAGCATCATTCATTTCATGCATAAGCTTATAATATGTTTATATTTCATGTGAAGTAAAAAGTGAGTAGTGTGCAACCCACAAGTACCTTATGTGCAATTTCCTTTGTGAGATATGTCAACCACTTTAGTGTAACATAATTAGCAAGTGTTGTGCAACACACTCATGCAACATGTGCAACATGAGTTTGCAACATTTGGGTGAAAGTGTTGAATTACTTGTGCCAAAGTATGTGACACTGGGAATTTTGTGCAACCAATGTGTAGAGTGGCTAATTAGGTCTTATAACACCTTAATTACATTTATGGTAAGTAGTGGAGCAATGTTCATGTTGACCAAAATTACCAAATTGCCCTTTCAAATGTTGTTGACTAAGTTGGACCTCTAGAGTGATCTGGTTTGACCAATTAAAAAGTCCAGTTTAGAAATCTTGCATGGAGGAGCAACCTTAAGCAAGGTTGTAGAGAATTTCATAAGGAACAAAAGTTCTAATATGGACATCTCATGAAAATGATCAGAACATGCTCAAAAATGGCCCACAAGTCAGTATTAGGGGCTGTTTTGGGACTTAGCCATTTTGGCTAAGTGTGGAGCTGAAAACCGTTTCACTGTACCCCACTTTGACACCTTATAACTCACAAACCAGGCCAAACCAGTCCTTGAGCCAATTGACAAAGTTGGAGCCCTCATGTAGCTCTACAACATTGTCCACATCACCCAAGCCTGGTTCCCAACGGTTTATGAGTTAGCGTGCTTCGAAAATCGAGTTTCAGTCGGGGGAAAGTAACTGAAACTCAGTTCAGATTTCGTGTGCCTCACTTTGGAGCGTTGTATCTCACTAACCAAGCCGAATTGGCTCACGACCCTATTGGCAATGTTGAAGCCCTCACGTAGCTCTACACTTTTGTTAACTACGGCTCTCACCGAATCAGCCTCGATCACGAGCTATGAGGCGATGAAATCCCTCTGTCAGTCGAGCTCGATGGCACCGTTCGCCTCGTTCAGTTCGTCAGTGAAGGGGGAGTGGCCGACCAGCCACAGGGCCTCACCGACGCGTGGAGACGCGGTGGCACCCGTACGCCGGCCCTGGCCCCACCGGCCAGACCACGGTGCCTTCAAGACTGCCACGACGCGTCGAGACGGCCTCCATTCCTTTCCCCTCCCTCTTCCGGTTTCAAAACGCCAGAACCGAGCCGCCATTGCCGCTCCACCTCCGGCGAGCTCGCGCGCGTGTTCCACTGCATCACCGGCCACCAAATCACGCCAATTCCTCCGCCTCACCACCCTACACCTCCTCGACCCACCGGTGGCCTTGATTAAACTCAAGGTGAGCCCCATTGTTACCTCCGCCATTCCCGAGAGGCCACCGAAGCTCCGCCATGGAGGCTCACCGTGGCCGGGGTAGCTCGGGCCTCTCTCCGTCTTCCCTTCCTACCTCAATAGCTCCGCCTAGCTACAGTGAAGCTCGTACCGAGCTTAGCTGGGACCGTGCGGCCTCACCGGCGGCGGTACACCGCCACCCGACCCTCACCGGCCGCCGCTCGCGGTGGCGAGCCCCTCCCACTCCAACCCAAGCCGTCCTTCTTGCACGAATCGAAGCACCATGTGACGGAGAACGCGAGGGTGTGCTTGGTTTCCCGAGCGAGCTCCCCTCCGACGAGCTTGAGCTCGCCGGAGCTCGCGGTTCGCCGCCCCTCTGCCCTCTGTCACTGACCGCGGGGACCCACCTGTCGGTGCCGCGCGTGGGCGGGAGCCCGAGCGGGCCGCGCGCGCGCGCCGTGGGCCGCGTCCTTTTCCGGGCCGGCCCAGTAACAAATCTGAATTATTTCATTTCCTTTTATTCTGTCACAGTTTTAGATAATGTTTAGAAAATGTAGATCTAGGGTTTTACTTGCCCAAAAATTATAAGATAAATTTTGTTGGGATCTACAGGGTGTGTAGTATTTTAGAAAAATATGAATTTGTTATGTGATGTTTGTTTTCTGGGATATTTAAATAGGTCTTCGAAATGTGTTTTAAATCACATGCAAACTTGTTTAAATTATATCTTAAGTTTCATTGTTCCAAAAATTATGAAATTTGGTGAGTAGGCTAATTTATACTTGCTCTAGCTTTGGTAAAAATTTGGGCAGTAGTGCTTAAGTACTTTTCAAGTTATCAAGCTATATTGTGATTCTAGGAAATACTTAAATGAATTTTAGTAATTTTTCTACATGTGCAATGTTCTTATAAATTTTTGGAGAATGTCTTGGTACTCTAGAGTGTCTAAGAAAATTAAGAAATCTGTTGTTTGACACTTTTTACTGTGCTTTGTTATTTATACAAAAATCAGCCTTTTTGGCTTGGGAATTTGGTGTAGGAAGTTCCTGTGAATAAATTTAGTTCAAATTTTTACAGTAGCTTCTTTGTGGGTCAGAGAGTCTCCTGTAATTTTTGTAGAATTTTAGGAGCAGCTTACATACATGTTTGAAATTCCACTTAATTACTTAAGTAAATTAAGAAATGAGTTTAAATAAATATTCTAGGTGGGCACACCTTACTTTCTGGTGTTTTTGTGACCTTTGTGAACTTTTGGTAACAGTAGTTTGGTCTTATGGGATATTTGCCATATAAATAAATATTTAATCGTTGCAATTCTAGGTTTTCTGGACAGCTGGTAGCATTTCTAGGTTTGACCCTTGATAAAAGTGTTTGCTGGAAAACTTGTGAATACCAAAATTGTAGTAAACTTGATAAACTAGCTTGTGTCAAAAATTGGGAGCATTTGGCTTAGTAATTTAGGAGTTATTGCTGCTTTAAGTGACAGTCCAGAATTTGCTGCTCTCTGTTTGGGGAGGACAGATTCTGGAACTTTGGAATTTCGACTAGGTAAACTTTGGAATTAAGTGCTGTGGTCTGAAAACATTTTGTGGTGCATTTCATAAGCTTTCCAGATTGTCTTAGATCATATCTTTTGGAGTTGGGGTTCTCCAGTTATGTTGGAATCTTCGAGCTGCTGTCCAGAATGTCTTACTGTGGTAACCTAAGTAATATTACTCTTGTGTTGTTAGGTGTTAGGGCCTTAACCGAAGAAGAACAGATGTATCTTAGGTTGAGTAGCTTAGGTAAGTACTTCTCCACCAGAGAAGAGATTTACACGTACTAATAAAGTAACTTGATTAGATTATTGTTTTTATTTCTGAAATGCATTTCATCCCGAGCATGTTGCACCTTTATGCATCCATGATATTTATTGTGCATTCATGCAATAGGTGTACCGGAGGGGGTAACTCTCCTCGAGTTCGAGCCGGTGATTCCGGAGGAAATCCAGGACCAGCCGGAGCAGCTAGAGGAACCAGCCGGCGACGAAGCTCCTGCCGAAGATCTACCCGAGTGTCCTGACCATCGGCCTTCGACCTTTCTGAAAGGCAAGCCCCGGTGCATGCTGAACCTACTGATTTATAAATTAATCTTGAGTACTTTTAATTATTTACTGTATTAAGTTGTAGGAGTTATATGAAAACACTTGTTGCATTATACATGTCCTTGTTCAGATATCGTACTTAATCCTATATTAGGTTTAGGCACGTGTCAATGCTTAGCCCTGCTTAGTACGGTAGAAGTCGGGTGATTTCCGGTCATCCGCGAGATGTAGGAAGGAGTCACGAGTGGCTTTATGGCTATCGTGGATGGAACCATGCTTAAAAATGAAATTGAGACCGGGCGAGAGTTCGATAGTACAGCCGCAAGACACTTCACGTCTTGGGTGTGGAGCTATGCCCGTCTGAGTCGTTTAAGGACCGATTCGCTGTACGTCCTTGAGTCATGTTGAACGCAGTCTAACACTTAGTTGGCCGGATAAGTCGTTCCGACCGCGAAGCCCAGTAATGTGGTTCAGGCCGGGAATCGAATGGTAGGTTGCTTCTTGGAGGAGAGAAAGGATGTGCTTGGGGACATTGGCGTGAGACCAAGGGGGGTTAGAGTCCCTATCACCTGGCAGAGTGTCGCCCTTGGGGTCGCGACATTATTCGGACCCGCGATTCTTGAATCATATGAAACGGTGGCCTGTGCGACCCTGGCAGGGGTCTGCACGGTGAGTGTTAGAAATACCCCTCCAGCTGGATAGGAATTCGATTCGAATCGCCGTCGCTCCCGGTTAGTGAGCACTTGACTTGAGCAGCGGCAACGTAGATCTCATTAAATGAACCGGTGGTTAAGGGAATGATACAATGTTGCCACAATTCATACCTGCTCTGGATATAATGATGATAATTGTTTGATTATAATCAAGTGCATGATTAGTACAGGTGCTAAGATAGATGACAGGTAAATGCTAAAAATAACTGCTAGTACAGGTTATAAGAGTCTCAGTTACTTATGCCTTTATGCAAAAATGTGATGTCAGCTAGCCTCTTGTGAAAGCCTTGCATAATCCTTGGTGTCATCTTATTTCTGGTTTTCGACGGGTAAGTCTAGCTGAGTACATTCCAGTACTCAGGGTTTATTCCCTCCTGTTGCAGATGATATGCTCTACCAAGGCTTCTGCAAAAATTGTCTCCACCCTGCGGGTGACGAAGACTAGATCACTTGGGCGTGATCATCTTTTATGTACTTTCCTGATGCTTTTGTGGGATGTTGATCAACAAGACTGGCAATAGTTAAACAACTGGCGTGTGTTGCTTCCGCTACTTTATAAACTTGGTTTGTAATAACTGCGACTCCGTGTGTGTAAACTTATTTCGGAACTACTTGCGAAATGTAACGTATGATGTTGTATGTTGAATGATGCGATCCTGGTTGTAAGCAAGTTGGTTTGAAATCATTCGTGGTTTCAATTGACTACCGGGATTATATGGGCTCAAGTTCGAAAATTTGAGCACTTCGGTGCTTGTTTTTGTACTTGTGCTCTTATAATTTGGTCGGTTCTGTTACAACCGTCGCCTCCGCTTGCAAATCCATTCCTAGACTCGAGCTATTGCTACGAGCGAGCTCGGGTTGGGGTTCAGGCCTCTAGGGTTTCGCCTCCCCGCTCCTAGCGCCCATCACCTTGGACCTTGGCCTATCGGGTTAGGGTTGGGTCACGGCTGCGGGGGCCGTGGGTCGGGGGGCTGCGGCCGATGCGGCGATTGCCGGAGATCAGGAGGCTATAGCGGCAGCGGGGCAAGGGATCTCCTGGGTGGATTCAACCGCCAAAGCCGAGCGAGCAAGCGAGCAAACCACCCCGCCCGCAGCCGCAAGCAAGCAAGAAGGAGCCGCCTCCTCAGCCTTCTCGGCAGCGTGTGACCGGCCGACTGACCGTTGCGTCCAACCCACCATGGAGGCGCCACCGGGACCGGAGCCCATGGAACTCGACGCGCCATCGTTTCCCAATACTAGCAGTGGTGCAGCGGCATGGAAAGGTGGAGAGGATCAACACCTGTGTGGAAGCTAGAGTGGGGCTTCAACAAAAAGGTATGTACCGTGCTGTGGCCCTGGATGTTGTAGGCATACAAAAGTGATTCAAACAAGATCTGTTGGTAGATAATGAGATTTGGCATGTGATCTTGCACACCATGTGTTTGTAATATGCCTATGAAAGGTTAAGTAGTTTCTCCTTTGTTTCCTGCAGGTTATGGCTAAGGCACGAAGAGAAGGCATTTGTGATTTATGGTTGCATGCATCAGGTATGATCATCCCTTTCATACCAGGTGGTTCTATTTTTGTTTAAACCAATCTTTGTTTCCATCTCATTATATGGAATCAATAAGAGCATATTTGCATGCTTGCAGTAATAGAAGGAAGCCAAAGAATAAAAGGGCTAAGTGGCGTTTCATGTGCTGAAGGTGATCGCCAAGAATAGGAGAAGATCAATGAACTTTTCAGGAAGCCTCTCTATATGGAATATAGACCTTTGGGCCGGTCCATAGGCTCGCCCCTTTGCCTATGCGTAAAAAAATCATTTTGTTGAATGCTTCAGTTCTAGGCTTTCTGTTCACCTGAGAGAGCATTAGGATCAGGCATTCGCATTACATTGAATCTTTAGCTGATACATCTATCACTGTTGTAGTGAATTTGTGATTTTTAAGAAGGTTCAACATTTCGGACCATGATGGCTTCTAATATACACCTTATGGAGAGACTTGCCATCATTCCAGAAGATTTTGGTGACTATGGATTCCTACCTGCTGGTCGTGATCACATTACCCCTTATCCTTCAGGTGATGTTGTTCTTTTCTTGTATAGTTTGATACTCTGGATTAAAGAGAATTTGGCACTGTTCATTCTTTGTCACCATGTATAAGCTGCCTGTATATTTTCAAGCCAGATGATTGACAATGATATGCTAAACCAAAATTGCGATCACAGTTCATGTAACAAGATGTTTCTAGGCACACAACATTTATTGTTTCTTTATCGAACTTTAAATCTTACCATAACTACATAAGACATAACAGATAATTTTGTGCACTCTATAATCATGACATACATTTCCTCTTCCTCTGCGTGATATACAAATAAAATGCACTTACAGTGGCTGCCGCATGGATATTACCACATGGATACTTGAACTTTCAGTTTGATTGTTTCAACATTCTTCTAGAAAAAAATTGTCATGATTTTTGACTGCTCTATTTAGTAGATGTATAAACTATATAGTAGCTGCAGTATACCTATGCATTTTTGGAGGATGACTATGAAATTAGTGTTTCTATGGTGCAGCTACAACATCTGTGCAGCCATAATTTCTGATTTTACATTTTGAATTTGCTCCAATGCTGGGTTTCTTGGTGCAGCTAGCACCTTGGATTTTTGTTGGCTTGCACTGATGTAGCCTACAGGTTAGGACGGGCAACCTGGCAATGGATAGCTGCTTGCATCTGCAAGGCAGGCAGAGCAGGCAGGAATTAGGTCCATAGTCAGCTCTCAATGGCAGGTATCAGATATAAATTGTGCCTTACATATCATTATCTTGAATTCTTGATTCTTCATTGGTAGATGACCTGCAATAGACTCACTGTGCCTTTTTCTAATATGCATATGCAAAGTTGTCACACTATTAAATATAGTCTACTCCACCATATCAGATCAGATATAAGGAGAACATGGATGTTCTAAAGCCTTCTTTTTATACACAATTATGTTTACACTCAATTTTCATGGGTGCATGCATCTTATCATAGTCATATCCATCCCGGCTATTAAACATCTCCTCTTATTAGACATGCCAATAGTACATCGGCTTTTTACTTAGCAAATTGTGTTCTTGGTATGGCTGAAGGACATTAAAGTGTTAGTATTTTTGTGGTGCATGTTAGATTGTATGCTTCCTGCTTAGCAAGCTCTGAAGTAAATAAATCTAAAAGGCATCAAGACATAACCTTTTTTTGCTTATTACACATACCAATAGTCTTTCAAGTTTTTTACTTACGATATGTAAGCAGGCTAAAAGGTGTTAAAATCTTAGCATTTGATGCTTCTTACAAGGATGTTGGAGTAGTCTGCATGGAAGCTTGTAGTAGTCTGCATGGAAGCCTTTTAGCTTGCTTAACTCCAGGCGGTTTACAAGGATGTTGGAGTAGTATGCATGGAAGCCTGGCGGCCAGCAGCTTGCTTTAGCAGCCAGCCAGGCTGCAGCCAGCCGCATGGAGGGCGCAGCCGAACGCGCTAAAAATTTTAGAATTGCATGCTTCTTGCAAGGATATTTGATTAGTCAACATGGATGCCTATAAGACAATTTCCTTGGTTGCAGAATGCTCTATGTGATGGATGTATCAATGATTATTTTGGTGATAAAGGAACTGTAATGTTTCTATATCGCTATCAATCTTTTAACAATTTAGATGTAAAATACGTTTGTAGGATGTCTATTCCTTAAGTTACCCTTTTATTTTTATATAAACTCTTAAAGATTGCCTTAATTTTTTTGATTATCATAACTTACATTTTGCAACTTGTTGTAATTTATGCAGATTGGTAGAGGCAAGACTGAAAACACATTTGGGCCCCCCAGAGGACATTGTTAATGACATGAACACCAGAGGGAGTGGTCTAGGGGGTGATCCTATATTTGGGGAGTTGTTTGCTCAAAAGGCTAAAGGTTGGTACACAAACTAATGCATACTGAATATGTGGAAATTCTGACGACGTTGATTATTTTATTATTGATGCTGATGGTTATATAGTACTGATTTGTGTTAAGAGCTGGATATAGTGGACAATAATTTTTTTATCTTTCAGAACTTTTGGTCTGAAATATCAAATTGGTCATTAGTGGACATCTCTATTTGGGGCAGCTATTATTATGTTTATTAATTGTGTCATTTTTATTTTACTTGTACAGGTCATTCTTCTGCTCCTACGTTTACTAGTAAAGTGGCTGGTGGTATGAAATTGGCCAAGGCACAGAAGATAAATCAGTTCCTTGAATCTTTGAAAGCTGAAGGAGAACTCATATCTGAGGACACTCAACAAAGTGGAATTCAGTCAAGGCTGCCATCTGCCCCACCTAGTGATCCTATCACGGTGGCAATTGAAGAAAAGATCAATGTCACTGTTAAAAGGGATGGTGGAATTCATAATTTTGATATTCAAGAAACTCTTGCTCTCCAAGTTCTGAATGACACCAATGGTTTTACCTGGTTGCAGGTTATTTTCTGTATTTTTTGGGACCTTTTACATTTGATACTGCAATAGTGCG
Organism: Saccharum hybrid cultivar R570; assembly: GCA_038087645.1. Lineage (NCBI taxonomy): Eukaryota > Viridiplantae > Streptophyta > Magnoliopsida > Poales > Poaceae > Saccharum > Saccharum hybrid cultivar. The sequence continues at coordinate 10,125,324 of JAQSUU010000038.1, forward strand.
ATCTATCATTCGATTTGCTATTGGAAGATTTGTCATAGCAATTAATAGCCTATTACCAGTCTCTTGCGAATTGTTTGCTCTACTACACTACTTTTTTATAAGAATGGATATGGTATGCTTTTCTCTAATATGTGTTTTACCATTTTTTATTTTTTGCCAAATAATTATTTATTTTCCATGTTATGTGTATTTCTAGTTTCACATTATATTTTGTATTCTCTATTTTTCTTGTCTTGTTATTCTATGGTTTTCGTAAATAAATTGCTTTTGGTTCTGTGTTTTTAGGAAGCGAAATCAATTAAAATTAAGGCTACCTATGCTTACTTTGCAGAGATGTTGAATAGCAGTTAGATAATAACCTGCATAACTTATGCTCTTTCACTTACAAATATAAGTTGTGTAGTGTAACTTATCTACACAAGTTTTATGGACTAACTTATGTGCTTATGTCTTTCCAAATTATGCCATGAGTTTAATTTCTTAAGTTATAGTCATAACTTGTCTTATAATTAGGACAAGTATGAGTTCTCTATATACCAAAATTATACTTATAGTTTCATATGTACTTCTCATATACAATTTAATAATTAGGACAAGTTCAGTACATAATATTCTACATAACTTGTGTCTTATAACTTACGAATATAAGTAGTGCAGCGTAACATATCTACATAAGTTTTATGGACTAACTTATGTGCATAAGTTACTGTGAATAACTTATGCCTTCTTAAGTTATGACATGAGTTATTTTCATAAGTTAGGTCATAACATGGCTCACAATTAGGACAAGCACAAATTATCTATATACCAGAATCCATACTTATAGTTCTATGTGTTGTATAACTTAAGAATATAAGTTGTGTATTGTAACTTATCTACGTAAGTTCTACGGACTAACTTATTTTACATAGTTGTTGTGAATAACTTTTGTCTTTCCAAGTTATTGCATGAGTTACTTTCATAAGTTGTGGTCATAACTTGTCTCACAATTAGGACAAGTACAAGTTCTCTATATATCAGAATCCATACTTGTAAGTCCATATATGTACTTCTCACATAGTAGTTCATAATTAGGACAAGCTCACTACATAACTAAATAATAGACTTATAGTTTGACAGGTAATTTTGTGTATCCTGAGATGGTGTTGCTAAATTAGACAACCTATTTATAGTTATATTTTTCTTCTCCTTGTTCTATGAATTCTCACAGTACTAGCTATAGTGTTTTATTATATATTTATTCTATACAACTACAAATAATTTTGTATTTCTCCAATACGAGTTCTTTGATTTTGTTTCTCGCCAAATAATTCTTTATTTTTCATGTTACGTGAATTTCTAGTTTTAAATTATATATTTTTTTTCTTTTTGTAGGTCTTCATGCCTGCTTGCAATGGTCACCACTGGTGGGTTATCGTTGATAACATGAGGGATAATCGTTTTGATATTCCGAGTTCATTACCTTTTCGTGGTGAAGAGAGGCTTGTTACTCGGAATGTTGTTAGCATCTCCTATCGTATTTTTTTCTGCATAATAAATTGTTTATATAGAAATAAAATATGGTGCATCATTTTTAATGTCTTTTAAATTATAGCATGCAAATTTTAAAAAGTTGTTTGTAAGCATGAAAGATGAAGATAATGTTATTGACTTGAAATAGTTTTCTTCTTCAATGCATAGTGCACCATAGCAGCAAACAACGTAAGTTTATTTCAAGCTATATCTTTTTGTAATTTTTTTGGTTTTTCATGTATTTATAATTTGAATTTATTCTTTTTAATAATGATTGTGGTATATATGTTATGAATTTCATGGTTTCGTGAGATGGCCGGCAGCTTCTTCGTATGGTTTCTCTAATATTATCAGAATGGAGATGATATGTTTTCTCTAATACATAACATAGCTGAGCAATATATAAGATTTCATATTGTACCAATGGTTTTGTGTTTGAAGGAATTCTTATATTTGCTTCTTCTTAAACTTGTCATGGTATAAAGCTTTTAAATTCTGGATCAACAAGGTATAACAGATATGATTTTCTACTTAACTTTTTTACATTCATTGCTATTGAAATAATCTTTTTTTATAGATTTGTTCTACATAATTTTTTTTGCTATATTAAATAACAGAGTTATTTATCTATCTCTTTTTGTTTTTCATGTCTATGCTACCTAACTTAGTTCATTAACTTTATTTCTCTGAGTTTTCTATCTTAGTCCTCTTTTTATGTGTATGCGATCTAACTTATTTGATTAACTTGCTATACAGAGTTATGTATCTAACTTGTGTTTTGATGTGTATGCATGCTGGCTAACTTTTTTAACTAACTTACTGTTAAGAGTAATCCATCTAACTTGTGTTTTGTATTTGTTATTTTAAATATTACAATTAAAATATTTTGCAGATATTCCAATGGAAGAAACAGATATGCTCAATGTCATAGTTATAGAGATGTTGAGATTATCACTGCAGAAGTTATGAAAGTTATTATTTATCTTGGTTTTGGAAGGTTGCATCATCATATTATGAAATTTAATATGTAGTATACGTTGTAAAAGTTACTTTTATTTCATCTCCCCACCCTTTTATAAAGTATTTTTTCCATGTCCCGAATGATTGTTTCTGAAAAGAGAAAAAAAGGCTGATAAAACCTAAATGAGAATGTGCGAGCACTGCTAAGTTAAGTTATTCATCCAAGTTATGTTGTCTAATTCAGTTTTCTAAGTTAAGGCTGATGAACCTAAAAGAGAATGTGAGAGCATTGCTAAGTTAGCACTGCTAGGTTATTCGTCGAAGTTATGCTGTCTAATTCAGTAATCTAAGTTATGTGCGTATGGTTCTAAAAAAATGTTGCAGCGCGTGCGATCTAGCGAGAGAAAGAGAAGTGAAGTGAAATGAATGGAATGCCCTTAAAAAGAAAGATAATGGAATGCCTGCGCCGTCTAAAAAGGGAAAGAGAAGTGAAGTGAAATGAATGCTTTCCTATTTAGGTAATATTTGTTGTCTGAAAATTATTCGCTTATTTCTTTTTGGGTGAACGTTCGCCAATTAGTGGCGTCGGTTGCATGGACTGGAGACGAACGACATAGATGAACGAGAGAAATGGATCGATCTGTTTTCATGACTGCGTTTCCCTTCGGTCTTTGGGTTGTGCTTCTTTTGTGCCCATGACAAGAGGACCCCACATACACGTGGCGAGCCACGAGTGGCCACCAGCCCCGCATCCGGATTGCTGACGTGGAGCATCACGCGGATTGCCTCCCGCGTGTAGCACATTTGTGCATCCTCACTGCCACCGCCACGTGGGCCCCACTCCCACTCCCGCTTCCCGCACGCAAGGACCTAGGCGCGTCGCACAGCACGCTCACCACGTGGCCAGGAGCAGCAGGTCCCAAGGCCATGCAACAACAGCAGATCAATTGCGTAAGGCTATCCGCACTCATGGATCTCTATATTCATCCTCTATACGTCCTAGTCAGCAAGATTCTCTCCTCTATACTCAATTATCCCGCACCCATCTATCCTCTATATCATCCTCTATCTACTGTGGGACCCACTTGTTACTTTATCTAAATATATCCATGTGTGATCTAGTTTTGAAGAATTTATTGAGACGAATTTAATGGTATAATCAGAATTTAATTTAGATTTTTGGTTTATGAGTTATAGCATTTTTTTACTTTGTTTAGCTAGTGGAGCCCGCCACTGCCCACTCTGACACCGCCTCTAGCAGCTCTCGCGCGCGCTACGCGCTGGCCGTGGGCCCCCCGCGATGGATAGAGTAAGCACTGTACCACGCTATATATAGAGTGAGAGAAAGGATAGAGTAGCGTTTTAGAGTACCCAGTGCAGCAGTTTTTACTCTTTATTCATGCTCTAAAGCTTTAGAGTATCCTTTAGAGTACCCAGTGCGGGCAGCCTAACACTCAAAATTCGAATTTAAGTTGCTTGTTTGGGCCCTAAATTAATTCAAATAAAAAACTTATTAACTACAAAATTTTATAATTTTTTGATATCTATAATTTTCGTATAGGGAGTTTCTTCATCCGATATCGTTTATAAAATTTGAATTTCAATTTTGAGAAATTCCAACGTAGTTTTGCGTGACAAGATGATTTCAAATAAAAAAATTACCAACTACAAAGTTTCATAACTTTTTGAGATCTACAAAGTTTATTTAGGTTATTTTTCCATCCGAGGTCATTTGAAAAAATCAAAATTTCAAATTTTCAAATTCGGACGCAGTTTTGCATGACAAGATAAATTCAAATGAAAATGTTGCCAACTATAAAGTTTCATAACTTTTTGAGAACTACAAACTTTATTTTGGTTGTTTTTCCATCCGAGATCGTTTGAAAATTTTGAATTTAAAATTTTTTAAAAACAAACGAAGTTTTGCGTGACAAGATGAATTCAAATGAAAAAGTTGTCAACTACAAAATTATATAACTTCTTAAGATCTACAAACTTTATTTTCGTTGTTTTTCCATATGTTCATCTCACATGGTGATTCTAACATTTTTCACAAATCTTATATGGCTGTCTCGTAGTTTATGAAACTACAAGAGAGACACATAAGATTTGTTAACAAATTTATTTTCACTTTGTCAAATGAAGAAATAACCTAAATAAAGGTTTTAGATCTTGAGAAGATATACAACTTTGTAGTTGAAAACTTTTTTATTTGAATTTGTTTAGGGCTTCAAAATGTGCATGAAAATTTTCTTTACCGAGTGCCAGGAAAAAAACACTCGGTAAAGAGCCTCTTTGCCGAGTGTTTTTTTTGTTTGCCGAGTGTTTTTGATTTGGCACTCGGCAAAGAGCTTCTTTGCCGAGTGCTTGAAAAAAACACTCGGCAAACCACTTGACACTCGTCAAAGAATGGAATCCGGTAGTGAATAAAAATAGGGGCCCTGTTTGAGGCGCCGGAGTTGTACACACCATGTAATTGCTTTTTCGCCGGTGTGTCGGAAGGAAGCAAGGAATGAACCCATCTGTAATCTTGTTTTTCGTGCGGGACCAAGGTGTTGTACATTAATTAGAATTTCTGCCTTCAGTCTAGTCTAGACAACAAAACAAGGCTAATAGAATTGCATCCGTGACACCTGGTATTGTTCTTTTCTCAGCCTTGCAACTACAAGATTGGCATCATTTGCAGCATGGCAAATCCCTCCAAGAAAAAGCAACGCAGAAACCGCTTTATTCCTCTGATTCATGAGCCAAGCAAAGGTAACCTTGTCAGTGTTGTTGTCTCTCTCTGTAGTATCTTCATATCTATAAATTTCTCTTCACGATCTTCTCCACCTCTCGCACAAGACATCCTTACATCTTCTTGCTGATCTCAGTAGGGCTGAGCTATCTAGAGTTACACTGAAATCAGCAAGCAAGTAGGACAATGTCGACGGTGACTTCTTGCACCCTTCTGAGCCACGGGTCCGCAGTGCGGCCGGCAGTCCATTCCTCCTGGAGACCAGCAGCGGTGGGGGTGGCTTCCCTTTCTTCCCAGAGGAGGCCCCGGCCCCTTTCTGTGTGTTGTGCAACCAGCCAGAAAGGGGATCACAACCCAAAGACGGATTTGCATCCATTTAACATCCCTGCTTTCGGTGAGCTCGCTCGCCGATACATTTTCTTTTCTGAATCAATGAATGCATGCGAATATATATCTTGCGTTATAATTAGTAGTGTATTTCAATCCAACACTACAAGACATATTGTAACGTGCATCGATATATATGGTGAAATGACAGTTCTGGTGCACCCGGTGCCACCACGTGAGGAACGGTGGCAGCTGGAGGAGGACGCCGAGAAGGTGAACCTGTGGTTCGAGGTGCCTGGGCAGTCCCAGTATGACCTCGCCGTGGAGATCGACGAGGACGTGCTTGTCATGAAGAAGAAGGTCCATATCGTCGGTGGGGACGTGGGGCAGCGGAGCCCTGGCGGTGGCGTCGCGGATTATGCTCCCCAGCAGCAGACCAGAAGGGGCGCCACGGCGGCAGAAGCTAGCAAGGAGGCGGCGGCACAGCCTGGCGGCGAGGTGATCTACGCCCGGATGCTGCTCCCGGCGGGGTACAGCAGGGAGGGCGTGGAGGCGGAGCTCAAGTCCGGTGTGCTCAGGGTCACTGTCGCCAAGATTAAGGAGCGGGCGCGCAGGAAAATCGACGTCAGCATTCAAGTCAAGTAGAAGCATGCATGAATTGAAGGAGTGCTTTTGATCTGTGCGATGTCCAAACAGAGGCTACTGCGGTTCGATCGATCTCATCACGTACTCGCTCGCGTCGACCGTACATATGTTCGTGGGCTTCGTGTTCCCATGTACTCGATCAATAAAATGAGCATCTGATGTTCTTTCTTCACGCAAATACAAATATTCCTTTTTGTGAGGAACCGACAAGCAACTTTTTTTTCCAGATATATGGTATTGTTATAATATATGTTAACAAACGTGGATATCTCAAAAATGTTGTCATCGCCCTGCTGGTACACTGGTGGAAGAAAACGTGGCAGTTGATTGCTGATGAGTCGGTGTTGCATTGTAACGGTTTGGACCATAATATATGTTAACTAACATGAGCAAAGAATTTAGTAATTATTTACCACAAAGAATAGAAATTTTTTACATATAAATTTAGTAACACCGTTTGCTAATTCAGTAAACAATTAAAAAAGTTACAATGACATTCGATATATGCACAACAAATAACATGATAAATCTGAAATTCGTAGATTAAGTTGGAAATGTCCACAAATACAACATAAATATTCTAACATCATTTGATAGTTCAAAATATAGGCATGAGACTTGCAATACTACGTAGACGAAGTTTTCTAAGTGATATGTGTGTCTCGATTATATAAATCACTTCCGGCTCTAGACAATCATCCAAGGACTATCGTCACACATCATATTTCTTAGCTTCATTTTCACTACAATTGCAAAAATACCCTTTAAACACTTGCTTGTTGCCTCCGGTGTAGAAGCAACATATTGTGAGAAGTAGTAAACCATATCATACACTTTATGCCTATTTCAACAAGCTTAACTAAGATATCAACAATATCGTTTAGACCTTTAGGGCTATTACCTTGCCTCATATCATCAATATGATTGAGAAGGAAATAAGGGTTTTCTTTTCTTTACGCGTGCACACACACAAATATACTATTGTTGGGACCACTTGTCATACCCTCCAGAACCGCCCCTGCTAGCAGTAACCTAGTTTTTAGACCTTTTTAGTGTACAAAGTAGTATTAATGGGTTTACTTCTAAACTAGTAATGCTTTATATTTCAATTCGAATAAATGACTTGGGTTAGAGAGATGTGATATGGTTAACAGGCGTAAAAAATGATAACTATAGATAATTGGTTCCCATACAACTTTCTTCTGTTATATTGTGGACTCAAGTGAGACCAAATCTTACCAAAGCACTTATCAAGATAGAGCACAACCAGATCATGAGATTGACAAATTATTATAGCACCCATTGTCAATGTAATTATAGCACCCACTTTCAATGGGAACAAAGCTTAGAATTAAAAGAATTGCACCTTAATTTTTCGAATAAATTGAGAAAAATACTTGTTTCAAGTTGAGAACCTAAATCTGGGCATATAGGTGTCACCAATTGAGTGTTTTTCAATACACATGTTGATTACTTTAACTACTTTTGAAGGAGGGCAGAATTTCTCTTGAACTGATGAGGACAAGTAGGTGAACAATTCGATTATGTTGTCCCTTATATGAGAGTTTCTTGCAAGATTTTGTCCCCTCATCTATATATGGGCCTCTGACTTAATTCTCAATGCTTGCGACAAATATACAATGCAAAGACATTTTGTTAATCTTAAGGACCCAGAGATAATTCGATCAAGTCAGATTGACCTCATACAATTAACTTGAGAATTACCCTGCAGTTTATAATAATGTGGAAATACACACATTATTCTAGATGTTGTATTATGGATAGGGTTTCCAAACCGATCACTAAAGTTCTATTAATAGAAAGCAAAACCTTCATTGTATAGGACCTATTATAATGGAACATGCCTTGAGAATAGTTTCAGTGACCCTAACCATAACTAGCCAGTGTTATATGTGAAGCTATATGAATGTCTTGAACTGAAAATGATTTAGGAGACAGCCACGTTTATTTATAGTGGTGAACTAAAAGTGCTCGTGTTTTAAAAAATGCCAAGCCAATTTCAAAAAGGGGGGGACCCATTTTAGGAGACAGTCAAGGAAACACTGTCTCTATAAATTAATTAATGGATATAGTTCTCTTAAGAGTCCCACTTTTGAAAATAGAGCCAGATTTAGAGGTTCACCTCTATCAATATAGCCAAATGCATATTAAGCAAATCCTAGCCTAGGACATACCCTCTCAGGCACCGAACCCTAAGTCCTAGCCGCTCCCATCCTCCCTCGCTCAGTGACTCCTTATTTTCTAAAGCCCCACCCACTAACCCCGTCTCTCCCAATCTCCCTCTCATTTCCTCTCTGACCGTGCAAGCTTGCTCTCCTCTCCTACCTCGGTGCCCCAGTGGCCTCCTCTCCTCTCCCTATTCCAAGTGCCACCACTCAGAGCAGCCTTCTCGCCAACACTTGGTGTGGCTGCAGAAGAAGCACTGCCCGACCACTCGTGGCTACCTCAACCTAACAGAGTAGCAGGCACTTGATGCCCGAGCATGACAAATCTAGATCTCATCTGTGCAGAACAGGATCAAGTGCAGCAACAGCCTTGGAAGGATCCAGTAGGCCTTTCGTTACTCCTCTCTCTCATATCGACATTCTAATTCATCGATGAACTCTACCCTCGTCTCCCTCTCCCTTCTTTGTAGATACAGTCCAATCCAGTCACATGGAGATCGGGGGTGGCCACGGGAGAGCGGCTCGCATCAGGCGAGATGGTGCCTTGATCCGATAAGAGGGAGGGGCTGTTCAGTGTGGTCATAGGCACTAGTTCAAGCAGGCACCATTACATTTTTCTCATATGTTGTACAACGGTGTCGGTGTAAGGGCTATTGTGGTGAGCATAGTTTGTGCTGCTGTGTGGGTGGCATTGTGTTGTTGTTGCCGCTCGACGGACTAGCAATGGGATTTTTATTTGATATTCATAGATGGGCAAATGTCCCTACCTCTCCTATTTCCTATTAAGTAAGGTGACTTTCTAGAGACGGGTGAGCAGTCTGCTCATAAATAGCTATTTGCTTCCCTTTGTAAACCTTTAATGTAGTAGTGTGCACTCATGCTAAGGGTTTATGTTCAAAAGAATCAGATATCATATAAGCTAAACTAGTTAGAATTCTTGTGATGGGACTTTACAGCACGCTAAGGGTTCACTAGCACTGTAACGGTTTTTAGAGGAGGGAAAAACATATGTTAACATAGGCAGGCAGTACCACGCCCACCTCTGCTTCAGCATCTCACTACTAGAGAACAAACCTTTCGTCGATATCCAAAATGGGTATTAGTCCCGACGAAATTTATGTCCAGGACAAAAAAATGACTTTCGTCCCGGTTGGTACCCTGCCCAATGGCCGGACCACTTTTAGTCCCGGTTCGTAACACCAACTGGGACTAAAAGTCATCTTTTAGTCCCGGTTGGTATTACGAACTGGGACTAAAGGTCCTCTAACTTTTAGTCCCGGTTGGTAAGGGTGACCTTTTAGTCCTGGTTGGTGTTACGAACCGGGACTAAAGGTCCCCCATGAGTCAAATCAAAAGGAAGAGCGCAAAGGACTTTGTCACATGTTGTGTTCAGTTGAGTTGGTAAGGAATCTACACGCAAGGTGAGAGGTCCTAAGTTCGATTCTCACGCACCACAAGAGATGCCTCTAGAATTTCATTTATTTTTTCACCCGAGGACGGGCTTTAGTCCCGGTTATGTGTACCCGGGACTAAAGGTTAGGACCTTTAGTCCCGATTTCTTAGTCCCGGCTCTGGAACCGGGACTAAAAGTCCTTAGGACCCGGGACTAAAGGACCTGTCTGTAGTATTGTCTGTGTTGATCCTGATTTACAAAGATAGTTGTGCAGTGCATGCCCACCACTATTAATCCAAATAAAAAATAAAAAACCCTAGTCCTAGGGGTCCAATCGAGCTCGGGCCTCGATCTAGGCCACTAAGGCATCGTCACGACATCGATATGCATGGCACTGCTGCGCTATTGATCCACATGCCACTGTCATGTCGTGCTATGATTGTTTGCCATCATGTCGTCCTCTGTCTGTTGTCGGGCCATCCTCTACATCCCTCCTCCTCTCCACCTCCAGGCGCTGCCACCGCCGCCGTGATGTCATGTCTGCCCAAAGTCTCGTTGTCCATTATTATGGAAAGTGGAGGCGGCTCAAAGGGCCCATGGGGTACTGTTCATGTGCGGGCCCCCTGGGCCGGCTCCACTTGCCACAACATCCATCCCACCACACTTGTGAGGTGGGATACAGTGAGAGCAAGATTTGGAGGAAAGGGAGATAGAGAGAAATGGCCATCCTCTGCTCACCTCGGGGAGCACCACCACATATCCTAGAGCTACATGTGATGAGGAGAAGATTTGGCACTGCCCCTCAGCAGATGTGCCTCGGCTTGAGCCCTAGGTGCCTAGAAGTCACGGGTGGATGACCTAGGTTCATGAAAGGCTGCCGCCATGACAGCTAGAGCCTAGCACTGCAGCGCAATTGGAGAGGAGTAGGATCGGCAAGGATCTATTACCACTCATCTCGGTGGATGCCGGAGGAGGGGCAAGCACCGAGTGCCACTGCTGGAGGGGGGGGGGGGGGCAAGCCGTGAGTGCCACTGGTGGTGGCGATGGGTGCATGCCCTAGTTCCACCATCAGAATGTAGCACAGCTGGTCTCAAGATTCACACACACACACAGAGAGAGAGAGAGAGAGATGGCATGGGTGGCTGTTGATGGGAGGAAGATGAGGTTGGTCGAGATCGATTGTACATGCTAGAGTTTGGTAATCTAGTCAAGTTGGGTCAGATGGGCTGGCCTCAATTAATAGAGATGGACTTCTCTTAAGAGGTCGGCCTCTGAAAATAGTCCTCATTTTTATTATTAATATATTTACAGAGACGGTAGTGTCTTTGTAAATACACGGTAATTTTCACTATTAATCTCCTTACAGAGAAGGTAGTGTCACCGTCTTTTTGAAAATCAAAGTGTATGCTGGCCTCTGCTAGTCATGAGGCTTGGTCCCGAAATCAATCTGTAGTAGTGGTTATTGGTTGTTACCGTTCATTTTTGAGCTCAAGTTTCAGAGACGATGCCTTTCTCATAGCGCAGCAAGAAGTTATCTAAACTTTAAAGTGCGGGTGATTCTAGTCTAGTATAAAACAGACGAACCACACCAATACAAGCGTATAACTAGTAGTATATATATACACTAGAACTTACGAAAGAACAAGGAACGAATCTCCCTACTCTTGAAGCAAACCGAGCAAAGCAAAAAAGAAGAGAAGGAAATACCACACTGCTCTGAAAGGCCTGCAAGATCGGCATCCTGCTTCCACGTCTCTGAAGCATCAAATTGAACTTTTCGTACCAGACCAAAGCGGGCTTGCCTGACAACCTGCGCGGCTTTATTCCATCACAACCCGACCAAGCGAAGGTCACCATTAGCATTTCTCACTAGCGTCTCTCCCTGTCCATCAGTCCATTTATATAAACTCGCGCTTTTCTTTGTCACCATACATGAATACGTGCTATAAAACTACCTCCAACTAAGGCAAGAAAATAATTAGCATGCATTAAGATCTCTCTCTATTTCTATCTCTTCCTCACCAGTGTATAGATAGATGTCGACGATAATGGCATCTTACACCACCGCAGCGAGCCGATCGCCGGCCATGCAGCTGCAGGCTTCCTCTCTCTTGCTAGCCCGTGGTTGCTGGAAGCCGGCTGTGGCATTACGGCCTTCTGCTGCTTTGAAGTGCCGACGGCGGGCACACACCGTGACCCGTGCACTCCCGGAGAAAGAACGGCCACCGGCATTCAGCATCCCGCCCACCAGTGAGTTTCCATTTTCCTTAGCTGGATCAGGAATTCAGCATCGCTGACAAGAGCAAGCATGCGTTGCAGCTCTGCTGTGCCCCGTGCCCCCGCCGGACGGGAAGGAGCGGTGGGACATCAAGGAGGAGGATGACCGCGTCACGCTGTGGCTCCAGGTGCCAGGGCTGTCGGCGAGCGACATCGAGGTGACCACCAGCGAGGACGTCCTCGAGATCAAACGCAGGGTCACCGCACAACAGCCGGCGCTTCCTGAGGACGCGCACGGCGTGGGCGCATTCCACATCCGGCTGCTCTTGACCAATGAGTACGACGGCAGCAACGTGACGGCCGACCTCAAGGCCGGCATGCTGGAGGTCACCATCCCCAAGAACCCGCAACGCCCCGGCGAACGCGTCGTGCTGGGGGCGCCCAGGCCCACGCCCCGTGGAAACGAGAGCAGTACCAGGAAAAGTCCTCAACCGCAGCAAGAAAGGAAACCGGAGCAAACCCCGGGGAGACAAAATACAAATGGATCGTCGTTCTAGCTGGCTGAGGGCTTTGCAGTCACTCCCGCTTGGACCCTGCTTTTCTTCTGTGTTGAAATAAGCTTCTCATTTCTAGCTCCGGGTGGACACAAACCAGCAATCGGCTTATGTTGTTTCAGTTGCCTGGAGAGAGCTTACGCTGTTGTAGTATCTTGTGTGTTTCCTTTAGAAACCGTCTTTGTTTCTTTATTACTCTCTCCATTCTCAATTATAAGTCGTTTTGACCATTTTGCTATGTATCTAGATATAATACATTCCATTTTGCTATCTATCTAGATATAAATATATATCTAAATACGTAACAAAATCGACTTATAATTTGGAATGAAGAGAGAGTATACAATAACATAATCTGACTTATAATTTGGAACGGGAGTACAAGTGTTCTGGGGACCAAGTGGTCGGGATTCTCGCATCGTCAGAGGTCCTTTTTTTGAGCAACCCATCGTCAAAGGTCCTCCTCTATTTGAATTGCAGAAGTGAACGACTCTTAAACCGGTATCCCCCAACCCCCACCCCATTGTTTTGAATGGCATAATAAAATAGAATAAGAATAAATGTTTCCCTAATCTGTATATAGGGAAACTTCAGGTCCGAACAACATTATTATCTACAGATCCAGATTCTATGTCAAACTATAGCTATTGCATTAAAGAAGAAAAGAAACTAATAGGAGTCGAAGACGCAGAATGGTAGTGAATAGAGAAAAAGATTCTTCTGATTTTCTTGTTCCTGAAAATATTCGATCTATCTCCTAAACGCCGGGATTAGTTGGATCTTTGATTGAGTAATATTTCTTTTTTGATTGACCTCCTCTTGTAAAAATAAAAAATCTCATTTCCTACGTACAAGAAAAAAGTTCAAGTAAACATAAGCAGTGTAAACTCTTTACCCCAAGGTTGAGATTGTAACAAGTTCTAATCAAGTGGACCTGGGCTCGAGATATTTGGGAGAATTTTGAAGCTCTGTGCCAACACTTTCCAGCATCTCCTGCCTGGGGATTGGACCTGCGTAGCCCATTGGACTTCGTAGGAATAATCGGCCCAAGTCCACAAGCGTTTGCATCTCCAGCCCAAATTGGTCCGGAATAATCGGCCCAAGTCCACAAGCGTTTGCATCTCCAGCCCAAATTGGTCCGTACTGGGTAGAGAACAGAGAAAGCAGAGATTGTCCTAGATAGAGAATATAGGGTGTGCTTGGTTGGGTGGCTAACCCCAACTAGGCTCCAGGAAGCCACTTTTCAACCATTTGGTTGTCTATTTATAGCCCCTAGCAGGCCCAGCTAAGTCATCTTTGAGCCCATGGCCTGGCTCAAGAAGAACACAGGGATGGGTCGTTCTTTCCTGGCCAGGCCTGGCTTCTCTCTGACAACTGTTCCCCTCACCGCCACCCTACATGCTCGTTCACCCATGTTCCTCCTCGTCGTGCTTCTTTCTGCCTAGTGTATGACTCCCCCACCGGCGAGGTGGTGACCCCCTCGGGGAGCTCCGCTGGGGAGGCCGCGACCGCGCTGGGGAGGCCACCGGGGAGACGGAGCACTCGAGCTGTGGCGGGAGGCCGCAGGTCACGTCAAAGAAGGAGATGGACTTGATGTTGAGGTACACGAGTTAACCGTCTTCCACCACAGCTCCTCAGCGATGATGGCGCCATCGACGAGGTTGCGGCGCGTGCGGAGGCTCTGCTACTGCTGTCCAGGTGAAAGGAAAGAGGGGAAACGGATAGCAGCCGGCTCAAATGGACAGCGGAAGTGATTCCGACGGCGCCCCTGAGGAGCTCACTGCCATCCAGGTACGTCTAGTCCTCTCCCCTCGAGGATCCGAGAGTAGATTCACAATTACGTCTGATTCGCTTGTGTATTCCGCTCAAGCAGACGATGTATATATGCGCAAATAATCCCGCAAGAGGATTATACAACTCTGCCCATTGATTTGCGGCGATGATGGTGCCCAGGCACGCGCCGTTGATGCCGCCGTCATGGCTGCTGCCTCCGTCGCCTCTCAGTTCTAGAAGCTGAGCGAGCACTCTCCAGGCCGTCGTGCCACCAGTGGTGGAGCTGCCCGTGGTGGACGACGTGAAGGATGACGACATGGCCATGGACACCGCTGTGGATGTGCAGGATGGGCGCACATCATTGAAGTGGTCGACGCCGACGGGCGCGCATAGGCTGCCTCTAGAACTACCCGGCTAACGTAAACAGTCACCCATGCACGCGGCCTGCCAGTCAGCGATGCTCGTGCCAGTGCACAGCATGGCGTATGGCGTGTCCGCCCACCATTCAAGAGGCACCCACTAGGTGTTCGGTGAAATTCCTCAATGGGGTAATCTTAGCGAACCAGAGAAGGTGACTGTACCAAAACAAATCAGACAACCAAACACATCCTGAGGCTAGCAAGGCTAACATAGTACAGACAACCAAACAACCAAGGGTTGGCTTGGTGGGAGCAGGCTAAGGCTGCCCAGTTTAGGATTCTAACCAGTCTAGAAATTGGCCAAGAAACCAAACACACCCGTAGAGTTCTATATTGCCTAACCTTGGTAGAGAATAAAGTTCTAAATTGCCTATGTTTCGTTAGCAAATGATCCATGTGTAACAGAACAATCAAATTCTCTATAGAAGCATTCCTCATCTGAATCCTTCCTGCTCTTCTATTTTAACGCTTCCCCAAGTTCAAAGAGCTGACAACTATCTACTGGTCTCCACACGTGAAAGCCTCGATTCGAATTTGAATCTACCAAAATGAATATGTAAGATTACCACCAGAGACATAATATTTAATTGATAATGTTCATCTTTTAGCAAATATTTTTTTTCATAAAACAGCTCAGAAGATCGTCGTTCGGGCCTAGAAGCTTTTAATGACTTTCGAGCACATCTTCTAAAAATTCCATAGTCAACGTCTTTCACTTCTTTGAGCTCAATTTTTCTGTGATTGGTTTTTGTGTGCTCCTAAGTCAAAAATATCAGAAAATAAAAAGAAGAAAAACGACATCACTGCCGGTTGATAGCACAACTTGGCAGTGTATCACTGCTAGTTTGGAGGCATAACCGGCAATGATGCTCTTAGATCACTGACGGGTGATGTTTTGAACCAGTAGTGATATACGTTAAAAGCCTTTATTTCTCTAGATGTGACTTGGTTTGACCGGTGTCTGACCCATTCATCCCTAATCTCTCATCCTTGTCTCCCTTATCATAGCCAGTTTAACTAAAAATAGAGGTGTCCTAGATGTATAGACGGTGGCGTCTGTAACACCCGAGGTGTTTGCCACCAGTTAAGCAGTGGGTTTGAGCTCAAACATGGTAGATTAAGTGGTAATGAAGATGTCAAGGTCAAACCTATGGAAGCGAGCCCCAACATAAACTTGGATGTTGCACCCTTGCTTTACATATAGTCCATTTTAAGATATATGCTTGGGTGGTGTTATTGCAATATCTTCATGTGTCTCACCTTAGTACCTATCTATATTGATCCCTGGAAAAGTTTCATGACGTTTGGAATCAAAAAGTCACATGAAATGATAAGTTATATGCTTGTTGGAATGACTTTACTAAGTGCTGGAATTGCATTATTAAGTGGATGGAAATATAGGTCATCAACCAAACCTTGCAACCTTGCCCAAATGACTCTAGATGGACTCTACAACAAAAGTCATGAAAGGTTCGTGTTGAGCAAATGCCCAGAAAATGCTCCAATTGATCAAAAAGGATAATTTAAGCTTTATCGTGATCCTACTTTGGTCAGAGTAGAAATGTTGGTTCTATATAAGTTCTGATGTTGGACCTTAAATGAAAGTTGTAGCTCATGTTGTGTAGAACAAACTTTGTTTTTGGACCAAGAGCTAGATCAACTTGGAAGTAAGTCAAATAGAGGCTCGAAGATTGAATCAGCGGCTGTTTTCAGACTTAGAATTTTTCTAAGTCTGGAATTCATCGTCGTCGACGTTGGCATGTCGTGTTCTCATGTTTTTGTTAAGCAACTCAAGTTGAGCCAAATACAAAAGTTGGAGTAGATAATGTGGAGAAGAGTATGCAAAAGGATGACACCAGTTTGACTTAGTTTTGATCATCAAGTTTGAGTTTCCGTGATCGCTGCTAGTGTGTTGACATTGCTGTTTTGGTGACTAATTAACCACTAATCAATTGCTCTAATGATTTTGGCCCCTTAATGAAAAATGTAGAGCATTAGGAGAGGAACAACTTTGCTTTTTGGCCCATTTCTAGATTCGGTCCAGAGCCAGCCCGAACTCGGCCTCTAACACGGGCACAGCGGCGCACACCACGTGTTCGCTGTTTTGCCGACGCGTCCTCCATGCACGAGTTCACGCCCTCCATGGACGCCGCGCGTCCTCCTCCTTGCCCCGCGTCCCTCCTGCTTCTCCACTCGCATGGGGGTGCACCAGAGCGCCCCCATTCACTCGCGCTCGCCCTCCTTTGCCGCTGCCGTGCGCTCAGTGCGTGTACAGCATGGCCGCCGGCGCCCCACCTCCATGGCCGCCGTGGCTGAGCTCGGCCCCGCCGCGTCCCTGCTGTTTCGCCCTTCATTCGTTCAAGCCGACCGCACCATCATCTTCCTCTCACCACGCCGCCCCTCCCGCACTCCTCCGTCGGCCATGCCGCGGCCCGCTGCGCTGCTGCCGCCTGCCGACGTCGCCCAGGCCGCCGACGCGCGTGGCCAGGCCGCGTCGGGCCACCACGGCATGACCCAAGGCCACTTGTGGGTGCGCGCGAGCCCCCTCATGCTCCTCCACCACTCCATTGCCTCCGACGAGCTTCCTCCGGCCGCCACCGGCCGTTTCCCCCAAATCCTCCTCTGTTCATTCGCGACCAGGGACCCAGAGCTTGAATTTGATAGAAGGAAGGGGCCTTTTTGCGAAGTCAGTGACACAGATGAATAGTGCTCTCGGGACTGATTTGTAATTATTTTGCAGGAACTTTGGAAATTCATAGTAAATTGTAGAAAAATCGTAAAATAGTAAATGAGTACTTTTTGGAATCCTTGTGAAATTCTCTATGCATTAGATCTATAATATGACATGTTTTAGTTTAAAGTTTTCTCTGTAAAAATAGATTTGTGCAGCTAGGTTTTTAATGCTAGATGTATTTGTCATTTTCATAACTGTAGATCTATGGCTCCAAATGAAGTGAAATTTTTGTGGCATGCTACACATATGATGTTTAATGTGTGGTAAAAATTTCATGATTTTTGGTTGTCATTTGGGTGAGTTATTAGTGTATCTTGCTCTCACATGAATTCTTGCAATAGCAATTTGTCTTTTTCATAGATATTGATATACATGTCCAAATGACTTAAAATTTATACAGTAGACTATTGGGTGTATGCAAGATCCACTGTAATTTTTATAGATTTTATTATGGACTTTTGGTATATGTTTATTATTTCACCTTGCTATTTAAATAAATTAAGAAATGCATTAAAAGAAATTATTTAATGATGAGCACTATACTTTTTGGTTATCATTTAACATGCACTTTATGATGGTTACATTGGTTGTGGCCAAATATATGTTTGGAATATAAGTTAATATTTATTCTTGCAATTGATGCTTTCCTGTACAGTTTCTGGGACTTTGATAATTGTACCATGAAAATGATGTTTGATGAGAAACATGCTTATAACAAAGTTGTAAATAACTTATTAATCTAGCTTGTGTTAAATTTTGGTGGCATTTGGCCTTATAGTTTGTGAGAAATGACTGTTTCAAGTTGGGTTCCAGAAATAGTTGTTCTCTGGAATCTCTGGACCACATTCTGTAATTATGCATGTTTGACTTGGTTAACTTGAGAATCATGCTAAGATTATTAAAGATGAATTATAGGCAATTTCATAAGCTTTCCAGAATGTCTGGTTGCATGGCTATTGGATTTATATAACTCCAGTTATGATCCAAACATGTAGATATTGTTTGCAGTCCAGAAATTGTCAGATGCTAGTCATGGTTGTTTACTCCATGTGTTGCTAAGTGTGGCTTATGCCCTTGATGATGGTCAACTTAAGATACTGGTGATCTTGTCAAACTTGCGTTATGCTTGGTGTGCTTGCCCTCTTTAATTGGTTGTGTGATGTTAGTTAATTAGCTTTTGGTGTCTATGTCTTAATCGTGTGTTTACTTGAATGATTATGTGATGCATCTTGTGTTACCATTAATCATATTCATACGCATACATCTTGCATCTCATTTAGGTTCGCTAGATGCACCACGTGAAGGATGAGATGTTGAAGCCAAACCTGAAGACGGTGTTTGGTGGGCCTATCCTGAAGATGGAAGGACTAATCAAGTGTCGAGATGGACGATGCTCGCCAAGCGAGTGTCATCTGTCAATCACTAACCTAGTGTTTGATCCCAGGCAAGCCCCGGAGCATTCTAAGCCTCCTACTTTATAAAAGCAATTGAGTATATATATGTTATATATGTATTGTTGCATTAAGTTGTAGGAGTTGAGTGAACCGTTGATGCATTTATTACTATCCTTGCCTACCTTATTACATTCTTATCCTGCTAGGTTTAGGGTCGAATAAATGCTTAGCCCTGCTTAGACCGGTAGCGATCGATGATTTCCTGTCACCGGCACTTATAGGTGGTTACTGGGAAACTTTAGCTATGGAATGGATGATATCCTGGAAATAACCAAGTGTTGATGAATAATTGGAGACCGGACGGAATAAGTATTGGGCAACCAGACAGGGTTCTGGGGTGCTTGTAGTTTTCGTCTGTGTCGATTAAGGACCGACCGTTGTTGGCCCTCGGGTCATGTTGAACGCATGCCTCACATTTAGCTGGCCGAATAAGGTACCTTTTGACCGCGAAGCTGGGAGATTATTCGGGCCGAGTGGATTGCCCGCAACGCACTGTACCAGAGCAGTAGTGGCAGGAAACGGGGGCGCGATGATAAGGCCAAAGAGCAGTCGGATGGCCCCCGGTACAAGTGGTTCCTGGCAAGCTCGCGACTTTACCTGAATGGTTGACTCGGTGACCAACACCTCACTTTAGCGGGTGAGTGAGGTTTGTGTGAGGAATAACTTACCAGCTGGTTAATAATCAATTCGAATCGCCATCGTTCACTGGATAGTGAACACTTGACTCGAGTTACTGCATCGTAGTAATGATTATGGAACATGGATGGTTATGTGGTTGATGTTGGAAATGCTAAACCTGAAATGGTAACCTTTGATGTTAATGGTTAATCAAGTGATTGCTTTAGCATAGGTGCTTACCTAAATTGAATAGGTTATAATAAAGATGATGCAAAAATACTTAAATTAGTTTATTCATGATAACTTATGCTTTTCGCAAATGAGTCAAGCTAGCCCACTGAAAGAAAGCCTTGCATACTCCTTGGTGTCATTATTTCTGGTTTATGACGGGTAAGTCTAGCTGAGTACCTTCTCGTACTCAGGGTTTATTCCCACTTGTTGGAGGTTGTGATATAACTAAGGATGAAAACAGTCGGAAACGATCGAAAACGGACTTACGATATAGAAAAACGAAAACGGTCGGTTCAGGATATTTCTACATTTAGCAATTAAAGTGTACAAAAAACGGTTGAAAATGGTTGTGAAACCAATTGAAACTGACAATTTTTCATGTTAAAAAACGGTTCATAATATAGAAAACGAAAACGGTCAATTCAGAATATTTCTGTTCTGTTTTCATCCCTAGATATAACATAGCTACTGCAAGAATTGGAAGACTCCGGCTGTAGTGGCGGAGTGTGATCATGGGCATGATCCGTCTGAGCTATCTTGTCTCTCTTGCTTTTATGGGAATTTGACCTTGGTACTGGCATGTATTTGAATTAAGGTGATATTAGTTTTCAAACTACTTTGCTTCCGCTACTTTTGAACTTGAGTTGTAATAACTCTACTAAACTCCGATATATGTTGAATTACTTATGAAATGGATGTAACATATGACCTGTTATGTTGGACCACTACAATCTTGGCTTGTATATTGGTTGGCTTGAAATCCCTCGGGATTTTATTGGACTACCGGGGTTATAGGAGCTTAAGTACGGGAATTTAATTGCTCCGGCGATTGTTTTTGTACTTTTGTTCTTATAATTTGGGTGGTTCCGTGACAGCTAGTATCGGAGCAAGGTTCAACACTAAACATGTCATATGTGTATTGAAAACAAAGGTTTTTGTTTGCAAAACTCAGTTTTTGACAACTTATAGCTACTACATATATAGGTTTGTTCAAATCTGAATTTTAAATCTAAGTATGCCAGTGGTCATTTCCTTTATGCCCAATTAAGGACCCTTACGTGGCTTAATTAAGTACTAACTTGGGGGTTTAAAATTTTTGCATATACGCCCAAGCCAAGGTATGTATGAGTGATAACTTGACCGCACCATTACCCTGTGGTCAAATGGTAGTGGTAACCTTCATATATGAAATAGCCATATATGTCGCTAGAGTTATATTCTTACAATGTCGCACCTACGCCAAGGTAAGTGTGAGTTGGGAGAGCATGACCGTTCAACCATCGGTCTAGGGGAGAGTTAGTTGTGGTTACTGGCATAATTACATGTTTAACCATGTATTTATGAAAGTACTTAATTGTGGGTACATTTGTTGGGTAGCTATGATACCAAAGTATATGCATCAGGAGATGTATGTATGGAGAGTATTTAGTTTACTGCTTTCATTGTGTGCTATATTGGGAATTGTTGGGCTGCAATGAAGTTTTCTGCAGGTATGCTAACCACGAATACGTAAGTTGAATGTAGCTGACGACTAGCTCTATATCGAGAGAATGCGTGTTATGCCACCGACATAGAACGTGATTGTCACCTTAGGCTAGCAATCTTGTGAGGACGAATAGGACGAAGCATGCATCATCATGATTGTTGCTTTGTGCATATAACTATGCTCCTCCCACCTTTGTCCTAATAAATAAGTAACTTGTGATTGATGTACTGCACTATCCTCCTTGTATGTTGTTAGTCAAGAATGCCTTGTTCCATGTTACTTGAATAGGAAGTGCTTAAAATAGTGTGTGCTTAGCCTTGATAGAAATAATTAGAGTTATATGTTTAAACTTATAAATGTCCTTTAGTTTAGTCTCGTGGTGGATGTGTTGCTCCTACAAGCTCTTACAAATGCTTACTCAAGTAATTGTGATTCCTATGAATAAACTAAATTATTGATTAGTCTAAAGTAAAAATGTTTGGAGTTACTAGAATAAAGGTGGTTGTGTGTTCTCTTGTTAACACAACAAGGTTAAGCATTGTTTTGCATGTAATGAACTTTGGCTGCTAGAACAGTTTCTGTTGTAGCAATATTTTCATGGTCATAATTAAGGATGAAAACGGAACGGAAATATCCCGAACCGAACCGCATCGTTTTCTACATTTAATTCGATCGAATTCGTATTTTCTTGTCCGACTTTATCATTTTCGATTTTGCATTTTAGATGTTTCGTATTTCAAATGTAAAAGTAGAAACCGGTTTAGATATTTTTTGACCGTTTTCTACTTTTCTACTTTTAATTTGAAATATTCCGAATTTAAAATTCGGTTTAAACCGAATTTGGCCAACTGCACAGGTCACATAGCCCGATGACAGGCTGCTCAGCACACAAACTTGTATTTATGTGTCGGCTATTATGTTAAATACCTAAGACCAAGGATCATGCACTTGTTAATTATTATATGCACATGAATTTGATCATGCATGTACTTAGTTATGCATTTGGTCCTACGGGTCGGTATTCCGTATTGAGTTTCATATATCGACCGTGTTTGATATAAATCCGCTCGAATTGGTTCGTTTTCAGAATTCTCGATATTTCGTAAGTTCGTGTTCGTTTTCGTGTCCGGCTTTACCGTTTTCGCTTTCGTTTTCGTATTTCAAATGTAAAAGTAGAAAACAATTTAGGAGTTTTTCGACCGTTTCTGACCGTTTTCATCCTTAGTCATAATAATGTAATCTGTGAATTAGTCCTTAGTGTGAATAAGAAAGTTATAGATAACTTAATAAGCTTTCCAATAAGTTTAGTACCACCTTAGTTTGATGCTTAAAACTTATGTTTTGTTTAAAACATGTGCCTGCTGCATTACTGTCTAGACTCTGTGCATGCACTAAGTTGATTACTTTAGCATGCTTTTGTTTTAGCTAAACTTGTAGTTAGTTCTTGTTGGATAAATTCTTGTTAGGTGTGAGCCTTCTGCTTAGTATTGGATGCTTAAGCTAACCTGATTAATAATCTCAAGTGTCCGCTTAAAACTGTGATGTTGTGTAGATGCTAGAGGTAGTGTCATAGTTGACCTTTCTTTTGTCCTCAGTGAGCATATGAGTGTTGAAGATGCTTTATCCTAGATCAATGCTCATGTTACGTAATCGCATGGTTGTCGTCTCTAATTAGATTCTCTCGTAGGAGCCAGAGCCTGTAGACGTGGTTGCTAGCCCTTGAATGTTTTTGTATCTAGGCCTTGCTTGAACCATAGGCCCTAGCGTAGTCCCCTTATATGTTTGCTTAGGCCTTGGACATCTGCTCCCTTTTGGAGAATGCCCTTGTCGATTGACCAACCAAGTTAAGTCCTAACAAACGTCGATCTTAACCTCAGTTGTTGCTTGCCAAGTTTTGGAGACCATGCCAAATTCCATGTTGGACCTTCCGATTGTCTCTCCTACAGATGATCCGAGCAACGCTAATCTCTCGTTATCTGATCTAGAAATCTTTGCTTGTGAAATCAAGTGGTTATCTTAATAACGCAATCTCTACTCGGTGTATCATTTTGTTTGGAAGTTTGCTAAGTCCCTCTCAGCTTCTAATGTCTCTCAACATTATTAGTCTTGATCTCATGTTGTTGTCCAACGTGACCAAGAACCCTTGCTCAGTTGTCTTCAGCAATTAAGCTATGTTCCCTTGCGCTGTGTTTTAATCTTTGGATCGCCTCTGTGTTGACTCTAAACCTTATAACTACCCTTGCTTGCTACTCCTCCCTTGTCTGGTGATTGTTCTTACCACCCAATTGGTGCCACTTGAAATTCCACTTTGTTCGTGCGTTTAATAATGGTGTTATGATTAGCATTCTATGGTGCCACGACGAAACCAAGAGCCTCCTATGGGTGCGCACACAAGGTTGTGCTGCTCGGCACGCGCTGGTATCAAAGTTGCTATTCAGGATCCATTATGAAACAACAACCGATGTGTTATTTCTCGTGACCGTTTTCCTTGGTTATCTCCCTATATCTTATCTAAAGATTCATATCTTAGACCTTATGTAGTAGATATTCCCTTGAAGTTGCTAAGAGGATAACCTTTGAAGAACAGTCACCGACATAAATATTAACCGACTACAAGAGGTGGTAGACGAGTGACTCTCCCCAAGTGTCCTTGTATGACGTCGGTCATCGATTGAGCAATGTATGTCATCCCTGTTGAATCGAATGGGCACCTAACACTAAATGATTGGACAAGTTATCCATTGGAAAAGAACCGATCGTCACATGGTGCATATGACCTAACTATCAAAGTCTTGATCCTTGTGTGGATGATGGTCATACAGTCAAAATCAACCATCTCTGGTGTGACTCCTTATCTGCGAACTTCGATGGCAACCATCCATTTGTGCCTCGACTGCAATTATTGTTGTGGTCAAGAGTGAAGATTTAGAACTTAAGTGTTGTGAGACAACTAATTAGTTACCAGTAAGAAGGTTAATCTCCAGCCAAGTAACAATTCTTTGATAGCTGTGATGGTTATGTCTCAACGAACAATAGTAAGCGAAGAGGACATGAAGCCAATCAACAATGCAGGCGTTGCATCTTCTCCAAATGTGCTATCAAGTCAATTCCATCTTGGACAATCACATATATAGTGAAAGATGTTGTATTAGCCAAGTGAAGAACTAGAGAAAGCATGTCCCTAGTTTCGATCAGCATCATTGTGCCCCTAGGTACCACAAACGGTTTTGGTTCAAGGTTCTATTGGACGAAGTGCTAGAAAATATTCAGAAATGGTTCCTTATCTACGTAAGGATGCCCTCCATGTGGAATAATGCTTTGTGCTCTATGAAAATAGCCCACAAGTCCAATGCTTGTTCATCGTCAACATTGGGGTCTAGATCAACGGTTGAAATTGTTCCCTGAGAAATATGTCAGGAAGACTATAGCCTCCATCCTCAACTAGAGAAAGGCTTCTGCTACTATGAGAAAGATCAGAGAGTGCAAAACACACACCTCAACATGTGAAGCAAAAGAAAAGGAAGAACGCGAAATTTGTCTAGAATTTTGTGGCACTACACCGGTTATCTTCAAGTCAACGGTTAGTGACTCAAACGAAGTTGGATTGACCCAAACTTGGTAACCTCATTCCATGCTTAGGACCCTTCAATGTCTTAAGTGGGTATGAGCATTGGTTGAGTAAAACATAGGATTTGAGAGATGTCTTGTCAGCTTGGTTTGCTGCCATTTCAGAACAGAGCTATTTTGGTGGATACTTGCAACTTTTGTTGTCTTTGAGACCTAGCTATCATCCTTTTGCGGTAATGGTTCTCTAGTGCTGACGTGCCTCCGGTACTTTATATGTGTTTTTACCCAAGAGATTGCATCTAATTCAACCCAGATAACTGTTGCCTTTGTATAAGAGAATCTTCTTAGGTAACAGTTGGAAGAAATCCAGAACCGACAGAGTTAGCTATCACACTCACTGTTCCCTCAGCAGACTTAGATAATACAGTGTTGGCATCAGAGAAAGAGAACTACACACGTGGAACAATATGTAGTTTTCCATCAGTTGGCGTCTGAGTGAGTGAATAGTCTATGACTGATATAGACATTGTCTATTGGTTAGACGGTTTTTGATAGCCTCAAAGAATGATTACCTCGTATAGGGATCCAACCTTTATCGGAAGTTTTACATGCTATGCCACTAGAAAAGTAAATGCTATGAGTAGTTAGTCCATGCTTGTAGTACTCTTCGTAGACCGTGAACGAAGTACCGTATTGTCTTGGATTCCTCCCAAAGTAACAATGCTTCATGGAAGTCAGTGAAGGAAATTATCCAGACCAAAGTTTCTACTTAGAGCGAGTATAAAAAAGTTGTCTTCCTAATTAGCCTCTCTGCTACTTGAAGCTAAGTAGCCTGATGCGCTTGCAGATGTTGGAATTGGATAACAAATTTCTCTTCCCTTGAAAAGTCCGTCGCACCGAATCTCGGGACGTGATTCTTTTAAGGGGGGAGGGCTGTAACACCCGAGGTGTTTGCCACCAGTTAAGCAGTGGGTTTGAGCTCAAACATGGTAGATTAAGTGGTAATCAAGATGTCAAGGTCAAACCTATGGAAGCGAGCCCCAACCTAAACTTGGATGTTGCACCCTTGCTTTACATATAGTCCATTTTTAAGATATATGCTTGGGTGGTGTTATTGCAATATCTTCATGTGTCTCACCTTAGTACCTATCTATATTGATCCCTGGAAAAGTTTCATAACGTTTGGAATCAAAAAGTCACATGAAATGATAAGTTATATGCTTGTTGGAATGACTTTACTAAGTGCTGGAATTGCATTATTAAGTGGATGGAAATATAGGTCATCAACCAAACCATGCAACCTTGCCCAAATGACTCTAGATGGACTCTACAACAAAAGTCATGAAAGGTTCGTGTTGAGCAAATGCCCAGAAAATGCTCCAATTGATCAAAAAGGATAATTTAAGCTTTATCGTGATCCTACTTTGGTCAGAGTAGAAATGTTGGTTCTATATCGGTTCTGATGTTGGACCTTAAATGAAAGTTGTAGCTCATGTTGTGTAGAACAAACTTTGTTTTTGGACCAATAGCTAGATCAACTTGGAAATAAGTCAAACAGAGGCTCGAAGATTGAATCAGCGGCTGTTTTCAGACTTAGAATTTTTCTAAGTCTGGAATTCATCGTCGTCGACGTTGGCATGTCACGTTCTCATGTTTTTATTAGGCAACTCAAGTTGAGCCAAATACAAAAGTTGGAGTAGATAATGTGGAGAAGAGTATGCAAAAGGATGACACCAGTTTGACTTAGTTTTGATCATCAAGTTTGAGTTTCCATGATCGCTGCTAGTGTGTTGACATTGCTGTTTTGGTGACTAATTAACCACTAATCGATTGCTCTAATGATTTTGGTCCCTTAATGAAAAATGTAGAGCATTAGGAGAGGAACAACTTTGCTTTTTGGCCCATTTCTAGATTCGGTCCAGAGCCAGCCCGAACTCGGCCTCTAACACGGGCACAGCGGCGCACACCACGTGTTCGCTGTTTTGCCGACGCGTCCTCCATGCATGAGTTCACGCCCTCCATGGACGCCGCGCGTCCTCCTCCTTGCCCCGCGTCCCTCCTGCTTCTCCACTCGTATGGGGGTGCACCAGAGCGCCCCCATTCACTCGCGCTCGCCCTCCCTTGCTGCTGCCGTGCGCTTAGTGCGTGTATAGCATGGCCACCGGCGCCCCACCTCCATGGCCGCCATGGCCGAGCTCGACCCCGCCGCGTCCCCGTTGTTTCGCCCTTCATTCGTTCAAGCCGACCGCACCATCATCTTCCTCTCACCACGCCGCCCCTCCCGCACTCCTCCGTCGGCCATGCCGCGGCCCGCTGCGCTGCTGCCGCCTGCCGACGTCGCCCAGGCCGCCGACGCGCGTGGCCAGGCCGCGTCGGGCCACCACGGCATGACCCAAGGCCACTTGTGGGTGCGCGCGAGCCCCCTCATGCTCCTCCACCACTCCATTGCCTCCGACGAGCTTCCTCCGGCCGCCACCGGCCGTTTCCCCCAAATCCTCCTCTGTTCATTCGCGACCAGGGACCCAGAGCTTGAATTTGATAGAAGGAAGGGGCCTTTTTGCGAAGTCAGTGACACAGATGAATAGTGCTCTCGGGACTGATTTGTAATTATTTTGCAGGAACTTTGGAAATTCATAGTAAATTGTAGAAAAGTCGTAAAATAGTAAATGAGTACTTTTTGGAATCCTTGTGAAATTCTCTATGCATTAGATCTATAATATGGCATGTTTTAGTTTAAAGTTTTCTCTGTAAAAATAGATTTGTGTAGCTAGGTTTTTAATGCTAGATGTATTTTTCATTTTCATAACTGTAGATCTAGGGCTCCAAATGAAGTGAAATTTTTGTGGCATGCTACTCATATGATGTTTAATGTGTGGTAAAAATTTCAGGATTTTTGGTTGTCATTTGAGTGAGTTATTAGTGTATCTTGCTCTCACATGAATTCTTGCAATAGCAATTTTTCTTTTTCATAGATGTTGATATACATGACCAAATGACTTAAAATTTGTACAGTAGACTATTGGGCGTATGTAAGAACTACTGTAATTTTTACAGATTTTATTATGGACTTTTGGTATATGTTTATTATTTCACCTTGCTATTTAAATAAATTAAGAAATGCTTTAAAAGAAATTATTTAATGATGAGCACTATATTTTTTGGTTATCATTTAATATGCACTTTATGATGGTTACATTGGTTGTGGCCAAATATATGTTTGGAATATAAGTTAATATTTGTTCTTGCAATTGATGCTTTCCTGGATAGTTTCTGGGACTTTGATAATTGCACCATGAAAATGATGTTTGATGAGAAACATGCTTATAACAAAGTTGTAAATAACTTATTAATCTAGCTTGTGTTAAATTTTGGTGGCATTTGGCCTTATAGTTCGTGAGTAATGACTGTTTCAAGTTGGGTTCCAGAAATAGTTGTTCTCTGGAATCTCTGGACCAGATTCTGTAATTATGCATGTTTGACTTGGTTAACTTGAGAATCATGCTAAGATTATTCAAGATGAATTATAGGCAATTTCATAGGCTTTCCAGAATGTCTAGTTGCATGGCTATTGGATTTGTATAACTCCAGTTATGATCCAAACATGTAGATATTGTTTGCAGTCCAGAAATTGTCAGATGCTAGTCATGGTTGTTTACTCCATATGTTGCTAAGTGTGGCTTATGCCCTTGATGATGGTCAACTTAAGATACTGGTGATCTTGTCAAACTTGCGTTATGCTTGGTGTGCTTGCCCTCTTTAATTGGTTGTGTGATGTTAGTTAATTAGCTTTTGGTGTCTATGTCTTAATCGTGTGTTTACTTGAATGATTATGTGATGCATCTTGTGTTACCATTCATCATATTCATACGCATACATCTTGCATCTCATTTAGGTTCGCTAGATGCACCACATGAAGGATGAGATGTTGAAGCCAAACCTGAAGACGGTGTTTGGTGGACCCATCCTGAAGATGGAAGGACTAATCAAGTGTCGGGATAGACGATGCTCGCCAAGCGAGTGTCATCTGTCAATCACTAACCTAGTGTTTGATCCCAGGCAAGCCCCGGAGCATTCTAAGCCTCCTACTTTATAAAAGCAATTGAGTATATATATGTTATATATGTATTATTGCATTAAGTTGTAGGAGTTGAGTGAAACTGTTGATGCATTTATTACTATCCTTGCCTACCTTATTACATTCTTATCCTGCTAGGTTTAGGGTCGAATAAATGCTTAGCCCTGCTTAGACCGGTAGCGATCGGTGATTTCCTGTCACCGGCAATTATAGGTGGTTACTGGGAAACTTTAGCTATGGAATGGGTGATATCGTGGAAATAACCAAGTGTTGATGAATAATTGGAGACCGGATGGAATAAGTATTGGGCAACCAAACAGGGTTCTGGGGTGCTTGTAGTTTCCGTCTGTGTCGATTAAGGACCGACCGTTGTTGGCCCTCGGGTCATGTTGAACGCATGCCTCACATTTAGCTGGCCGAATAAGGTACCTTTCGATCGCGAAGCTGAGAGATTATTCGGGCCGAGTGGATTGCCCGCAACGCACTGTACCGGAGCAGTAGTGGCAGGAAACGGGGGCGCGATGATAAGGCCAAAGAGCAGTCGGACGGCCCCCGGGTACAAGTGGTTCCTGGCAAGCTCGCGACTTTACCTGAATGGTTGACTCGGTGACCAACACCTCACTTTAGCGGGTGAGTGAGGTTTGTGTGAGGAATAACTTACCAGCTGGTTAATAATCGATTCGAATCACCATCGTTCACTAGATAGTGAACACTTGACTCGAGTTACTGCATCGTAGTAATGATTATGGAACATGGATGGTTATGTGGATGATGTTGGAAATGCTAAACCTGAAATGGTAACCTTTGATGTTAATGGTTAATCAAGTGATTGCTTTAGCATAGGTGCTTGCCTAGATTGAATAGGTTATAATAAAGATGATGCAAAAATACTTAAATTAGTTTATTCATGATAACTTATGCTTTTGGCAAATGAGTCAAGCTAGCCCACTGAAAGAAAGCCTTGCATACTCCTTGGTGTCATTATTTCTGGTTTATGACGGGTAAGTCTAGCTGAGTACCTTCTCGTACTCAGGGTTTATTCCCACTTGTTGTAGGTTGTGATATAACATAGCTACTGCAAGAATTGGAAGACTCCGGCTGTAGTGGCGGAGTGTGATCATGGGCATGATCCGTCTGAGCTATCTTGTCTCTCTTGCTTTTATGGGAATTTGACCTTCGTACGGCATGTATTTGAATTAAGGTGATATTAGTTTTCAAACTACTTTGCTTCTGCTACTTTTGAACTTGAGTTGTAATAACTCTACTAAACTCCGATATATGTTGAATTACTTATGAAATGGATGTAACATGTGACCTGTTATGTTAGACCACTACGATCTTGGCTTGTATATTGGTTGGCTTGAAATCCCTCAGGATTTTATTGGACTACCGGAGTTATAGGAACTTAAGTACGGGAATTTAATTGCTCCGGCGATTGTTTTTGTACTTTTGTTCTTATAATTTGGGCGGTTCCATGACAGCGTCCCCCTCTAGGTGCTCAGCCTTTGATAGCCCTAGTTTGGTTTTGGATAATTGATGAAACCTAAGTACTAACCTTTGTCATGAGTGTTAATTTGAGCAAGGCTAGAACACGCCAAGTGTATAGTGATGTGAGGTCCATGGAGATGAAGATAGACATGAGATGATGGTGATCAAGCTCCAACTTGGAAAAGAAGAAAGAGAAAAACAAAAACAAGTATTGATCAAGGCAAAGGTATCAAGTAGGTTTTTATTTTGGTGATCAAGACACTATAGATAGTGTGATCACATTTAAGATCGGTAGCCATACTATAAAGAGGGAAAATCTTTGGCTAAGCGGTTATTGAGTGCCACTAGGTGATATGATTCTTGCATTTACATTAGGGACCTAGTGTCCTTTGCACGCAGAAGCAAAAGCAGCCTCACAACTACAGAATCGAACATCACTGCATGCACCATCACTACCATATTTAATGAACCGGCAGTGATGTACCTTCACTGCCGATTTTGAGCTTGAAAAACAAAAAATGATTGGGCTTAGCAAAAATCGACAGTGAAGGTCCACATCACTACCGGTTTGTGGCTACAGCCGGTAGTGACTGGACGGTCACATATCACTACTGGTTCTAGCCAAGTATCGATAGTGATTTTATGCTATCACTGTCGGTTCTAGCCAAGAACTGATGGTGAGAAAATGATAGTACAAAAAGCTACCACCGTCCTCTCCTCACTCCTCTCTTCCATCCCGAGCACAGAGGCATGCGTTTTGCCCCCTCCCTCCTGTTGGTATGAATTAAATATACACAAGATAATAAGGTTATCCACAAACACACAGATAGTATACCGATGCAGCACTTCACCCAGGAGTATTCCAGAGTATCGTTATTTATATTTTACCACATGGAGGACACATGTGAGAAACTAAGCCTATGCTTAAACCCCTAAGAAGCAAGCAAGGACGGAGAGTATAGGGCTATAGAGAAGATCACTAAGGTCTCTAGTTCTAACCTTCGCAAGCTATGTTATGATTATTCCAACGGGGACATTACTTAAGAAAAGACACCAGTAGAGGATGTTTTCCTTAGCAATTAGGTCCAACTAGTCCTACAAATGGGAGGTGGACTATGAAAGATTCAATGAGGTAAAGTCACCCTTGTGAGCTACCACCGATCCGAAAAGTAGGGTGCATCTACGAGTAATCGATGTCTAAGCGCCATGCTTACACTACGAATACTACTTCAATCAAGGAGCTACCAATATTAAAGCACTCACAAGAGTCACAAACCAAAAAGAACAATAATAGCAATGTCACTTACTCGAATTAGAAGTTGAATACCAGAGAAATCTTAGAAGCAAGCTCCAATGGAACTTGATCCCGCAGGTACAAGCTATAGAGTCGATAGGCCAGTAACTCATCCAACACTCTATCTCTCTATCTCTAAATAAGACTAGTCCTAATCTTTGGAAGACTATAAGACTAATCTCCTCTTAAATGCTTGGCTCATGATCCTATCTAGGGTTTCTTGATTGTAGAGGAGGCTCAGGGTTTCTACCTAGGATTGAGGATGCTCTGACCTAGGGGATAGGGTCCTGCTTATATAGGCCGGTGGGATACACTAGAGCCCTCAGATCAAACCGACCTTGATCAACGACAAAGATAAAAACCCTAAGGCGGTGGAGAACCGACTTGCGAAGGAAGCTGATAGGTGGGACCCACCTGGGTTGACCGACCTAGGGTGGGGTCGACCGACCTAGGTGAATGCTAGGTGGGCCCCCCCTCTTTGGTGGCTCACCTTCTCGTGTTCTCTAGAATCCTTTTGACTTGGTTCCTTTTGGTATTTGTTAATGCAAACTAAATATGGAAGGTTCTGTAAGCCCATAGAATACCATTGTAGCTTTTACCCGGGAGTATTCTAGAGTATCGTATTTATCCTCAAGGAAACAATGGTTAAAGAGACTGATAATTTACCATCATGTATCTAGTAACTTAATATACCAACTAGACTAAAGTAGGGGTAAGTGATAACTGATAGGAGTTATGCATAGCGACACACATAGGAGAATTCCATAATAAAAGAGCAGGTTAGCTAAAGTGAGAGGATAACGGGTGAGTTCAAGGTTCCTAAATACTTCTCTAGTACTTTAGTTCTATGATAACTCAGTTATAGGTAGATATAGCAATCACACATTAACACTTTAGAGCAACAGTACCTTTCTTACTCTCAAAAAAGACTGGGAAGGGGTAGTCGGATGAAGGCTGCTAAAAAGCTCTATGAAACATCAATCCTAACATGGTGGATTTCAATGAACCAACAGAGCTGTCACCCCTAGAGGCACCACAACTAACCGGAGGATTGAGCGCAACCTCAGGTAACCTATAGTCTAGACGCCATGTCTACACTAGCGATTACTACTCTAGTCATGATCTATAACTAGAGCACTCAATATGAGCGGAGATCCCATGCAAAGGTATGATAACTGTACTAGCCATACACATGAATTGCATAAAATTAAATAGAGAATATGAATATATTAGAACATAAGTCTTGCAAAGGTAAGATACAAGGATATACTAGACCTTCGAAGATTTCTCTAGAACCAGAGCATAGCTCGACTCTTCCTAACTCTCAACTATAACTATTCTACTACATTGAAGAGTCTAGACCTAATTCTCCTGGCCTTGTGCCTTGATCTGTATGAGAGATAATGATCTTGGAGGAGGTAGGGGGCTGGTATATATAGCCCAAAGGTGGAGTAGTGGCCAAGCAAGTGCCACATGATCGATCCGTGTCTCATTTATTCGCGGCCATAGGATCAAACCGACCTAAATTAGCAGTGGAGATGATCGTGCGAAGGTGGCTGACAAGCGGGCCTGGGCACGGTCGGCCAACCTGGCTTGGGGGCAGCCGCCCACCCTTTATGGTAGGTGGGCCCCTCCATTTGTGGGTCACCTTCTCATGTCTTCTAGATCCTTCTTAAGTCGGTGCCACCGTGGAATATTTATTTTAACATCGGTTTGCTTGTTTGGAGAGTATGAAAGTGGTCACGATGCTATTTTTTCTGAATAAACCCTCTGTAATATACAAATCACCAAAACTCATGGAATTCATTAGTTTAAACCCCTATTCTATGTAGGTAGTTTCAATTATACCTCTTTTCCATGTTTAGTTGATGGTTTATTTTAGTAGTTATCGACCATCAATAGTTCCCGCGTAGATTATGTTTTTTAGTCCGACATGTGGACCATCTTGGACTCTTTTTCTGTTTAATCCCTACAAAACACAGATTTATCAAAACTCATGCAATTCTGTCAGTTTAGCCCCTGTTCTATGTTGGTGATTCCTTTTATGTAGTTATTTTGAGTCAAGTTGATGGTTCATGATGGTTGTTAACTACCATCAACAAACTCCCCCACACTTAGGCTTTTGCTTGTCATCAAGAAAAGGATGGATTATTGCAAACATAACTTTAGGACTAGACATCAACATAAATCATTCCTAGTAATACCTGCATTGCGGGATTCAATGTGTCTACCATGAAACTTTGGGCGGTTGAAGAATGGAACAGCCTGAAATAGTTCATCTTCTTCCTTCAGTGAAGTCAATTAGAGTTTTGCATAAGTTTTGAAAATAAAACATAGCACCTTCTCCTTATTTGTAGTACTCTCAAATCACTCATTATATGTGGTATTTCTAGATCCTTACCAAGGCATGTGAGATTGATGTCTTCTTCTTTTTTTGCCTACTTCTAAAAGTTTATGTGGAGCTCAGGTAGGATGAAAATGAAAACATACTTGTATTGCATAATTATAAAAGTCAAAACAAGGATCCAAGGAGAAAGATATCATACTCTTAGATCAAGATGTGCATGTGTGTGGAATATATAGTGGCTATCCCATTTCTACTACGCTCTTTAGAACATGTCTCTCTTATTTGAAACTTGGAAAATACTTTTGCTAGAGAACATGAGCTATCTTTTTCTTCTTTTTTATTTTTCTTTTTTCCATAGCAGGCATCTAAGTATCCATTGTTTTAGATTTCTCGGAACTTGTCCATTTTTTCAATACTTTTCTTTTGCATAGCCACATACCTCTTTCTGTAATTGAAAAACTTTAAGAAAGACATTAACAAAAACTTAGAGCATGTATTTCTAACAATCTTCTTTTTGTATCTTCTCCCAATGTAGGAGAACATTTTTGGTGGATAAAAAACTGTTGTTGCGTACTCACAGTATAGGAGTAGCAGAATATATGTGGAGTGTACGTGATCTTGATCTTGGGAGCATGATAAGTTCCTCAACACAGATCATAAGGTTTGACCAAATTCAATACAAACACAACTAGTATATGTGGATGGTTTATCTACCCTATATATGGCTTTGGTAGGACACTGATATACTACAAAGGAGAGGTGTAGCTATTCATTTTTCTTTTTGAAATAAAATTTTCCAATGACTAAACATCAAGAATCAAGTTCTCTTTATTCTTACTATCTCACATTCCACGACAACTTAAGTGACATGGGGTCCCTAAAATAAGTTTCCAATAGTAGCAAGACTTTTTGGAAAAGTGTTATGTGAGTCTATCCTCAAGTCATGGCTACACAATCTTCCTCTCATGTTTTTAAATTGTTTTATCAAATGATTTTCAATTCGGTTCGAAACGAAAAGTGACATATATGAAAATAGAGTGTATTGGGCTCATACCTGACCATGGACAAAGCGCGAGGTGAGGCGGTGCTGCAGTGAGTCAGCTGACCTAGTAGGGGGTCAGCCGACCTAGCCTAGGCCCGTTTTGGAGCCTACTTTGTCGTGCGTGGTCCTTGTGTCGTTCTTTTCCGAATTTCATGACTTTTGTGATTGAATTTTGTTCCGTCGTCATGGTGTATCTCCCCCACACTTGTTACCTATTTACCTTCATGCACAACAAGATGGAGACAAAAAAACACATATCTAGAGAAAATAGAGAGTGTAGAGAACAATAATGGTAACCAATTTCATTAATGATAACAATAGGGCACTTTATTCATCAAACTAAACTTACAATATTCTAACCAACTTAGCTAAAGCGACAACCCTAACTTTTAAGCGACATACCAAACAACCTAACTTGTGCCCTATTTCTTGCCCTAACTTTTATTCTTTCCTAATACATTTCAAAAAAAACTCCACTTGCCTAGTCAATTGTTCTCGCTCTTTAATCTCAGTTTCTAGCTTCACACCTAGAGCGTCTACGTTTTTCATGAGAAGAGTGTTATGTTGCTGGAGAGCTGAGATCATCTAACCCATGTGCTCTGTCCTCATATCCAACATCACAAGGGTTACCCTAGGGCACTTCTCTTGTCTATCTAATGGCGAAGCAGGTCTCTTGGGCTTCTCCTTTGATAGAATGAACTTGATCTTTGACTGATGATCTCGAACTCCATCAATGGTGGGATGAGGAGTACCAGTAGTATACTTAGCACATATGACTTGGCCTAGCTTGTCGAGCTTCACTCCTGTCAGTGTCTCATTAGCCTTCTGAGGGAGCAACTTGACGTCTTGTGGCAGCCTGATGATGGGACCCTTCGATGGAGCATCCTTTAGGAATAGACGTTCTAGCGGTGAAGGAAGCGTCAGCTAGCATATTTGAGCGAAGTAGGATTGCCCATAGCTCCGTTGTCTTGGCTTAGGAGGAATGACAGTGAGAGGAGTAGGCTCTAGAACAGGGACGATGGCTTGGGAGTCATCTACTGGAGGTGGCTGGTCGAGATCCATCCCACATGATCTGCTTATCGGCCATGGGAACTTTTAGAGAGGTGGAAAGCTTCTATGTAGAAGGGAAGGAAGGCTTTGATGGAATGAAGTTGGAGGCTAGCAGGGGGTTGTTTATATTGGAGGGTTCAACTTGCACTAGGGGTCAAGATTCAACCCTTATAGCTCGTGGCGGCGACGAATGATCGAATCTATTGAGCATATCCAAATTCTATGAGATTATGATGGAAGATTCGTGAAGCAAAAAGGCGACGGTGAGGCAGGACCTAGCCAGGTCAGCTGACCTGGGCCTGGGTTGGTGACCTGGCCCAGTATCGCCTCATGGGCCCCTTTTTCATGTTGTCTACTAGCGACTTTCTTGCCTAGAAAACATACCCCCGCGCTATGACTCAAAAAGAAGAGAGTTCGGGCCTAAAAGTTTAGTAAAATGATAAATTCTATTATATCTAATTCCTTAGGACCTTTATTGGGCTCTAAAAATATTTTGAGATGGTGACCATTTACCTTGAATAATGTACCTTCGTTGTTTTGAAGTGTTACCGCTCCATGCAATGAAGTACTTATGACTTTGAATGGTCCTTCCCATTTGCTTTGAAGTTTTCCATGCCTAAATAGTTTCACCTTGGAATTAAAAAGTAATACCTTGTCTCCCAGGGCAAAGTCCTTCTTCTTTATTCTCTTATCGTGCCATCTTTTGGTTCTCTCCTTATAAATCTTAAAATTGTGATATGCTTTTTCTCGCCATTCATCAAGCTCGGAGAGTTGCATCTTTCTTTTTATTCCTGCTACTTCCAAATCCATGTTCCATCTTCTAATAACCCAGTGGGCTTTGAATTATAGCTCTACAGGCAAGTGATAGGTCTTCCCATAGACAAGTTGGTATGGTGACATTCCAATCAGTGTTTTGTAGGCCATTCTGTATGCCCACAAAGCATCATGTAACATGTCCTTCCATGTTGTTCTCATTTCATTAACCGTCTTCTGAAGAATATTCTTGATTTGCTTGTTTGATGTTTCTGTTTGGCCACTTGTCTGAGGGTGGTACGAAGTAGCGACATTGTGATGGATTCCATGTTTTGACAAATACTGTTGAAAGCTTTTATCAGTGAAGTGAGATCCTCCATCACTTATCACCATTCTTGGGACACCAAATCTTGGAAATATTATCTCTTCGAACATCTTCTTGGAGCTTCTAGAATTAGTAGCTCTGCATGGCATGGCTTCAACCCATTTAGAAACATAGTCTACTGCCACCAAGATGTACTTGTAGTTCTTTGACTTTGAAAATGGTCCCATGTAGTCAATGCCCCAGACATCGAAGAGTTCAATCTGAAGGTTGTTTGTGAGTTCAATCTGATGTTCCTATGCCTCTGACATGCTCCACACCTTCGGATGAAATCATTCATGTCTTCATACATAGTTGGCCAAAAAAATCCACTTTGCCAGATTTTTGCATCAGTACAAAATGCCCCATAATGACCTCCATATGGTCATGAGTGGCATCTTTCAATGATCTTGATTACTTCTTCAGCTGGTACATATCTTCTAAGGAGTCAGTCTTAGCAGACTCTGAAGAGGTATGCCTCATCCCATATGTGATGACGACTCTTATAAATGAGCTTTCTTTTATCCGCCCCTTGTGATACATATCCTGCAACCATAAAATTGATAATATTTGCATACTAGGGGTCGGATGGGGGTGATCTGATAGAGCATGTAATCCTGCTGTGAGTCATTGATGGGCAGCTCCTGTGGATTTTCAAACTGCATTCTAGACAAATGATCGGCAATAGAATTTTCTACTCCCTTTTTATCATTTATTTTAAGTCAAATTCTTGGAGTAGCAAAATCCATCTTATCAAGCGAGGTTTAGCATCTTTCTTAGTGAACAAATATTTCAAAGCAGTATGATCAGTGTAAATTATCACCTTAGCTCCTACTAAGTAAGATCTAAACTTATCTATAGCAAAAACAATAGCTAGAAGATCTTTTTCAATTGTTGCATTATTAAGTTGTGGTCCTATCAAAGTTTTGCTAGCAAAAGCAATTACATGATGCTTTTTATCTTTTTGTCCTGACACTGCCCCCATAGCATAATCACTATCATCACACATGATTTCAAAAGACAAAGACCAATCAGGGGTTGAATGATTAGTGCAGAAATGAGTGTTTTCTTAATAATGTTAAAAGATTTCAAGCATGCATCATCAAATTCAAAGGGAATATCCTTGGCCAATAGATTAGTAAGTGGTCTAGCAATGTGCAAAAAATCTTTTATGAGGCGATAAAAACCAGCATGGCCAAGAAAACTTCTAATCTCTAACATTTACAGGTAGAGGTAGTTGTTCAATTACTTCAATTTTAGCTCTGTCCACCTCAATTCCTCTTTTAGACACTAAGTGTCCTAACACTATTCCTTCTCCAACCATGAAATGACATTTTTCCAATTAAGGACTAAGTGCTTTTCCTCACATCTTTGCAAAACCTTGTCAAAATTTTCAAGACAATCATCAAAAGTTTTTCCATAAATAGAAAACTCATCCATAAAAACTTCCATGATTTCTTCAATCATATCAGAAAATATAGACATCATGCATCTTTGAAAAGAAGCTAGAGCATTACATAGACCAAAAGACATTCTACGGTAAGCATAAGTTCCATATGGACATGTAAAAGTGGTTTTGCTTTGGTCATCAGGATGGATCGGGATTTGGTGATATCTGGAATACCCATCAAGAAAATAAAAGAAAGAGTGGTTTGCCAGTCGCTCTAACATTTCATCAATGAAGGGCAACAAAAAGTGATCCTTCTTGTTTGCCTTGTTAAGCTTTCTGTAATCAATGCACATCCTCCATCCAGTGATGGTTCTTTAGGAGATTAATTCATTCTTTCATTTTTAACAATAGTCATGCCTCCCTTTTTAGGCACAACTTGAATAGGGCTTACCCACTCACTATGTGGCACAGGATAGATGATCCCGCATGCAAGAGTTTCAAGACCTCTTTCTTAACTACCTCTCTCATCGCATTATTAAGCCTATGCTAGGGCTCTCTAGATGGTAAAATATAGGATCTGTAGGGATACGATGGGTGCAAAGAGCAGGACTGTTCCCTTTCAAGTCTTGGAGTGAGTAGCCAAAAGCTGATCGATGCTTTTCTAAACCAGCTATTAAGCGCAAGGTTTCTTCCTAAGAGAGATTATCACTTATGATCACAGGAGATTCCTGATCATTATTAAGAAAAGCATATCTAAGACCGGTAGGCAGAGGTTTGAGCTCAATGGGAGGTTTAGGTGGCTCTAGCAAAACATCGAGAGGTTGGGTTCTAGTGGATCATCATCTTCTTCCTTGATGAATAACTCAGCATCATCTTCAAGGTTGGGTTCGATTAAATGTTTAAGAGATGCTACCTTATCCTCTTTAATTGGATCAGGCTCAGGACATGAATCTGCCTT
Organism: Saccharum hybrid cultivar R570; assembly: GCA_038087645.1. Classification (NCBI taxonomy): domain Eukaryota; kingdom Viridiplantae; phylum Streptophyta; class Magnoliopsida; order Poales; family Poaceae; genus Saccharum; species Saccharum hybrid cultivar. The sequence goes on from JAQSUU010000038.1 coordinate 10,164,895, forward strand.
AGCATTTAAAGAATGAGTAATGGACAAAGGGAGTTTAAAATTTTTCCCAAGGCAAAAATTCAATTTCCCTGTTTGTCCCTCTTAAATAAGCCTTTCAATTGGTTGTCCTATTAACAGTCAAACTCCATGATATCAAAGATATAGAAGCTTAAGTGAACCATGGTGTGTTTTACCTGGATAGGGAGCACATATAAAATGCCCAAACTTAGGACAATGTGTCCTAAAGGGCTTTTCAAAAATTTTTGTTGTTGGGGTTAATGGCATGTGTTTTAATAAATCATGAGCAAATGATGCAAACATGATATTAACACTCACAACTGGATTATAACGGGCTTCGAAAGGGTCTCTATGAATTTGGCAATGAATCGAGGTAGAAGGTGAATCCAAGTGGATCACATCAAGGGAAAGCTCTGGTTCTTCTAACCACTCATTGCTTATGATAGACACTAACTCTTTTGTAGTCCTTTTAAAGAAAGCTTCCTCAGAAGGATCTAGAGGTTCTTTATGGAGTGATGATTTCTTAATCTCCTAGGGCTTGCTTGTTGAGTAATAATTTGAAGTGTTTTCATATTCAGTAAAAAGTTTGTCCTCGAAATCGAGCATAAAATCTGAAAGTGAAGTTTCCTCCTTTTCTGGTGGCTCAAAAATTGGGATACTGAGGGTTGTGGTGGATTTGGTAAAGATTCAGGCTCAGCTATCTGGGATTCTTTCTCTAAAGGATTCTCCTCTAGTGGTTCTTTAGATTTATTTGCTATAATTTGGACTAAGATTTTTCTTGCTTTTGGAGCCGAAAGATGCAAGAATGATCCTCTTGAAGCTATGTCAAGAAACTTAGAGGTTTTCTTTTTAAGACCCATATAGAAATGTTGAAGAAGAATAGGGTCTTGTAAGGCTAAGTTTGGTCTAGAGTCTATAAGAGAATTAAAACGTTCCTAGGATGTGGCCAGAGATTCATTATCTTCTTGTTTAAAAGATAGGACCTTGGCTCTAAGGCTGACTACTTTAGAGATGGGAAAGAAGTCTAAGCAAAAGCTAGAACGCAAGGTTCCCCAATCTCCTTGCTTCTTCTCTATGGTTCGTTTATACCATTTTTAGCTCTTCCCTTCAAAGAGAAAGGAAAAAGCCTCCATCTTAAAGTCTCATCAGACATGCCCTCTATACGAAGGCAGTCACAGGTCTGCTCGAACTGTTGTAGGTGTAGGTAAGGATTTTTGTCTACCTTTTCTGAAAAGGATTGGTTCTGAACCATTGCAACCAAACACGGGCGTAGCTCATAGGCAGGAGTTAGGATGGGCTTTGATGATTCTTTTGGCCTATGACTGGTGCTTGTGGGTGCAGCATATTGGTAGATGGGAGTGGAATCTATGGCATCCATAAGGATGAAAACAAAAAGAAAAATGAAAAGTATAATATAAGGTTAAGCTCAACAACTGTTTTTCCTCCCTAGCAACGGTGCTAGAAATGCCTGTTGGTATGAATTAAATGTAAACAAGATAATAAGGTTATCCGCAAGCGCACAGATAGTATACCGATGTAGCACTTCACCCAGGAGTATTCCAGAGTATCGTTATTTATATTTTACCATAGGGAGGAACATATGAGAAACTAAACCTATGCTTAAACCCCTGAGAAGCAAGCAAGGACGGAGAGTATAGGGCTATAGAGAAGATCACTAAGGTCTCTAGTTCTAACCTTCGCAAGCTATGTTATGATTGTTCCAATGGGGACATTACTTAAGAAAGACACCAGCAGAGGATGTTTTTCTTAGCAACCAGGTCCTACTAGTCCTACAAACGGGAGGTGGACTATGGAAGATTCAATGAGGTAAAGTCACCCTCGCAAGCTACCACCGATCCGGAAAGTAGGGTGCATCTATGAGTAATCAATGTTTAAGTGCCACGCTTACACTATGAATACTACTTCAATTAAGGGGCTACCAAGATTAAAGCACTCAAAAAGAGTCGCAAACCAAAAGAATAATAATAGCAATGCTACTTACTCGAATTAGAAGCTGAATACCAGAGAAATATTAGAAGCAAGCTCCAATGAAACTTGATCCCACAGGTACAAGCTATAGAGGTGGCACCAATAGACTAGCAACTCCTCTAAACTCTTCACTAACACTCTATCTCTCTATCTCTAAATAAGACTAGTCCTAATCTTTGAAAGACTACAAGACTAATATCCTCTTGAATGCTTGGCTCTTAATGTTATCTAGGGTTTCTTGATTGTAGAGGAGGCTCAGGGTTTCTACCTAGGACTGAGGATGCTCTAACCCAGGGGCTAGGGTCCTGGTTATATAGGCCAGTGGGATACATCGGAGCCCTCGGATCAAACCAACCCTTATCAACGGCGAAGATGAAAACACTAAGGCGGTGAAGAACTAACTTGCGAAGGAAGCTGACAGGTGGGACCCACCTAGGTTGGCCGACCTTGGGTGGGGTCGGCCGACCTGGGTGAATGTTAGGTGGGCCCCCCTTTGGTGGCTTGTCTTCTCATGTTCTCTAGAATCTTGTTGACTTGGTTTCCGCGTAGAATATGCTTTTTAGTCTGACATGTGGACAATCTTGGGCTCTCTTCCTATTTAATCCCTGCAAAACACAGATTCACCAAAACTCATGGAATTATGTCAGTTTGTCCCCTATTCTTTGTTGGTGATTCCTTTTATGCAATTATTTTGAGTCAAGTTGACGGTTCATGATGGTTGTTAACTACCATCAACACCTCCATTGTTACGGCTGCTCTTCACCATGAAGCTCTTGGATTTTGAAGAATGGGCTTGATCTTCTTGATTTAAGGTTTGTAACAAGCATCCACTCCTTTGATTTTGTTGCTTTACTGGTGTTTTGATGGCTACATTGCTTGATTTTCATTCTAGTTGTTTCTTCATTTTAGAGAGCAATTTTCAATTAGTTTTTGTGGAAGGCATCCAAACAAATTGTGGTGAATCCATCATCCAAAAGGTTGGTGTCTATGAACCTATTTAAATTCCTAGGTAATTACATGATGGTTTTGATGATTGTTAGTATGTGATGCTATATTTAGTTCTTGTTAGGAGTAGAGTAGATTCTTTTATAATTTTGATGAGCAAATTAATCCATGTGTCACCTACCAACACATTGTTTGGAGCTGCATTATTGTTCATGATCAAATCACTAATTTTAGTTTTTTTATAAAAATGTGTCTCCATTTTTATGTGGTACGAAGTAGAATAATTGTTTTTGATTAGTGTACAATAATTGTTTTTATGGGGCTATGATTTTCAATTTATATGGGGCTACCAATTTTAATTTTCCAATAATTAGTGTAGAATAATTTTTCCTAAAATGGGGTGACTAAATTAAATAAGTGTAGAATAAATTGTACTTTTGAGCTACAATTGTTGTTCATGAAGATCGACTTATTATTAATTTCTCTGTAATTACTGTCTCAATATTTTTTGTGCAGAGTTGGATCAAGAGTGGATGTATCTGTTACGAATGGACAAGCGGTTCATGCTTGGCATCGGCAAGTTTCTCACCGATGCCAAAGCCGATGCTAGGGATGGGAGCCTTATCTTCTGCCCATGCAAAGATTGCAAGAATCAAAGGAAATGGGCTCAAACAGAGTCTATACAAATGCACTTGCTTACCAGGGGGTTCATGCCAAACTATATGATATGGAGTATGCATGGGGAGGTTGGTGTGAATGTTCTGCAGGAAAACAATAATGATGTGCCATGCCTGACGTAGCCCTCCACGATGTTGTTACTAACGAGGAACCCGATGTTAACACAAAACCTATGGCTATCATTAATGATGTGTTTAGAAATACGCTAGCTTATGACACCAAGCATGAGGATGACATTTCTCAGCTGTTACATAATGTAGAGAGTGAATTTCTTAGTGATAGATAACTAAGAAAGCTAGAGATAATGAGACAAGATTGAAAAACACCATTGTATAAGGATTGTCCATTGAGCAAACTGGAAGCTAACATCATGCTATTAGAGTTCAAATCTACAAACGGATTGAGCGATAAAGGCTTTCATCAGTTGTTAGGTATAGTAAGGAAACTGCTCCTAGAAAAAATGAGTTGCCAGAAAATACATATTTGGCCAAGAAAATGATTTGCCCCATCAGCCTAGAGGTTGAAAAAATCCATGCGTGTTCCAATAATTGCATATTGTACCATGGACACGAATACAAAGACTTGGATGTGTGCCCCAAGTGTGAAGCTTCACGGTACAAGGAAGGGCCATCAAATGAGGGTACCAAGACTAGAGGAGGGCCCATAAAGGTTGTTTGGTATTTCCCTATAGCTCCACGGGTGCATAGGTTGTTTGCAACTGCAAGGTCAGCCAAGCTATTGCGCTAGCATGGCAAAGAGCGTAAGAAAGATACAATGATGAGGCACCCCGCCAATGGGAAGGATTGGAGGACTGTCAACTATAAGAACATGGGTGGAGAGGTAAGGCACCTTTGGTTTGGTTTGAGCATAGATGGGATGAATCCTTTCGACTAGGTTAGAAGCAGTCATATCACCTACTTAGTGACACTATGTATATACAACCTTCCACCTTAGCTCTATATGAAGCGGTCGTGCATCCAGATGCCTCTACTGATCCAAGGGCCAAGACAATCTGGGAATGACATCATGTGTTTCTAGAACCAGTGATAGATGAACTAGTGGAGATGTGGGAAATAGGTGTGAAGGATGTTTGGGATGAGTACAAAAAGGAATATGTCACAATCAAGGCATTATTTATCGTTATAATCATTGACCTACTAGGGCGAGGTTACTTGTTCAGAGAGAAGACAAAAGGGTATACTGGATGTGTCGAGTGCTTGGACGACATCGATGTGGTACATCTAATGGAATACAAGATACACATTGATTACCTGCACAGGAAGATAGGCAACACCTTATTCAGAACAAGGGTGCTCATGTGGCCTGGCACAAGCGCTTCATTAAGCTTGATCACCAGATGTCTTCGGATGATGAGGACGACTGTGAATCTTCACCACCCAGAAATGATCACTCACCATCTCCCAATAGAGGAGGTCATGCCTCCTCCCTCTCTATCACCCCCGAGAAAACATAAGTCTTCTTCTTTTCCTCCTCGTCCTCCATCTTCATCAGCCTTGACAAAATAGAAGTCTCCTCCTCCCTCTTCATCAGCCCTGAGAAAATAGATTTCTCGTCCTCCTCCTCCATCTCCGCCCAAAACAAGATCAAAGGCATCCTCGTAGTTGCAGAAAAGGTCCTCAGATTCGGTCACTAATGCTCCCAAAGTGGACCCAAAAAAAGGATGATCAGTGGCTGCATTACAAACTTGATGAACCAAAAAAAAGCCAGAAAAATGCTGCAAGGATGATTGCACTAAATTCTAGAATTTATTTGTCTCACAGCCTGAGTGGAGGGAAGTCCAAATTCAAAAGGCAAACAGAGAATAAGTATAATCAAAGAAGAGTCGAAGAAATAAACCAAGAAGATCGGATGTATATGCAACAGATGGTCCAAAATAATCCGGAATTAACCATGGATGAGGCCACACAGATCTATTATGATACAAAAGAATATGAGATGGCAAAACCCACAATCCAGTATGAAAGAGGAAATTTGTTGGTGGATGAGGAGGCGTATAAAAATTTGACAACATATATGTGTGATTTGCATGATTATTACATGGCCCAAGCAATAGAGATGGAGCAGATGGGTTTTGAAGTTATTATCCGCAAGCCGCTTGTTTTTTATTATCCTGATAAAGAGAAGCACTTTGTCGGTTATGAGTGCTTATTTCAGCTATATCAGAGACGCTCTCTCGATACACAACTATTGACGTTGTGGACTATGTAAGTATCCTACTTGCACGATATTATAATTAACTACTCTCTTGATACACAAATAGTTAACAACTGGACATTTTCCATGATTTATGCAGGTGTGTAGCAAAATATTGCTTAAACAAAAGATACGCTCATATTGCCTTCTTGGACCCCGAGCTAGTCAATGAGAAAACATGCGGAGGCATGCATGAAAATAAAGTGGAAGATCTGACAGAAACATTGGTTGAGATTTTCGAACAATTCAAGATGAATAAAAAACCTACATACTTCTAGCCTACAACTACGAGTATGTGTTTTTTGCCCTTATTTTTATGCTTCTTTTTTTAGTTACAATTATTCATTAACTAGGATTTTGTGATTGCAGCAACCAGTTCGTCTTCATTGTTATTGATATTAGCAAAAATCGTATCGAGGTGTGGGACTCAAAGAAAAAGGTGTGGGACTCAAAGAAAAAGTGACTTTCTTTGCTTGATCCCCTAGTCACAATGCTTAATAAGTAGGTGAACCTAATAACATATTATTTTATAATCACACATAGCACATTCTAATGTTGTCCCTTTTTCACACTTTATAGTGTGGTATAGTATCTAGGGAAAATGATCGATGGGACGAAGGTCCTATTCCAAGTTGCACCAATGGAATTAGAGACCCTAATGCAGCCGGCTAGAAACAATGAATGTGAGTTCTACATAATGTGGGCAATGCTTCGCTACCTCGGTGGGAAATCAAAAGTTGTAGATGCTTTGGTGTGTATAATTCCCATTTCATTTATATTTGTTAATTCAACAAAATGATCTACTGTTTTGTCTTACATTTGTCCCTTTCAATATCATGTTTTTTGAACGATAGCGCAATAAATTTAAACACCAATGGCTTTTAGATATGGAGATCATAGCACTGTAATCAGAGCTAGCATCCTTCATCGTATCCGAGATATTGGAAAGAAACGAAACATTCTTCATTGTACAGTCCATGAAGTACGAGGCACAGTATGGGCCAGAGCGGCTCACTAGACTATTGTAATTTCTTTTTTTATTTTGAGGGATTGAGATCTTTATACATTTAAACTGTAACCGTAACATTTGTAATATTTAATGTTGATGGACCTGTCGTCTATGTAGAGAATATAAAATGAAACCCGATTCCAAAAAACAATAAAATAAATTATAAAAATAATTAAAAATGAAAAAATATCACTGTCGGTTAGCACAAAACTAGCAATGATGGTAAAGAGGGCACTGTCGGCTTGAGATACGAGCCGACAGTGTTGCTCAAGACATCACTACCGGTTTTACATGCAAACCGACAATGTTGTTGAAGCCATCAATGTCAACTTGAGCTACTAGCCGATAGTGTGGCCTTCACCAACACTGCCGGCTTAAGCCTTCAACCGGCAGTGTTGGTCAAGGCAACACAGCCGGTTTGGGCCACAAAGGTCGGCTTGAGCCACAAATCGGTGGTGTTGTTTGACTGAACACTGTCGGCTTGGGCCACAAACCGGTAGTATTGGCTCAACTGGACACTGCCGGGTAGCGCCAGGAACCGACAGTGGTCTCTCATTAGCACCGGTGGTTTTGTGTTACCGGCAGTGATGTGACCCCATCACTATCGGTATGCCACTCTTGGTTCAAAATCCGACAGTGAAGGGGGGTTTTGAACCGACAGTGATGTGATGAACTGGGGTAGTGCCTGATGTGTTTAAGTCCAGTTGCTCAATTTGGAATCAGTCAAATTATACTTGAAACAAATGCAACAAATTAATTTGTAGAAAGGCCTGACCTCACCAAAGATGGATAGGGGTGTGGATGGGTGCTTGTTCCGTTAGATTAGAAACTTCATTAGCGAGTCTTTTGTGCTATGTGGGATCCGGGTACGTTCGAGATCATGCAACAAAGTGGTTAATCGCCTAGCTTTGTATGGAGTGAAAGCTATTGCTCAGGGTAACTGCTTTGGTCTCTAGCGATCTGCCTAGAGCCAATAATAGTTTACAAAAGACATCCACTTCCTTATTAAAAAAATTAGCAAATTTGGGTACTGATGTCGTACACGCAAAGAGCAACTCCAGCAGGGCTCCTACTTGACCTCCCATAGCTAAATATATGTGCCTAGGCAGAAAACGCAGCTCCAACATAGCCCCTACTAGAGCCCCCAATTTGGGGTGGGCACCCAAAGCCACCCTCCAGACCCCATTCCTATGGGAGAATGTGGGCTCACCCCTCGGCCCCCATCCAGCTGTTGTGGCCGTTTCTCCCCTGCGCCTGTACGAATTCTTCTTCACCGGCAACCTCAGCTTCCCTCCCTAACCGGCGACCCACCCCATTCCCTTGCAACGGCAGCCTCCCTTGCTCCGACGTAGCGGTACCAGCCCGATAGGAGCCTTTGCCCTCCCGGCGCGGCCTCCCCTGCAGCTCCTCCCAGTGCAGCAGCCCTAGCCCAATGGGATCCCCACCGGTGCGGTCCCTGCCATCCCTCGATGAGCGGAGGTCTGCCTCGAGCGTATCTCATGATCTCGCCAATTCCCCCGACGAGAAAGGCGGCCTTTCTCTGAGGTCGTGGGTGGATCTACAAGAACACTAGAGCAAGCACGTGAGCCTACTCTGATGGACGCGGGCAAATCCGCTGGCGTGTTGCTTTGATGCGTGGCCTGCTGCTACTCCAGGGCACGGACGCTCCTCTAACGCCCGGTCCCCTTCCCCGCCATGTTGGCCCGAGAGCGCTCGTCTCTTTTGCGTCCGGCCTCTGTGTGTGGAGGTTGTGGGGAACAAACATTTGAGTCAATGATGAGTGGGTCCCTCATGTCATTGTCTACCAATATGGATTTGAGAGCCTTCATTTGGATGGTGCAGTTGGAGTGAAAGCAAAATTTTGAGCACCCAAGAGTAGGGGAGAGCACCCAAATCACTACCGGATTCGGTTTCTTTGCCGAGTGCACGAGGCACTCGGCAAAGCCCCAATTACACTCAACAAAGCCTTTGCCGAGAGTAACACTCGATAAAAGCCACTCGGTAAAAAAGTCATCAGCAAAGCCATCTTTGCTGAGTGCTTTTTGTCGGACACTCAGCAAAGGGTTTGTCGTGTGTTAAACTGACACTCGGCAAAGAATTTTCAGAAAAAATAAAAAAAACATTCACCACGTCTGTCGACACTCGACAAAGAATTTTCGCAAAAAATAAAAAAAACAGCCACCACGTGCGCTGGGGCTGGCTGTCCGTGCACCGCCGGCCGCCGTTGGTGCCCCCGAGGCCGTCGCTCAAGGCCCCCGCTGGCCGTTGCGGGTGGCCCTGCCGGCCGACGCTCGAGGCCGTGCCACCGCCGCAGCCAGCCGTCCACGTCTCGCCGCCCAGGCACGGGTGCTCCACCTCGGGCCGCAGGATCGTCTGCCCGCGCAGGCTTGTTGTCGTACGCTCGTGCAGGCTGGTCCTCCGGCCATGGGGCCGAGCTCCACCGCGCAAGCCACGACGGCAGGGCGAGCTTCGGCACATGGTCCTTGGCCGTGGGGGCGAGCTTCGCCATGCAGGCCATGACCATGGGGGCGAGCTCCGCCGTGCAGCGCAAGGCCACGGGGGCGAGCTCCGCCGCTCGGGCCACGGCTGCAGGGGCGAGCAGATCAGGCCATCCACGTGGTCTTTGTGCTCACGGACGGTGATCGGTTGTGCTGCTATGCCGGAGAGGAAGGCGTGCGGAGATGATAGAGAGAGAGAGAGAGTCGTGTGGCCCAATTCCACTTTTGCGATCGTTCACCGCTTTCTATTCGAGCGAATGATCCGACGACACTTCTTCTTTCCTTTCCCGTCCCGTTCCCTTTCCCTTTCCATCCAATGTCATTTCATTTCATCTTCTTCCTCATCGCTCTCCTCTTTGATCCGCTCTCCTTCCTCCAGATCGCACCACCGTCGCCTCCGCTTGCAAATCCATGTCTAGACTCGAGCTATTGCTGCGAGCGAGCTCGGGTTGGGGTTCAGGCCTCTAGGGTTTCGCCTCCCCGCTCCTGGAGCCCATCACCTTGGACCTTGGCCTATCGGGTTAGGGTTGGGTCACGGCTGCGGGGGCCATGGGTCGGGGGGCTACGGCCGATGCGGCGATTGCCGAAGATCAGGAGGCTATAGCGGCAGCGGGGCAAGGGATCTCCTGGGTGGATTCAACCGCCAAAGCCGAGTGAGCAAGCAAGCAAACCACCCCACCCGCAGCTGCAAGCAAGCAAGAAGGAGCCGCCTCCTCAGCCTTCTCGGCGGCGTGTGACCGGTCGACTGACCATTGCATCCAACCCACCATGGAGGCACCACCGGGACCGGAGCCCATGGAACTCGACGCGCCATCGTTTCCCAATCCTAGCAGTGGTGCAGCGACATGGAAAGGTGGAGAGGATCAACACCTGTGTGGAAGCTAGAGTGGGGCTTCAACAAAAAGGTCTGTACCGTGCTGTGGCCCTGGATGTTGTAGGCATACAAAAGTGATTCAAACAAGATCTGTTGGTAGATAATGAGATTTGGCATGTGATCTTGCACACCATGTGTTTGTAATATGCCTATGAAAGGTTAAGTAGTTTCTCCTTTGTTTCCTGCAGGTTATGGCTAAGGCACGAAGAGAAGGCATTTGTGATTTATGGTTGCATGCATCAGGTATGATCATCCCTTTCATTCCAGGTGGTTCTATTTTTGTTTAAACCAATCTTTGTTTCCATCTCATTATATGGAATGAATAAGAGCATATTTGCATGCTTGCAGTAATAGAAGGAAGCCAAAGAATAAAAGGGCTAAGTGGCGTTTCATGTGCTGAAGGTGATCGCCAAGAATAGGAGAAGATCAATGAACTTTTCAGGAAGCCTCTCTATATGGGGCCGGTCCATAGGCTCGCCCCTTTGCCTATGCGTAAAAAAATCATTTTGTTGAATGCTTCAGTTCTAGGCTTTCTGCTTACCTGAGAGAGCATTAGGATCAGGCATTCGCATTACATTGAATCTTTAGCTGATACATCTATCACTGTTGTAGTGAATTTGTGATTTTTAAGAAGGTTCAGCATTTCGGACCATGATGGCTTCTAATATACACCTTATGCAGAGACTTGCCATCATTCCAGAAGATTTTGGTGACTATGGATTCCTACCTGCTGGTCGTGATCACATTACCCCTTATCCTTCAGGTGATGTTGTTCTTTTCTTGTATTTGATACTCTGGATTAAAGAGAATTTGGTGCTGTTCATTCTTTGTCACCATGTATAAGATGCCTGTATATTTTCAAGCCAGATGATTGACAATGATATGCTAAACCAAAATTGCGGTCACAGTTCATGTAACAAGATGTTTCTAGGCACACAACATTTATTGTTTCTTTATCGAACTTTAAATCTTACCATAACTACATAAGACATAACAGATAATTTTGTGCACTCTATAATCATGACATACATTTCCTCTTCCTCTGCGTGATATACAAATAAAATGCACTTACAGTGGCTGCCGCATGGATATTACCACATGGATACTTGAACTTTCAGTTTGATTGTTTCAACATTCTTCTAGAAAAAAATTGTCATGAATTTTGACTGCTCTATTTAGTAGATGTATAAACTATATAGTAGCTGCAGTATACCTATGCATTTTTGGAGGATGACTATGAAATTAGTGTTTCTATGGTGCAGCTACAACATCTGTGCATCCATAATTTCTGATTTTACATTTTGAATTGGCTCCAATGCTGGGTTTCTTGGTGCAGCTAGCACCTTGGATTTTTGTTGGCTTGCAGTGATGTAGCCTACAGGTTAGGACGGGCAACCTGGCAATGGATAGCTGCTTGCATCTGCAAGGCAGGCAGAGCAGGCAGGAATTAGGTCCATAGTCAGCTCTCAATGGCAGGTATCAGATATAAATTGTGCCTTACATATCATTGTCTTGAATTCTTGATTCTTCATATGTAGATGACCTGCAATAGACTCACTGTGCCTTTTTCTAATATGCATATGCAAAGTTGTCACACTATTAAATATAGTCTACTCCACCATATCAGATCAGATATAAGGAGAACATGGATGTTCTAAAGCCATCTTTTTATACACAATTATGTTTACACTCAATTTTCATGGGCGCATGCATCTTATCATAGTCATATCCATCCCGTCTATTAAACATCTCCGCTTATTAGACATGCCAATAGTACTTCGGCTTTTTACTTAGCAAATTGTGTTCTTGGTACGGCTGAAGGACATTAAAGTGTTAGTATTTTTGTGGTGCATGTTAGATTGTATGCTTCCTGCTTAGCCAGCTCTGAAGTAAATAAATCTAAAAGGCATCAAGACATTTTTTTTGCTTATTACGCATACCAATAGTCTTTCAAGTTTTTTACTTACGATATGTAAGCAGGCTAAAAGGTGTTAAAATCTTAGCATTTGATGCTTCTTACAAGGATGTTGGAGTAGTCTGCATGGAAGCCTGTAGTAGTCTGCATGGAAGCCTTTTAGCTTGCTTAACTCCAGGCGGTTTACAAGGATGTTGGAGTAGTATGCATGGAAGCCTGGCGGCCAGCAGCTTGCTTTAGCAGCCAGCCAGGCTGCAGCCAGCCGCATGGAGGGCGCAGCCGAACGCGCTAAAAATTTTAGAATTGCATGCTTCTTGCAAGGATATTGGATTAGTCAACATGGATGCCTATAAGACAATTTCCTTGGTTGCAGAATGCTCTATGTGATGGATGTATCAATGATCTTTTTGGTGATAAAGGAACTGTAATGTTTCTATATCGCTATCAATCTTTTAACAGTTTAGATGTAAAATACGTTTGTAGGATGTCTATTCCTTAAGTTACCCTTTTATTTTTTATATAAACTCTTAAAGATTGCCTTAATTTTTTTGATTATCATAACTTACATTTTACAACTTGTTGTAATTTATGCAGATTGGTAGAGGCAAGACTGAAAACGCATTTGGGCCCCCCAGAGGACATTGTTAATGACATGAACACCAGAGGGAGTGGTCTATGGGGTGATCCTATATTTGGGGAGTTGTTTGCTCAAAAGGCTAAAGGTTGGTACACAAACTAATGCATACTGAATATGTGGAAATTCTGACGACGTTGATTATTTTATTATTGATGCTGATGGTTATATAGTACTGATTTGTGTTAAGAGCTAGATATAGTGGACAGTAAATTTTTTATCTTTCAGAACTTTTGGTCTGACATATCAAATCGGTCATTAGTGGATGTCTCTATTTGGGGCAGCTATTATTATGTTTATTAATTGTGTCATTTTTATTTTACTTGTACAGGTCATTCTTCTGCTCCTACGGTTACTAGTAAAGTGGCTGGTGGTATGAAATCTTTGAAAGCTGAAGGAGAACTCATATCTGAGGACACTCAACAAAGTGGAATTCAGTCAAGGCTGCCATCTGCCCCACCTAGTGATCCTATCACAGTGGCAATTGAAGAAAAGATCAATGTCACTGTTAAAAGGGATGGTGGAATTCATAATTTTGATATTCAAGAAACCCTTGCTCTCCAAGTTCTGAATGACAACAATGGTTTTATCCGGTTGCAGGTTATTTTCTGTATTTTTTCGGGACCTTTTACATTTGATACTGCAATAGTGCGATCTATCATGCGATTTGCTATTGGAAGATTTGTCATAGCAATTAATAGCCTATTACCAGTCTCTTGCGAATTGTTTGCTCTACTACACTACTTTTTTTATAAGAATGGATATGGTATGCTCTTCTCTAATATGTGTTTTACCATTTTTTATTTTTTGCCAAATAATTCTTTATTTTCCATGTTATGTGTATTTCTAGTTTCACATTATATTTTGTATTCTCTATTTTTCTTGTCTTGTTATTCTATGGTTTTCGTAAATAAATTGCTTTTGGTTCTGTGTTTTTAGGAAGCGAAATGAATTAAAATTAAGGCTACCTATGCTTACTTTGCAGAGATGTTGAATAGCAGTTAGATAATAACCTGCATAACTTATGCTCTTTCACTTACGAATATAAGTTGTGTAGTGTAACTTATCTACACAAGTTTTATGGACTAACTTATGTGCTTATGTCTTTCCAAATTATGCCATGAGTTTAATTTCTTAAATTATAGTCATAACTTGTCTTATAATTAGGACAAATATGAGTTCTCTATATACCAAAATTATACTTATAGGAGTCGTTCGGCTGGAATTATAAGCCGGCTGAAAAACACTGTTGGCTGATTTTTCGTGAGAGAAAAATACTGTTCCGGCTGAAAAAACAAGCTGAATAAGACGGATTATAAGCCAGATGAACAGGGCCATAGTTTCATATGTACTTCTCATATGCTATTTAATAATTAGGACCAGTTCATGTCACACCCGGTTTTCTAAAGAACAAAATCAGGCTAATCATATGTGTGTCCAGGAAGTCCACACATACAACAATAGAATAGAGATATCAAAACAATGTTTATATAAAGTGGGAAACATAATATATTAACACTTACAACTATCAGAGTATCGCAGAACGGTGGCTAAGCTTCTGCTCGGGCTCCATTCTTCTCAGGGACGGCTGAGAAATAGTAAGAGTGAGTCCATGTCGAACTCAACAAATATAACACGGGGTTCATGAGGCTCAAAAGGATAGACACTGGTTTACTGCATTTAGCTTTTAATTATCACAGTTTTATCATATGAGTAGCATCAGGTTTGTATTAATCCCACAATAAACATATGATCAATGTAAAGATGAATAATGAATAGCAAAAACACATTTATAGTCATTAGTGATCATCAATACCGTAAGGGTCCAAGGTCACTCGTGACCGTAAGCACGACTGTTATAACAGTTTTACACTCTGCAGAGGTTGTACACTGTAACACCTCAGGTGTTTAGCTCCATAATTGCATTGCATTTGCATGAGCATAAGCATGCATCATTTCATGTTATTTTATGTGGTTGCAACTAATGTGGTTGTTTTTAGAATTTTGTTTGGCTCACATCATGTGACACTAGGTAGTTGATGTAACAAAAGGAAAGAGTAGCTAATTATATCACACAACACCTTAGTTATACTTAGGGTCACTAATGGAGCAAGGTTCATGTTGACCAAAATCACCAAAATGCCCTCCATGGTGTAGTTGACCACCATTTAGCCCTAGGATGCTCTAGTTTGACCAATTAAAAAGTCTAGCTTAGAGACCTTGCATGGAGGAGCACCCTTAAGCAAAGTTGTAGGGAATTTTATGGGGAACAAAAGTCTCAATATGACCATCTCATGAAACTGGCCAGAACATGCTCAAAAATGGCCCACAAGTCAGCTAGAGGGGCTGTCTCAACACTTAGAATTTTTCTAAGTCTCAAAAGTGTCCCTCCAGTTTTACTGTGACCTACTTTGGAAGCTTGTAGTTTGCAAACCAGACCAAACCAGCTCCAACTCATATTGACACTTTTATAGTACACACTTAGCTCTACAACATTGTCAACATCACCATCACCTAGTTCTAAATGGTTTAGGAGATATGGTGTCTAGAAAATCGGGTTTCAGTCGGCTTAATGACTGAAACTACGTTTCAGTTTCGAAGTGCACCACTTTGGAGCTCTGTGGTTTCAAATCCAGGCCGAATCATTCCTTGAGCCAATTGACAAAGTTGTAGTCCTCATGTAGCTCTACAACATTGCCAACATCAACCACGCCTGGTTCTCACTGGTTTGGGAGTTATTCATCGACGAAGTAGCTCTGTCAGTCACCTTTTCGGACGTCGATTCAGTCAAACGGGTGTTCTTCAGAGACCGTCGTGGCCGACCGGCCGCAGGCCGTCGTCGACGCGTGGCCACGCGGTGGCAATCGTACGCCGGCCGTGGCCCCACCGGTCAGTCCACCGGGCCTTCAAGGCCGCCACGACGCACCGGAGCTGCCCCCATTTCCTCTCCCTCCCTCATTCGGCTTCGACACGGAGAAACTGAGCCGCCATTGCCGCCTCCACTCCGGCGAGCTCGTGCGCGCTCACCACCGCACCGTAGCCCACCAAAACTCGTCCACTGCTCCGCCTTGAGACCCCCTCCATCCTCCACCTCGCAGTGGGGTCAATTGTGCGGAGGTAAGACAGCATTGCCATCTCCGCCACCGTCCGCCTCGGGCATTTCTCGCCGGAGCACCCCCGTGGCGTGGCCGTGCTTCCCTAGCGTCTCCCTATCTTCCGTCCTTGGTGTGTCGCGCCCGCATTGAGCCACTGATGCTCACCGGACCGGCCAGTAGGGCTGAGCAGCCGTCTAGCTCGTCGGAGACGGCATGCCGCGGCCGCGGGCCACCATTGCCATCGCTGACTACCTTAGCTGCCGCCGTAGCCCTCTTAGATGGTACCCTTAGAATCTTATCGAGGTGGGGAACATGACGGTGCACTTGGCCTCGCCGAAACCGCTACCGGCGGCGAACTCCGGCCACCGTGCCTTTCCCCTGTCATCTCTCTCTCTGACTGCGGGCCCGCGCTGTCAGCCCCACGCGCGCGGGCGGGACGGCCTGAGCAGGCCGCGCGCGTAGTTGGGCCGCGTCCGCGTAGGGGCCGGCCCAGTAGCGAGTTGGGTTCGGTTTTTGTTTTTCTTTCCATTTTGTCACAGATTTTAGTGATGTTTGGAAAATGTAGATCTAGGGTTTTACTTGCCTAAAAATTATGAGATAAATTTTGTTAGGATCTACATGGTGTGTAGTATTTTAGAAAAATATGAATTGGTTATGTGATGTTTAGTTTCTGGGAGATTTAAATAGGTTTTTGAAATGTGTTTTAGATTGCATGCAAACTTGTTTAAATCATATCTTGAGTTTTAGTGTTCCAAAAATTATGAAATTTGGTGGGTAGGCTAATTTATACTTGCTCTAGCTTTGGTAAAAATTTGGGCAGTAGTGCTTAAGTACTTTTCAAGTTATAATGCTATCTTGTTATTTTAGGAAATACTTAAATGTATTTTAGTAATTTTTCTACATGTGCAATGTTCTTATAACTTTTTGGAGAATGTCTTGGTACCCTAAAGTGTCCAAGAAAATTAGGAAATCTGTTGTTTGACACATTTGCTTTGATTTGTTAGTTATACAAAAATCAGCCTTTTGGGCTTGTGAATTTTGTTTAGGGAGTTTTTGTCTAAAAATAATTTAGGGTTGAGATCTAAAAATAATTGAAGTGCATTTCTTAAGCTTTCCAGATTGTCTTAGATCATATCTTTTAGAGTTAGGAATCTTCAGTTATGTTAGAATCTTTGAGCTGCTGTCCAGAATGTCTTACTGTTGTATTTTGGTGTTGGATGTGGTAACCTAAGTAATGCTACTCTTGTAATTGTTAGGTGCTAGGGCCTTAACCGAAAAAGAACAGCTATATCTTAGGTTGGGTAGATTAGGTAAGTACTTCTCCACCGGAGAAGAGATTTGCACGTATTGATGAAGTGACTTGAATAGAGTACTTTCATTGCTGAAATGCATTTCATTCCGAGCATGTTGCACCCATTGTGCATCCATGATATTTATTATGCATTCATGCAATAGGTGTACCGGAGGGGGTGACACTCCTCGAGTTCGAAGGAGCAATTCCAGAGGAGGACCAGGAGCAGCAGAAGGAGCCCGAGGATCCAGCAGGCGAAGGAGTGCCCGCAGACGACCTTCCTTAGTGCCCAGACCACCGGCCCTCAACCTTTCTGAAAGGTAAGCCCCGGTGCATGCTGAACCCATCAATTTATAAATCTATCTTGAGTACTTTTAATTGTTTAATGCATTAAGTTGTAGGAGTTGTATGAAAACAATTGTTGCATTATACCTGTCCTTGCCCAGATATCGTACTTAAATCTTAAATTAGGTTTAGGCACGTGTCAATGCTTAGCCCTGCTTAGTATGGTAGAAGTCGGGTGATTTCCGGTCATCCGCGAGATGTAGGAAGGAGTCACGAGTGGCTTTATGGCTATCGTGGATGGAACCATGCTTTAAAATGAAATTGAGACCGGGCGGGAGTTCGATAGTACAGCCGCAAGACACTTCACGTCTTGGGTGTGGAGCTATGCCTGTCTGAGTCGTTTAAGGACCGATTCGTTGTATGTCCTCGAGTCATGTTGAACGCAGTCTAACACTTAGTTGGCTGGATAAGTCGTTCCGACCGCGAAGCCGAGTAATGTGATTTAGGCCGGGAATCGAATGGTAGGTTGCTTCTTGGAGGAGAGAAATGATGTGCTTGGGGACATTGGCGTGAGACCAAGGGGGTTAGAGTCCCTATCACCTGGCAGTGTGTCGCCCTTGGGGTCGCGACATCATTCGGACCCGTGATTCCTAAATCATATGAAAAGATGGCTTGTGCGACCCTGGCAGGGGCCTACGCGGTGAGTGTTAGAAATACCCCTCCAGCTGGATAGGAATTCGATTCGAATCGCCGTCGCTCCCGGTTAGTGAGCACTTGACTTGAGCAGCGGCAACGTAGATCTCATTAAATGAACAGGTGGTTAAGGGAATGATACGATGTTGCCATAATTCATACCTGCTCTGGATATAATGTTGATAATTGTTTGATTATAATCAAGTGCATGCTTAGTACAGGTGCTAAGATAGATAACAGGTAAATGCTAAAAAGAACTGCTAGTACAGGTTATAAGAGTTTCAATTACTTATGCCTTTATGCAAAATGTGATGTCAGCTAGCCTCTTGTGTAAGCCTTGCATAATCCTTGGTGTCCTCTTATTTCTGGTTTTTGACGGGTAAGTCTAGCTGAGTACATTCCAGTACTCAGGGTTTATTCCCTCCTATTGCATATGATATGCTCTACCAAGGCTTCTGCAAAACTTGTCTCCACCCTGCGGGTGACGAAGACTAGATCACTAGGGCATGATCATCTTTTATGTACTTTCCTGATGCTTTTGCGGGTTGTTGATCACTAAGACTGGTAGTAGTATGTGAACTAATGCGTGTGTTATGCTTCCGCTACTTTATAAACTTGGTTTGTAATAATTGTGACTCCGTGTGTGTAAACTTATTTCGGAACTACTTGTGAAATGTAACGTATGATGTTGTATGTTGAATGATGCGATCTTGGTTGTAAGCAAGTTGGTTTGAAATCCTTCGTGGTTTCGATTGACTACCGGGATTATATGGGCTCAAGTTCGAAAATTTGAGTGCTTCGGTGCTTGTTTTTGTACTTGTGCTCTTATAATTTGGTCGGTTCTGTTACAGCTGGTACCGGAGCATAATTCAACATTAAACACATCGTACGAGTATTTAAAAGCAAAAGTATTTGATTATGAAAAAGGTTAAAACTCTAAAAATTATTTTCATATGTATGCTAGTGATCACATCCCTTAGCCCAAATAAGGACTCTTAGGTGGCTTATTATAAAGACTAACTTGGGGGCCTTGTTTGTTTTTGTTTCATCGTCCATACGACGTGATATTGTATGGATGCCATCCACTTGGGTGGTAATGTATGGATCAATTGCCTTGACGCTCTGGTAAGTGTGAGTTGTGAGAGCATGATCATCCAACCGGCGATCTAGGGGAGAGTAGTTTTGGTGACTTGCATACTTACATGTTTAAACCGTGTAATTATGTAAGCACTTAATTGTGGGAACCTTTATATCGGGTAGCTTTGATACTGAAGTATATACATCAGGGGATGTGTATATGGAAAGTATTTAAATTACTGCTTTCTTGTGTGCTTATATTGGGAAACTATTGGGCTGAAATGAGATTTTCTGCAGGTACACTAACAGCGTAACGAGTAGACCGATAGTTTCGCTTATATGAGAGAACGTATGTATGCCACCGCCTAGCGTTAGAACTTTAGGTTTCTATTAAGGTGAGAGGGCATACGGAATGTGCATGCATCATGTTTAATTATATCATACATATCATTTACTCCCTCCTTAAAAATTTCAATAGTCCCGACTAAATTAAATTTCGTATCCCCTAAATGATCCTCACTTTAAGTCGTATCTTGTTGCTACAGATGGCACGTACCAAGAGGACTGCTCGCAAGTCCACTGGAGGCAGGGCACCTCATCACCAGCTCGCTCCACGAGAGCCCCGCCCTGAGCCCACTGAGGTGGAAAGGCTGAGGGCGGAGTAGGCTGAAGTGACTGCTGCCAGAAATGCAGCGCATCAGCAACTGGAGCAAGTGATCCGTGATCGTGACCAGGAAACACTTGCAGTCCAGAGATTGACAGTAGCACATCGCAACTGTCAACGCATGCTGGTCCATGTCATGAATCAGAGGGATGAAGCCTAACACGAG
This sequence comes from Saccharum hybrid cultivar R570, assembly GCA_038087645.1. Taxonomy (NCBI): domain Eukaryota; kingdom Viridiplantae; phylum Streptophyta; class Magnoliopsida; order Poales; family Poaceae; genus Saccharum; species Saccharum hybrid cultivar. The sequence continues at coordinate 10,184,919 of JAQSUU010000038.1, forward strand.
GAGAACGTTCTGAGAGCTCGTTAGTTTGAGCTCGAGCAACAATTGGAGAATGCTGAAGAATACAATGACAATCTTCATGAAGAAGTGCACCGCCTGAACAACCAGCTAAATCCTCTGCTGCCTCGAAACAACAACGTAGATGAGGACATGGGTTCGAGAATCATCATGGCTGAAGATGATGGTGAAGTGGAGGTCAATGGGCCCCAAGATGCCGCACCAGAAGAAGCACCAGAAGAAGAGCTAGAAGGAGAAGAAGACAGGAGTTAGAGCTTGTTAGCGATGAGGATGGCGGGGAGATCCTTGACACCGACTCTGAGGACGATGCTTAGAGTAGTCATCGCGTAGCTACGATGTTAGAATCGTATTTTGTGCCTCCTGGGGTTGGAGTGAGGCTTTGTAATAACGTGACTTTTGGGATGTAAGGTCGAACCCTATGTTTTCTAGATGTTTAGTTGAACCTGTTAATTTCGATCACAATTGGATGTCTTATTGCGTGTGTTCGATGATGGTGTCACGATTAGCACCCTTCGGTGCTGCGACGAAACCGAGGGCCTCCTATGGTGTGCGACATAAGGTTGTGCTGCTTGGCACGCGCTGGTATCGAGGTAGCTAGTCATGATCCACCATGGAACTCTACCGTTGAGAAGTCTCTTTGTGGTCAGTTTGAAGTAGCCTTTCTCAGTCAACTAAAAATTTTAAGATCGAATCTAAGTACCAGGCAAAAGGTCAAAAATCACGTAGATAATAACGTAAACGGTTCAGTAACTGCTGTGCTCCTTGTGAGTAAGCCTTTATCAAAGTACATCCTGTTGGATTCCCTCGCATGATTGCGCCAATTGATGTGCTTGAATGGATTGTGTGGTTGTGATGAATTATTGTGCCATGAGTATTTTGAGAAGTCTATTTTATGAAGTCAGTTTAACATATTTATAATAATTCATCTACAAATTTCCCACATCATCATTGCTCATTGGCTATGCATTTTGCAGATTCGTATAATCTCCGTCGGGGTCGTGGCAATGAGGATGAGGAACAGCCACCCCCTCCACCACCACCTACCCCCGCTGAGCTGATGCAGACCGTGGTCGAAGGGCAGCGCATGCTGGCAGATGCTATGCGCCAGCTTGCCAACCGGGAGGCTCGTCATGGCCGCCAGGGCCCAGAACCCAATCAGTACAGTGATTTCAAGGACTTTCTTGATACTAAGCCCCCGCTCTTTAAGGAGGCGGAGGAACCACTGCAAGCTGATGAGTGGTTGAACACTATTGAACAAAAGTTTTGTCTGCTTCGCTTGACTGATGAGCTAAAGACTGAATATGCTTCTCACCAACTACATGGTCCAGCGGGTATTTGGTGGAGCCACTATCGTTCCACACTGCCTGCAAATGTCCCGATTGCTTGGGACCAGTTCAAGGCCGCATTCTGTGGGAACTATATTCCTCCAGGTCTTATGGCTATCAAGCACACAGAATTTATGAGGCTATCGCAGGCAATAAAAGCTTGACTGAATATCTGCAATCTTTCAACAACCTGGTAAGGTATGCCACAGAGTTTGTGGATACCGATGCCAAGAAAATTGCTATCTTTAAAAGAGGCCTCGGCCCAAAGCTGATGAAGACTATGGGCACTAGCAAGTGTACTACCTTCAATGAATTTATCAGTGATGCTCTGACTCAAGAGAACAATAACTCTATCTATGCTGCTTCTAAGAGCCACAAGAGGGCACTTGAGTCAGGTGCTTCATAGTCTCGAGCTCCAGCTGCCCCGAGGGCTCCTCCTCACCCTCCTGCCACAAGTGCTAAGTTCCGTCCTCCGCAAAAGAAGGCGCCAGTGAAGACTGGGTTTCGCAAGGCATATACCGTGGCTCTGTCAAAGGGTAATTCGGGCCAAGGCAGCTCCAGTGTCCCTCCTAGCAACATGCCTTGCTGGAACTGCAACAAGCCAGGCCATTGGTCTAGGAACTGTCCTTACCCTAAGAAGAATATCAACCAAGGTGGCCATCAAGGGCACGCACATTATAACAGTATTGAGGAAATCCCATCTGGTGAGGTTGTCACTGCTGGTAAGTTCCTAGTTGACCAACACCCTGCAGTGGTACTTTTTGATTCAGGTGCTTCGCATTCCTTTATCAGTCCTAAGTTTGCATCAAAGTTTGCACATAAATTACATACTGTTGAAGGTGGAGGTTATTGCATTAGCACAGCAAGTGGGAATATTTCCACAAATAAAGTAGTGGGGAATCTTGAGCTTGAGATAGAAGGGCGAAAGTACTCGCTTGCCTTAGTGGTTTTGCCGGGATTAGGCATAGATGTTATTCTGGGCATGAATTGGATGAGTCAGAATGGGGTACTCATTGATACATCCACTTGGGTAATTATGCTCAGAGATCCTACAGATCAGAAGGGTTTTCTGGTACAACTTCCTAGAAAAGTTGATTTGTCTGGGGAAGTTCATGCTGTGCAAGCAAAGGCGTTGGCTGAAATTTCTGTAGTAAATGAGTTTTCAGACATTTTTCCTGATGATTTGCCGGGACTCCCTCCGGATCGGGATGTGGAATTTAAAATTGAGTTGTTGCCTGGCACGGCTCCCATCTCTAGGAGACCTTATAGGATGCCTCCGAATGAGCTAGCTGAACTTAAGGTGCAGTTGAATGAACTTTTGAAGAAAGGGTTGATTCGCCCTAGTTCGTCTCCGTGGGGATGCCCTGCTATCTTTGTGAAGAAGAAGGATCAGACCTTGCGGATGTGTGTAGATTATAGACCTCTGAATGCAGTCACTGTCAAAAATAAGTATCCTCTGCCACGTATCGATATCCTGTTCGATCAGTTGTCCAAAGCTAAAGTCTTTTCCAAGATTGATCTGAGGTCTGGTTACCATCAGATTAAAATCCGTCCCGAAGATATTCCAAAAATAGCTTTCTCGACAAGATACGGCCTTTATGAGTATCTTGTTATGTCGTTCGGCCTGACAAATGCCCCCGCACACTTCATGTGCTTGATGAATTCGGTGTTTATGCCTGAATTGGACAAGTTTGTGGTGGTGTTTATTGATGACATCTTGATATATTCTGAAAAGTGAGGAAGAACACGCTGAACACTTGCGTATTGTTCTCACCAGACTACGAGAACATCAATTGTATGCGAAGTTCAGTAAATGTGAATTCTGGCTTCGTGAAGTACCTTTCCTTGGGCATATGTTGTCCGATGGGGGAATTATGGTGGATCCCACCAAGGTACAGGAAGTATTGAATTGGAAGGCTCCTACTTCGGTTCATGAGGTCCGGAGTTTTCTTGGGTTGGCTGGCTATTATCGTCGCTTCATCCCGGATTTCTCAAAAATAGCCAAACCCATGACTCGGTTGCTGCAAAAAGACACCAGGTTTGTCTGGACTCCTGAGTGTGATGCGGCTTTTCACCAACTGTGTACCCTCCTAACCTCGGCTCTGGTTTTGGCACAACCGGATATTGAAAAAACCATTTGATGTTTATTGTGATGCCTCAGGCATAGGTTTGGGAGGTGTGCTAATGCAGGAAGGCCGAGTGATTGCATATACCTCTCGACAACTTCAGAAGCATGAGGTGAATTATCCAACGCATGACTTAGAACTAGCCACAGTTGTTCATGCTTTGAAAGTATGGCGACATTATCTGCTGGGCAATGTCTGCAATATCTACACAGACCATAAAAGCCTCAAATACATCTTCACCCAACCCGAGTTAAATATGCGTCAAAGAAGATGACTCGAGTTGATTAAGGATTATAACCTTCAAGTGCACTATCATCCTAGCAAGGCAAATGTGGTTGCGGATGCTTTAAGCCGTAAGTCTCATTGCCATTCCCTAGTTGAAACTGATTTTCATCGATCTCGCCTTCTACATCCAGCAGTCTTGTACAACGTCACTGTCAGTTGTACTCTCAAAAGCAGAATTATTGAGCTCCAAAAGACTGATCCTGGTGTATTCCACATAAAACGCAAGATGAAAGAGCAAGAAACTACATAGTTCAGGGTAGATGAAGAGGGTGTACTATGGTTTAAGGATAGATTAGTGGTACCTAAGGACCGAGAGCTTAGAGATCAGATCCTGTCCGAAGCACATTCATCCAAGTTGTCCATCCATCCTGGTAGTAATAAGATGTATTATGATTTGAAGCCACTTTATTGGTGGACCAAGATGCGGAAAGAGATAGTTGCATATGTTGCTAGGTGTGACACCTGCTGTAGAGTTAAAGTTGTGCATATGAAAGCTGGGTTACTTCAACCACTTTCTATCCCAGGTTGGAAATGGGAAGAGATAAGTATGGATTTCATTGTCGGACTTCCTCCTACTATCAAAAATCATAACTCCATCTGGGTAATTGTGGATCGTTTAACTAAATCAGCTCACTTCATTCCTGTTAGAGTGGACTATTGTCCCACTGACTATGCTGAGTTGTACTTTAATCAGATAGTCCGGCTCCATGGGGTACCTCGCACTATCGTTTCTGACCGTGGTCCCAGTTCACTGCTCGCTTTTGGGAGCACTTGCATCACCTTCTGGGAACCAAGTTAGTGAGAAGCTCTGCTTATCATCCCCAGACATCTGGTCAGACGGAACGGGTTAACCAAATCTTGGAAGATCTGTTGCGGGCATGTGTAATATCATCCAAGGGTTCTTGGGAAAAATGGTTACCTCTAGCTGAGTTTTCATATAATAATAGTTACCAAGAGATTATTAAGATGGCCCCATTCGAAGCTTTGTACGGTCGTAAGTGTAGAACTCCACTAAACTGGGTAGAAGCTGGTGAAAGAAGGTATTATGGTATTGATTTTGTTTAGGAAGCTGAGGAACAAGTCCGTACCATCCAAAAACATATGGCTGCGGCCCAAGCTAGACAGAAAAGTTATGCTGATCGTCGTAGAAAACCGCTCGAGTTTGAAGTTGGAGACTTCGTTTATCTGAAAGTTTCTCCAATGAAGAGTGTCCAACGTTTTGGTGTTAAGCAGAAACTTGCGCCAAGATACATGGGTCCTTTCCCGATCATAGGCAAGAGTGGAGCTGTTGCGTACAAAATCCAGTTACCTCCTGAAATGAGTGCCATATTCAACGTCTTCCATGTATCTTAGCTCAAAAAGTGTCTTCGAGTTCCTAAGGAAAGAGTCCCTTTAGGAGATATCAGGCTGGAATCCGATCTAACTTACGAAGAAAAGCCAGTCCGAGTGATCGATACTCAGGAACGAGTGACTAGAAGCAAAGTGGTTAAGTGGTATAAAGTAATGTGGAGTAATCAGGGTAGTGAAAGTGACGCTACATGGGAACGGGAAGACTATTTGCGGGATGGCTGTAAGGAATTCTATGAAAAATGGTACACTTTCCAAATCTCGGGATGAGATTTTTATAAGGAGGGAGGGCTGTAACACCTCAGGTGTTTAGCTCCATAATTGCATTGCATTTGCATGAGCATAAGCATGCATCATTTCATGTTATTTTATGTGGTTGCATCTAATGTGGTTGTTTTTAGAATTTTGTTTGGCTCACATCATGTGACACTAGGTAGTTGGTGTAACAAAAGGGGAGAGTAGCTAATTATATCTCACAACACCTTAGTTATACTTAGGGTCACTAATGGAGCAAGGTTCATGTTGACCAAAATCACCAAAATGCCCTCCAAGGTGTAGTTGACCACCATTTAGCCCTAAGATGCTCTAGTTTGACCAATTAAAAAGTCAGCTTAGAGACCTTGCATGGAGGAGCACCCTTAAGCAAAGTTGTAGGGAATTTTATGGGGAACAAAAGTCTCAATATGACCATCTCATGAAACTGGCCAGAACATGCTCAAAAATGGCCCACAAGTCAGCTAGAGGGGCTGTCTCAACACTTAGAATTTTTCTAAGTCTCAAAAGTGTCCCTCCAGTTTTACTATGACCTACTTTGGAAGCTTGTAGTTTGCAAACCAGACCAAACCAGCTCCAACTCATGTTGACACTTTTCTAGTACTCACTTAGCTCTACAACATTGTCAACATCACCATCACCTAGTTCTAAATGGTTTAGGAGATATGGTGTCTAGAAAATCGGGTTTCAGTCGGCTTAATGACGGAAACTACGTTTCAGTTTCGAAGTGCACCACTTTGGAGCTCTGTGGTTTCAAATCCAGGCCGAATCAGTCCTTGAGCCAATTGACAAAGTTATAGTCCTCATGTAGCTCTACAACATTGACAACATCAACCACGCCTGGTTCTCACTGGTTTGGGAGTTATTCGTCGACGAAGTAGCTCTGTCAGTCACCTTTTCGGACGTCGATTCAGTCAAACGGACGTTCTTCAGAGACCGTTGTGGCCGACCGGCCGTAGGCCGTCGTCGACGTGTGGCCACGTGGTGGCAACCGTACGCCGGCCGTGGCCCCACCGGTCAGTCCACCGGGCCTTCAAGGCCGCCACGACGCACCGGAGCTGCCCCCATTTCCTCTCCCTCCCTCATTCGGCTTTGACACGGAGAAACTGAGCCGCCATTGCCGCCTCCACTCCGGTGAGCTCGTGCACGCTCACCACCGCACCGCAGCCCACCAAAACTCGTCCACTACTCCGCCTTGAGACCCCCTCCATCCTCCACCTCGCAGTGGGGTCAATTGTGTGGAGGTAAGACAGCATTGCCATCTCCGCCACCGTCCTCCTCGGGCATTTCTCGCCGGAGCACCCTCGTGGCATGGCCGTGCTTCCCTAGCATCTCTCTATCTTCCATCCTTGGTGTGTCGCGCCCGCCTTGATCCACTGATGCTCACCGGACCGGCCAGTAGGGCTGAGCAGCCGTCTAGCTCGTTGTAGCCGGCATGCCGCGGCCGCGGGCCGCCATTGCCGTCACTGACTACCTTAGCTGCCGCCGTAGCCCTCTTAGATGGTACCCTTAGAATCGTATTGAGGTGGGGAACATGACGGTGCACTTGGCCTCGCCGAAACCGCTACCGGCAGCGAACTCCGGCCACCGTGCCTTTCCCCTGTCATCTCTCTCTCTAACTGCGGGCCCGCGCTGTCAGCCCCACGCGCGCGCGAGCGGGACGGCCTGAGCAGGCGCGCGCGTAGTTGGGCCGTGTCCGCGTAGGGGCCGGCCCAGTAGCGTGTTGGGTTCGGTTTTTGTTTTTCTTTGCATTTTTGTCACATATTTTAGTGATGTTTGGAAAATGTAGATCTAGGGTTTTACTTGCCCAAAAATTATGAGATAAATTTTGTTAGGATCTACATGGTGTGTAGTATTTTAGAAAAATATGAATTGGTTATGTGATGTTTAGTTTCTGGGAGATTTAAATAGGTTTTTAAAATGTGTTTTAGATTGCATGCAAACTTGTTTAAATCATATCTTGAGTTTCAGTGTTCCAAAAATTATGAAATTTGGTGGGTAGGCTAATTTATACTTGCTCTAGCTTTGGTAAAAATTTGGGCAGTAGTGCTTAAGTACTTTTCAAGTTATAATGCTATCTTGTTATTTTAGGAAATACTTAAATGGATTTTAGTAATTTTTCTACATGTGCAATGTTCTTATAACTTTTTGGAGAATGTCTTGGTACCCTAAAGTGTCCAAGAAAATTAGGAAATCTGTTGTTTGACACTTTTTACTTTGATTTGTTAGTTATACAAAAATCAGCCTTTTGGGCTATTGAATTTGGTTTAGGGAGTTTCTGTAAATAATTTTAGTTCAAATTTTTACAGTGGTCTCTTTTTGGTTCATAGAGCCTCCTATAATTTTGTAGAATTTTAGAAGCTGTTTACATATATGTTTAAAATTCCACTTAATTACTTAAGTGAATTAAGAAATGAGTTTAAATAAATATTTTAGGTAGGCACACCTTACTTTCTGGTGTTGTTGTGACCTATGTGAACTTGTGGTAACATTAGTTTGGTCTTAAGGGATGTTTGCCACATAAATAAATATTTAATCTTTGCAATTCTAGGTTTTCTGGACAGCTGGTAGTATTTCTAGGTTTGACCTTTGATAAAGGTGGTTGCTGGAAAACTTGTAAATACCAAAGTTGTAGTAAGCTTGATAAACTAGCTTGTATCAAAATTTGGGAGCATTTGGCTTAGTAGTTTGGGAGTTATTGCTGTTTAAAATGACAGTCCAGAATTTGCTACTCTCTGTTTAGAGAGGACAGATTCTGGAACTTATGAAATTCGATATGGAAAACTTAGGAATTTAGGGTTGAGATCTGAAAATAATTGAAGTGCATTTCTTAAGCTTTCCAGATTGTCTTAGATCATATCTTTTAGAGTTAGGAATCTTCAGTTATGTTAGAATCTTTGAGCTGCTGTCCAGAATGTCTTACTGTTGTATTTTGGTGTTGGATGTGGTAACCTAAGTAATGCTACTCTTGTAATTGTTAGGTGCTAGGGCCTTAACCGAAAAAGAACAGCTATATCTTAGGTTGGGTAGATTAGGTAAGTACTTCTCCACCGGAGAAGAGATTTGCAAGTATTGATGAAGTGACTTGAATAGAGTACTTTCATTGCTGAAATGCATTTTTATTCCGAGCATGTTGCACCCATTGTGCATCCATGATATTTATTGTGCATTCATGCAATAGGTGTATCGGAGGGGGTGACACTCCTCGAGTTCGAAGGAGCAATTCCGGAGGAGGACCAAGAGCAGCAGAAGGAGCCCGAGGATCCAGCAGGCGAAGGAGTGCTCGCAGACGACCTTCTTGAGTGCCCAGACCACCGGCCCTCGACCTTTCTGAAAGGCATGCCCCGGTGCATGCTGAACCCATCAATTTATAAATCTATCTTGAGTACTTTTAATTGTTTAATGCATTAAGTTGTACGAGTTGTATGAAAACAATTGTTGCATTATACCTGTCCTTGCCCAGATATCGTACTTAAATCCTAAATTAGGTTTAGGCACGTGTCAATGCTTAGCCCTGCTTAGTACGGTAGAAGTCGGGTGATTTCCGGTCATCCGCGAGATGTAGGAAGGAGTCATGAGTGGCTTTATGGCTATCGTGGATGGAACCATGCTTTAAAATGAAATTGAGACCGGGCGGAAGTTCGATAGTACAGCCGCAAGACACTTCACGTCTTGGGTGTGGAGCTATGTCCGTCTGAGTCGTTTAAGGACCGATTCGCTGTACGTCCTTGAGTCATGTTGAACGCAGTCTAACACTTAGTTGGCCGGATAAGTCGTTCCGACCGCGAAGCCGAGTAATGTGATTCAGGCCGGGAATCGAATGGTAGGTTGCTTCTTGGAGGAGAGAAAGGATGTGCTTGAAGACATTGGCGTGAGACCAAGGGGGGTTAGAGTCCCTATCACCTGGCAGAGTGTCGCCCTTGGGGTCGCGACATCATTCGGACCCGTGATTCCTGAATCATATGAAAAGGTGGCTTGTGCGACCCTGGCAGGGGCCTGCGCGGTGAGTGTTAGAAATACCCCTCCAGCTGGATAGGAATTCGATTCGAATCGTCGTCGCTCCCAGTTAGTGAGCACTTGACTTGAGCAGCGGCAACGTAGATCTCATTAAATGAACAGGTGGTTAAGGGAATGATACAATGTTGTCATAATTCATACCTGCTCTGGATATAATGTTGATAATTGTTTGATTATAATCAAGTGCATGCTTAGTACAAGTGCTAAGATAGATAACAGGTAAATGCTAAAAAGAACTGCTAGTACAGGTTATAAGAGTTTCAATTACTTATGCCTTTATGCAAAATGTGATGTCAGCTAGCCTCTTGTGTAAGCCTTGCATAATCCTTGGTGTCCTCTTATTTCTGGTTTTTGACGGGTAAGTCTAGCTGAGTACATTCCAGTACTCAGGGTTTATTCCCTCCTGTTGCATATGATATGCTCTACCAAGGCTTCTGCAAAACTTGTCTCCACCTTGCGGGTGACGAAGACTAGATCACTAGGGCGTGATCATCTTTTATGTACTTTCCTGATGCTTTTGCGGGTTGTTGATCACTAAGACTGGTAGTAGTATGTGAACTAATGTGTGTGTTATGCTTCCGCTACTTTAAAAACTTGGTTTGTAATAATTGCGACTCTGTGTGTGTAAACTTATTTCGGAACTACTTGTGATATGTAACGTATGATGTTGTATGTTGAATGATGCGATCTTGGTTGTAAGCAAGTTGGTTTGAAATCCTTCGTGGTTTCGATTGACTACCGGGATTATATGGGCTCAAGTTCGAAAATTTGAGCGCTTCGGTGCTTGTTTTTGTACTTGTGCTCTTATAATTTGGTCGGTTCTGTTACATACACTTTCACTGTGAGTCATGATTTACCCTTTTGCCCAAGGTGATCAGCCTCTTGACCCATTTCCAAGGAAGGTCGATAGGGTTCACTATGAAGTCTTTCAAAGGTTCGTCTAACAAGGTAGGGCCGCTAGGTTTTATTAGTCAGTCTGTGTGATACAACCACGCAGGGATCCACAGTCTGCTTTTCCCTATTTGCGCCACAAGGGTAACCTCTAAAAAGCTAGAAAAGATCCTCATACTTGACTAAAGCTAGACCCATATAGCCCTCATGGTTGTACTGTAAGTCCCAGATGTTCGCTTACAGATAAGTCCTTAAGGAGAGAAACTAGAGCACCATAAAAACAACCCAATGCTCTAGCCCTCTTGAGCCATGTTTCTATAAAGCATCTTTTAAACGTTTATTGCATATACCATTAGTCAAGTTACAGATCATGGTTATTTATCTTGAGCACTAGCATAAATACTACTCAATGCAATGTTCCACCGGTGTCAAGGTACAAGATACAAAAGCTAGGATATCCTTAGGGGTAACAAGGTAGACACATGCACATGAATTAAGTGTATTAAAGGTGAATAGGAAACAAGGATGTTCCCATGTTAACTTGCCTTAGAACTTGCTTTATGCACAAAGCAACTTGCTCTGAAAAACCTCAACTTAATCTTTTATTTGTAACTTCTGGCACTCAGCTTCTGGTCTTCATCTTCGGATCTTCGGCGCTCACGGATAGTCTTTCTTCTACTCGTAGATCATAGCAACCCAACACACTAACAGGCATACAAGCAAACAAATAGGGACAACCAAGAACAATACACCACACAAGAGAAAACATCGTACTAAAAGAGAACTACCGGCTATGGTCACGAGAACATAAGAAACACTGATAACGGAACTACGAAGGAAAAGAAACGACTACCGAGAGTTTATATTATAAAAGAAACAATTACACACTTAATTATCTTCATTGAATAAAAACCACGTGATATTTATTAACTCAGATTACTTAAATTATATTCTAATTCCAAGCTGAGTTAAGACCAATCTTATTTTATAAATATTGTCGTAGGGATTAAGCAAGTTCAACTTAAAGTTCGCAATACGAAAAGGGACACGTACATACTTAATAGTGCCTAATATATACATCTTGTTTAAACTAGGTAATAATAAATTAAGAATGCATTTATGTAGCAATTAATCATATTAATCACATTATCATTGATATAGGAAAAGCTGACGTATAAGCATGGATTGTTATTCACGTTAAGGGTAAAAAGAGAGCTCTGAATGACATCATATGAATAGATAATGTATTAAACTTGCATGAAGCCAGAACGTAACAGGTAGCTTAACTGCAAACACATTGATGCTTACTGTTGGCGGGCTTTGAACATTGATGAACTTGTAGAGAGCAGGGAACTTGGCCTACATGCATGTGCTGACGTGAATAGCAACATATCCGGTTTTCTGGCTGATTGGAACACAGGCTATAGGACCCCGCAGGCAGCAAACGACGCTGGCTACTTCACCGGCTCGAGCAGTACAAGCATGGCCATGGCGACCATGGAAGGCCGGTACAGCTGTGGCATGTCGGCAGGCTGCGCCACACATGGTCGGCAACTGCTAATCGGTAGGATGCAGGACACGTTATAAAAACAGATAGCATACTTGGCTTGTGGCATGATGTAGACGATAGATGAAATATAGGGACTAAGACATGATGGAGGTGCTCACCGGTGGTCAGCTGCCGATGGCGTTGACAGGCCTGCTCATCTAGATGAGAAGTCCTCCAACGACTAATCAGCATGTGAGTCTGAGGAAAATTTGGACGATGGTTAATCTATTCCGGTTGGTCGATGGCGAAGCAGACGAGATGGACGACAATCTGATGAAGTTTGTAGTGGTGGCGGTTGCCTCCTGTAGAACTTGGTGCGGCGCAAGGGATGGACATATGAACAGATCACGGCGGCGGCATACATGCGATGCTGTGGTGGATGGTCGGCAGCGCCAGCTCATGCAATCGGCGAGGCACCATGTGACCGCTGGCAAGCAAATAGCAGATTACTGGGAACAATGACTCGATCGGACATGGCCAGCCATGTGGGAGATCGACTCATTGACAGGAACATGGCAGGCGGCCGTGCTTGCTGCCGAGGAGAGGCCGGCGTGGCGTATGAGTGACAAGCTAGCGGCGGCAACAAAGCATGGCAGGGAAACTCGGAAGTTGCAGGTCGATGGCGGCGCGGCAGGGCTGCGTGGGATTTGATCGATTGGTTTATGGGTTCTCTAGGTATTAAAGAAATACATGAAGCCAAGATTGATATTTATGGACGGGCACTGCATGAGGGATATGGAGTCCTAGGCTTGCACGTCAAAGATGGCAGAAAGATTGCAAAGCATATATCGCAGAGATTGCAAAGGAAAACAGAAATCGATGGATGAGTTGCCCTATACTAAAACAGCTGGCCGACGTTGTCTATTAAGATTAAAACATATGGCCTCGTTGCTTGCTTCTTTGATCCACGATCACGATGGTTCACCGGAGCATGGCAGACAAAACTCTGGCAAGCAATTCGATGCGGTAGGGCGCGGCGGTGGCTGGAACATGTGCAAGGGCAACATCAAGTTCTCCTGCAGAGCAGCAGCTCCTTGCATCCGCAGATGGCTAATCATAAATTTGAAGCAACGAGAGCGGAGCAAGTATAATTGCAGATTAAAAAAAATAGCAGAGACGTCACACAAAGAGACTCACCAAATCCAATGACTGATGATTCTGGATAAACTGATCGTACAGCATGGCATGGCTCTTGATTTTGAAGAAGACGACTAGCGCTCCGGCAGTAGAAGAAGATCGTCGGCGGCGTGCGGCCAGGGAAGATGCATGTGGACGGAGCGGACATGGTGACACGGTAGCGACGTTGGCTCTAGGTACGTGGCGGCGGCGACACAAGAAGGAGGAGAAATATCTAATTTACTACACGAGAGATTTCCCAAACTAGGGGCTCCTCTTACGGTAGTTTTGGTGTGATTTGCCCATGGGGTAGGTACATACTTATAGGGAGAAAAACTCTCCACCTTCACATCAACTAGCAATATGGTACTAATTGACGTTGCACCCTCCGTCTTTACTAATAGGCCTAATTAATTATTAAAGCTCATTAGTAAATAAATGTATGGGCCTTTGAGATTTATTAGGATTATTGCACATGAGCTTTGAGCGTTGGGAAAAATGAGAGATTTATTATTTTTGGAATTAATTATTTTCTTGGATAAAATAATTTTAGAAAAGTCCAGAATTATTATTTAAGCCGCGAAAAATACTCCGAAAGCTCCTAAAATCTGGAGAAATTCTCAGAGACATTATTAAACATAAGGAACCCAAATAAAGTATTTGGAGCTCATAAAAAGATTGGTGGAGGGATCAAGTAAAAAGATAAAGCACAAGGAAAAAGGAATTTTTAATTCTAGAAAAGGTCGGAAAATTTCACTAGGGAAACAAACATTGTTCTTTCATACTCGTAAACCGTTTACACTCATAAACACCAAAACAAGCATCACATCAACCAAAGCCCGTCAAGTTAATTATAAAATAATCGAAAAGCACCATTTTTCTTTAATAAAAATATATGAAATCTAAACTAATGACAAGTTCTATTCAAATATTAAAATATTTATTTTAGTTAGTGTTTTCTATGCACAACCAAAAATCAGAAATTTTGAGATGTGACAGTTCAGTACATAATATTCTACATAAGTTGTCTTATAACTTACGAATATAAGTAGTGCAGCGTAACATATCTACATAAGTTTTATGGACTAACTTATGTGCATAAGTTGCTGTGAATAACTTATGCCTTCCTAAGTTATGACATGAGTTATTTTCATAAGTTAGGTCATAACATGGCTCACAATTAGGACAAACACAAATTATCTATATACCAGAATCCATACTTATAGTTCTATGTGTATTTCTCATATACTATTTCATAATAATTAGAACAAGTTTAGTAAATAATATTTTGCATAACTTGTGTTGTATAACTTAAGAATATAAGTTGTGTATTGTAACTTATCTACGTAAGTTCTACGGACTAACTTATTTTACATAGTTGTTGTGAATAACTTTTTTCTTTCCAAGTTATTGCATGAGTTACTTTCATAAGTTGTGGTCATAACTTGTCTCACAATTAGGACAAGTACAAGTTCTATATATACCAGAATCCATACTTGTAAGTCCATATATGTACTTCTCACATAGTAGTTCATAATTAGGACAAGCTCACTACATAACTAAATAATAGACTTATAGTTTGAAAGGTAATTTTGTGTATCCTGAGATGGTGTTGCTAAATTAGACAACCTATTTATAGTTATATTTTTCTTCTCCTTGTTCTATGAATTCTCACAGTACTAGCTATAGTGTTTTATTATATATTTATTCTATACAACTATAAATAAATTTGTATTTCTCCAATACGAGTTCTTTGATTTTGTTTCTCGCCGAATAATTCTTTATTTTTCATGTTACGTGAATTTCTAGTTTTAAATTATATATATTTTTTCTTTTTGTAGGTCTTCATGCCTGTTTGTAATGGTCACCACTGGTGGGTTATCCTTGATAACATGAGGGATAATCGTTTTGATATTCCGAGTTCATTACCTTTTCGTGGGGAAGAGAGGCTTGTTACTCGGAATGTTGTTAGCATCTCCTATCGTATTTTTTTCTGCATAATAAATTGTTTATATAGAAATAAAATATGGTGCATCATTTTAAATGTCTTTTAAATTATAGCATGTAAATTTTAAAAAGTTGTTTGTAAGCATGAAAGATGAAGATAATGTTATTGACTTGAAATAGTTTTCTTCTTCAATGCATAGTGCACCATAGCAGCAAACAACGTAAGTTTATTTCAAGCTATATCTTTTTGTAATTTTTTTTGGTTTTTCATGTATTTACAATTTGAATTTATTCTTTTCAGTAATGATTGTGGTATATATGTTATGAATTTCATGGTTTCATAGGATGACCGGCAGCTTCTTCCTATGGTTTCTCTAATATTATGAGAATGGACATGATATGCTTCTCTAATACATGACATAGCTGAGCAATATGTAAGATTTCATATTGTACCAATGGTTTTGTGTTTGAAGGAATTCTTATATTTGCTTATTCTTAAACTTGTCATGGTATAAAGTTTTTAAATTCTGGATCAATAAGGTATAACAGATATGATTTTCTACTTAACTTTTTTACATTCATTGCTATTGAAATAATCTCTTTTTATAGATTTGTTCTACATAATTTTTTTGCTATATTAAATAACAGAGTTATTTATCTGTCTCTTTTTGTTTTTCATGTCTATGCTACCTAACTTAGTTCATTAACTTTATTTCTCTGAGTTTTCTATCTTAGTCCTCTTTTTATGTGTATGCGACCTAACTTATTTGATTAACTTGCTATACAGAGTTATGTATCTAACTTGTGTTTTGATGTGTATTCATGCTGGCTAACTTTTTTAACTAACTTACTGTTAAGAGTAATGCATCTCACTTGTGTTTTGTATTTATTATTTTAAATATTACAATTAAAATATTTTGCAGATCTTCCAATTGAAGAAACAGATATGCTTAATGTCATAATTATAGAGATGTTGAGATTATGACTGCAGAAGTTATGAAAGTTATTATTTATCTTGGTTTTGGAAGGTTGCATCATCATATTATGGAATTTAATATGTAGTATACGTTGTAAAAGTTACTTTTATTTCATCTCCCCACCCTTTTATAAAGTCTTTTTTTCATGTCCCAAATGTTTGTTTCTGAAAAGAGAAAAAAAGGCTGATGAAACCTAAATGAGAATGTGCGAGCACTGCTAAGTTAGGTTATTCGTCCAAGTTATGTTGTCTAATTCAGTTTTCTAAGTTAAGGCTGATGAACCTAAAAGAAAATGTGAGAGCATTGCTAAGTTAGCACTGCTAGGTTATTCGTCGAAGTTATGCTGTCTAATTCAGTTATCTAAGTTATATGCGTATGATTCTCAAAAAAAGAAAAAAAAATGTTGCAGCGCGTGCGATCTAGCAAGAGAAAGAGAAGTGAAGTGAAATGAATGGAATGCCCTTAAAAAGAACGATAATGGAATGCCTGCGCCGTCTAAAAAGGAAAGAGAAGTGAAGTGAAATGAATGCTTTCCTATTTAGGTAATATTTGTTGTCTGAAAATTATTCGTTTATTTCTTTTTGGGTGAACCTTCGCCAATTAGCGGCGTCGGTCGCGTGGACTGGAGACGAACGACAGAGATGAACGAGAGAAATGGATCGATCTGTTTTCATGACTGCATTTCCCTTCGGTCTTTGGGTTGTGCTTCTTTTGTGCCCATGACAAGAGGACCCCACATACACGTGGCGAGCCACGAGTGGCCACCAGCCCCGCATCCTGATCGCTGACGTGGAGCATCACGCGGATTGCCTCCCGCGTGTAGCACATTTGTGCATCCTCACTGCCACCGCCACGTGGGCCCCACTCCCACTCCCTCTTCCCGCACGCAAGGACCTAGGCGCGTCGCACAGCACACTCACCACGTGGCCAGGAGCAGCGGGTCCCAAGGCCATGCAGCAACAGCAGATCAATTGCGTAAGGCTATCCGCACTCATGGACCTCTATATTCATCCTCTATACGTTCTAGTCAGCAAGATTCTCTCCTCTATACTCAATTCTACCGCACCCATCCATCCTCTATATCATTCTCTATTCACTGTGGGACCGACTTGTTACTTTATCTAAATATATCCATGTGTGATCTAGTTTTGAAGGATTTATTGAGACGAATTTAATGGTGCAATCGAAATTTAATTTAGATTTTTGGTTTGTGAGTTATAGCATTTTTTCCTTTGTTTAGCTAGTGGGGCCCGCCACTGCCCACTCTGACACTGCCTCCAGTAGCTCTCGCGCGCGCTACGCGCTGGCCGTGGGCCCCCGCGATGGATAGAGTAAGCACTGTACCACGCTATATATAGAGTGAGAGAAAGGATAGAGTAGCGTTTTAGAGTACCCAGTGTAGCAGTTTTTACTCTATATTCATGCTCTAAAGCTTTAGAGTATCCTTTAGAGTACCCATTGCGGGCAGCCTAACACTCGGCAAAATTCGAATTTAAGTTGCTTGTTTGGGCCCTAAATTAATTCAAATAAAAAACTTATTAACTATAAAATTTTATAATTTTTCGAGATCTATAATTTTCGTATAGGGAGTTTCTTCATCCGAGATCATTTATAAAATTTGAATTTCAAATTTGAGAAATTCTAACGTAGTTTTGGGTGACAAGATGATTTCAAATAAAAAAATTACCAACTACAAAGTTTCATAACTTTTTGAGATCTACAAAGTTTATTTAGATTATTTTTTCCATCCGAGGTCATTTGAAAAAATCAAATTTTAAAATTTTCAAATTCGGACGCAGTTTTGCATGACAAGATAAATTCAAATGAAAATGTTGCCAACTAAAAAGTTTCATAACTTTTTGAGATCTACAAACTTTATTTTGGTTATTTTTCCATCCGAGATCGTTTGAAAATTTTGAATTTAAAATTTTTTAAAAACAGACGCAGTTTTGCGTGACAAGATGAATTCAAATGAAAAAGTTGTCAACTACAAAATTATATAACTTCTTAAGATCTACAAACTTTATTTTCGTTGTTTTTCCTTATGTTCATCCCACATGGTGATTCTAACATTTTTCACAAATCTTATATGGCTGTCTCGTAGTTTATGAAACTACAAGACATAAGATTTGTGAACAAATTTATTTTCACTTTGTCAAATGAAGAAATGACTTAAATAAAGGTTTTAGATCTTGAGAAAATATACAACTTTGTAGTTGAAAACTTTTTTATTTGAATTTGTTTAGGGCTTCAAAATGTGCATGAAAATTTTCTTTACCAAGTGCCAGGAATTGCCGAGTGTTTTTTTTTTGTTTGCCGAGTGTTTTTGATCTGGCACTCGGCAAAGAGCTTCTTTGCTGAGTGCTTGAAAAAAACACTCGGCAAACCACTTGACACTCGGCAAAGAATGGAAATCCGGTAGTGAATAAAAATAGGGGCCCTGTTTGAGGCGCCGGAGTTGTACACACCATGTAATTGCTTTTTCGCCGGTGTGTCGGAAGGAAGCAAGGAATGAACCCACCTGTAATCTTGTTTTTCGTGCGGGACCAAGGTGTTGTACATTAATTAGAATTTCTGCCTTCAGTCTAGTCTAGACAACAAAACAAGGCTAATAGAATTGCATCCGTGACACCTGGTATTGTTCTTTTCTCAGCCTTGCAACTACAAGATTGGCATCATTTGCAGCATGGCAAATCCCTCCAAGAAAAAGCAACGCAGAAACCGCTTTATTCCTCTGATTCATGAGCCAAGCAAAGGTAACCTTGTCAGTGTTGTTGTCTCTCTCTGTAGTATCTTCATATCTATAAATTTCTCTTCATGATCTTCTCCACCTCTCGCACAAGACATCCTTACATCTTCTTGCTGATCTCAGTAGGGCTGAGCTATCTAGAGTTACACTGAAATCAGCAAGGAAGTAGGACAATGTCGACGGTGACTTCTTGCACCCTTCTGAGCCACGGGTCCGCAGTGCGGCCGGCAGTCCATTCCTCCGGGAGACCAGCAGCGGTGGGGGTGGCTTCCCTTTCTTCCCAGAGGAGGCCCCGGCCCCTTTCTGTGTGTTGTGCAACCAGCCAGAAAGGGGATCACAACCCAAAGACGGATTTGCATCCATTTAACATCCCTGCCTTCGGTGAGCTCGCTCGCCGATACATTTTCTTTTCTGAATCAATGAATGCATGCGAATATATATCTTGCATTATAATTAGTAGTGTATTTCAATCCAACACTACAAGGCATATTGTAACATGCATCGGTATATACGGTGAAATGACAGTTCTGGTGCACCCGGTGCCGCCACGTGAGGAACGGTGGCAGCTGGAGGAGGACGCCGAGAAGGTGAACCTGTGGTTCGAGGTGCCTGGGCAGTCCCAGTATGACCTCGCCGTGGAGATCGACGAGGACGTGCTC
This sequence comes from Saccharum hybrid cultivar R570, assembly GCA_038087645.1. Lineage (NCBI taxonomy): Eukaryota > Viridiplantae > Streptophyta > Magnoliopsida > Poales > Poaceae > Saccharum > Saccharum hybrid cultivar. Next base: position 10,204,195 of record JAQSUU010000038.1, read on the forward strand.
GTCATCAAGAAGAAGGTCCATATCGTCGGTGGGGACGTGGGGCAGCGGAGCCCTGGCGGTGGCGTCCCGGATTATGCTCCCCAGCAGCAGACCAGAAGGGGCGCCACGGCGGCAGAAGAAGCTAGCAAGGAGGCGGCGGCTCAGCCTGGCGGCGAGGTGATCTACGCCCGGATGCTGCTCCCGGCGGGGTACAGCCGGGAGGGCGTGGAGGCGGAGCTCAAGTCCGGTGTGCTCAGGGTCACTGTCGCCAAGATTAAGGAGCCGGCGCGCAGGAAGATCGACGTCAGCATTCAAGTCAAGTAGAAGCATGCATGAATTGAAGGAGTGCTTTTGATCTGTGCGATGTCCAAACAGAGGCTACTGCGGTTCGATCGATCTCATCACGTACTCGCTCGCGTCGACCGTACATATGTTCGTGGGCTTCGTGTTCCCATGTACTCGATCAATAAAATGAGCATCTGATGTTCTTTCTTCACGCAAATACAAATATTTCTTTTTGTGACGAACCGACATGCAACTTTTTTTCAGATATATGGTACTGTTGTAATATATGTTAACAAACGTGGATATCTCAAAAATGTTGTCATCGCCCTGCTGGTACACTGGTGGAAGAAAACGTGGCAGTTGATTGCTGATGAGTCGGTGTTGCATTGTAATGGTTTGGACCATAATATATGTTAACAAACATGAGCAAATAATTTAGTAATTATTTACCACAAAGAATAGAAATTTTTTACATAGAAATTTAGTAACACCGTTTGCTAATTCAGTAAACAATTAAAAAAGTTACAATGACATTCGATATATGCACAACAAATAACATTATAAATCTGAAATTCGTAGATTAAGTTGGACATGTCCACAAATACAATATAAATATTCTAACACCATTTGATAGTTCAAAATATAGGCATGAGACTTGCAATACTACGTAGAGACGAAGTTTTCTAAGGGATATGAGTGTCTCGATTATATAAATCACTTCCGGCTCTAGACAATCATCCAAGGACTATCGTCACACATCATATTTCTTAGCTTCATTTTCACTACAATTGCAAAAATACCCTTTAAACACTTGCTTGTTGCCTCCGGTGTAGAAGCAACACATTGTGAGAAGTAGTAAACCATATCATACACTTTATGCCTATTTCAACCAGCTTAACTAAGATATCAACAATATCGTTTAGACCTTTAGGGCTATTACCTTGCCTCATATCATCAATATGATTGAGAAGGAAATAAGGGTTTTCTTTTCTTTACGCGTGCACACACACAAATATACTATTGTTGGGACCACTTGTCATACCCTCCAGAACCGCCCCTGCTAGCAGTAACCTAGTTTTTAGACCTTTTTAGTGTACAAAGTAGTATTAATGGGTTTACTTCTAAACTAGTAATGCTTTAGATTTCAATTCGAATAAATGACTTGGGTTAGAGAGATGTGATATGGTTAACAGGCGTAAAAAATGATAACTATAGATAATTGGTTCCCATACAACTTTCTTCTGTTATATTGTGGACTCAAGTGAGACCAAATCTTACCAAAGCACTTATCAAGATAGAGCACAAGCAGATCATGAGATTGACAAATTATTATAGCACCCATTGTCAATGTAATTATAGCACCCACTTTCAATGGGAACAAAGCTTAGAATTAAAAGAATTGCACCTTAATTTTTCGAATAAATTGAGAAAAATACTTGTGTCAAGTTGAGAACCTAAATCTGGGCATATAGGTGTCACCAATTGAGTGTTTTTCAATACACATGTTGATTACTTTAACTACTTTTGAAGGAGGGCAGAATTTCTCTTGAACTGATGAGGACAAGTAGGTGAACAATTCGATTATGTTGTCCCTTATATGAGAGTTTCTCACAAGATTTTGTCCCCTCATCTATATATGGGCCTCTGACTTAATTCTCAATGCTTGCGACAAATATACAATGCAAAGACATTTTGTTAATCTTAAGGACCCAGAGATAATTCGATCAAGTCAGATTGACCTCATACAATTAACTTGAGAATTACCCTGCAGTTTATAATAATGTGGAAATTGTAACACCCTAAAATTTTGAAAAGAAGAAAAATAGGAGAAATATGATTTTTGTATATTTTTGTGAGCATGCAAACTTAGAATGATAATAATTTTTATAAATTAAAAAAAAATCAAATATAAGGGTAGAAACATGATTGAGCATTCATGCTGCTGCATTTGAAGTTTTGTATTGAGTGGTTTAAATCAAATTCAAATTTGATTTGAAAATCATTTGAAAAATGAATTTGAAAAATTGGAAAAGGATTTCTTATTCTGTCTCTGCTCTCGGGCCGGTTTTCTTCACGGCCCAGTGCGTGCGGCCCGCTCTTCCCTCCCTCCCGGCCGGCCTCCTCCTCCTGGGCCGAGTCCAAGTCGCGGCTGCTGGCCCGTCTTCGCGCGGGCGCGGGGCCGCGTCCCGCACCGAGCCGCTGACGAGTCGGTCCCACCTGTCAGTGACCGCCTCCCCTTTCCTTTCTTCTTCCTCCGGTTCTTTCCAACCGCGAGCACGCCTTCCTCTCTCTCCCCGATTTGGTGATCCGAATCCTCATCAAATCTCCCTCCTTTCCATAACCGGTGACGCCTCCGGGCTATAAAACGGAACCCCGTGCCTCCCCGCTTCTCATTGAGCCCCTAAAACCCTAGCCTCGACATCCCGGGAAGGCCACCGTCGAAGCTCCGCCTCCACCGCCGCCTTGCCGAGCTAGCCGCCGCTCTCCGGTTGCTCTCCAGTTTCGTTCTCGCGCGGGGTAAGGTCGCGATGATGCGCTCTTTCTTTTGGTACTTTCAGTTTGGCGATTGGTGCTCGGGATGGTCCTCTTCGCAAGCTCAGGCAAGCTCGGGTTCCATCCGGCCATGGTGCCGCCGTCGGGATTACTGTAGCCGCCGGCGTTCTCTTTTTCCCTCACCCCGATCCGATCTCAGCCGTCCGTTTTGAATCGGACGGATCTTATTTAATGATACCGGTTCGCGTGAACTTTTGTAAAAGAGACCCTAAACTTTTGTGTTATCGAACCCGCGGTCCAAAGCGTAAACCGGAAAATACGTTTTGATTAAATGAAACCGTAATTCGTTTCAGAAAAGAAAAATACGCTTTCTGATATTTACAGTTTTGCCATTTAATTTGTTTTAGTCGTAGAATCTCCGTTTTAACTCCGATTTGACCCGTTCAAATTGCGTTAGGTTCATATTTGCGAGCTCTACATGATGATAGAACTGTTCAGTAGGTTTGTAATAATTTATTTTCGAGCTTGGATTAAAGTAATTATTTATCTATAGGAAATCTTCGTAAATTCATAACTTTGTCGTTTTAGCTCCGATTTTCGTGATCTTCGCGTCTGTGTGATCGTAGCGAGTTGTAGATTCGTTTTAAAGACTTTTTATCTTATTTTCTTACTGTTGGTGTATTGTTCTAATTATAGTCTTGTTTGTCTATGCATGATTATTCTGGATGAATGCTGTTGCTATTGTTGATCGAGTATAGACGGTGAGCAATTCGTTGGAGATCAAGAGTTTTACTACGAACAAGATCACCAGGACCAGTTTGAGCAAGGCAAGTATAGCATGGGGATTATCCTTGTTGTCCTATTCATATTAAGCAAATAATATCATTATGCATATATTCCTTGATAAGGATGACTTAGTATTGATCTTATTCCTTGATACCTATTATACTGCATGGATTAGTATTGCTAGTGCTCAACTTGAACTATGATCATGTAATTTGACTAATGGAATATGCAATAAACATTAAAAGATGATTTTAATACTGTTTAAGGGTACTAGAGCATGGGGTTACTTTGGTGCTCTTGTTACTCTCTATAAGGACTCATCTATAAGCGAAAATCCGGGATTTACAGTACAACTGTGAGGGCTAAAATGGCTCTGGCTTTAGTCATATAGAAGGACCTTTTCTAGCTTGTTAGAGGTATTCCTTTATGGCGTAAGAATGGCTTGACGAATCGGGTATAGTGCGGCCTCTGTCCTCATGTGTATAGGCTGTGTGCTATTGTGCCATCAGGAAGGGGGGCTCTACATCTGTTTGCCGAGTGAAATCTAATGGCCCTAACTTGTTAGACGAACCTTCGAAAGACTTCATAGTGAACCCTGCCGACCTTCCTTGGAAGTGGGTCAAGAGATTAGCTACCTCGGGCGAAAGGGTAAATCACGACTCACAGTGAAAGTGTACAACCTCTGCAGAGTGTAAAACTGTTATAACAGCCGTGCTCACGGTCACGAGTGGCCTTGAACCCTTATGGAATAGTGGATCATTAATAATGAATATGTTTTTGCTATTCGTTAATCATTTCACATGGATCATATGTTTATTGATTATATTGAGACACTTTGATATCTTTGATATACTGAATTAATGCTATTTAAAAGCTACATGCTGATAAACCTATGTTATGCCTTTGAGCCTCATGAACCCCATGTTACACTTGTTGAGTACGAGATGTACTTACGCTTGTTTATTTTTCTTACTTGGATAAAAATCCCAGATGGGTAACAGATGGTGCAAGTAGTGACTACTTCTACTTTCCGGAAGATTACTAGACTTGCTGTCAACCAGTCAATGTGCCTGTGATTGGAGCTACCACGAGAGTTTTTATATTTTACTTCCGCTATGTTATTGTAAAGACTATGTGTTATTAATCGTGATGTAACAACATTTGTGATGATACATCCTTTATAATTTGTTAACTTATGTGTGATTGATCTCTGGGCACACATAAGGGTATGCGTTCCATTTGGTCGATAAATGGGTGTGACAAATTGGTATCAGAGCTATTGTTGACTGTAGGACGCAAGCCTAGATAGAAATGGTCGATTTAGTGTCATCTTTTCACTATTTTTATGCTCATTATCTTGCTCTTGTTATTTGATAAATTTTTATGCTTCTTATGTCTCATTCTATTGCGAAATTTTGCCTCTATTCTAATTACATCTAAAAACTCTGTAGATGGTTCGTGGCCGCAAGACTGCCCGCATCACCACTGGAGGACACTACCCACCTCGTGCTTTGATTGCACCTGAAAAGCCACAAGAGGAAGTACCCTAGGAGAATGAGCAGACCCCTGAAGTACCAATCCAAGTGCCAGCACCTTCTCAGGAAGAACCCGAGCCTGAAGAAGACCCTGAGATCGTCGAGATTGAAGATGATGAAGAGGAGGAAGCCAATGGAGGAGAGCAACCCCCGTCTCCCCCACCTGGTGCAGCTGCTGAGGATGTGCCACCCCCCTCCAATGGGTTGGACTGTGAAGATCTACCACAAGGCAGGAGGAAATACTGTTTCTCACCATCGACTTATGGGAATGCTCTCTGCCTACTTCGCTGATTGGCACCCAGCTGTGGAGTATGTCTGTTGGGAGTACACCCATCCGCTAGAGGACACTTACTGGAAGGCAAGAGCGAGCATTTTTCCTAAGGATGAAGAAAAAGGAGCATACCAGCTGGACAGGATGTATGCTCACATGGGTCATCGAGCTACCATGGAGGATAGTATTGAAGATGCTGCTTTTGAAGCGTGTATGGGCCTTCGCTACCTTCGCTTTGACAGCATGAAGCATGATATCCACCGCTACCTCCCTCGTGCACACCCCGACCTTGGATGGGCCATGATGGATCCAGTGCAGTTGGAACCACTTCCTCGGGTGATGGTGAACTTTGTCTATGACATGATGGAGAGGAAGCTGCAGTTAGAGGAGATGGTGAAGGCACAAGGGAAGACCATCAAGAGGTGCCAAGCAATGATTGATGAACTCCGAGCAAACCAAGGCATGGCAAAGATTTATGAGACATTAGAGCATGAGCCACGCCAGTAGAAAATAGGAGTCCTTTATGTAATAAGAACGTTCTTAGTAACGTCAGTTGAGTCTTCGAGTCTGTCGTGTGGTTTGAACTTTGGTGTGATAGTTGCTTTATCATTATGTTTATGTGTGAGTTGGATTTTTGTTATGAGTGCTGGGGCTTGTAGGCATGTCTACAAGTTCCATTTTTAAGAATAACAGTCTTTTAGTCAAGGGAATAATAGTTGGGTTTGGTATTGTCTCGTTTCTGTCCTTGCTGTTTTCTGGAGCAGTCTGCAATATTTCTGATATGGTTCAAAAACGGTTCGTGCAACATTTATGAAATTTTTTATGAGAGAAACTAGGCTTAAGCACCTTTCAAAGGCCACTAGAATCACCTTTTTATCTGATCTGGTTCGAGAGATGTAACTGTTACAAGTTAAAGTTTCTGCACAGTCTGGAATCTAGAACAGTTTCTGTTGCGCCTAAGTTTTCATTAACTTAACGACAGAATCTGGTATTATGGTCTAAATAGAAGTTGTGGGGAACTTCATAAGCTTTCCAACTATATAAAGCACTCCTCTATTGGACTTCTGTAGTTCGAGATATGATTGATTTACTGAATTGATCACATTGATATTCGCTCAGAAAACTTTCAGATATCATTCTTTATCTTATAAGTGGTTGATAACATGGAAATCTCAAAGTTTGCATACTTATGGATGTCAGATGGCCGGAAGAGGAAGAGGCAGGGGTCGTGGAGGTGTTCCCCCAAATCCACCACCACCACCGCCACCAACTATTGAGCAACTTCTGGTAGTGCAGACACAACTCATGCAACAATTGGTGCAGAACCAACATAATCATCCAGTTGCTGGAGTACGCACCACGTGATAAGCGTGGTGAGTTTTTGAAGGGTCATCCCCCGGTGTTCACGCATGCCGCTAATCCATTGGAAGCGGATGATTGGCTCCGTGCCGTGGAAAAGCAACTCAACATTGCTCAATGTGATGACCGTCAGAAGGTGTTGTTTGCTTCTGGACAACTCCAGGGAGAAGCTCAGGACTGGTGGGAATCATATGAGTATGGTCGTCCCGCCAATGCTCCTGCAGTCACTTGGCAGGAGTTTAGATTGAACTTCAGAGCTTATCATATACCAGAAGGAATAATAGAACTGAAGGCAGAAGAATTCCGGAATTTGACCCAGGGGTCATTGTCTGTAGCTGAGTATCGTGACAAGTTTGCCCAGTTGTCACGATATGCACCACATGAGGTGGCCAATGACAATGATAAGCAGCGCCGTTTTTTGAAGGGATTGTATGATGGATTACAACTGCAGCTGATGTCTAATACCTATTCCAATTTTCAGACGCTTGTGAACCGCGCTATCGTGGTGGACAACAAGCGCAAGGAGATGGATGCCAAGAGGAAAAGGCTTCAGGGACAGACTTCTGGTAGTAACACTCGTCCCCATACTGGTTTCCAGCAGGTTAATCAACAGAGGCCTCCTTCTGGTCAGTGGAATCGTGGACAGGTCCCTTTCCGCAATCAGTTTCCGCAACGTCCCCTATTCCAGCCGCAGAATGGTAACCAACGCCCTCCGCAGCAGAATGGGAATCAACCTCAGCGACAGGGTCCTTCCAATAATACTCCCATGAAGACCAGTGCTCCCAATACCCCCAACAAGTGTTTCCGATGTGGAAAAGAAGGTCACTTGTCCTACAACTGTCCTGAGAAGATCAATCAGCAGACTCCACAGAGGCAGGGTAGTCACCAGAAGCCTGCATCTAATACTGGAAGGGTGAACCATTTGTCCCAGGAAACCACAGTGGAGGAACCAGAAGTTATGCTTGGTACGTTCGATGTCCATTCCACTCCCGCCACCGTTCTTTTTGATTCTGGAGCATCACATTCTTTCATATCACAATCATTTGTTAGAATACATAGAATTCATTTGTGTGCCATGAAGAATCCTATATTAGTAAACTCACCTGGTGGAAGTATGCCAGCATCTTATCGTTGTCTCCCGATTAGTCTCATTCTAAGGGGGGTAGAGTTTAAGGTGAGTCCTATAGTATTGAGAACAGCTGGGATCGATCTTATCTTGGGAATGGATTGGATGATGCAACAACAAGCAGAGATTCAGTGCAAAGGTAAATCAGTAGTACTGACAATACCAAAGGGAGATAGGATCAGAGTTGATGTGAAAGTGCAGAAACAGGAGACCGCTTTAGTGAATCAGCTTACTGATGGTGCCAACAAGGAGGACCAGGTTGTGGAAGAGTTCTCCGATGTGTTTCCCGAGGAATTGCCAGGTATGCCACCCGACCGTGACATTGAATTTATTATTGAATTATTACCTGGGACTGCACCCATAGCTAAGCGTCCATATAGAATGGGAGTAGATGAACTAGAAGAACTTAAGAAACAAATTAAGGAATTGCAGGATAAGGGTTTCATTCGTCCTAGTTCTTCACCTTGGGGAGCACCAGTGATTTTTGTGGATAAGAAAGATGGTACTCAGAGGATGTGTGTAGATTATCGGTCTCTCAATGAGGTTACCATCAAGAATAAGTACCCATTGCCCAGGATTGATGACTTGTTTGATCAGTTAAGAGGTTCTTGTGTATTCTCCAAGATTGATCTTCGCTTCTGGATATCATCAGTTGAAGATTCATGCTAGTGATGTACCAAAGACAGCTTTTACCACACGGTATGGTTTGTATGAGTATACAGTGATGTCTTTTGGTCTGACTAATGCTCCTGCATACTTTATGTATTTGATGAATAAGGATTCATGGAATATCTGGACAAGTTTGTAGTGGTATTCATCGATGATATTCTAGTATTCTCCAAGACTAAGGAGGAACATGCTGAACATTTGAGGCTAGTTTTGCAAAAGCTCAGAGAACACCGGTTATATGCCAAGCGGAGTAAATGTGAGTTTTGGTTGAAGGAAGTTTCCTTTCTTGGTCATGTTGTCTCAAATGGAGGAATATCAGTAGATCCTAGCAAAGTGAAGAGACGTATTGGACTGGAAGCCACCAACCAGTGCAAGTGAGATCCGTAGTTTCTTGGGATTAGCAGGCTATTACAGAAGATTTATAGAGGGATTTTCTAAGCTTGCGAAGCCAATGACTGCACTATTAGAGAAGAATGCCAAGTTTGTGTGGTCTGAGAAGTGTCAGGCTAATTTTGAGGAATTAAAGAAAAGATTGACCACTGCACCAGTATTAGTTTTGCCAGATCTGAGTAAACAGTTCTCTATTTACTGTGATGCATCTCGTTTGGGTTTAGGATGTGTTCTTATGCAAGAAGGTAGAGTTATGGCATATGCATCAAGACAGTTGAGAAAGCATGAATTAAATTATCCTACTCATGACTTGGAATTAGCTGCAGTGGTTCATGCATTAAAGATATGGAGACACTATTTGATTGGACATAAAAGTGATATATATACTGATCACAAGAGTTTGAAGTATATCTTCACTCAATCAGATCTGAACTTGAGGCAGCGTAGATGGCTGGAGTTGTAAAGGATTATGATCTAGAGGTGCATTATCACCCAGGAAAGGCTAACGTCGTTGCTGATGCTCTTAGTAGGAAAAGCTACGCTAATGAAATACAAGTAATGCCTTTGGCAAGAGAGTTGTGTGCTGAATGTGAGTATCTGAACTTAGGGTTTACCATCAATGCAGTAGAATTAGTACTAGAACCTACTCTGGAGCAAGAGATACGCAAGAGTCAGATGAAAGATGCAAAATTGAGAGAGATAGCAGAGAATATAGTGAAGGGCAAATCACCAGGATTCCATAAGGATGATAAGGGTACATTATGGTTTGGAAAAAGGTTGTGTGTGCCAGAGGATAAGACTATCAGAAAAGCAATTTTGAGTGAAGCTCATGAGTCAGCTTATTCCATACATCCAGGGAGTACTAAGATGTATCTGGATCTGAGAGAGAAATATTGGTGGTATGGTTTAAAAAGAGATGTTGCTGAATATGTTGCTTTGTGTGACACATGTCAAAGGGTGAAAGCGGAACATCAGAGACCTGCAGGATTGTTACAACCTATGCAGATACCCGAATGGAAATGGGAAGAAGTTGGTATGGATTTTATAGTTGGATTGCCACGTACTCAGAGAGGGTATGATTCGATTTGGGTAATAGTAGATCGCTTGACAAAGGTTGCTCATTTTCTGCCAGTTAGGACTACATATAGTAGTGCGAGGTTGACAGAATTGTATATGGAAAGAATAGTGAGTCTGCATGGAGTTCCTAAGAAAATTGTGTCTGATCGAGGTACCCAATTTACATCTCATTATTGGTAAAAGATACATGAATCACTAGGAACCAAGCTGAATTTTAGTACAGCTTACCATCCACAGACAGATGGACAGACAAAAAGAATTAATCAGATATTGGAGGATATGTTGAGAGCTTGTGCTTTACAATATGGTACTAGTTAGGATAAGAGTTTGCCTTATGCAGAGTTCTCCTATAACAATAGTTATCAGAAGAGTCTTCAGATGGCACCGTTTGAGGCTCTGTATGGACGAAAGTGTAGAACCCTGTTGTTCTAGAATCAGACAGGGGAAAGTCAAGTGTTTGGGCCTGATGTACTCAAGGATGCTGAAAAGAAAGTAAGAATGATTAGGAATAATCTAAAAATAGCTCAGTCCAGACAGAAGAGTTATGCTGATACTCGGAGAAGAGAGTTAATCTTTGAAGTAGGAGATTATGTATATTTGAAAGTATCGCCAATGAGGAGTGTGAGAAGGTTCAACATGAAAGGTAAATTGGCACCAAGATATATTGGACCTTTCAAGATTATAGAGAGACGTGGTGAAGTAGCATATCAGTTGGAATTACCATAAAGTTTGGCGGGTGTACATGATGTGTTCCATGTGTCTCAACTGAAGAAATGTTTGCGAGTACTAGAGGAACAGATTTTGCTAGAGGAGCTCACTATTAAGGAGGATCTTACATATGAAGAATTTCCAGTGAAAATTCTAGAGACTGCCGAAAAAGTTACGAGAAGTCGAACTATTAAGATGTGCAAAGTTCAGTGGAATTGGTACACAGAGGGTGAGGCCACTTGGGAAAGAGAAGAGGATCTGAGAAAAACCTATCCGAAACTGTTTGAGTAAGCATCTTCCGAATCTCGGGACGAGATTCATCTTAAGGGGGTAGAATTGTAACACCCTAAAATTTTGAAAAGAAGAAAAATAGGAGAAATATGATTTTTGTATATTTTTGTGAGCATGCAAACTTAGAATGATAATAATTTTTATAAATTAAAAAAAAATCAAATATAAGGGTAGAAACATGATTGAGCATTCATGCTGCTGCATTTGAAGTTTTGTATTGAGTGGTTTAAATCAAATTCAAATTTGATTTGAAAATCATTTGAAAAATGAATTTGAAAAATTGGAAAAGGATTTCTTATTCTGTCTCTGCTCTCGGGCCGGTTTTCTTCACGGCCCAGTGCGTGCGGCCCGCTCTTCCCTCCCTCCCGGCCGGCCTCCTCCTCCTGGGCCGAGTCCAAGTCGCGGCTGCTGGCCCGTCTTCGCGCGCGCGCGGCCGCGTCCCGCACCGAGCCGCTGACGAGTCGGTCCCACCTGTCAGTGACCGCCTCCCCTTTCCTTTCTTCTTCCTCCGGTTCTTTCCAACCGCGAGCACGCCTTCCTCTCTCTCCCCGATTTGGTGATCCGAATCCTCATCAAATCTCCCTCCTTTCCATAACCGGTGACGCCTCCGGGCTATAAAACGGAACCCCGTGCCTCCCCGCTTCTCATTGAGCCCCTAAAACCCTAGCCTCGACATCCCGGGAAGGCCACCGTCGAAGCTCCGCCTCCACCGCCGCCTTGCCGAGCTAGCCGCCGCTCTCCGGTTGCTCTCCAGTTTCGTTCTCGCGTGGGGTAAGGTCGCGATGATGCGCTCTTTCTTTTGGTACTTTCGGTTTGGCGATTGGTGCTCGGGATGGTCCTCTTCGCAAGCTCCGGCGAGCTCGGGTTTCATCCGGCCATGGCGCCGCCGTCGGGATTACTGTAGCCGCCGGCGTTCTCTTTTTCCCTCACCCCGATCCGATCTCAGCCGTCCGTTTTGAATCGGACGGATCTTATTTAATGATACCGGTTCGCGTGAACTTTTGTAAAAGAGACCCTAAACTTTTGTGTTATCGAACCCGCGGTCCAAAGCGTAAACTGGAAAATACGTTTTGATTAAATGAAAACGTAATTCGTTTCGGAAAAGAAAAATACGCTTTCTGATATTTACAGTTTTGCCATTTAATTTGTTTTAGTCGTAGAATCTCCGTTTTAACTCCGATTTGACCCGTTCAAATTGCGTTAGGTTCATATTTGCGAGCTCTACATGATGATAGAACTGTTCAGTAGGTTTGTAATAATTTATTTTCGAGCTTGGATTAAAGTAATTATTTATCTATAGGAAATCTTCGTAAATTCATAACTTTGTCGTTTTAGCTCCGATTTTCGTGATCTTCGCGTCTGTGTGATCCTAGCGAGTTGTAGATTCGTTTTAAAGACTTTTTATCTTATTTTCTTACTGTTGGTGTATTGTTCTAATTATAGTCTTGTTTGTCTATGCATGATTGTTCTGGATGAATGCTGTTGCTATTGTTGATCGAGTATAGACGGTGAGCAATTCGTTGGAGATCAAGAGTTTTACTACGAACAAGATCACCAGGACCAGTTTGAGCAAGGCAAGTATAGCATGGGATTATCCTTGTTGTCCTATTCATATTAAGCAAATAATATCATTATGCATATATTCCTTGATAAGGATGACTTAGTATTGATCTTATTCCTTGATACCTATTATACTGCATGGATTAGTATTGCTAGTGCTCAACTTGAACTATGATCATGTAATTTGACTAATGGAATATGCAATAAACATTAAAAGATGATTTTAATACTGTTTAAGGGTACTAGAGCATGGGGTTACTTTGGTGCTCTTGTTACTCTCCATAAGGACTCATCTATAAGCGAAAATCCGGGATTTACAGTACAACTGTGAGGGCTAAAATGGCTCTGGCTTTAGTCATATAGAAGGACCTTTTCTAACTTGTTAGAGGTATTCCTTTATGGCGTAAGAATGGCTTGACGAATCGGGTATAGTGCGGCCTCTGTCCTCATGTGTATAGGCTGCGTGCTATTGTGCCATCAGGAAGGGGGGCTCTACATCTGTTTGCCGAGTGAAATCTAATGGCCCTAACTTGTTAGACGAACCTTCGAAAGACTTCATAGTGAACCCTGCCGACCTTCCTTGGAAGTGGGTCAAGATATTAGCTACCTCGGGCGAAAGGGTAAATCACGACTCACAGTGAAAGTGTACAACCTCTGCAGAGTGTAAAACTGTTATAACAGCCGTGCTCACGGTCACGAGTGGCCTTGGACCCTTATGGAATAGTGGATCATTAATAATGAATATGTTTTTGCTATTCGTTAATCATTTCACATGGATCATATGTTTATTGATTATATTGAGACACTTTGATATCTTTGATATACTGAATTAATGCTATTTAAAAGCTACATGCTGATAAACCTATGTTATGCCTTTGAGCCTCATGAACCCCATGTTACACTTGTTGAGTATGAGATGTACTTACGCTTGTTTATTTTTCTTACTTGGATAAAAATCCCGGATGGGTAACAGATGGTGCAAGTAGTGACTACTTCTACTTTCCGGAAGATTACTAGACTTGCTGTCAACCAGTCAATATGCCTGTGATTGGAGCTACCACGAGAGTTTTTATATTTTACTTCCGCTATGTTATTGTAAAGACTATGTGTTATTAATCGTGATGTAACAACATTTGTGATGATACATCCTTTATAATTTGCTAACTTATGTGTGATTGATCTCTGGGCACACATAAGGGTATGCATTCCATTTGGTCGATAAATGGGTGTGACAGAAATACACACATTATTCTAGATGTTTTATTATGGATAGGGTTTCCAAACCGATCACTAAAGTTCTATTAATAGAAAGCAAAACCTTCATTGTATAGGACCTATTATAATGGAACATGCCTTGAGAATAGTTTCAGCGACCCTAACCATAACTAGCCAGTGTTATATGTGAAGCTATATGAATGTCTTGAACTGAAAAATGATTTAGGAGACAGCCACGTTTATTTATAGTGGTGAACTAAAAGTGCTCGTGTTTTAAAAAATGCCAAGCCAATTTCAAAAGGGGAGGACCCATTTTAGGAGACAGTCAAGGAAACACTGTCTCTATAAATTAATTAACAGATATAGTTCTCTTAAGAGCTTTTGAAAATAGAGCCAGATTTAGAGGTTCACCTCTATCAATATAGCCAAATGCATATTAAGCAAATCCTAGCCTAGGACATACCCTCTCAGGCACCGAACCCTAAGTCCTAGCCGCTCCCATCCTCCCTCCCTCAGTGACTCCTTATTTTCTAAAGCCCCACCCACTAACCCCGTCTCTCCCAATCTCCCTATCATTTCCTCTCTGATCGTGCAAGCTTGCTCTCCTCTCCTACCTCGGTGCCCCAGTGGCCTCCTCTCCTCTCCCTATTCCAAGTGCCACCACTCAGAGCAGCCTTCTTGCCAACACTTGGTGTGGCTGCAGAAGAAGCACTGCCCTACCACTCGTGGCTACCTCAATCTAACAGAATAGTGGGCGCTTGATGCCCGAGCATGACAACTCTAGATCTCATCTGTGCAGAACAGGATCAAGTGCAGCAACACCCTTGGAAGGATCCAGTAGGCCTTTCGTTACTCCTCTCTCTCTCATATCAACATTCTAATTCATCGATGAACTCTACCCTTGTCTCCCTCTGCCTTCTTTGTAGATATGGTCCAATCCAGTCAAATGGAGATCGGGGGTGGCCACAGGAGAGCGGCTCGCATCAGGCAAGATGGTGCCTTGATCCGATAAGAGGGAGGGGCTGTTCAGTGTGGTCGTAGGCTCTAGTTCAAGCAGGCACCATTACATTTTTCTCATATGTTGTACAACGGTGTCGGTGTAAGGGCTATTGTGGTGAGCATAGTTTGTGCTGCTGTGTGGGTGGCATTGTGTTGTTGTTGCCGCTCGACGGGCTAGCAATGGGATTTTTATTTGATATTCATAGATGGGCAAATGTCCCTACCTCTCCTATTTCCTATTAAGTAAGGTGACTTTCTAGAGACGGGTGAGCAGTCTGCTCATAAAAAGCTATTTGCTTCCCTTTGTAAACCTTTAATGTAGTAGTGTGCACTCATGCTAAGGGATTATGTTCAAAAGGATTAGATATCATATAAGCTAAACTAGTTAGAATTCTTGTGATGAGACTTTACAGCACGCTAAGGGTTCACTAGCACTGTAACGGTTTTTAGAGGAGAGAAAAAATATGTTAACATAGGCAGGCAGTACCACGCCCACCTCTGCTTCAGCATCTGTGTTGATCCTGATTTACAAAGATAGTTGTGCAGTGCATGCCCACCACTATTAATCCAAATAAAAAATAAAAAGCCCAGTCCTAGGTGTCCAATCGAGCTCGGGCCTCGATCTAGGCCACTAAGGCATCGCCACGATATCGATACGCATGGCACTGCTGCGCTATTGATCCACGTGCCACTGTCATGCCGTGCTATGCCTGCTTGCCATCATGTCGTCCTCTGTCTGTTGTCGGGCCATCCTCTACATCCCTCCTCCTCCCCACCTCCACGCGCTGCCACTGCCGCCGTGACGTCATGTCTCCCCAAAGTCTCGTTGTCCATTATTATGGAAAGTGGAGGCGGCCCAAAGGGCCCATGGGGTACTGTTCATGTGCGGGCCCCCTGGACCGGCTCCACTTGCCACAACATCCATCCCACCACACTTATGAGGTGGGATACAGTGAGAGCAAGATTTGGAGGAAAGGGAGATAGAGAGAAATGGCCATCCTCTGCTCACCTCGGGGAGCACCACCACATATCCTAGAGCTGCATGTGATGAGGAGAAGATTTGGCACTGCCCCTCAGCAAATCTGCCTCGGCTTGAGCCCTAGGTGACTAGAAGTCACGGGTGGATGACCTAGGTTCATGAAAAGCCGCCACCATGACAGCTAGAGCCTAGCACTGCAGCGCAACTGGAGAGGAGTAGGGCCGGCAAGGATGTACTACCACTCATCTCGGAGGAGGCCGGAGGAGGGGCAAGCGCCGAGTGCCACTGCTGGAGGGGGGGGGGGGCAAGCCGCAAGTGCCACTGGTGGTGGCGATGGGTGCATGCCCTAGTGCCACCATCAGAAGGTAGCACAACTGGTCTCAAGATCCACACAGAGAGAGAGATGGCATGGGTGGCTGTTGATGGGAGGAAGATGAGGTTGGTCGAGATCGATTGTACATGCTAGAGTTTGGTAATGTAGTCAAGTTGGGTCAGATGGGCTGGCCTCAATTCATAGAGATGGACTTCTCTTAAGAGGTCGGCCTCTGAAAATAGTCCTCATTTTTATTATTAATATATTTACAGAGACGGTAGTGTGTTTGTAAATACACGGTAATTTTCACTATTAATCTCCTTACAGAGAAGGTAGTGTCACCGTCTTTTTGAAAATCAAAGTGTATGCTGGCCTCTGCTAGTCATGAGGCTTGGTCCCGAAATCAATCTGTAGTAGTGGTTATTGGTTGTTACCGTTCATTTTTGAGCTCAAGTTTCAGAGACGATGCCTTTCTCATAGCGCAGCAAGAAGTTATCTAAACTTTAAAGTGCGGGTGATTCTAGTCTAGTATAAAACAGACGAACCACACCAATACAAGCGTATAACTAGTAGTATATATATACACTAGAACTTGCGAAGCAACATAATGATAAGAACAAGGAACGAATCTCCCTACTCTTGAAGCAAACCGAGCAAAGCAAAAAAGAAGAGAAGGAAATACCACACTGCTCTGAAAGGCCTGCAAGATCGGCATCCTGCTTCCACGTCTCTGAAGCATCAAATTGAACTTTTCGTACCAGACCAAAGCGGGCTTGCCTGACAACCTGCGCGGCTTTATTCCATCACAACCCGACCAAGCAAAAGGTCACCATTAGCATTTCTCACTAGCGTCTCTCCCTGTCCATCAGTCCATTTATATAAACGCGCGCTCTTCTTTGTCACCATACATGAGTACGTGCTATAAAACTACCTCCAACTAAGGCAAGAAAATAATTAGCATGCATTAAGATCTCTCTCTATTTCTATCTCTTCCTCACCAGTGTATAGATAGATGTCGACGATAATGGCATCTTACACCACCGCAGCGAGCCGATCGCCGGCCATGCAGCTGCAGGCTTCCTCTCTCTTGCTAGCCCGTGGTTGCTGCAAGCCGGCTGTGGCATTACGGCCTTCTGCTGCTTTGAAGTGCCGACGGCGGGCACTCACCGTGACCCGTGCACTCCCGGAGAAAGAACGGCCACCGGCATTCAGCATCCCGCCCACCGGTGAGTTTCCATTTTCCTTAGCTGGATCAGGCCGGAATTCAGCATCGCTGACAAGAGCAAGCATGCGTTGCAGCTCTGCTGTGCCCCGTGCCCCCGCCGGACGGGAAGGAGCGGTGGGACATCAAGGAGGAGGATGACCGCGTCACGCTGTGGATCCAGGTGTCAGGGCTGTCGGCGAGCGACATCGAGGTGACCACCAGCGAGGACGTCCTCGAGATCAAACGCAGGGTCACCGCACAACAGCCGGCGCTTCGTGGGGACGCGCACGGCGTGGGCGCGTTCCACATCCGGCTGCTCTTGACCAAGGAGTACGACGGCAGCAACGTGACGGCCGACCTCAAGGCCGGCATGCTGGAGGTCACCATCCCCAAGAACCCGCAACGCCCCGGCGAACGCGTCGTGCTGGGGGCGCCCAGGCCCACGCCCCGTGGAAACGAGAGCAGTACCCGGAAAAGTCCTCCTCAACCGCAGCAAGAAAGGAAACCGGAGCAAACCCCGGGGAGACAAAATACAAATGGATCGTCGTTCTAGCTGGCTGAGGGCTTTGCAGTCACTCCCGCTTGGACCCTGCTTTTCTTCTGTGTTGAAATAAGCTTCTCATTTCTAGCTCCGGGTGGACACGAACCAGCAATCGGCTTATGTTGTTTCAGTTGCCTGGAGAGAGCTTACGCTGTTGTAGTATCTTGTGTGTTTCCTTTAAAAACCTTCTTTGTTTCTTTATTACTCCCTCTGTTCCCAATTATAAGTCGTTTTGACCATTTTGCTATGTATCTAGATATAGTACAATCCATTTTGCTATCTATCAAGATATAACATATGTCCCGATACATACCAAAATCGATTTATAATTTGGAACGGAGGAAGTACAATAACAAAATCAACTTATAGTTTGGAACGGAAGAAGTACAATAACAAAATCGACTTTTAATTTGGAACGGAGAAAGTACAAGTGTTCTGGGAATCAAGTGGTCGGGATTCTCCCATCATCAAAGGTCTTTTTTTTAGCAACCCATCGTCAAAGGTCCTCCTCCTCTATTGAACAAGTTGCGATCAAGTGGACTTGGGCTCGAGATAATTGGGAGAATTTTGAAGCTTTGTGCCAACGTTTCCAAGCATCTCCTGCCTGGGGATCGGACCTGCGCAGCCCACTTGACTTCATAGGAATAATCGGCCCAAGTCCACAAGCGTGTGCATCTCTAGCCCAAATTGGTCCGTTCTGGGTAGAGAACAGAGAAAGCAGAGATTGTCCCAGATAGAGAATATAGAGTTCTAAATTGCCTAAGCTTGGTAGAGAATATAGAGTTCTAAATTGCCTATGTTTGGTTAGCAAATGATCCATGTGTAACAGAACAATCAAATTCTCTATAGAAGCACTCCTCATCTGAATCCTTCCTGATCTTCTATCCTAAGGCCTGTTTGGTTCACCCCTCCTAAAGTTTAGTGTCACTTTTAGTCACAAAAATGCCAAACACCCCCACTAAAGTTTAGTGGCCACTAAATTTTAGTGGCTTTAGTAACCAAGGGGTAGTTAAAAGTGACTAAAATGTACATGAGACGGCTGTTTTAGTGGGTGGAACCAAACATGACCACTAAACTTTAGAGGGGCCACTAAACTTTAGTGGGTGGAACCAAACAGGCCCTAACGCTTCCCCAAGTTCAGAGAGCTAACAACTATCTACTGGTCTCCACACGTGAAAGTGTCAATTCAAATTTGAATCTACCAAAATGAATATGTAAGATCACCAACAGAGACATAATATTTAATTGACAATGTTTGGCTTTTAGCAAATTTATTTTTCCATAAAACAGCTCGAAAGATTGTCGTTCGGGCCAGAAGCTTTTAATGACTTTTGAGCACATCTTCTAAAAATTCTACAGGCAACGTCTTTCACTTCTTTGAGCTCAATTTTTCTATGATTGGTTTTTGAGTGCTCCTAAATAAAAAATATCAAAAAATAAAAAGAAGGAAATCGACATCACTGCCGGTTGATAGCACAACTTGGCAGTGTATCACCGCTGGTTCGGAGGCATAACCGGCAGTAATGCTCTTAGATCACTGACGGGTGATGTTTTGAACCAGTAGTGATATACGGTAAAAGCCTTTATTTCTCTAGATGTGACTTGGTTTGACCGGTGGCTGACCCATTCATCCCTAATCTCTCGTCCTTGTCTCCCTTATCATAGCCAGTTTTACCGAAAAGAGAGATGCCCTAGATGTATAGACGGTGGCGTCCCCCTCCAGGTCCTTGGGCTTGCATAAAGTTTGTCAACGACTGAGGTCGGAGCTCCCTCTCATTACATGCAATAAATGTAAGAAGTGTGCTGGAGTTCGCTGTAATGAAGGCAGGTCCAAACTATGGCCACGTCTTCTAAAAAGTGTCTGTGTCACAAGGTTAGTTCTTGGTAGAAAAGGCTGATGAGAGTGGCCGTGTTTTTTATGGTTTCTAGCCTTGTGATGATTTTGATTCGAAGTTCATGATTTGGCGTTTTAATTTTAGTGGGAGATAGTGGATGCGAAGGCTAGTATTGGAAGGAAGAATATTTTCAACTGCTGAAAAAATTGGTAGAGAAGGCTGATGAGAGTGCACAAAATGTGCAAGTGAATTAGAAGAAGCCCATTGATGAAGAACTGGCAAAGAATTTGTCTCTTTTAGTTGGAATTAGAGGCAAAATTCTTGTTCTGTTGAAGTGCATTGTAGATCTAGTTTGTTTAGTGCTAATTGGGATTATCTAGATTGTATGTAGTCTCTAAATGTTCTATGGCATATTTTGCCTCCAGTTCTAATTCAGAGTGTCTATATTGTGTATCAGTCTAAGTTTGTACCTAGGCTGACAAAAATTAATTTAAACTATACAAAATAGGTAGCACAGTACAAAGACAACAAACATACAACATTTTACCAACTAGATCCATGTTACAATCAAAGTCAAAGTCTAAAAACATATTACAATATAACCACCTCAAAAACATTCTTCTAGCACCCATATGGGGTTGGAGAGAACCAACCAGGGTGTGCAAGGGTTTGGAGCCCATTATGAGCAAGTGGTCACCCCTATCTCAATGCAGACCAACAAAAAGTTAGAGTTGTGATGAGCAACTCCGCATCGCTGGCTCATGTAGACCAACAACCAATTTGGGCACTGTACATAATTATATTGCTAACAACATCCAACCTTTAGTGTGCCTCTCTATCTTCACAAATATCATCTTGACTACGCGTAATGAAATGTGTACGTGGAGGACTCTCCCACAAAAGAGCCCAAATATGCGGATACTATAAGTGGCAAAAATATTGTGATGAGGTATATATCTAGCTCAGCTGGCAGGGGGACCTCATCTTTGGTCACGAAGGCGTTCAGACGCCACTTTTATAACTAGAAGCAACAGTGGTAGGTGGGATCAACAGTTGAGAATCAATGTTGTGATAGTTAGGTGGATCCAACGGTTGAAAAAAATAATAACAGGTCAGAACAAAAACCTTTAGTGATATGCAAAATGTCATTGTCAGCTCGTAGCATTAATCGGTAGTGATATCTTAGTTATTACTGTCGGTTTGTAGCTTGAACCGATAGTAATATATCACTGTCGAGCTATCATTGCCAATTTGTAGTGTGAACCATTAGTGATATATCACTGTCGGGTCTTGGTTTCAGCCAACAGTGATAGGTGCCATCATTGCTAGGTGATTAGCTTCCCACCAATTTTCTGAATCCTAGGCTTACCACCCGCTAATTAAATGATACCCAACGGGCAAACTTTTTTTCGATGTGTAACAATTGCAATGCAACAAGGTCGTTTTAGCATATTCTTTCTTAATAAATCCAAGATGACTCACATTGGAAATCAGACTGAGTATTTTTTTAATGAATAAGACCTCAAGTTGATACAGACAAAGACTGCAAACTGACTTGTATGTATGGACATAATGACAACTGACAAGCCCACATATCACGACGATATCGTTTGCAATTAATAGCACAAGTAGGGTGATAGTTTCATTAAATTCTTTATAAATTATGTTTTGATAGAGGATTTATTTGAACTTCTGGATTTTAATGTATTTTTCTAAAAAATTAATCAAAAATACAGAAGTTTGTTAGAGTTAAGATGAAGCTAAGTGAATTGTAATTTGAAACGCACATAGTATGTACTAGTTGTTTCCTATGTTTATTTTACGTTTGTAACCCTTGCTAATTAAATTTAATAATATCCAACTGGTAAACTTCTTCCAATGTGTACCAATTGCAATGCAACAAGGTCGTTTTAGCATTTCTTAATAAATGGAAAATGGCTCACGTTGATATATAGAGAAAAGGATTGCAAGCTGACCTCTATGTATGGATAGGGTGACAACTGACAAGCCCACACCTCACGACGATTTCGTTTGCAATTAATAGGACAGCTAGGGTGAGCATTTCGCTGCAAATTAGTGAAACCGAACCTAGCTCACCAATCCCAATTTTCTCTTGTTTCTCCTATGGTTGGTAGATGCATCGATGGTTTAATTGATTACGCAATATACCGTCAGCCCATTCGCGTGCTGTCGCATCTCGCTTGTGAAACCTGAGCTGATCACCAATTTCCAAACTATATATACTCCATCCGTCTATAAACTAATGCAATTCTCTTTTTTAAGGAGTCAGACAATTTAAAGTTTAATCAAAATTATATAAAAATTACTTACAGTTATAATACAAAATAAGTACCATTAAATTGGTTATAAAATATATTTTCATTCAACTTAGTTCAGGACATAAATAAACTCGGTCAAAGTTAAACTAGTTTGACCCACAAGTATTCCATATTTGCATTCCTTTGTGGCCGGAGGGAGTACTAATAGTAGCAACGCTTTTGTGCACGTCCATGTCGCCGCAATCCTCGATTGAATTTTGTACCTAAAACAGGGCGGATCCACTTAAGGTGCATGGGTACAACAAATTGACACATAGATCGGTCACACACCAACTAGAGCTAGATCACCCGGGTCACCATATATGGAAGAACACAACAGATAATTATCACACTCTCACGGTGATGAAAGGCTATGTTTACAAGCAAACTAGCAAATGATAACTAATCGTGCTTGCGTGATGAAGAATGGCTAGTTTCTTAGCAAACTAGCAAAGAAACCATCAAAGCTCTCTCCTGGGAGAGACCCCGTTGGGGCAAGGACATCGGTGGGTTGTCCTAGGTCAGTCGGCAAGCTTAGAGCGTCATCCTTGGATGTCGGATCAAAAGATGAATAACAATATGAAGTTGAAAAAGATGATTAGGGAAAGGTATTAAATGTAAATTTGATGATGGTATGTTGGATACCTCAATCGGCCATGTACCCCATATTTTACAGAGAATAGAGGTGGTCTTATCCCATTGGAAAACCAATATGGTATTATTTTTCTGCCGCTTTGTAGAGTTTTCCTTTGATTTAACCAAAACTGGGATGGGCCCCTTAATTAATTGTCCTTGGTCCAATTTAAGGGTCAACGTATGCCCCCTGTCAAACAAGAGAACTCCGCATTCGCTTGAATGATGGTGGAAAGGTAGTTTAATCTTCTAGATGTGTCAAAAAACACCATTGCGAGAAAATAATGATATACCAACACCTTGGCTCTTGGCAAGCTAATTAACCATATTGTCACATCCAGGAGGTAAATTAAAAATGTCGATAAGCAAAACAACTTGGCATCCCTCTATAATATGAAGACCCACATCAAGGATCAAAATAAGGAGTTGGGGGATAGCCAAACATACGAGGGGATGAATTCCACACAGACATAGGCAAAGAATATAGATGATGCCAAGACCAATAATCTTGATGATTTGGTGCGAACATCTATCTTGGCAATTGTTTCTTGAATCTTCTTCCTTCATTTGCCTTCGTTGCACCACTTGCTTGAACATCATCCTTCTTATCTTGAACACTCCTGTTAGGAACCCACATCAAATCCTTTTATATCAGTTTTTTTGCACTAAGCTTCTGCAACTTATTTTCTTGTCACTTTGGTAAACCGAGTGAGTATCTTGGTTTTATTTCTGTTTTGGACAGTGGCAACCTCTCTTTGAATTTGGGTACTCTCACTTCTTTTGTTTAGATTTGGGACCTGCTTACGGCCACTATTTTTCACACGATAAACTTGCTTTACCATTTTCTTCTTAGGTTGAGCTCTAAACCGATTCTAATCAAATTGTTCTTTACAATATGATGAATTCTCTAAATATCTATGAGCTGCATACTCTGTGTAATATGGCCTAAAGTATGGTGGAACATGTGTCTCTTGACCAAACCAACCGCAAGACGAATAAGGACGAAAACCTATGGGTCGCAGTCCATATGACATAGGAATTAACTACTCAAAAGGAGAATATATATTGCTATTGCGTGAGACCTATTCCCTTGCTAATTCCACTCTTGAGACTTGTGCATTGGAGACAATCTTGATGATTGGACCTTTCTTAACTGATTAGCGATATTTGCTTCATCTTATTTCTTATATTTAGCCAGAAGTTCATCAAAACTGAGCTTTGGCTTTTACTCTTATGCATATCACGGCCTTTACCTCCATTAGCTCTATGATCCGCATCTTTATCCTCCTCTTGAAAGACATGTGCCACATGAGGATCCCTCTGATCCTGGGGAAACTAGCTTAACCGATATGCTAGCCGATTTTAGCTACTACTCATCTAGACCCAATTGGCAAGAGCTCAGTCCATCATTCATTGATTGTGAAAGATCATCGTCCACTAATAATTAATAATCTACCTTCTTTGGAGGAATTGGAGTATATTGTAAAAGATGATTACTTTCCTAGATAGAACCGGCTTAGTCTGATTCTCCCTATTTAATGGGATCAATTGGCCTTTGCTTTAGCTAGAGAGATTTTGCTTGGCCCTAGTGTCTTCTGGATTTGTAATCACCTCAGTGTCCTCTAGAACATCTCCAATTTGCAAGTCATGGACAACGACCTTGTATTCACATGAGGGCTTCAAATGTCTCTTTGACATTTGAGCTTTTACTTTTTGATGAATTGGATGATTCTAGCAGATTCTAAATCTATTTGCCATCAAGACCAACTAAATTCAATTGGTTGTTTTATTGAGCTTCAGAAAATCTTAATCGTCCTTTATTAATGGCTGATTGGATCTTGATCAAACATATTGCAGTTAGAAGTATTATGATCAAAGGAATTATGCCACTTGGAATACGTAAGCCCTTCTGGATTTTGAGTTGAAAGCAAAACTTTGTGATCATTGAGCCGAATAACATTATTCTGTAACAAGATTATAAAGACATCATCATAAAAAGTAAAGTTAAAGGTGTACTTTGATCTCTTTAGCTGACTCTTTTCTAGAGTTAGCTTTAAAGCTAGGCAAATGAATGGATCATATTTGACATTAATCCATTCGGTCACACCTTTGCAATTCCCTTTATTGCCAGATGTTTCAGGATTGATCATAAAACCAACATCGGCATCTGCAATATTTCTCAATGTTGGCCCTGAATCATTAAACTTAAAATAATTGCATAATTTGTTTCTCATTTGGGACCAAGTATGAATTGAATATAAAATAAGTAAAGCAACCCATGTAGATATAGAAGCCAAGGTAAACATTGGAGAAGCTTTAACTTTAACAAAATAGTGTTATCGGTCTCTTAATAAGGCATAATATGTTGTTGGCCCATACAATGTAAATTTATTTCATTTTCAACAAATAAAATACCTTCATCGATCAGTCTCTTAACACTACAAGTAAGAATATCATAGATAGATGTAGCAATTGAAACAATATGACCAGATTGGGATTTCTATAAAACATTATACTTGGTACCTTGTTAATCATGCATGAGAAGTGAAGGTACTTGATTTGAGCGATGTTGCTCCTAATCTCCTAAGAACAACTAATTCCAGACTGCGCTGCAGAAATCTGGCCAGGTTGGTGTTCAAACCCGACTAAGCTAGTTTTTCCAGCACCACTAGAAATCTCTAGCCATTGACACTTTGACACCTTCTCCTTGTCTTCAGGGGTTTCATCTTTAGTGACTTGGTATTCTTTGTTAACCGAACATATTTCAGCTATAATTTGAGGATCATGAACAATAGGATAGTTACTAGATAAATACACAACCATTTTGACTCATAAAAAGCCAAGGCTTGCTAATTTCTTGCACTTCACATGTTTTCTACAACTTGACTTGTTTCTTGAGATGTAGTTGATTTAGAATGATATTGTGTTGTTTAGTTTTGTCAGCCGAACACTTGCTTATATTTGATTCAACTTCTCCTTTGCCAATTGTGTCAGCTAACAATGCTTTCTCTTCTTGCACAATTCTACTTTAATCTCATTACTATCTAGATGCTCTTGACCTTCTTTCAACTTTTCAACAAAGTAGCCACCCAAGCATGAATAACATCATCCGAACAAACTGCCACCTAATACTTTCAGGCTCATTTAGAAATGAAGCATAATCGTCGCTACATTCTTGAAATTGAGTAGGGGATGAATTGTATGTCGTACTACAATGAAGCCGAATTATGAGCATTAACTCCTATATATGGTGTTGAATTTGTAGGTGGAACCTCAGTTTTATTAGCATATTGTGCACCATATGTGAGTTGTGAGTAATTGGGTGGATAGTTATTATTTTCATAGTCAATTATCTCATTCATCAACATGTCTTGTGGTGGAACCACATATTATGAGCATTAACATGCCTATGAATAAGGATATGCATGTTGTCTATTACAAGTAGCATTAAAACTCAAAGAATTCATAGTTGGCCTTGACTTTTGAACATGATATCTAGAATTATGATGTGTATGATGAAAATCATTAGCAACTTAAGTATTAACCGATGCAACATATGTCCTATTGTTATGACGAGCAAACATCAGCATGAGAATCCATGCACTTGCAAAATAACAAATGTGATGTATTTGCAAGTTGTACCTTGGGATAGTTGTAATAGCATTGCAATACAACACCCTAATACTACATGTTTTAGAACTTGACTGCCTTGCTAAATTATTCAATGACAAGACCAAAAATTGCAAAACTACAAGCAAGATCACAAGGGGTCAAAACCACATGCGATTGGCACTTTGGGCCAGATGCAACACTACTGGAGAGCACTAGAAGATAGATCTGTCAAGAATATGGATAGGGCAAATAGATTCAGCTACAAAGTAGAGCTAACGCAATCGTTCCCTAGGGGAGTCACCAAATAGTGTGTTGACACAAAGATTGGTAACACACCACCAAATAGTCGCCACATGCGATC
Organism: Saccharum hybrid cultivar R570; assembly: GCA_038087645.1. Lineage (NCBI taxonomy): Eukaryota > Viridiplantae > Streptophyta > Magnoliopsida > Poales > Poaceae > Saccharum > Saccharum hybrid cultivar. Next base: position 10,230,734 of record JAQSUU010000038.1, read on the forward strand.
GGCACTTGGAACCATCGAAGCTCTTGCCTAGGAGGACCCCGTTGGGGCAAGGACATTGATGGGTTGCCCTAGGTTGCCCGGCAAGCCTAGGGTGGCATCCTTGCTCGTCAGATCAAGATATGAACAACAACATGGGGTTGGAAAAAAGGGATTAGGGAAAAGGTGTTAAATGTAATTTTGATGATTGTGTGTTGGATACCTCAATCGACCATGTACCCCCCCTATTTTATAGGGAGTAGGGGTGGTCTTATCCCATTGAAAAATCAATGTGGTACTACTTTTATGTCACTTTATAGAATTTTTCTTAGATTAGGCCAAAACTAGCATGGGCCTCTTAAGATTTCCTTCGACCCAATTTGAGTGTCAACACAGCAGCACCTTCAAACTTTTGTAGAGATGAAAAGCATTTATACCCACAATACATTATATATCTATATACCACCTCACCAAATATGGACTAGTAATCTTTTAAGTCCAAGTGCTCTTCCATCATCTGAGCAAAAAAAAGCCTACAATAGCATAGTAGTAATTAACCCAAAATGCAGCCATGCACACAGCGCAAGATAAAAATGACGAATGAGTTTAGGAAAGGTAAAGACATCAAGTTGAATCTTCTTCTAAAAAGTTTATGGAATTTGAGATCTTATTTGATAATCAATAAATTTTAGGGGAAAACATTCATCCGTAAATTACTATTGTCGGTGTTTTATAAACCAGACTAGTGAATTTATATGATTATCACGTTGCTCTAGGAAGACGATGGTAGCATCCAATAGACATGAGAATTTATAATGGTTTAGGCTGGAGCCCTATATCTAGTCTTAGAGAAGATCGAGTGCGTGTTCCTCACTTGAATGCTCTGAAGTTCTTACAATGGGGGTGCAAGAATGATGAAAGAGGTGGTAGACCCTATGCTAGATGAGGGGCAGCCCGAAGAGAAGCTCTAGGAGCCCTACTGCTATGGTGGATGGATGGAATGGTAGAGGATGAAGAATAAGACCGTGACCTGAGATGGATGCCCTAGTTGCCCTTATATAGAGATCGGGGTCAAGGCTTGATAGAAAGAGGAGGTTCCCCCGACTGAAGGGTCGTAAGCTTGAGGGAGGTCCTAACTAACTTGGCTTGCAAGCTATGCCATCTTCTGGTGTTTGTCCAGGCATGGCCACCATCATGGTCTTGTGGCCACGTTGCGGCAGAGCAAGACATGGTGCTGCTATGCTAGTCGTGGCAAGCACTATAGGCACGTTGGTGGTCTGTCAGCTGCCCTGTGCATCGTGGTGTCCGTGATAGTTTTCGCCATCATCTCTTGGTTCCTCTAGGTGTTTTACCCTTAGTAGGTAGCCACCTCGGGTCATCATTCATCTAATCGCTTCATGAGGCTAAGGGCCATGACCCCGATCGTTGGGGTCAGAGCACTCCACTAGCCAGGAAGACTTCTAGGTCGAGACCCTTGTCGCGGATCCCATCCCATAGTAGGTGGGATCATACGTGCATACCGTCGGTCCGTATCTAAACAGTGGGTGTCATACCCATTGCCGCCATCGTCCGGTATTGTCTTGTTCGTGTGGTATGGCGCTAGGTTGGCGTCTGATCGGACCGAGGTGACCACTGTCACATTGGTCTTTGCGGGGTCAACGCAGTGTACTTGCCTTGTTCAGATCAGACATGTCGTGTGGGGCTCAACCTCTCCCTATCTCTCCTAGGGGTCAGCATGGGGAAGAGGTCGCATATTTGTGCATCACGCGGCCAATGCTGGAGGAAGGGATCATGATCGCCCTCGGCCTTAGCACCTAGCCTCCTCTGCTCTGCCCTCACTGGGCCTCGGTCATTTGGGCCATTGTTAACCTGATGAGTTGCGGGCCGCATGGCTTGCTAACTAATTGGTGCCCTAAGACACCCTAGGGTTATGACCCCGATAGTAGCCCTCGAATGTTTTTATGATCACGAAGTGATTGGGAAAGTGCTGATATTCATGTGCATTAGAGCGTGGATTGGTGGTCGTGGCCTGCCCGAGCTTCATCGCTCAACCCCTTGCAGGCTTGGTGCATTCATTGAAGTTGGTGGCCGATCATGCCTCACCCTGTCAGGATGCCCTAACAATGCAGTGCCGAGCCCTACCATGTCAGTGTGTCATGTTTCAGAGTTCGTGACCTACGCTGAGCTGAGTGATCTCGTCAACCCTGTTATGGATCTGTCTTTACGAAGATCTTGATTTTCCCAACCTTTCACGGGCATCTGGTGTGGGCCCCTTAGCTCGCCGCGTGGTGAGGGGGTCTCGAGCTACTCAGTCCTCCCTTGGTGTTTATAAAAAGCTCTTTTTCCACTTCAACCACCCCTGGCTTCTTTGAGAGATTGAGTTTCATAGAGGGGAAGGTTTTGGAGAGGACCATGTGGTTCTTGAGCATGCGACACACTAGGGGTAGTTTGTGGTGGCCAGAGGTGGCTGTCATCCATTTTGGCAATCGATGCTAGAAGGGATCTTACGGGCGGAGGAGTGAAGGAGGGCGCGGCCACCGTGTAGGAGGCAGTGCAGCCTTTGTGTTGTGGCTACACTTTGGCCTCCCTTTTGCTCCATCTTGGCGCTAGGATGGTCGCCAATATTTTTGTTGGAGCTAGATAGTCTTGCCACTCTCTTCCTCCTCGCACCTCATTCCTAGGGTTGTGACACTACAGGAGGGTTTGCGAGTCCATTTTTTGCTTCATCGCGCCTCCCCTATAGCACCATTCCCCATGGGCCTTTCAGTGATACCACCACTAGGGTGTGGTGGCATCAGTTTTTCATTCCTTGTTGTGCGAATTGCCCATACATCGCTTTGTAATTGTGTAGGATATGAATAAAAGCTCAAGGAATCCTCCTTCTAGAGTTGTTTGGGGCTTAAAGCTGTGATGAGCCCCTGAGCCATTTTGGACAGATTTAGGCTTATTGACTAACAGTTTTTGGTGTGGGTCGTCATTCTCTCATTGCGTGAGGTTGCTGGGCAGCTTTGGGCTTTTTTGCCCAAGCTCCTAGGTTGCATTTGACTAGGTGTTCGCTTTCTCCTTTGCATGGATCACAGCCTTGGGCCTTTCTCCTTGGGTGTTTGCCTATCAGAGTTTTGTAGGCTTCGGGTGAGTCATTGGCCTCTCACCATGCTAGGCGACGAGGTCATCGAGCGGCCTTGGACCTCTCCTCCTGAGTGTCTGCGAGCTAGAGGACACATGCTTTGGGTGAGTCATCGGCTTCTCGCCGTGCAAGGCGATGAGGTCATCGAACGACCTTGGATCCCTCCTCTTGAGTGTCTATGAGTTGGACGACATAGGCTTTGGGTGAGTCATCGGCCTCTTGCCATGCAGGGCGGCGAGGTCATCGTGCAACCTTGGACCTCTCTTCCCAAGTGTCTGCGAGCTAGAGGACGCAGGCTTTGGGTGATTCATTGGCCTCTCATCGTGCAGGTGAAAGCCCTAGTTTGGTTTTGGATAATTGATGAAACCTAGGGACTAATCATTGTGCTAAGTGCATAGACATGAAATGATAAGTCCCATGTCAAGTGCATTTCTCAATGGGTACATCAATGAGCTTGTGTATGTTGAGCAACCTCCCGGTTTTGAAGATGAGAAGAAGCCCAACCATATTTAAAAGTTGAGAAAGGCTTTGTATGGCTTGAAGCAAGCACCTAGAGCATGGTATGAGAGGTTGAGGGATTTCCTACTCTCTAAAGGGTTCATTATGGGCAAGGTTGACACCACTCTCTTCACCAAGAAGATTGGAAAGGACTTGCTTGTGTTGCAAATTTATGTTGATGATATCATATTTGAATCAACCAATCAAGATTTTTGTGAGTTTGGAAAGATGATGGCAAATGAGTTTGAGATATCTATAATTGGAGAGCTTAGTTACTTCCTTGGTCTTCAAATCAAGCAATTAAAAAACGGTACATTTGTGAGTCAAGGAAAGTACATCAAAAACATGCTCAAGAAGTTTGACATGGAGGATGCATAGGGAATTAGTACACCAATGGGGATAAATGGAAGCTTGGATAGTGATGCAAGTGGCAATATGGTAGATCAAAAGATGTATCGGTCTATGATTGGAAGCCTACTCTTTGTGACCGCATCAAGGCCGGATGTGATGTTTAGTGTATGCATGTGTGCTAGATTTCAAGCCTCACCAAGAGAGAGTCACTTGAAGACAGCTAAGAGAATATTGAGGTACTTGAAGCACACACAAAATGTTAATTTATGGTATCCCAAAGGAACAAAATTTGAGCTTATTGGATATTTTGATTCAGATTATGCGGGATGCAAAGTTGAGAGAAGAAGCACTTCGGGCACTTGCCAACTATTGGAAAGATCACTTGTCTCATGGTCATCCAAGAGCAAAATAGTGTTGCACTTTCAACTGCCCAAGCCGAATCCATTGCGGCCGGTAGTTGTTATGCATAAATTCTTTAGATGAAGGCCACCTTGAATGACTTTGGAATCAAGTTCAAACAAGTGCCGTGAAGCTCACCAACAATCTGGTCCAACACTAAAGAACAAAGCATATAGATGTCTGCCATCACTTCATTAGAGATCACCAACAAAAAGAGGACATTTTAATTGAGAATGTGGGCACCGATGATCAACTTGCCAATATCTTCACCAAGCCACTTGAAAGGTTTTGTAAGCTAAGAAATGAATTGAACATACTTGACTTCTCAAATATGTGTTGATGCACTCCCATTATATGACATGCCTCTCCTTCGAGCTAAGCAAGGTAAAGTTGTTTGACATGTCATTCATCTAGTACTAAGGATTTGTTTAGTGCATCTAGTCATTTCTATCATGTCATAGGCTCATTCATGAAAATCAAATGAATTTGATGCTTGCATGGTACCACTATTGCTTCTATGTTTGATATGATCTAGTGGTAGCATATGACATGTTTGTAGGCTTGTGAACCTAGTGTTTGATCTAGAACATGAGCTATAAGTGTTTAACTCAACATGGTGCATGATAACCCTCACTTGGAGGTGTAAAGAAGCTTGCCATTGGATCAAACCGAGTTAAATATCTTTCGCAAGTAATCTAGATTGAACCAAATTGGGAAAATGATCCTCACTTATCATAGTCTCACCCAACCTATCTAAAATTTGAACTCACCTTTTGTGGTCATTGATGACAAAGGGGGAGAAGTAATTCACAAAGACAGTGTGATAGGGGGAGCAAACAAATGAAATAACACTATAAGGGGATCAATTAAAATTTGAAGCACACAAATAGGAGGAGCAAGCCCAAAAACTTGTATGTTGCATTTTATTGTGCATTACATATGTTTGCTTGCATGGCACAAATTCTTTTTCTCCGATACATGCTTGTGTGGTGTATGCTAGATCATAGAAAATGTTTGATGAAATGAATTACTAGCACGCATAGGTAGAGTAACTAGACTAATGCTTATCTTATAAAAACTAGACCTTTTCATATAATGTTGATCTCACGGGGTTTTCTAGTTTTTATGGATGTCTAGTTACTAATGGTGCTAAGGATGGTGTATATCGGCAACTCCGATTGGTATCATGCTTCAAAGGTCCATTCTTTACACCTTAGCATCATTTGGTAGAAATTAACTCCTATATTTCCTATCGAAGCATATGTGCAAGCTTTCAAATCCAAACTCCCAGCACATATGTAGGGGGAGCAATTGCTACCAATTCGGGTTTATGAAATTTGTCCATATCCTTTGCACACGATAAAATGCTTGGGCAAGCAACATGAATCCAAAAGAATTTTATTGAAAATCTTTGTGAAAAAGGTTGTCATCAATTACTAAAAAGGGGGAGATTGAAAGCCCTAGTTTGGTTTTGGATAATTGATGAAACCTAGAGACTAATCATTATGCTAAGTGCGTAGACATGAAATGATAAGTTCCATGCCAAGTGGTGGAGCTAGATGATGGTCATGGTGATAGAGGAGACCAAAAGTGAAGATCAAGTGCTCCAACTTGGAAAAGAAGTAAGAGAAAAACAAAACCGGATGGAGATCTTGCATAGGGTTTTGGTTTTGGTGATCAAGACACCATAGATGGTGTGATCACATTTAGGATCGATAGCCGTACTATTAAGAGGGGAAATTCTCAGTTAAAATAGTTATCAAGTGCCACTAGGTGAATTCATATGAGCATATGCATCAGGACCTAGTGTGAGCTAACATGTGACCCTTGTAAAATACTTCAAAAAATGCTAACACACGTGCACACAAGTTCTACACTGTGTGGTTAGCAACTTGGAAGCAAGGGTAAAGAAGTTGGGGACTTAGAAAAAGAAAAAGAGTTGATAGTCCCTGACCGAACGCTAGCCGTGGGCAGACCGGACTCACTCCGGGTGCGTCCAGTCGTTTATAGTCGTAGTGACTGAGATGGACGAGGAGAGCAAGGACGACCGGACACTAAGGATCTATCGCTGTAGCCACGTCCGGTCATCACAACGTAGTGTAGGTGCGGCTTCGGTGATGCGATCGGACGCAGGGTGCTGCTTGTGACCGGACGCGCCGAAGAAAAGCAAATCGAGTGATGCATGTTGACGTCTAGCGTGCGTGCAGAGAAAAAGGATGGACGGAACGCACTGGCGCATCAGGTCACTAAGGATCTGATGCGTCCGGTCACTATTCATGCGCTGAGATTGGAGTTTGGTCTTTTGTAGTGATGAGTCTGGCCACTATTTGACTGAGGCACTAACCATTTCTGACAATTGGAAATCGACGAACGTTATTTAGTTTCATGGGCACGTGGTAATGATCTGGTGGCTGGATGTTGGGGCTGTGCGTCCGGTCACCCCAGCAGTGTGTCCGATCGACGAGGGCAGAGCCCAAACCGAGAGCCAATGGCTCTTTTTGTTTGAGGGGCTCTATAAATAGAAGGGGCTGGCTCTAAGCCATCTCTCTTGGCACTTTGACATACTTGACATCCTTATGAGCCTAAGCAAACACTTCCCACTCATCTCCATCCTTGATTCATCATCAAAGTGAGATTGGGAGTGATTCCTAGTGTATTTGCTTGAGTGATTGCATCTAGTGGCACTTGGGAATCGTTGTGGCTACGGATTTCTTGTTACTCTTGGTGGTTGCCGCCACCTAGATGGCTTGGAGCAGAGGAGGAGTTGTGGCAAGAGTTGGTGATTGTTCTTGGCCACCTTCTGGTGATTGTGAGGGGTTCTTGTGCCTTCTTGGTGGAGTTCCAAAGGCATCTCTAGTGGATTACACGTGTCATTGAGCTACCTCACTTGTGGATAGGTTCTTGTGGTGTCCAAGTGTGTGGATGAGGTTTGTGCAACACCTCTTAGCCACCGAACCACCAAGTGTTGGTTGACACAATGAGGACTAGCATGCCAGCAAGCACGTGAACCTCAGGAGAAAATTCGTGTCTCCATTGTGATTGATTCTTTGGATTTTTCCCGATGATTGGTCTTCATCTTATTGTGATTGGTTCTTTCCTCAACGCGGTGGTATAAAGATCACATTTCTCTCATTTACATTCCTGCAAACTAGTTGTAACAAGCTCTTTAGTGTAGCTAGCTTTTGAGAGCTTATAGCGACTTAGCATTTGATTATCATAGTGATCTTAGCAACTAGAATTGTTGGATATATGGCTTGCGACCCTTGTAGAGCTAGAGCAAAATTGCATTACGCTATTTGTCATACTAATCAATTGCTCTAGTGCTTTGTAGAAATTTCAAATAGGCTATTCACCCCCTCTAGCCATATTAGGACCTTTCAAGTGGTATCGGAGCTGTGGTCACCATTTGAGTAAGTCTTAACAACCTCGGTGCACAAAAGATGGCTCAAATTGTGTTCAACCATGTGGGGGGCAAACCACCATTCTTTGATGGCACAAGCTATGACTATTGGAAGAGAAAGATGAGGATGTATTTTGGTTCAATCAATGATCAAGTGTGGGAAGTAATGGAGAATGACTTTGTGATTCTTGACCCCAACAATCTCACCAATAATGACAAGGCCAACAAGAAATGCAACACAATGGCTCTCAACACCATCTACAATGTCATTGATTCAAAGGTGTTTGAGCAAATCAAGGATCTTGATCATGCTAGTGAAGTATGGAAGAGATTGGAAGAAACATATGAAGGCACGGTGGCGGTGAAGAGTGCCAAGTTGTACATCCTCAAGGACAAGTTGACAAGATTCAAGATGAAGGATGATGAGAGCATCCTAGAGATGTTTCATAGATTACAAGTGATTATCAATGACTTGAAGTCTTTAGGAGAGAAGATCAACGATGATGATGTCTCTCATCAGTTCTTAAGGTGCCTACCACCAAGGTTTGAGACATTGAGATTGATCATTATAAAGGAGGATTAAAAGATATAACCCCTAACCAAGTACTAGGTGATGTCATGACACAAGAGACATACCATGTGGAAAGGGAGGGGGTTGACAAGGAAGATAAGAAAGAGGATAAAGATAAGAAGAAGAAGAAAAGTATAGCATTCAGGGCTTCTTCCACATCCAAGAACAAGGGCAAGTCAAAGAAAGAAGCATCAAGTGATGATGAAGATGCAAGTGACATTGATGATGAAGCTATGGCTCTTCTAGTGCGCAAGATGTGCAAGTTTATGAAGAAGAGAGGCTATGGTGCAAGAAAGAGAAGAGATCATATGAAGGAATATATGAGACCAATGGTTCCTAAGAGAAAGATGAGAATCTAGATAATGTGAGAGGCATTCAATTGGCAAATGCAATAAAAAAGATGGATGTTGGTGACATAAGGCCTAGAGAAGTGATTGAAGTTGAAGATGACAAAGATCAAGTGCTCTCTAACTCAAATGTGCAAGCTAGTGGTTCTCATGATTAAAATCAAGCTAATTCATCATCTCAAGAGCAAGATCAATAACAAGTGGCTAGTATATCATCTCAATCAAGTGATCAATCAAATGCAAGCAATCGAGTGCAAGTGCTACAACCAACCAAGGTTGCAAGAGATCACCCATTGGACTCAATAATTAGTGATATCTCAAGACGTGTTCAAACAAGATCAAGATTGGCATCATTTTGTGAACACTTCTCATTTATATCATTCATTGAACCTAAGAAGATTGATGAAGCTTTGAAGGATGTTGATTGGGTCAATGCTATGCATGAAGAACTTAACAACTTCAAGAGAAATCAAGTATGGGAGTTAGTTCAAAGGCCTAAGGGACATAATGTGATTGGAACCAAATGGGTCTTTCGCAACAAGCAAGATCAAGATAGGATAGTTGTAAGGAACAAAGCAAGATTAGTGGCTCAAGAATACACTTAAGTTGAAGGTCTTGACTTTGGTGAAACGTATGCCTCGGTTACAAGATTGGAAGCAATTAGCATCTTGTTAGCCTATGCTTGTTGTTGACATTAATTAACGCAATCGCTAAATAGCAACGACACTAAAAATGCATGGTAATAAATTAACATGTCTCTAAATACTAGTCACCTTTTATATTTACCTATACTTCTTAGCATGGAACTAGGTTGTCATCCCTAATGAATAAAGATTAGAAGTATATAAGTGGCACTATGATTTTATATGACTAGGCAGAAATATAAATGATATAAAGATATGATTAATTAATAATAAGAACAATTAAGAACATCTGCAAGCGGACAGATAATTATACCATTGTAACATTTTACCTAGAGTATTACCAAGTTATCATTTATAATTTTACCAATAGGAAGGTCTAGCTAAACTTTTATCTAGAGTATTGATAAACTTTATATTCATGACAAAGAGAGTAAACCAATGTAATGCACTCTTACTTAATAACAGAGATAAGTCACATGATAGATATATATAATAAGTAATGATCAGTCATCATAAATAAATAAGTAGATACACTCCGAGCTCCCTAGCTATTACTAATAACATAATCCAATCAGAATATTAGAGGAATAATTCATAAGTATTCAAGTTACATGTCAAGCTACTACAACTAATAATCATCGTCAAGTAATACTACCATATGTCCCAACCATAATGGAGCAATGAACATGAGAAGTTGAGTTCAGAAACCTCTGATATACAAATATATCCTTAACTAGACAATGTTGCTCTACCAATAATCCACTACACAGGGGGAGGACTACAGAGGACTCAATGGGCCTATAAAAGTCACACCCATGATCTACCACACGACCTTGAACAACTGGAGGCATCCGCAGATATGCAAAGCATCTAAGCACCATGCTTACATAATGCATACCACTCATCTTATGGCCAAATAGACAAGCGCTATACGAACATGTGATCGAACTAAATAGCAACCTAACTATACTAGAATTGAAGTAGACAATGAACGATGCATTCAAGAACGTAATAAAGATGAAGAATAATGTTGACATTGCAATAATTGTGCAAAGATAGAATTACAATAAGAGCAAAGAACTAGAACATTACCAAAACTTCACGCTCGCCAACGATCAGGAATCCAAGCTAGGTTGACTCAGCTTGACTTCCTCTACACCTGATCCAACTATGCTAAAGCTATGAACTAGAGGAACTTTGATGATCTAGGGTTTCTGGCTCCGTATGAACTAATCTTCAAATAACTTGATGCCTTCAGGAGGGTCTGCCCATGTATTTATACCTCGGTGGGATGCACGCGAGCCATTGGATCAAACCAACTTCACATAGGACTAGGATTGATCCTCAAGGTCGGTAGACGAATACTCTAGAAGCTCATGGAAGGGGGGAGAAGGGGGTGGCCACCCGGCCACCCCCTGGCTGGTTAGCCCCACCTAGCAGGCACTCGGCCTCCGCTTCGTTCTGGTGTCTTCTGGGGTCTTCTATAATATACTAGTATTTATCTCATGGTGAAATTCCAAAAATTCTTTTAATAATTAGGTATATCTCTCCACTTTTCTACATAACTCCCTGCAAACATTAAAATTCAACAAAGCTCATGGAATTCGTCAGATAACACCCTAGTCTTCTATGTTTTCATGTATTTTGACCATTCTCTCATGTTTACTTCACTATATATTGTTGACATTAACGACCATCAACACTTGTGCCCACAACATCAAGTTGTATCAAATGGATGTAAAAAGTGCATTTCTTAATGGGTACATCAATGTGTTTATGTATATTAAGCAACCTCTCAGTTTTGAAGATGAGAAGAAGCCTAACCATATTTACAAGTTGAGAAAGGCTTTGTATGGCTTGAAGTAAGCACCTAGAGCATGGTATAAGAGATTAAGGGATTTCCTACTCTCTAAAGGGTTCATTATGGGCAAGTTTGACACCACTCTCTTCACCAAGAATATTGGAAAGGACTTGTTTATGTTGCAAATCTATGTTGATGATATCATATTTAGATCAACCAATCAAGATTTTTATCAGGAGTTTGGAAAGATAATGTCAAATGAGTTTGAGATATCTATGATTGGAGAGCTTAGTTACTTCCTTGGTCTTCAAATCAAGCAATTAAAAAATGGTACATCTGTGAGTCAAGGGAAGTACATCTAAGACATGCTTAAGAAGTTTGGCATGGAGGATGCAAAGGGAATTAGTACACCAATGGGGACAAATAGAAGCTTGGATAGTGATGCAAGTGGCAATATGGTAGATCAAAAGATGTATCGGTCTATGATTGGAAGCCTACTCTGTGTGACCGCATCAAGGCTGGCTTTATTGTTCCTTTGCTTATCATTGTTCTATGAGACATAGCCTTTAGAGCTACCAAAGAGTCGTTACCCTAAGCGGAGATTAACCTTCCTACTGGTAACTAATCAGTTGTCTCTTAATACTAAAAAGTTCTAACTCTCCTTTTAGGACAACAATAATTGTGGTCAATGTATAACTAACAGTTGCGATCGAAGTTAGTAAACAAGGCGCCACACCAGAGATGGTTGATTTTGACTGTATGAACATATACTTGGATAGCCAGGTCATAAGTACAATGTGATGATCGATTCTTATTCGACTGATAACTTGTCCACATTAAGTTTGTACCTTTCCATTCCAACGGGAATGACATCAATTGCTTGCTAGATGGCCGACGTCATTACAGGGATAGTCAAGTAGAGTCACATGTCTACCACCTCTTGTAGTCTATTAATGTTTATATCGGTGACCTATTCTTCAAAGGTTATCCTTTTCGCAACTTCAGAAGGAAGTCCTACTGCATCTGGTCCGATCAAGGGATCTTTAGATAAGATATGGGAAGATAACTAAGGAAATGCTCATGATGAGATGACACATCGGCGTAGCTCCATAATGGATCATGATTAGAAATCTTGATACCAGCACGCACCCAGCAGCACAACCATGTGCCAGCCGACCACAAGGAGGCCCTAGGTTCCGTCATGGCACCGTTAGTCATTAACCAAGACACCATTACCGAACGTACAACCTGGCACAAATTGGGTTGCATAGGAGCAAGCAGTATGTGAAGGAGGGATAGCAAGCAAAGATAGTCACAAGGTTAAGAGTTAACAAGGAGGTGATCCAAAGATCAAAACACAACACAAGAGAACATAGCCTGATTGCTGAAGACAACTAAGAAGAGGACTCTTGCTTTATTTTCACATATGCCTTGCGTCCATTAGGGAAACTACAAGATAATTAATTAACATGAGATTCAGTCCTATTAGGCAGGATCATGAGATCAGGGCTAACAAACATTTAGAGATCGAAAAGGTTGGAGATGAGTTGAGCAAACTTCAAAGGCAAAACTGATATACCAATTAGAGATTTAATTAATAAGGTAGCTACATGACTTGCAAGCAATAGATTCTGAGATCACGACAAAGAGAGATTACATTACACTAGCTCACCTTTGGGAGAGGCAACCGAGAGATCCAACTTGGATTTGGTATGGTCTCTACAACTAGCAAAGAACAACCATGGCTAAGGCAGCATTGGCGAGGACTTAACTTAGTGGGTCGATCAAACAAGAGTCTTCACAAAAGGGCGCAGAACATCCATGGTATACGCAAACATTTTACGGGACTATGCTTGGGCTCATAGTTCAAGCAAAAGCATGGATGTACAAACATTCAAGGGCTAGCAACCATGATTATAGGCTCAAGCGTCTAAGAGAGAGAACCTAATTGGAGATGACAACCATGAGATTATCATAACTTGGACATTGTTCGAAGATAAGGCTATTCAACACTAGTATGCTTACCGAGGACAAAAGGGGTAACAACTATGGCACTACCTAGATAACCAAGCATGCACACCTATAACATTCATCTATAGCAACTCAACACATTAGTTCTAAGTACAAGGAGCATGGTGTAGAATATGCTACTAAGCATGTGGATATGGTCAAGTCTTTAGAGACAAGATGATTTTTAAGATAGGTAGCAAAAGGGGTCCAAAGGGTTTTGGGCATGGCCTCACCAATAGGCACATGAACATACCATAGGCAAGGGTTAGCATTCGAGAGAACTCAACGGTGTTAGGTTGGCAACACCCATGTAGCCTCATGTATTTTAAGTAAGGAGGTCTACTTAAAAGCAACCATGAGATGAGCACAACGATAAGGCTTGATGACAACTCATGCACTCACCGAGGGTAAGAGGCAACACAAATTAGTGTAATACCTAGTAAGCAAGCAACCATGCATATACATCTAAAGAACTAATGTGAAGATAACTTGAATGGACACCTCACATTATATTTAAAAGAAAACATGTGCCAGCTTCTAACAAGGTATAACAACAAGTTCTAGTTTGCAAAAAGGTTGAAATTTCTGCTAACTACTAACTTGTCATCTAATCTTTTGGAAGCAAACCTACAAGGCAAAGCTAATCACACCCTATTTTCAAGCACAGCTATTCAAGCAGCATGGAATAAGGCATTTTATTGTCTAGCTTCACACAAGGAAGATAGTAACATCACATTGATCACAAGTTACTCATTATTAGACAAAGGTGAGGGAAGCATAGTTATGCATAAAGCAACAATCATGATGATGCATGCTTCATCCTATTTGTCCTCACAAAATTACCAACCTAGGGTGACAATCACATTCTATATCGGTGCCATAACACGTACTCTCTCGATATACACCTATTCATCAGCTACCTTCAATCTATGTATTCACGGTTAGCGTACCTACAGAAGATTCATTTCAGCCCAACCCCACAATGATATATATAGCAGGAAATAACATTCTAAGTACTCCAATATACATATAGCCCCGTATATATATGTAGCACCAAAGCTACCCGAACATCATATCACCCACAATTAAATACGCACCATACACACATGCAAGCATGCATATACAGTCATATCAAAACTAGCTCTTCCCGACCGCACGCTCACACTTGCGGTTATGCTACTCATCAACTCACCTTCTTACCTGGATGTAGGGGTATATTGATCCATACATTACCACTCAAGTGAATAACATCCATAGAATAGCATGCCGTATGGACGATGAAATAAAATTGCAATAAAGTAAATCCCCCATAGTTAGTATCAGTTTACTTAGCCACCTAGTAGTCCTTAATTGGGCTTAATTGGAGGTTGTCGCTAGCATAATTTTGCAAATTAGTTTTAACAAATTTGCTTGTAGCTAAAGTTTTAGTCAAAATAGGCTTTTTAAAACCAAAACTTTTGTTTTTAAAACTATGTACATGACAGTATTATGCTTAATCTGCTCTGATGCCAGCTGTGGCAGAACCACCCAATTTATACAAGTTGAAGTACAACTATCCCCATTTAACACGTTGACAAGCACATACTTGCACTCATATAAACCCGGTAGTCCGCTAAGTGTCACGAAGGGCCTCAGTAAATCAACCTCACAACCAAGACCATAATAGATTAAACAAATACAATCACATACACGGAGTTGCAGTGGAAATAATATTACAAAAAAGTTCACAATTAAAAGTACAAGTTTGGGTGTCAAAACCAATTAGAGAAAACAATGTAGCTTTCAAATGATTACAATAACATAAGTTCCAAATACATTGCTAGCATAAGTGACATCTTCCAACAATAGCATATAGACGAGAACATAATTGAGAATCACCGAGCCCACCAGTGGTTAGCCATCATCTTTAGCAGGCCAAGAATTGCACCTGCAACAAGGTGGGATAAACCCTGAGTATGAGGGGTACTCAACTAGACTTACCCATCATAAACCAAAAATAAATGACACCAAGGTGCATGCAAGGCTTTATGGGTGGAGCTAGCTTGACAACATTTTGCATAAAAGCTTATGTACATAACTAGCATATTATAGTTTTAGCATTAAGTTAAAACCTATTCATTTAGGCATCTCTAGACTAGCACCTATACTAGAGCAATCACTTGATTAAGGTAATAAGCATTAGTAACCATATTCGGTGTAATAAAAGCCAACATCATCATCATCTTAATCATCAGGTTCATTAAGTGTATCTACGTTGCCGCTGCTCAGTCAAGTTCTCACTATCCAGGAGAGACGGCGACTCGAATCGATTTCTACCTAGCTGGGGAATTATTCCTAATACAAACCTAGGTGACCAACAACTATCACCTTAGATCACCTTTGGTACAACCTAGGAACCAAATTCGCGGGCCCGATCAGCGTCGCACTCTCAGGGATCCAATCTGCCAGGACATTTGGGACTAGTTACTCGCCCTTGGACTCACACCATTAGTTCCCCGCACATCCTTACTACCTCCAGGGTGCGCACTTCCACTTAATGGGGTCTCGACCTGAGTTGAGCTACTCGGGTTTGAGGTCGGAACAACTTATCCGGCCAGCTAAGTGATAGGCATGCGTTTAACATGACATGAGGACTTATAGCGAATCGGTCCTTAGCCGACAGATGGGGATAGATAGGCATCCAGGACCTCCATGCCCTATCACTTTTCTATCTCAATCATGTCTGGTCTCCTTTCATTTATTAACACGTGGTTATCTCCATGATAGCAAATATAGCTAACCATGACCAGATATCTCCCTATATCTCGCAGGTGACAGGAAATCACCCGATGAGGACTAAGCATGGCTAAGCATATATATTCGATCTTGGACCTACATAGGATTCAAAGTACATTATCTAGACAAGGAGAATGTATATATGCAGCAAGTGTTTCCAAGCAACTCCTATAACTTAATGCATCAAACATAAACTCAATTTGACATTTATAAAAACATAGGAGGCCTAGAATACTCTGGGGCTTACCTGGGATCCAACACTAGGTCAGTGTTTGTTAGATGACACTCACTTGGTGAGTATCTCCCATCTTGACACATGCTTAGTCCGCCCATCTTCTGGATAGATCTCCAAACACCATCTTCGAGTTTGGCTCCAACATCATGTCCTTCTCATGGTGCATCTATCGTACCTAAATGAGGTGCAACAATGCATATGTATGAATGCATAGAAGTGTAATATGCAAAGCATTCATGAAAGCACACCAAACTTAACATAAGCACCTAGAGCTATTTAACTTAATCATCACTTAAGCATAACATAGGAGATGACAAGCACATCCAACATGACACACAAGACAAGTACATTCAAGCTGCTGCAAGCATCCATCTATCAAAAACTAGTTAATCATATTTATCCAAACAAGAGTAAGCTAAAGCAATCAACCTACACATGTAGTTTCTAGACAGCAGCACAACAGCCATGTGTTTTAACCATAACTTGAGATCTAGATATCCAATGAAGGTGATCCTAGACTTTATGGAAATCTAATGAAATTTCCTACAATATTGTTATGAATATCCAGAGCTATGTCAAACATTAACTAAGCCAAACAGTCCAAACAAGTAATTCTGTCCAAACTGTGGACAGAACCTGATGCTAAACTTCAGTGACTTAAAGCTGGAGTTATAGACATCAAACAAGCATGAGCCTTATCTCTCTAGAAAGCT
Organism: Saccharum hybrid cultivar R570; assembly: GCA_038087645.1. Classification (NCBI taxonomy): domain Eukaryota; kingdom Viridiplantae; phylum Streptophyta; class Magnoliopsida; order Poales; family Poaceae; genus Saccharum; species Saccharum hybrid cultivar. Next base: position 10,247,581 of record JAQSUU010000038.1, read on the forward strand.
TATTAAATTATCTAAAACATGATTAATATCACCGCATGGGGATTCAACAATTAAAAAGGTCAAACAAGCTCAATTAAGCACCTCTATCTAGAATTGGACAAATTCTGCCATGCAAATTCAACCAGTTGTATCTAGAGATCTAGATCACCAAAAAGGGTGTTCATAGATATTTCAGAAAGCTTAATAGAAGCAATACAACTCCTCTATTATCACCCATGAGTTATTTAAATCCTAACTAGATCAAACAATAGCATCTTTCAGATCTGCCCAGACTACAATCAAAACCTGACAGCAGATTTAAAAGTCATGTGACTCCTAAAATATCAAGTTTGAGATCATGAAAATTTAAACAAGTAAGATAATATAATTATCTACAACTTTCTTATTATCATCTAGAGGTAATTCTACTATTAACAAGGCCACACATTACAAACAAGGAAATCTGGTCAGGACTTGGGCAGAATCAGGCACTGGACTTTAAACAACTATAGTTGAACATCTACTTAACCAAAAATTGTGATCTTTAACTTTTTGAAGATCTTAAGAAAAGTACTACAACTCATTTATTGTCATCAAAGCATGATTCGAAACTTAACTAAGCCAAATAATACAATATTGCAAGTCTGTTCAGAGCAAAGCAACACAGAGCATTTATTATTTTTATATCTCCTAAACTATAAATCATAAAATCCTTAAATTTTAGCAGTAATCAATCATCACATAAGAAGCATGCCATAAAAATTTCACATTTATTTGAGCAATATTACTACATTTATGAAAAAGACAAGTAAGACTAACATTAAAACCCTAACATGCATAAATCTATTTTTACAGCAAAAACTTTAAACTAAAACATGTCATATTATGACTCTAATGCATAGATCTACTTACAAGGATTCCAAAAAGTCCCCATTTGCTATTTTTGGATTTTTCTACAATTTACTATGAATTTTAGAAGTTTCATCCTATTCACACATAAAAGAAAAAGAGAACCATAAAAGACAAACACTTTGCACCGAGGCCCCTGAGGTTTTCCTAAATCAACCCATAGTCTGCTACACTATTCAACAAAGTCATGATTTCTGCACTTAGGCCCCTCCCTTTTCCCTTATTTGAGCGTGACGTCCTTCCTCTTCTTCAATCGTACAAAGCAGAGCAGAAGCTATCACGGCGGTGCCGATTTTGGCTGGAGGAAGGGGAGCCGGCGGTGAGGCAGAGGCTGGCAAGGGCCACAATGGCCTCACCCACCTGCACCAAGGGACAACTTGGCTAGAGATGGCTACAGCCCGGCCATGGCTCTTGGCGGCGAGTGCGGTCATGGCAGCAGACGAGGGCGATGCCGACTCGAACGGGAGTGTGTGAGGAAGAGGAGAGGGCCGCAGAGCTACTACTGGTGGCTGGGGCTGTGCGAACGACGGCACGCGAAGCTCTACTTGCTGGCCATGGCAGCCATGGCGACCTAGCGAGGCAGGGAGCAGTAGCGATAGCGAGAGCGAGCGGGAGGGTGAGAGAAGGTGAGTGTAGGTGGAGGGAAATGCGCTTGGGCTCTCCCCATCGATGCCGTGCATAGGGATGCACATTGGTAATGGTGGGGCGCGCTCTCGCACATGGGAGACACGTTGGCATTTCCACGAACACCTGGCGGGTGACGGAGTGGTCAACGTGGGACGCCATTTGGGCTGGATATGGGCCAAATTGGACTATGGGCCCAAAAGCAAAGTTGCAGCCCACGAATAGCTCTACACTTTTTATTCAGGGACCATGGTCATTAGGGTAGTAGATTAGCAATTAATTAGCTCCATAAATAGCACTATCAATGACTTGATAGTCATTAAGCTTTGCTCGGTTTTCGTTAGTTTTGGGAGGTCAAACTTGGTCAAACTAAGTCCAACTTTTTACATGCTCTTCTCCAAGACATAAAATCCAACTTTTATATTTGGCTCCACTTGAGTTGCTTAACAAAAATCCGAGAATGCAAGATGCCAATCATCATGAACATTGAAATCTCAGTCAAAATTTTGAGATCCAAAACAACACTAGATTCAGTTTTAAGGCCTCAGCTTGACTAAGTTAGGGACCAAACTAGGTCTTGACCCTTAAACAAAGTTTGTTCTTCATAAGCTAAACTACAACTTTCATTTAAGGTTCAACTTCAAAACAAGTACAGAACCTACAATTCTACTTTGGTCAAGGTTGTATCACGATAAAGCTTAAAGTAGAGTTCTAGACCAATTGAGGCATTTTCTTGGCCTTTGCTCAATATGAACCTTTCATAACTTTTGGTATAGAGCTCAGCTAGAGTCATTGGGCAAGGTTGCAAGGTTTGGTTGACATCCCCTATTTCCATTTGCTTAATGGAGCACTTTAAGCAAAAATGTAACTTATGAGACATCACCGATGTAACATATGAAACATCACCTATGTAACATTCAAAATGCAATTCAATAAAGGTTATAACTTATCATTTCATATGATTTTTTTATTCCAAACTTCATAAAACTTTTCTAGTGATCACTATAGATAGAGAGTGATGTTAGACACATGAAAGAAGTACCTCCAACATTACTCAAGCATAAATTTGGAAAGGGTCTACATGTAAGCAAAGGTGCATTGTCCAAACTTAAGTTGGGCTCATTTCCACAAATTGGATCTTGACATCTTCATCACCACTTAACTTGTCATATTTGAGCTCAAACCTACTGCTTACCTAGTGACAAACACCTCGGGTGTTACATAAGCTCCCTTCATTGGCCGCGATATCATGGCCACCCTTATGGTGCGGGTTGTGATGTTCAAGAGGTGAAATGCCTCTGAGACGAAACACATGGGCTTTCTGTCCCTAGCTTCATCCAGCACTACGTGTTGACTGATCAGGTTTGTCATCGTGTCTACGTGCATATATGAACACGTTCAAATAACGAAGAGAGGGACAGGATTGATATCACCCGTGCTTGTTTGGGGAGCAGGCATTTGCCCTGCGGTTGCTGCTCGTGCTAGGGAGAGCTCTAGAGCACTTGCTTGTAGAGAATCTATCGCGGTTCCTAAGCCGCAAGCTGGTGAGGGCACTTCTCGGTGGCTTTGGGCGGTCGTGGCTGGCATGGGTCATCCTCTTGGGCTGCCTCAAGCTTGCCTTTGTCGTTTCAATGCCTTCAGTGGGTTCGCAATCTTCCTAGGATGTCTTCTCCACATCTTGTCTGTCATCGCTCTTGGTCAAGGGGATCTACGAGTCCTAGTGCCTAGGTTCTTCTGGTGCGATGATGCTTTCATCATCGTGTCTCTGCCTCCGGTCATGACTGCCGCTTTCGATGGAGGGCTGGTGTGTCTTCGCTGTGGAGGCTGGCTTTGATTGTAGCGTGGTTTGATCTGCTCGTCACAGCCCGTGGTGCGCTCAGGGAGCTCACCTCCTTAGAGGCACGTGCCTCCTGCAACATGTGCCAGCCTGTAGGGACGTGTTGCGCGGCCTGCTCGCTGCGCAGGATCGGTTCTTGAGTCCGGGCTTGACCCTTCATGGAGTGGTGCCGGCTAGCGACTCGGTTATTGTCAATGATGCCGTGGGGCAGCGGATAATTTCGTTGCTCATGCGCACCTTGGCTCACGGTGTTCCATAGGTGAAAACGTTGTCCGAGGTGCGCTTCTATTGTAGGATCCGGTCCACCACATGGTGGGTCCGGATTGGGTAGGAGCTAGTGACGGGCGTGTTTCGCTGGTTCATAGTTCCTTGTGGGGATGTGGCTACCGCAGGCCATTCCTTGGGTGAGGTCACCATGAGTCACGGCCATCTAGCTTTCTAGGAGGAAGGTCTAGCCATGGCCAGTGATGAGAGAGGGCACGGGCCCCTTACGTAGGTGAACTCTGGGATGCAACCCTCGTTGGCAGTTCCGAGAGTGCGCCCACCATAGGCCGTGGGACCCAGATTCCTGAGGTAGAGGTCTGGGCCGTGGCCAAGGGCAGCCGCAGGCATCAGCCCTTTGGTGTGGTTAACCGCGTGGTTCCCTAGAAGGATGTGGCCGGTCGAGGCCATTCCTCGGGCTAGTTTGTCGTGAACCATGGCACTTTAGTTTTCAGACGGGAATCTTGGCCATGGCTTGCGACGAATGAGGGTACTGGCCCCTCTAGGTAGGTGTACTCTAGGATGCAGCCCCCGTGGGTAGTTCCGGGAGTGTGTCCGCCGTGAGCCACGGGACCCAGATTTCCAAGGTGCAGGTCTAGACTGCGGCTGAGGGCGGACGTGGGCGCTAGCCCATTAGGGCCGATGAACCCGTAGTTTTCACAGTTGAAGTGACTGTTGTGGGCCATTCCACTAGCAAGTCCATCGGCGGTGCGAGGAGCCATCGCTTCCTTAATCAAACGAGAGTACACAATTGTCCCCTACCTGGCACGCCAACTATCGGTGTTTTGTAAACCAGACTAGTGAATTTATATGATTGCCACGCTGCTCTAGGAAAATAAGGGTAGCATCCAATAGACACGAGGATTTATACTAGTTCAAGTTGGAGCCTTACGTCTAGTCTCAGAGAAGATCGAGTGCGTGTTCCTCGCTTGAAAGCTCTGAAGTTCTTACAATGGGGGTGCAAGAATGATGAAAGAGGTGGTAGACCCTATGCTAGATGAGGGGTAGCCTGAAGAGAAGCTCCAGGAGCCCTACTGCTATGGTGGATGGATGGAATGGTAGAGGATGAAGAATGAGACCGTGTCCTAAGATGGGTGCCCTGGCTGCCCTTATATACAGTTTGGAGTCAGGGCTTGATACAAAGAGGAGGTTCCCCTGACCAAAGGGTCGTGAACCTGAGGAAGGTCCTAACTAATGTGGCTTGCAAGCTACGCCGTCTTCTGGTGTTCGTCCGGGCGTGGCCACCATCATGGTCTTGTGGCCACGTTGTGGTAGAGCGAGACATGGTGCTGCTGTGCCGTTCGTGGCAGGCACTGTAGGCACATTGGTGGTCCATCAGTCGTCCTGTGCAACATGGTGTCCGTCATGGTTTTTGCCGTCATCTCTAGATTCCTGGGGCGTCGTACCCGTAGTAGGTAGCCACCCCGGGTTATCGTTCGTCTGGTCGCTTCACGAGGCTGAGGGGCATGACCTCGATCACTGGGCTCGGGGCACTCTGCCAGCCAGAAAGACTTCTGGATCGAGAGCCTTGTCGTGGATCCCATCCCGTAGTGGGTGGGATTGTACGTGCGTCCTGTCGGTCTGTATCTAGATGGTGGGTGTCGTACCTCTTGCCGCCATCGTGCGGTATTGTCTTGTTCGTGCGGTATGGCGCTGGGTTGGCGTCTAACCAGACCGAGGTGACCGCTGTCACATTGGTCTTTGCGGGGTCAGTGCGGCGTAGTTGCCTTTGTCAGATTGGGCACGTCGCGTGGGGCTCGACCTCTCCCTGTCTGGAAAAATACTAAAGTATGCTTAATTACAATAATTTTTTTGTTAATGATCAACAGCAGGAAATATACCTGCCAGAAGGTTCCTCCCAAGCACAGTAACAAGTCTCTATTAATAATATGTAAATAGATTGGTCTCCTAAAGTAATTTTACAATATCATAACTTGAGAGGGTTTTCTTGGATTAGAAAACTTTAGTGGTTTTCAATTATTCCAACTAAAAATGTCATCCAAACTAAATTGCAAACGACGGCAGCTGCTATGGCAGCCCACTGTCCCACTCATCGCCTTCCTCTCCTCCCTCACCATATTCATCATAGTCTAGCATGACTGACTACGAGGCAGGGACGTGGACAGCAGGGCACGTGTCAAGTCCAACAACCGGTGAAGCTTGGGAGGGGTTGGTGCAATCGGCCCCAGCGCAGTCGTGCAACAACCCAATTGAGAAGTGAAGCTAGGTGAGGTCTATAGTATGATTAAAGTCCATTGATGCGTAAGCTAGTTTGTGGCCTTGTGGGAGCGTCAGATTTGAACCATTCTTGAAACTGTGAACCAGCAAACAACGCAGATCTGAAAGCCTACAGTTAGGCTCTGAATTTCATCATTAGAGAGAGGTGTTACATGCCTTTCACCGGCTCATTGCTGCAGCAAGTCTCTGAGCTTATTGATGGCTAGCCTCAGTTCAGTGGTAATACTACTCACTATACAGTCAGGTAGGATTTCAGCAAAGTGCTACTTATTTGCATTTGCTGCTGTAGAATGCTACCCTGTATTGCCTCATCACATTCGAGAACACCAACTGCGAGGACAACATCGTTGTGCCCATATGGCAGCCGGGTCACGTCATGGTCATGAAGGCATTCGTGAAGGAGATGGGCAAGCTGCTGAGCCTGCCTGCAGAGCAGCAGCAAGCTAAGATCCATTGTCGTCGCCCTATGGTTTTAATCAAGCGGAGAAGTGTAACTGCGCAAAACCTAGCTACCACCTGCACGGAGGCTATCTACGCCGAGCGGACTAAACCACGAACCATCGCACAATTTGGTTCCAGCTATCAATAATCCGACATGTGCACCAGTTTTCTTTTTTAGAAAAAGAAAGTCTCACCCCTTTTCCTTTTTGCACGTGCGCAAAGGAACGTAAACCTATAGGTTTGTTCGTGGGGTTGTCTACTTGTCATTCGGATGTTTAATCGTCTACCAACACCCGCATGTTGACAGCACATGAAACAACTGACGGCAACATACACATGAATCGAGTGTTTCGACAGCTTCCAACACACAAAATTTTGAACCATTGGATTTCAATTTGACATATTCTTGAATTTTGCTGATTTGTTGTCTTTGTCTGCTGGTTGGCTAGGTGAAAAGGTCGGATTTTAATCAAACATACTTTTAGAAGGAAAACATTTTCATGAGAACTTGAATGGAGAAACTTATTCGAATAAGTTAGGTGGTATAAGTTACATATAAAAATACTTCTTGCTATGTATGTCAACTTGTAGCACATACTTTAGGATAAGAACATTTTTATGAGAACATGTATGAAGAAACCTATTCGAATAAGTTATGTATTATAAGTTATACAAAAAAACTTGTTGCTATGTCTATGTCAACTTGTAGCACATACTTTTAATAGAGGAAAACATTTTCATGAGAACTTGCATGGAGAAATTTATTCAAATAAGTTATTCATGAGAACTTATATGGAGAAATTTATTCGAATAAGTTATATATATTATAAGTTATATAAAAAACTTGTTGCTATGTCTATGTCAACTTCTAGCACATACTTTTAGTAGAGGAAAACATTTTCATGAGAACTTGTATGGAGAAACTTATTTGAATAAGTTATGTAGTATAAGTTATATTGACTGCGGCAGATAATATGAACACAAGAAAAACTGGGCGTTGTTCCCCCCAAAAAAAAACAAAAGCATAGACCTGTGTTGGCCTCTTTCACCAGAGAAACAACACGGTAGACCAACCATCCGATAAATGAGATAACAGCGAGACAAAATCTGACAGGGCATCAAATCGCGTGAGCAAAGGCAACAAAACAATCGGGTGATGGATAGCTTTCCCCTTCGTTTATGTTGATTTGCTTCATTTTACGCACGTGTGCTAGTTTGATTTGCTTCATTTTTATTACGCACACGCAATTGGGTGGTGGTAATCAAATAATATATACTTTTATAAGTTAGATGATATGCATTTAAAAGTTAGTTTTGTAAGTTAGATGAACAAACTTATATGTACAATTCAATATTGATAACTTATATTATAATATAATAACTTGTTTGTATCTATATCTAATACTAAAGAGCACTTGTTTTGTACTTAGCCTAATATTCATTGATAACATATTGTAATAACTTTATTGCATTTCTGATTTCTTTCTTTTTTTTCTCTGGTTTCAGTTCTGTATAGTTACGGTTTTTTTCATGACATATCTACAAGCATATATTTTTGAACTTAGCAACGCAAGAAAAAAAATCTATCAAGACCGTATTTTAATACGATACAAGCTTAATTATACATTATCATACTATTGCTAGACAACTAACTCCATGTTGACTAGAGTTACATATTTTAATGTGTCTTCAAAAGAATTCGTGAAACTTGATATTTAATTGTACCAACCTATGGATTATAAAAACTAAACTGAAGACATATCTACGAGGAAATGTTTTTGTACTTAGCAACGTGAGAAAAAATCTATCAAGACCATATTTTAGTTTGATACAAGCTTAAATATAAAGATGGGCGTGGTTGGTCCATGGATTGAACCACGTCCGAACCATCGATCCATTCATGACATTAAGGGCACCAGTTCATCCATTATAAACTAAAGCTGCTTAGGTCTAACGCTCTAATGGGTATACGGGTCGACCCATGTCGTCGATCGTGCGATTCCGGCCACAGCTTAGCTTCTCTCCTCTGTGTACATTCCTCTCCTTTGCAGCTTTGCTGCCGCTCGATCCGAGGAGGCAGAGCAAGCAGATGAGCAGCAACCAGAGGATGAGCGACACCAAGAGGTTCAACACCTGCATGAGTCCCTCGCCGCCACAAACCCTGCCCCCCATCGCCAAAGTTGAATCTAGCACCGGTCGGCCGCCGCCGCGGCCCTCTCGCCGGCACGAATGGTAGCAGGTGGAACCCCATCGCCAAAGCTGAATCGAGCACCGGTCAGCCGCCGCTGCCGCCGCACAGGTTGCGGAGCTCGCCTTGGTGATGTGGTTGTCGTCTGTTGGCAGGGCAGCAGCTGGAAATATTTGTCGGGGGGAGGGGCGGCTGCCGCTGCCGTGCCGGGATCGACGGGGTCATGGCCTTCTCCAGTTGTGAGCGTCGGCGATGAGGTGGATCGAACCCCTGGATCTTTTGGTTCTTTGGTTTCTGATCCACTTACCCAAAGAAGCTTTACGGGTCAGAGAAGGGGCCCTAATGGGTCATTTCTAAGGTGCGGTTCGACGAACCGCTAGGCCAAACCGAACCATCCCCATCTTACTTAAATATAAATATATTGTCATATTATTGCTAATATTTTCTTATATGTTGGATGTCGACATAAAATAAGTTATAGGTCCCAATTTGATAAAAGTGAAAACATAAATAGTTTATGTAGCATGTTTATTCCTGTTAGTAAGTTATAAGTTAGATGAATAAACTTATATGTACAAGTCAACATTGATAACTTATATTATAATAACTTGTTTGTATAATTTATAAGTTAGATGAATAAATTTATGTGTACAAGTCAATATTGGTAACATATATTATAATAACTTGTTTGTATAACTTATAAGTTAGATGAACAAATTTATATGTATAAGTCAACATTGATAACTTATATTACAATAACTTGTCTGTATAACTTATAAGTTAAATGAATAAACTTAAATATATGTACAAGTCAACATTGATAACTTATATTATAGTAACTTGTTTGTATAACTTAGATATATAACTTGATGAATGACTTTGATGTAAAGTTGGATGTATAAGTTATATTCAAAAACTTATATGTATGAAATTAATATCATAATATATTAGCAGAAACATAAAACTATGTACGAAAATAACTGTGTAGTATAACTTATAAATATGTAACCAAAAAGGAGAAAATGGATGAAAGAAAAAACAAATAAGGAAGAAAAAAGAAACGTTCTTGCAGGTGTAGATATGCCATGGAATGAATCCGACCAAACATGCGACAGTACAGGGAAATATATTTGAGAATTGAACGAGTAAAGGAAAGGACATAGAAGGAACAGGACGGAAAGGAAAAGTTACGAGTCCGCGTAGACGCGGTCTCTTGTTTACCGCGGTCGAATCACGTGAACAACCATGGAAATGGAATTGGGTATCCAGGCGGGTTTGGGCACGCAGGCGATGGAGCCCAAGGCAATCGAGGTGCAGCCAAGCAGGCGGCAGAAATACTCTAGCATCTGATCGGTCTCAATTAGAGTAAGTAATGATGAGCAAGGTAAAAATACTGAAGTATACTTAATTACAATAATTTTTTTTGTTAATGATCAGTTTGGCTGGAAAATAATCCTGCTAGGAATAAAAAAAGTTGAATGGTCTCTAGTAATAAAAAACTTGATTGGTCCCAAGAGTCTCTAGAAATAATATGTAAACAGATTGGTCTCCTAAAGTAATTTTACAATATCATAACTTGAGAGGTTTTCTTTGATTAAAAAGCTTGAGTGGTTTTCAATTTATTCCAACTAAAAATGTCATCTAAACTAAATTGCAAAGGACGTGTCATCGTATAAAACGCCAAATATTTGTGACTACATTATATTATATATACAGAAATAAGCTGGTATCGAGAAAGCTTGGGAAGGTTGGCACAGGCTGGACACGTTGGCTTACATGTATAAGCAATTAAGCAGCGCAGGCTCTTCGGTGGTTGAGCGAGCGTGGGAGCCGTGGGGTGAAGGTGAACCACCCTATAGCCCTACGAGCAGCCGCCAAGTTTCATCTTGCCAACGTTGACAACTTGACACGGTGTTGCCGACACCGTGTACTTGCGGCCGTGGTGGGGGCCCACCCAGAGATTCAGGTTTCGCACTTGCATGCCGTTGCGGCAGAGCCTGCAGGAAGCACATCGAAGGAAGCAGGCTGTTAGTTCACCGCAGAATTGGAGTTGCTTGCTCTTTCCATTTGTAGGACCTATCCAGCGTCATACAAGATAACGCCAGATATGCACGTCACCCAACCTATGGTTCCTCCACTTCCACCACACAAGTTCCTTCAAAGTGCTGCTAGTTCTCCTGCTAACATTCAAAACCAAAATCAATTTCCATTTGTTAATGTTGCGTCCGGAGAGCGCAACAATGTATATAAAATAGACTGCAACAATGCATATAAATAGACAACCATTTTTTTTATAAGGTTAGATGAAACAAATCACAAGCCACAAAACTTAGTAGGATTGGCCGATTGCGGCTGATTTATTTAGCTCTCTCATCTCGGTCTAAACAGGTACTAACCTATACTCTGTGCATTGACGTGGTACTCGAGTTGTGGACTATGCGTTTGACATGAATATCTCTATTCTAATTTTTTTAGCGTAAAATTTACCGCTGGTCCTTTCCACCCCATCGGTCGGCCTTTTGCCACACATCCCCCCCCCCCGGGCCGAACGAATCTTCGCAAGGGATGGACGGATCTTGAGAGCAAGCCTGTCTATGGGATGGCAAGTCAGAGCCGGGTGTCTGTTGGGCAGGTCAGGGAGGGGCAGAGGCTGGCGACCATGCGAAATTGGGTGGGGCAAGGACTGAATGTTGAGTTACCAAGCGAAGCGGGGGCAGGGAGCCATTGTGAAAGGTGTGTATTTTTTGCTTTTTTTGGTGGAGTGGTGGACATGGGGAGAAAGAAGGTCTGTTTTTTTATGTACGTGACTTTTACATGTGTCGTGGGGGAAAGTAGCGGAGGAAGGTGAACAAACAAAGCGGGTGACGGACAAAGTAAATGACAGACAATGAGCGGAATGCGTGAAAGTGTTTTTCGTTCTTCGTTGTCGTAGTATAGTAGTAGTAGGGTAGAAAGGAAAGGTGGACATGACATGTGGACCCCACATTTCAGGCCACGTCAAGTGCACAGTGAGTGTATAGAGTGGGTTAAGCCACGGTTTGGACCCATGAGACCTGAAACCATGCTTGGGGACCTGAATATATCAGTTGGAATTCTAGGGAACTGGATGACACCACCAAGGGACCGACAGCGATTATCTTAAAAGTTCATGGACTAGAATGACACCGCTGGCCAAGTTTCGGGACGTACATATATCACCTTGGAAGTTTGTGGACTAGGATAACACACTAGTAGCCAAATTTAAAAACTAGCGATGAACTTTACTCCAATTTGTAATATAGAGCTTAATAAAAGCAAAACTAAATATAGACCTCAGAGTTGGCTCGTTATCATGAACCCAACATCTTCTAGTTAATCAAGGTTTAGGTTAGCAATGAATATAGCACTACTACAGAATGTGATATAGAACGACTGCCTCCGAAAATAATCGATTAACGAAGGTGGACGTCTTAAGTTGCCCACCTCAGTTAATGAATTAACGAAGGCGATTGCCTTATGGCGACCACCTCTGTTCATCTAGCATTAACGGAGGCAGACGTCTAATACTGCCCGCCTTCGTTAAGCATTAACAGCCGCCTAGCCCGCCCGCCTTGGATAATAAAATGGCACCGTCTCGCAAAATCTTTTCTGTAGTAGTGTAGCTAGGCTTTACTAGGTCTCTACATGCACACTCAAACGTAGCACCTCATCCACTCACATCGTTTACATAAGTCAATGGTGAGCATATGACTGGTTCGATAAGGGGTTGTTTGGTTTGTGAAATGAATTAGTTCATTATCATCTCATTTTTTTAGTTTTTTTGTTTGGTTTATAAAATGGAATGAGTTGCCACTTCATTCCTTAGAAGCCTATACATCAAACTTGAGTACAAGCTCAGCTCCAATCTTCTAGCAGTCCGCGAGTTCCATGTGGTCTTGTTCATGCCTGCAGGCATACCGCCAAGCATCCACCCGACATCAAGCAAAAATAGTCTACCTCACAATTGAGTGTTTTGCCCCTGCCTCACACGATTTTTTGGCACTGTTCATCTCCACTTCCGGTAGCCCGCAGCCACCCACTGCCCCATCGTGGCACAGTAGGTTTCGCCGGAGCTCCGGCGAGACCCTATGGCGTCCGCAGCGATCTCCCTCCTCCCGCCACCGCCTCCTTCTCCAACTCCAACAAGCTTGGTCGCCACCATCTTCTCTAACTCTGGCGAAACTCCCCCGCCCTGACCTGGCCCGACCACCGCTACCACCGCCAGGGCCCCTTAATCATCTAGCCACCATCCTCACCACTTGGACTGCCCCCCTCCCCCCCTCCGGGTCAGCCCCTTCTACCCGCCGGAGTTGGAGAATAAAAGAGGGAGGAGGCTCGCCGAAGCTAGGGAAAAAGACAGTGGGCGCGAGCGAGGAGAAGACTGCGTCGCGTGCACGAATTGGATGGCCTCCACTGCCGCACCCGCACGAATCCGACGCGCTGATCTCACACTCGGTTGCCATTTCTGAGAAAATATCCACCACGGCATGAAAAACGGATAAGCTACGTCCAAGGTCTTTAACCAAGATAGTTTCTGACCGCGATGGGTCAGCAAAAGCAAATTTTCTCTGCAATTCGAGAATTATATTAGGGTAAAAAAAATCCAAAGTTTTCTTGGCAAATTTCGTTCCATCTGGAACCTGAATTTTGACCGCTAAAATGGCAGTTGCATCTATCCCGAGCTAATTCAGCTCGACGTCAGTTTACTTTCGTGGCATTTTCCTTGCCAATAAAACGCCTATAAATTGACTTGCCACCCTAGTCCATTTTCTACCCAACTCCAACCAACACAACAAAGTCCCGCGCACGCAAAGAAGTCGCCACCTAGCTCACGTCCAAACCGAGGTGACAAATATGGAGTCCGCGCCATCAACGGCGGCGGTCATGGAGCGCGAGCGCCTCACGGCCGAGCTGGACTTGGCCGTGACGGCCGCAGAGCCCAGCAGCTTCGTCGTCAAGATCCGGCGTGGGCTGCCCGACTTCGCGCGCAGCGTCAACCTCAAGTACGTCCGCCTTGGCCTGCGCTCCGGCGGCATCCCAGCGCCCTCCTCATGGGTCCCGCTCGCGCTCGCGCCGCTGCTCCTCGCCGCGGCGGCATACTCGCTCGTCGGCGCGGACAAGCTCTACTCGCTCGACCTGCTCACCTGCGTCGCGTGGCTCGCCGCGGCGGTGCTGCTGCTCACCGTGTATTTCCTCAAGCGCCCGCGGCCAGTGTACCTCGTGGACTTCGCGTGCTACAGGCCCGGCGACGAGCACGCCATCTCCAAGGAGGGCTTCCTGGACATGACCGAGAGCACGGGCTGCTTCAACGCGGAGGCGCTCGAGTTCCAGACCAAGATCACCAGGCGCTCCGGGCTCGGCAACCGGACGTACCTCCCGCCGGGCATCCAGGCGCGGCCGCCGCGGCTGTCTATGGCGGAGGCGCGCGCGGAGGCCGAGGCCGTCATGTTCGGCTGCCTGGACGCGCTGTTCGCGGCCACGGGCATCGACCCGCGCCGCGACGTGCGCGTGCTCATCGTCAACTGCAGCCTCTTCAACCCGACGCCGTCGCTGGCGTCCATGGTGGTGCACCGCTACAAGATGCGGGAGGACGTCAAGTCGTTCAACCTTGGCGGCATGGGGTGCAGCGCGGGGCTCATCGCCGTGGACCTCGCCAGGGACATGCTGCAGGCGAACCCCGGGTGCTACGCCGTCGTGGTGAGCACCGAGAACATCACGCTCAACTGGTACTTCGGCAACGATCGCTCCATGCTGCTGTCCAACTGCATCTTCCGCATGGGCGGTGCCGCCGCGCTGCTGTCCAACCGCCGGGCCGACGCCGGGCGCGCCAAGTACCGGCTGCTGCACACGGTGCGCACCCACAAGGGCGCCGCGGACGAGTGCTACGGCTGCGTGTACCAGCGCGAGGACGGCACAGGCCGCGTCGGCGTGTCGCTGGCGCGCGAGCTCATGGCCGTCGCCGGGGACGCGCTCAAGACGAACATCACCACCCTGGGCCCGCTGGTGCTCCCGCTGTCGGAGCAGCTCAAGTTCCTGAGGTCCCTCCTGCTCCGCCGCGTCCTCCGCTCCCGCGGCGTCCGACCGTACATCCCCGACTTCCGGCGCGCGTTCGAGCACTTCTGCGTGCACGCCGGCGGGCGCGCGGTGCTGGAGGAGGTGCAGCGCAGCCTGGGCCTCAGGGACGCGGACATGGAGCCCAGCAGGTGCACCCTGCACCGGTTCGGCAACACCAGCAGCAGCTCGCTCTGGTACGAGCTCGCGTACGCCGAGGCCAAGGGCCGCGTCCGCCGGGGCCACCGCGTGTGGCAGATCGGCTTCGGCTCCGGATTCAAGTGCAACAGCGCCGTCTGGCGCGCGCTCCGCGACGTGCCGTCCGTGCACGCCGACGGCGCCGGCGGTGGCAGCAGCAACTGCAACCCGTGGGTGGACAGCATTCAGAGCTACCCGCCAAAAGCGTACATCTGATCGTCATCTTCTTTGTGACTGAATCACGTCCTGTTGTTGGATCAGTTGCACTAGGCACGATGCAGTAGTGCACGAGAACTGCATGTATGATGATGATGATGATAAAAGAAGACAAGGGTATAATTTTTCTTTTTTTGTTTCTTCATCAGGTAGTGCATGCGAGAACAAGGCGTTGTTACACATGGATTACCGTTCAGTGCTGTGGCTGGTTAATGATAGCGGTAGGACGTATAGTGAAATGGTGAACTACAAAAACAAGCCGTTGTACAATGTGAATGCGTGTAAATTATTCCACCAAAGATTGTACTACTATGTCAGAATGGGTTTTCTTTTAAAAATAATGAAGTTGGTCGTCCATCAAAGAGATTTCTTTTTTTGACATCTCCATGAAAGAGATTGTTTGCAGGCTACCTCGATGTTCATGCCATACGATTTAAGATGTTAGGCATGTGGAGGCTATTTATTTGATTCACGGTGTTTACAGTGTTGACGATCATTCAAATGTGGTTGGTGAGTGGGCTTGACAAATCTGCATGAAGCAAGAGTGCTTTTCATCACCGTCAGTCTCCACAGGTGTACTCGAAACGTGACTTTCGTTGGCTTTCTCATAAGTCATTATTGGTCCATCCCATGTAGTAACAAAAAATATATATATTACATTTTGATCCTCGTAGATCGATTCATTTGTGTGAAGTAATGATGGATTATTAACTTGTGCATAAGAAACACCCTCTCTAGATTGTAGAGAGAAAATGCAACGAAACCATCCGACGATATTTTTGGACTCTCTATGAACTCTAGAAGCTTCTGCGGAAGGTTTTGAGGCTATCACGGTAATTGACGGACCGTCACTGTCCAAAAAATCACAATGTATGTGTTCTAAGTAATTTCTTGGGTGAAAAGTGCATCTATGGTTCTTGCATGTGTATGAGACTTTGTATAAGTGTTCCTAAGTTCTCCTAGGTCTCATCTAGCAAGGTGCATTGAGATATGCTAGTTAGGTTCATGAAAACACTAATTTGAAGGTTTTGAAGTGAAGAACTACCCAGATCTTGGTCTTTAGGGGGTCAAGGATGATGGAGCTGGTGATTCATCTTACCCAAGGGATGGAGAAGAAGCAGAGATAGGCATTGATGATGCTTGAACTCCTCTAAGGTTTGTCCTCAACCTTCACCATGAAAACTCCATCTTGGGATCTTCCATTGCTAGGGAAATTGAGCTTCTCAAAGCCAAATCCCTAGCAAGGATAGGTGTTGGTGCTCCCTTGGATCTTCTAGGCCATCTCGATGCTCCCCTTGCCGCTCCTTCACCCTCCTTCCTCCTTGGTTTGCTTGTGGGCTAGAGAGAACAGAGAGAGCAAGACGAGAGAGAGAGATAGAGGGAGAAAATGAGAGTGTGTGTGTGTCAGAGAGATAAAGAGATTATGCATTTTGGTGGGATGGAGACAGGATAACTAGGCTAACAAGTGGGTCCAAACAGAATTAGAGCTTGACAAGTCACTTTCTCGTGCATGGTTGTGATCTCTAGGAGTATCAAATGTGTTTTTGTCGAATTGTTCGATAGAGAGATGAAAGTCCTGGTTTGGTTTTGTAATTAAGTGATAATCTTATGTGGACTAATGAGTTCCATGTGAGATGAATAGGTGTTTAGTCCATAAGCTAAGTTGAGCAAGACATGATACATAGCCATGGAGGAGAGATGGCACGTGCATGTGTTGAAAGTGCTTGACTAGTGAAGAGTTGATCAAGTGAAGATCAAGAGAACGAGCTTATTAAATATGAGACATGGCATAGTACGTCTCATATGGCTAGATGGTGAAGACCAAGACAAGGCTTGGCTATGAAGGATCATGTGTGAGTGTAAAGGTCAAGTTAGAGGCTCAAGACATGACAGACCATTGAGGCAATGAAGTACAAGTAGAGGACTTGGCGCCGATGGACCAAGGCAACTATGAAGAGCAAGTAAGTCTATGATCGATGGACTATGAAGGCCATGTGAAGCTATGAAATGGACCATATCGTTTGTGGAAGCCAAGCGAAGATATCAAGTGGATTGACGAAGGGAAGATGGAGGAGCTTCATTACTACGAATAATGCTCAAGGTAGTGTGGTTATTGGCCACACTTGTTGATGACCATTGTTCATCATATGAAAGAAGAAGATGGAGGTCGAATGCTTGCAGGCATCACTGACATGGAGATGGAATGAAATGCAAAAGGCAAAGGTATACTTATAGGGCAATTCATTTCACTGACCTAAGGTTGAGTATAGAAGTACTTGACCAAGTTTAGGATAGATAGACATACTATCAAGAGGGACATTCTTGTTTGCTAATTGGTTATGTAGTGCTAATAGGTGAGATCTAACTCGAGAGTGCATTTAGATCGAATGGCATGGAAACAAAGCAAGGGAAAACCTTTGAAAAATGTTTTGAAAATGCTAACTCAGTGCTAAAGATGTTGATGGTCTTGCGGAACACCATTTTGGAGTTAGCCATTCGAGAAAGATTTTCGGAGAGGGTTTGGTGGACTATTTCTACAGTCACTGGATAAGTCCAGTCCCCCAAAGAGAGAGTGGCGCCAAAGCTTAGGGTGGCTTTGCAATACACTGTTCCCAATATATCAGTGGTTGAAAGAAGGACTGGAAAGTTCCAGCACTATGGAAGAAGGTTTTCGGTGGAGGCAAAAAACCATCTATAGAAGCTTCCTGAGGACATCTAGGTGCCACCAGATTTCTTTTGTGGTATGGTGAAAGTCCTAGTTTGGTTGTGATAATTGAGTGACAACCTTAGGTGGACTAATATGTGTTTACGTGAGATACACAAGTGTTTAGACAATAGGTACACTAGGGTGAGCAATGCATAAAGCCATGGTGGAGAGGTGGCTTGAACATGTTGCAAATTCTCAACTAGTGAGTTGAAGCAGCTCATTGCATATGAGACATGACATGGTGTCATGTTGCTAGGTGGAGAAGAACAAGAGGCATGGGTTGGTGGTGAAGGACTAGGTTGCTAGTGTGAAGGGCAAGCTAGAGACTCAGATGTGATGGACCATTGAGGCGGTGAAGGTAAAGCGAAGGACTTGGCACTGATGAACCAGGTGCAACATGTGATTAGCAAGCGGCTGCGATCAATGAACCAATAAGACCACATGATGACATGAAGTGAATCATATCATCTACGAGATATCAATCCATGGAAGACTTGTGGTGATTACAAGTGGCTTGATGGAGGTTGGATGCTTGTGTGGCATCACTGTCTCGTCAGAGGAGATGAAATGAAATGTGTAAGGCAAAGGTATACATATAGGGCATTTCAGTTCATCAGTCTAAGATTGAGTAGAGAAGTGCTTAACCAGGTTTAGTATAGATAGTCGTACTATCAAGAGGGGCTTTCCTGAGCTAAACGGTTATCTAGTGTCACTAGGTGAGATCGCGTTGCATTTAGATCGAGTGGCGTGGAAAGTAGCAAGTGAAAACCTTTCATGAAATAGTTTTGAAAATGCTATGTTGTCACGTTGGACAACATTTGGGAGTTAGCATGGTTGAAAAAGGTTTCCGAACAGAGTTGGAAGAGCCATTTTTAGTGCACTAGAAATTGTCCTGTGGTGGCACCGGATAGTAGGCATAGTGCACGGACTATTAGCTGTGTTTCCAGTGCACACACATTATGTTCTAGTATGCACTTGATTGGTCACACCGAATGATGAATAATGTGCTGACCTAACACGCGGGAAATAGATTTTGAATGCACCGGATCTCTCCTGTGTGTGCACCGGAGTGAGCACCGGAACATTCTACCAGAGAGCCTGTTTTGGTGTGGTTTGGAGGCTTAGATGGCAACAGAGCTGTCCGGTGTGCATCGGAGTGGTGCACCAGACTATTCTATTAGAGAGAGTTTTTAGGTGCACTTTGGGTTATCGTGAACACCAGATCTCTCCTGTATGCACCGAAGTGGTGCACCAAAGCTTTGACTAGGCAACATCTAGTTTTGTAGCCACTAGAATTTGACCATTGGGGAGGTCTGGTGCAGGCTACTATTATTGGTCATAGGGAACCCATACATTGAGCGGTATTCATGCAAAGGAGAATACAGGGAAGTGCCAAAAACTAGACTTCAACAGGCTATGAGGTGCTTGGGTGGTCTGAGGTACTTTTTATAAGATGTTTCAGATGAGCACCAATGTTTTCATGTCACTTCACGAATTGCTGGTCTTGACCTATGTTTTGACGTCAACTAATAATATTTCAACAATTTTGTCATTGTCAATGTCTTGTGGATTGTCATAGGACCCCAAGCATTTTCACAAGCTATAAATCATTTTACATGGTCACTTTGGAAAATTAACATTAAGTTTCATGAAGTATTGAATTGTTTGGGCAAGTTAGAAAAGGACAATATTAAGCCAAGAGGTCCTAATTTTAGGACTCAGCATGACAACTTCAAATAGGACTATTTCTAGCCTTGTTTCAAAGGCTCTATTGGATTATAGATGGTTCACATGTTCTAGTTGCAGTACCAACAGACAAAGTGGTTAACCTCACATGTCGACATGGATATACATCTAAGAACGTGCTAGCTTTTTGTGACTTTGGCATGACGATTATCTTTTGCGGTTGCTGGTTGACTGAGTTCTACACATGACACATGGATCCTCAACCATGCATTAGCAAATTTTCTTCATTTTTCGTGCCTCCTAGAGGTATACATGGTTCATTACTAAGTTAGCAATACTTCTTTATTTTCTGTCTTTGTTGATTTGGTTTTATAGAAAATATTATCTCATGGATTCTGGTTATCTAAATTAAATATGATATCTTGTTTCTTTCAAAGGAAACACATACCATACCTTAAACTAGAATTTTGTCTTGGTTCTGGGCATTCTCCTCAAGGGAAGTATGATGTGTTCAATTTCTTGCACTCATCTCTTTAAAAGTCTTAAAATAGAAGTGGCGTATTTTGAAGTCCACGCCAAGTTTTCCAACTAGGACTCAGAAGCATATCACACTAGTACAGAATAACTTAATGGTGACGGGCATTTTGGATTAATGGAGGCGGGCATTGCAACCGTCTCCGATCAAAGGTCACGGTTAATCTAGCCTTTTTGGAGGCAGTTGTTTTGTCCGCCTCGGTTAATCGATTAACGGAGACGGTCACATTAAGCTGCCAGCCTCCATTAATCGATTTAAAAAAAATAAAAAAACTAGCAAGCCCAATCGAGCCCGCCGTCGGGCCCAATCGAGCCCGCTGTCGTCGCCGCTACCGGATCTGGGTGCGGCCGGCCTCCTCCCTGCAGGATCCAAACTCCTTGTGCCTCCTGGATCTCGCTCGCCATCACCAGAGGTGGAGGGGCCGGCCTGTCGTCACTGGATCTCGATCCTCCTGCGTCGCCGCCACCTACGGGGAGCTCGCCGCAGCAAACGCACTGCCGCCGCCAGAGGAGGTCGCCTCAGATCCCGTTGTCACGGATCTGCGAGGGAGGGAGGGTGTGAGGGATGGATCCACCCTAGATCTAAGAGAGGAGACAGAGGATGAGGGGCATACCTCCTCCTTGGGATAGTTAGTAGGATAGCCAGGGCACGCGCCACTGCCGTCAGGCCCTCCACACCGCCGGGACCTTGATCCACCGCGTGTGTGGGATAGAAGGGAGGGAGAGAGGCGTGGTGGCCAGGGTGAGTGGCCACACTGCCGGGGGAGGTGCGGCCACCAAGCTACGCATGGACGCCAGAAGATGTGAGAGAAAGACGCGCTCGGCTGCGGGAGTGAGGGAGAGAGAGCGACGCGCAGCTGCGGGGTCAGGGAGAGAGAGACGCGCGGCTGAGAGAGGAGTGGCTGCGGGGTTGCCCAAACCCTAACTTTGGTATATATACACACTTGCACAGTAGTTGGCTGCCTGGGTCTGTTGGGCCTCGGCCTTTTTGGGGGCGGGCCTTATAGCGTGCCCGCCTCCAAAAATAGATTTACAGATGCGGGTATCTTAAGACGACCGCTTCCGAAAATAGATTATTTTTGGAGGCGGTTGCCTTAGGATGACCGCCTCCGTAAATCCATTTTTGGAGGCGGGCAAAAGTGTCCGCCTCGGTAAATAAAAAAATGCCCGCCTCCGTTAATCGTAGGTATTAACTGAGGCGGTTGGATTTTGTGACCACCTCCGTTAATAAAAGAGCACCGTCTTGCAAAATCATTTGTGTAGTAGTGTCATTCTTGCTTGTCTAGCGTTGCATAGTTTTACTGAGACAATAACTTGCATGATCGGGAGTTCAATAGATGTGAGGCTGATGAGAAGTAACTACCAGAATAGACATGTGCTACAACACAAACATAAGAAGATAAGAGTAGCTACGGAGAATAAGGATACTATGAATGTCATTCTAGTAGGATAGCTGATCCTTTAATTAATGTAAAAGGGAGATACTTATGTTGATGGAGGACATCATTATATGAGCCTTGTATCTTTTTGTAAAATGCTATCGCTGTATTTATGTAGACCATATGTTAATGTTAGATGCAAAACTTTAAAAAAATAAGTTTCACTTCTTAAATGATCATTTACATGCGAATAAGTGAACAACATGATGTTTACAATCAATTTGGATATAAACAGTCTCTCAGGCCTTCAGAGGCACTACAAGCATTTTTGGGCATTACAGACATTTCATATCAAACCTATATTTTTTCGGCAGCTTCAGCTAAACAATTTTCAATTTTCCTATGACTCATAACTCATAGCAGTTTTTTACAGTTCATGACTTTCATAGCTCATAGCCAAAATATACAACTTAATTTTTACGTTAGAAGACTAGAAGCTACGTCACAAAAACAAGAAGACAAGAGTCCAGATGCGGAGAATGAGGATACCATAAATACCATCCATAGCAGGGATACCTGATACTTTGATTAGTGTAACACCCCAAAATTCCTATTTTAGGTTGTTATTAGAAAACACTAGATAAAAAAAGGATTTAACAATTTTTCTAAAATATTCCAAGAGTTAATTAATTGTTGCCTTTGCAAAATGAGAAAAATGTGGATTTATAAAAATTTTACAAAGTTAATATAAGTGTGCTTGTGTGTTCCTGTGCCTTTGTTTTGTCCAAGTTGTGTGAAGAAAATAAGTTTTAAAATTCGAGCAAACCACGTTTAGATCCTTTCGGATTTTGAAAAAAAAACAAAACTTCAAAAGCTATATTTCAAAATAAGTCGAAATTTGAATTTGAAAACATTTTAAAAATATGTTTTAAAGAAAAGATGTTTTAGATTCCAAAAATAGTCTAAATGCACATCCCAAAAAAATCTCAATTTTACACCATCAAATTTTGGTTTGAAAATTGTTTTGGAAAAGTAGTTTGAAATCCTTTTAATAAAAGAAAAGCCTTTTCTTTTCTTTTTCCCTCCCTTTCCTGCTTTCGGGCTGCCTCTTGCTTCTAGCCCAGCTTGGCGTGCCTCTGCCCCGCGCGCCTGCAGCCCAGCGCCTGGCCTGCTCAGCTCCCGCGCCTCAGCACTCATGTGATGGGTTTCGGCCCAACAAGCAGCAGCAGTAGCCCATGTCGGCCCCTACCGCGCCCGCGCCTGAGCCACTGCCATGCAGGCCCCGCTCACCAGCCACCGCGACCCACCTGCAACCTGCCGCTGATGCTCGGCCCCACTCGTCAGCGGGAGCCCCGTCTTCCCTGCCGCGCCGCATCATATGGGATGCCACCACCGCCGCCTATCCCTCCCCTACACGCAAAACGAGGATCCCTGTCGCCTATAAAAGGGCCAAGCCCAGTGCGCCGTGCCCCTCCTTCAACCCTAGCCGAGTCGTGATGCCACCCGGTGCCCTAACCCTAGCTCGCGCCACTACCATTGCTGCCGCCGAGCGGACGAGCCGCCGCCATCAATCTCTGCCGTGGCCACGTCTCCGCTTGCGAGACCTACATGACGAGCTTCGCAAGGACTATGTGAAGCTGCTAGTATAGCTCCCGCCCTCTCTTGATCTCTCATGTGTGTGCACCCTCGCCATTGCAGCGCCGCCACCGTTGCTTCGCTCCGTCGCATGCGCCACCGTCTCCAGCCACTCTTTATCGCGGCCAAGGGGCACATCGCACTCGCTGTCGCTTGCACTACGTGCTCATGCGCTCGCCTCACCTCGTCATGCCCTGTAGCACCATCCCACTGAGCTCTAGCAAGCACGCGACCACCTTCCATGGCGCGTGGCCATAGCCGCACCGCGCTAGTGACCCTAACACGTCCTGTCATGTTCGCCATGCCACACTCCGTGCTCCCGTGCCAACCGCGTGCCCAGCCGAGCCCCGTAGCGCGAGCGCCACCCCGCTCTGGTGAGCCCCACCATCATCCATTTCCGCGTCGCGGCACTGCCTGCCACCGCCAGCGAGCCAACCACGAAACCCCTCCCTGCCGCCAGATCCACAACGAACGGCCCAGATTAGATCTGGGCAACTGGTCAAGCTTTGGTCAACCATGCCCAGTCAGCAGCCCTGTGGCTGCCTCGCATGCACCACGTCAGCGCCACGCAAGCGCTGACCAGTCAACTTGGTCAAGCCATAGGTCGGCCCTGCCACTTTTGCAATAAAGTTCCTACGCTTTATGAAAATCAACCTGTGATCCAAACTAGTTCAAAAGTAATTAGAATAAGGTCCCTACGTTTTCTATTTTAGCCCCTATGTTTTTCAAGAAAAGAACCCGCCATCCAAGCCTTGCTTGTTTTGCGTGTTATCCCTCAGGAGCTAAGGTTGATCTAGTCCCTGGTTTTTGCGGTAAGTCCCTAGACTTAGTGTTTCTTCGCAGATAAGTCCCCAAAATCTAGTTTTAGTCATAACTTGCGCGTTTTAGCTCCGTTTGAGCCCGTTCTTGTCACGTTAGCTTCGCAGCAATGTAGACTACGTGTTAGCAGTGACATTTACCATGTTCCATGCTTTTGAATTTCAACATAAATGTTAAGTTAATTAATGCTTATGCAATTGAGTTTCTAATTCAAAACAATTTAGGTTTATACTTTGGTTTTTCATAAATGAATGTTAACATGATTAATATCAACATAAATGTCTTTTCAACAAATGCTTAGATCAACCTCTTAGCATATAATGATTTGAATAGCTACTCTCACAAGTTTTATGTTTTCTAAATTATAAATGTTTATTAAATGACTTAAATACTATGAATTATTTATAAATAAAATATGACTAAAGGTTTAACTCCAGCTTTTATAATTCAATATAACTTGATTAATTCAACTTAGGGATATTTCCTGAAATGTCCATCACCTTACTTCATTAAATAAAATAGATCAAGCTCATAGTTTGTCTTCTCCGTTATGTTGCAAATCTCAATTGACGTGTCCTCTTTAACGATAGCTCCGTTCTCCGTCGTTCTTACGCTCTCACGACTGTAGCACCGAGCATGTGTCGTTTAGTGCGCTCTCTTCAAGCGTTTCTTGTGAGTGATCTGTTGTTCTAAGTTATGTTTGTTGTTTGTTTGCTCTGCTTGGTTGCTGCAGGTAGAGGAAACGTGGTATGTTAGCGTTGAAGACCTGGAGCTGAGGACCGATCGTCGAAACAGAAGCTGAAGACTAGAAGATAGAAGCAGAAGACTTCTGAGCAGCTAGATTTTGGGAAAAAGGCAAGTGCTGGCACCATTTGATCATATTGTACCTATTCATTTATAATTCACTTTACTTTCATTGCATGAGTCTAAATAATGCAAACCCTAAGGACATGACTAGCCCTATGTTTACCTTCCTTGTTTTACCTGGGGTTCCATATTTGGGTAGTGTAGTTGTGCTTAGTTGCTCCACCCACAACTACTACATGTTAATGGAATGTAATGATGAATGATGGCTACCTTAATGATGATTAATAGTTACTATGACGATGGAGAAGTTATGATGCTTTATAGCTTCGTGGATAAGGTGATGAAGGGGAACAGGTACTGGAATAGTCTCGTAGTGAAACCCTGCCTACTCACCTTGGAAGTGTTTTGGGGAATGGACCGCCCCGGGTAAATGGGAATCATGACTTGAAGTGAAAGTGTACACCTCTGCAGAGTTAAAACTGATATATCAGCCATGCTCACGGACACGAGCGACCCAGATCCTCACATGATTAGAATATGACTCACAATTGGACAGTGGAGGCGGATTTATGGATTGAGGTTGCTACCGCGTGCTTTGGTGGGATTGATGTCCCATGTGCTCTTTGGGGTTGCTACCCCCGGTTACTATTTGAGGTTGCTACCTCTAATAATGATGATTAATAATATTGATAATCTTACTCTACTTAATTAAGGGTTGGGATGAATCACTCACATTAGTAATAGGTTGCTTTAATAAAAGTTTACCAACTAAAAAGCTAAACTGTGGTTAAACAGTGTCAGCCTTCCCTTTGATTAAGCCTTGCATGCCATACACTTTCCGCCTGTACTTGTTGAGGGGAGACTAGACTATAGGGAGACTTGGACTAGTTCTTCATTGGTTGCTTCCAATTGACTGCCATGCCTCTTTATATAGACCTGGCTCCTAAAAAATCGTAATAACTTCATCTCCTAACAATCTTATCTAATCCTAACTAATTTGCTTAAGGCCTAATCTCTCTAACTCACTGTGGTCAACAGCTGCCCCCCCCCCCCCCATAACACTCCCCCACCCTTGGGAAAACAGCTTGTCCCCCCCCCCCCCCCCCCCCCCCCCCCACCCACCCCATAACACTCCCCCACCCTTGGGAAAACAGCTTGTCCTTGAGCTGCAGAGAACTTGTGGCAGTACGCACTTGACACTAAATGCGACACACCTTGAAATAGCAGCCTTTTACATCTTGGCATATTCCAGAGAAAAACTTGAGAAAATTCAATCTTTATTTGTGGTGCTCTCTGTGCATTGCCAACTATTGGCGGACCCCATCCAGAAGCATGGACAGAGAATGCAGGGGCATCTTCCCTGGCCGACCTTGTATAGAACAGAGCAGCAGCCTGTGTTGCTCCTGGTTCTGCTTAGGTCGCAGGGAGAACGCAGGACCCAGCACTGTTGGACACCTACAGTGCCTTCCCTGACGCGTAGCCATGTTATGCTATTGCAACGTGCTCCAGCTGCTCCTCATGTGCCCTGGGAGGATGCAACAGACCAAGCAGACAAATGCCTCCCAAAGGCTCCCCCAGACCATGCATGCGAGGGGACTGCCAGGAATTGCTGGAACAACAACAGTCGAATCCAAATACTGCCCCCACACGACCACCACCTCCACTGACAAGGATAACTTGGCCCTCAGTCGCATTGTTGCCTGCACCACCAGGCCCAATGGCGGTGGCATTGCCACAGGTAGCACAAATGTGGCCGTTTGCTGTGCTAGTTGGATAGCGCCTTGACGTCTGCTGCTGTTGCAGCATGATGGCACCAACCAATCAGCAGCAAAAGCCATGGAAAAGGACCCCTGTCTATCCTGATATCAGATGTTATGAACCATAGTTCATTAGGGGGTGAACACCACCGAGAAGATAGCCGGGCGAATTCAGTCCTTTGTGGTAGGCTGGACTATATGGAGACTTGGACTAATTCTTCTTGATTGCTTGCCTCTGAATGAGTCCAGTGCGCCCATTCCTCTTCTCTTTATATAGAGCTGGCTCCTAACAAAGGGAGCGTATGCTATGGAAACTAACTTCTTGTGGAAACTATGGAAACTTTAATCTAAGTCCACATGATTCTAATCCGATGATCTCAGATGAAGGTGGGTCATTTATTCACTTAAACCCTCCCACCAAGATTCTAATCCGATGATCTCAGATGAAGCACAACCCACCTTCAGCTGAGGCCATCGGATTAGAATCCTGTGAACTTGATTGAAGTTTCCATAGTTTCCACAAGAAACTAGTTTCCATAGCATACACTCCCACTAACAAATTCTACAACTTTATCTTCTAACAGCCTTATATATTCCTAACTTTAAATTAAGGCCTAATCTCTCTAAGTAACAATGGGCACCCATAACGGTTTCTCTCTTTCCCCTTCAATATTCTGAAGGTCCAAAAAACATGCTTTTATTTCATGTTGTTCATAAACCTGTCAGACCCATAAGCATGCCCTACCATGTTTACTTAAGTGTGTGTGTGTGGGGGGGGGGGGGGGGGGGGGGGGGGGGGGGGGGGGGGGGGGGGGGTGTTCAGGTGTGATGTGCCTTATTCACTGGTGACTGGTTTGGAAAATATATGAACCTACCCATGTTGACTTGAGCTAAATGTGAAAGTTGCAATTTACTTGTAATTTTTGTTTGGCAGCTAATCTTAGAACATCTACAGGTTTCTAACAAAAACTTGGACTTGGACTTACCTGATGGAGGCATATCAGTAGTGGCCACACAATCGGCAATTAGATGTGCATGTAAATCATTTGAGTCAGCTGTTGATTCACTGCTTCCTCAAGCTGATACAAATGAGATTTTGTTTCCTCTCTTGTCCGGACAAGTGAAATTATTGTTAACTCTTGCCCGAATATTATTTCATCAAGCAAAGAACAAGAAATCAAGCCATCTCTGCCCAGATATTGTACTTCTAATGAAAACTTAAGGTGCCAGCATGTCTTTTTTTGTTGATCTCATGCCATCTGCTCATGCTCTCAAGAAACCAGTGAAGGCACTTCTTGTTCTGCTTTTGTCGTCATATGAGTTCATGTACAGCAAGGTTGACATAGAAGACCTACCAAATGATGTTAACATGTTTGGCGAATTAGCCCTTTTAAGGGTGAGCTTGCTACCTATACTGTGCAGATTGGCAGAGAATAGGGAATGCTCTGATCTTGCTGTTGCATCAATGGATCTAATGTTGAAGGGATTTGTACCTTCTAATGTATGGGTGCCGATTCTGCAAAAGCATTTTCATCTCTAGGCTGTACTGCATAAATGCCAGAATGGTGATTTATTATCTACTCAAGTTATACTTAATTTTCTCTTGACCTTGGGGCGAACAAAGGATGGTGCTAAAGTTCTTCAGTCTGCCAATATTTTTGCGTTCTTAAAGGTACTTTTGAGTCAGTTGTCTCTGGATGACTCCTGTTTGAGAAATTCCTTGAGCGCCCAAGTGAAGGATGTGAACCTATGGGGCTTGGGTCTCGGTATTGTTGCATCCCTGAACCATTGTTTGGATGATGACATTTCTCATAACAATGTCGCGAACAGTACTATCAGCTTCCTTTCAGGACAGGTGCCTCTGATGTCATCATATCTGTCTGCACAGAGTGCTTCTACTCATCAGAGCAAGAAACGGGCATTGTCGCAGAAGTCACAGACATCACTTTCAGCCCTTAGTCTTATTGAGAACATTCTCATACTTCTATGTATCTTGGCAAAATATCATTTTCCACGGGACACTGGAAAGAAGGAAGTAGATTCAGAACTAAGAGAGACTACTATCCACCTGCTAGCATTTATAAGCAAAGGAAGTGTAAAGACTGGCGATGCCTCTAACTGGAACTCATCGTTTTTCTGCCCTGCTGTTATCAAAGAGGAAGTAGCGCTTAATTTGAATCCACCACTCATTTGTAGCAAGTATGGATGGTTCAAATTTGCTGCAAGTTGTACTTTGTCAACTGCAGCTGTTTCAGTTTCTCCCAGTGCAGCTTTATCGGTGGTGAGAAGGGACAAGAGTGCAGGAGATTCTGATTGTATAAGGCAAACTCGTTATACTGAGATATTAGCTGTTCAGATTTACAGGATTGCTTTTCTTATTATGAAGTTCCTCTGTAGTCAAGCAAAAGAAGCAGTAAAAAGGGCAGAAGAACTGGAGTTTCTTGACCTTGCCCATTTTCCTGAGCTTCCCATGCCAGATATTCTTCATGGTTTACAGGTGGCAACTGCTGTGCCCCTTGTTGCTTTCTACAAGTGTGCTTATATATATATTTTTTTTCTCTTGGACCGCTTTTCGTTGTTTCAAATGTGTAGTTGTAGTTTTGAAGTAAAGGAAATGCTAAACCAGTTTAATTTTGTAATACATTGATTTTACACTATAATAGGTAATCAGTTAATTCTTATAAGGTAATTGTTTTTGCTTTTTCATTTCTGACTTCTCTGAGTGCAGATTTCACTGAATGTTCCTAACTGCTAGTAGTTATAAGTTGGTGACCCAAACATGATGTCTAGCCTTACAAAGGAGTCATAGTGCAGCGTGCAGAGTATTGACTTCATTCATACTTGAAACTGTTTATTGTAGACTATTGACTTGAAACTTGTACTAGTTTATGATTATTGACTTGAAACTTGAAAACTGGTTTATCTGTATTCTACAGTTCTACTCTATGTTTAAGTTTAAGGTCCAGTTCATTAGGATCTTGTTGAAATCTGCCGTCTTCTCATGAATAAGACATTAAATTTATATTTATAAATATGAAAGATGTTTTTTTTTGTGTGTGTATAATTCCCTCTCCCATCTGTGATCTCTCTTTTCAGGATCAAGTGGTTTGTATTCTCACTGAAGTATTTGAGGCAAATGGGTCAATCCCGAGACAGAGAAGGTATGCCAGCTCCTATTGGTGACACTTGAAACGTCACTTTACATGGAACTATGTGTATCCCAATCATGTGGCATCAGGCCAGTACTTGGTCGGCTTGAAGATTTCTGCAAAGGAATTAAGGCTATGCTTCAAGGTACTCTTCGTAATTAAAATTAGTACTTTGAATTTTGAAATGTTTTTTTCAGGTTACATTTGTACTTACTTTTCCCCTCTTTTTATGATATGTTGCAGCTGTAGAGAAGCACTCCAGTTTTAAACCATTTGTCAGGTCGCTAATTGAAATTACCACTCTTCTGTACCCTGGGCTTTTGCATAGTAACCTTCTCATGTGACTCTTGTAAATTGTTTCTTGGTTAAAGAAATGTGTTGGCTAACTTTGCATTGAGCCATTTATGGACTTCCATACTCAGTCAACGTCGTAACGTGCAGAATCTGTGTTCTTACATGAAACCAGACCTCGTCTCTACGACATTCTGCTATCCATGTTTTACAAGGGTAGGCCTACGTACTTAAGAACTGTATATAGTCAGTGGTCACCAGGCCTCACATGTTACTGTCACCAAAGTAAAGTGGATTCCAGCGGCTACGATATAAATTTTCTGAGCCAAGGCACCAAATCAGACTGATGGCTACGACACCCGAGGAAGCTTCGTTTTCGCATCACCTTTGGCCTTGTTCACTTTCCTATCCCAATCCAAAATATTTCCTCTTCCAACCATCATATCAAATCTTTCGACGTTTGCATAGAGCATTAAATGTAGGTAAAAAAGATAACTAATTGCATATTTGTCTATAAATGTCGGGACAAATCTTTTAAGCCTAGTTAGTCCATGATTAGATAAATTTTACCAAATAACAACGAAAAAAGCTACAGTAAATTTTCACCTGCTTTTCGCGAAGTGAACACACCCTTCTTTCGGTTTCACAGCTGAGGCCCCGAAAGTGGCCAGAGAATCTTGCTGGACTTGCCTTTCCGAGCCTCCACACGGCCGACCACGCTTATTCTTCCGTGTATATTGTGCTTGGATTGTCCTTGCAGGCCAATGTGCGTCCCATCATCACAACCAGAGAACTAGAAACAAATGATACAGGCAGGGGCTGTTTGGTTCCCTGCATCTGGCTGAACCAGGCTGGCTGGATGCAGGGCAGCCTTGTTTGGTTGGCTACTGGTGCCGTCGGGCTAGACTCTGGCCATGCAGGAAGGGCGCTGTGGCTAGGCTCCGCGGGAACGCTCGAATCGGCCGTTCATGCCGGGCCAAGCTCGCTGGCTGCAGGGGTTAACCTAGTTAATGATGTATTGGTGTATGATTAGTAAATATCAAGTGATATTAATGTGTTTTAAAGATGTTAAGACATAATTAGGTAAAATAAGAATTTTTAGAGCGTTTTGCAAAAAATAAAATAAGAATCCTAACTTTATAATATTTTTATCCCATGCAACATATCTTTATGCAGGCAACCAAACAGCATCTCTTCTCAGCCAGGCTGAGTAGATACAGTCAACCAAACATGACTGTGTTGCATGTCTTTAGCCTGTCCCATGTGAGTCAAGATGGCAACGGGTACGTTCAGTGGCGGACCTAGAATTTCAAAGCTAGGTGGCCACCCCCACCCGCACCTGCCAAGTTGTACCCGTCGGGTTTCCCGCAACCGCACATGGGTAGGAAAATGCTCTTGTACCTGCACCCGCGTGGGTAAATTCTACCCGATGGGTAATCCGCACCCGACAACGTACCTGAGAATTACATATAAATATCAAACATTCACATGCAAAAATAAATCATTCCAAGCTTCTAACGAGATACAAACTAACATTCATATAATGGCATCATTGCAATATATATACTAGAAGGGTTTAGTTGGATTCGGGCTAAATTCATAGGTTGTATAGGCAAAAATGATGAGGGTGGCTTGTTCTTTTTGTGGGTGTTTTTTACCCGCGGGTAGGCGGTGTCACACTCATTTTTAAGGACAAAAATAGGATGCATAAAAGACTCATGTGCGCCCCAGGAAACAGTCGCACACATAAGTTGACAAATTACAAAGTATCATCACAGTGCTTATTACATAACGAATAAATATTTAAGACATAGTCTTGAACGATAGGTAATAATAACTAATAGTAATTCTTCAGCGGAAACTCCACACAGGGACACGGTTGACTGGTTGACACCAAGACTAGTACTCATTACGATAATCCTCCTCATAATCTTCATCTGTTATGGTGGAAATAGCAAGGGTGAGTCCATGTCGAACTCAACAAATATAACACAGGGTTCATGAGGCTTAAAAATGCTAGACATTGTTTAACTGCGTTTAGCTTTTAATCATATATTAGCAATTGAGTAGCATCAAGATAAACCGCTTCCCATTAAAGAACCAATGATCAATTGTAATAAGGATAATGAATAGCATTAACATGAGCAAATAATAATCAACAATAATTAAGCATGATATAACAGTTATGATCAACTATTCCATAAGAATCCCCAAGGCCGCTCGTATCCGTGAGCACGGCTAGTATACCAGTTTTTAACTCTGCGCAGAGGTGTACACTTTCACTGTGAGTCATGATTTCCAATTGAGTGGGGAGATCAAGCTCAAACACCCGAGAACCATATAAAGCCACTCAAAAGTTCGTCTAACAAGTTAGGGCCATTAGATTCACTCGGCAGGCAGATGTAGAACCCCCCTTCCCTGTGGCACAACAACCGCAGCCTATACACACTAGGCCAGGGGCTCGCACTACACCCAACGTGCCAAGCCATTCTTACGCCATTTAAGGTAACCTCTAACAAGCTAGAAAAGGTCTCTTGAACAACTAAAGCCAGAGCCATATAGCCCTCACAGCTGTACTGTATATCCCGGTTATCACTTACAGATAAGTCCTTATGGAGAGAAACCAGAGCATCAAAATAATACACATGCTCTAGCCCCCTTTTAACAGTAATAAAATCATCTTAATAGTTGATTGCTTAATCCATTAATCAAATTACAAGATCATTGTTCTTAGTTTAAGCACTAGCAGTAGCTACCCATATGCATTCCCAAGGTTGACAAGGAATCAAGATAACAATCACTAAGTTATAATCTCTAAGGTTGTCAAGGTAAGCACATGCATATGTATGATAATTCAATGTATAGGTAACAAGGATAGTCTTGTGTTATACTTGCCTTGATCAAAGCTTTCCAAGTGATACTACTGACTTGGCTCAAAGTAATACTCCGAATCGTCCAGATACTGCTCACCTTCTATACTCGATCATCAATCAACAACACACATGCATCCAATCAAACAAACACGAAGCAAACAAAGAGATACAATTAGAACAGTACACCAACAGTAGCAAAACAGTAATAAAAGTTTATAAAACTCTTCTACACGTTTCTACGATCACACAGACGCAAAGATCACCAAATTCGGAGTTAAAACGTATAAGTTATGAATTTTCTAAGATTTCCTATAGATAAATAATTACTTTAATATAAATTCGAAAATAAATTATCACAAACCTACTGTACAATACTACCAACATGTAGAGCTCGCAAATACGAACCTAACGCAATTTGAACAGGTCAAATCGGAGTTAAAATAAAGATTTTATGACCAAAACAATTTCTAGTGACAAAACTGTAAATGTCTGAAAACGTATTTTTGAATAAACCGGAAGAAAAATACGCTTCCAAAACGCGAAGACGCATTTTCCGACATACGCTATGGACCGCGGGTTGATAACTAAAAAGCTGAGGGTCTCTTTAACAAATTTACCCGCAAAGGGGTAAGTTCTAATCTCAGCCGTTGATCTGAAATCGGACGGCTCGTGTTCATCATCAAGTCTACAGTGCTCATACCGGTCACCTCCCTCAAGTCCGGCCGGCGGCCCCCCATGGCCGGCGGGCTCCATCTCGCCAGAGATGGCGGCTTTCCCCATCTAAACCACCGTTTGACCCGAAACTTGATCCAAACGGTAGAGAAGCTCCGTGCGAACTCAACTAAGCAGTAAATACTAGCTACGGTAGATTGAGCAAGGCACGCGACAAGAGGAGGGCGGTGGCGCCATTGCTGACTCATCGGTGACCTTCAAAAACACAATTCGAAGCATCTCCACCCAAAAGAAAAAGCATGGGAAGGTAGAGAAGGAGAGTGCGGACTCACCAACGCGAAGAACACGGCCTCAAATCCACCCGCGAGCTCCTCCTACGAGCAACCGAAACCTCCAACTCCCCCCAATCCCTAGCGCTCGGTTTCACGTGGTTGGACTAGAGTTTTTAGATGGAAAATGGAAAGAAGAGAACCCTGGCTACCCTTTTATAGGTTCACTTCATCGATTTCGGTTAGGAAATCCAAACTAGAAGATTTGATTCGGTTGGAACCGGTGTTCGTCTCGGTTACGACCGGAGGAAGAAGAAAACGCTGCTGACAAGCCGACCCCACCAGTCAGCGACCAAGAAGAGAGGGAAGGCACGACTGCTGGCTCGGCTGGCTCGGGCTGCTCGTCTGCTGGGCCGGCCCACGCGGTCGCAAGCGCGGAGGAGGGAAGGCGGCAGCGGCCCACCGTGCGGCCCAGGCGGGGAGGAAAGCAGGCCGGCGGCTGCCAGGTAAAAAGGTAAGTGTTTCCTTTTCTTTCTTTTTTTTCTACTTTTCTTTATTTACTTGTTTTCAAACTATTCCAAATAAAATTCTTCAAACCAATTCAAAATAAAATAAATCCACTACACAAAAGAAAATAAATGCAGCAGCATGAATGCAACACCAAATAGTTTTCAAAATTTCAATTTCCCATTAATTGTTATCTAAATTATTTGAAACTCATTAATTCTAAAATTTAGAATTTTTGGGTGTTACAAATTCTACCCCCCTTAAAAGAATCTCGTCCTCGAGATTGAACTGCTTACTCAAACAACTGTGGATATGATTTCCTCAATTCATCCTCTCTTTCCCAAGTTGCCTCTACCTCTGAATATCGATTCCACTGAACCTTGCACATCTTAATAATCCGACTTCGAGTAACTCTCTCAGCAGTATCTAAAACCTTGATTGGAAATTCTTCATAAGTAAGATCCTCCTTAACAGTCAACTCTTCTAAAGGTATCTGCTCCTCAGGCACCCGTAAACACTTCTTAAGTTGTGAAACATGGAACACATCATGCACTCCAGATAAATTTTCAGGCAACTCTAATTGATAAGCAACTTCCCCACGTCTAGTAATAACTTTAAATGGTCCAACATACCTTGGTGCTAGTTTACCTTTCATGTTAAACCTCTTCACACTTTTCATAGGTGACACCTTCAAATAGACATAATCACCTACCTCAAAAACTAAATCTCTTCTTCTATTGTCAGCATAACTCTTTTGACGAGACTATGCTACTCTCAAATTCTCACGAATCACTCGCACTTGATCTTCTGCGTTTCTAAGAACATCTGTACCAAACACTTGAGATTCACCTGTCTGATCCCAAAACAATGGAGTTCTACACTTACGTCCATACAAAGCTTCAAACGGTGCCATCTTAAGACTCTGTTGATAACTGTTATTGTAAGAGAATTCTGCATAAGGCAAACTCTTATCCCAACTAGTTCCATATTGCAATGCACAAGCTCTCAACATATCCTCTAATACCTGGTTGGTCCTTTCAGTCTGTCCATCTGTCTGTGGATGATATGCTGTACTAAAATTCAATTTTGTTCCCAATGATTCATGCACAGCTTTCCAAAAATGCGACGTAAACTGCGATCCTCGATCAGATACAATCTTCTTTGGTACTCCATGCAAACATACTATTCTCTCCATATACAACTCTGCCAATTTTGGTCCATGGTAAGTAGTCTTAACTGGTATAAAATGAGCAACTTTAGTTAACCGATCTACTATCACCCAAATAGAATCATAACCTCTCTGAGTACGCGGTAACCCTACTATAAAATCCATACCAACTTCCTCCCACTTCCATTCAGGAATCTTCATTGGTTGCAACAATCCAGCAAGTCTCTGATGCTCTGCTTTCACCCTCTGACAAATGTCACACAATGCCACATACTCAGTCACATCTCGCTTTAATCCAACCCACCGATATTTCTGTTTCAGATCCAAATACATCTTAGTACTACCAGGATGAATAGAATAAGCTGACTCATGAGCTTCGCGAAGAATTGCCTGTCTAACAGTTTGATCCTCAGGTACACACAGCCTCTTTCCAAACCACAAAATTCCATTATCATCCATTCGAAAGCCTGGTGACTTACCAATCACTATATCTTCCGCTATCTTCTTTAGTTTCTCATCCTTCAACTGACCCTTGTAGATTTCTTGCTCTAAGGTAGGCTCTATCACTAATTCCTTTGTATTAGTAACAATGCCCAAATTCAAATATTCAAATTCAGCACATAACTCACTAGTCATAGACAACGTCCGTATCTCATTGGCATAACTTTTCCTACTAAGAGCATCAGCTACTACATTAGCCTTACCAGGATGATAGTGTATCTCAATATCATAATCCTTAATCAACTCTAACCATCTGCGTTGCCTCAAATTCAGATCTGACTGAGTGAAAATATACTTCAAACTCTTATGATCAGTGTATATATCACTCTTATGTCCAATCAAATAATGTCTCCAAATCTTTAAAACATGAACTACAGCTGCTAGCTCCAAATCATGTGTAGGATAATTCAACTCATGCTTTCTCAACTGCCTAGATGCATAAGCCACAACTCTGCCTTCTTGCATAAGAACACATCCCAAACCTTGACGAGAAGCATCACAATAAATAGAAAACTTCTTACTCAAATCTGGCAAAACCAAAACAGGCGCTGTAGTCAACGTCTTCTTCAATTCCTCAAAACTAGCTTGACATTTATCTGACCACACAAACTTGGCATTCTTCTCTAACAGAGATGTCATAGGTTTAGCAAGTTTAGAAAACCCTTCAATGAACCGTCTGTAATATCCAGCTAATCCCAAGAAACTACGAATCTCGGTAACATCATTAGGTGGTTTCCAATTTAATACATCATTTACTTTACCTGGATCCACTGATATCCCTCCATTAGAAACAATATGACCAAGGAAAGAAACTTCTTTCAACCAAAACTCACATTTACTTCGCTTCGCATACAGTTTATGCTCTCTAAGTTTCTGCAATACCAACCTCAAATGTTCAGCATGCTCTTCCTCCGTCTTGGAAAATACCAGTATATCATCAATAAATACCACCACAAACTTATCCAAATATTCCATAAACACCTTATTCATCATGTACATAAAGTATGCAGGTGCATTGGTCAATCCAAATGACATAACAGTATACTCATACAATCCATACCTTGTAGTAAAAGCTGTCTTTGGAATATCAGAAACACGAATCTTCAACTGATGATAACCAGAACGTAAATCAATCTTAGAGAACACACAAGCACCTCTTAACTGATCAAACAAGTCATCAATCCTGGGCAAAGGGTACTTATTCTTGATAGTTACCTCATTTAGTGACCGGTAATCAACACACATCCTCTGACCACCATCTTTCTTATCAACAAAAATAACTGGTGCTCCCCAAGGTGATGAACTAGGTCGAATAAAACATTTATCTTGTAATTCTTTAATTTGTTTCTTAAGTTCTTCTAATTCATCTACTCCCATCCTATATGGTCGTTTGGCTATAGGTGCAGTTCCAGGAAGTAATTCAATAAGAAATTCAATGTCTCGGTCAGGTGGCATACCTGGCAATTCATCAGGGAAGACATCCGGAAATTCCTCAATCACTGAATTCTCCTTAATAGTATCTTCAAGCTGATTCACCACAGCGGTTGGTTGCTTCTGCACTGCTACATCCACATTGATTTTATCTCCATTAGGTGCAGTCACAACTACCACTTTCTGCTGACACTGAATCTCTGCCTGATTTTGCTTCATCCAGTCCATACCCAATATCACATCAATACCAGATGTCCTCAACACTATAGGAGTTATCTTAAACTCTACCCCCCTTAATACCATACTAATTGGAAGACAACGATTACTGGTTTGCATGGTACCTCCAGGTGAATTTACTAAGAGAGGTTCTTTCATAGCTAGCATGGGTATACTATGCATTTTAACAAAAATGTTGGATATGAATGTATGAGATGCTCCAGAGTCAAAAAGAACAGTTGCAGGTGTGGAATGTACATTGAACGTACCAATCATAACTTCTGGTGCATCATGAGCTGTATCAGAAGACACGTGATTCACCCTTCCAGTACCAGATTGCCTCTGGTTGCTCTTCTGGCTCTGAGGAGTCTGCTGGTTCTGCTTCTCAGGACAATGGTAAGACATATGCCCCTCTTTACCACAGACAAAGCATCTAGTAGGCGTGCTGGGAGCACTATTCTTCATGGGGGTAACATTGGAATTTCCAGTGCGAGGAGTCTGTTGCCTAGTCTGCTGATACTGTTGACGCTGTGGATATGATGAACGCTGTTGTGACTGATTACTTTGCCAATTCTGGGACCACCTCTGATTCGGATTACGATTCCACTGGCTAACCGGTCCCTGAAACTTCTGATGGAAACCATGCTGAGAATTAGTGCGCTAACGGTTGTTGCTTCCTGAGCTTTGTACCTTCATCTTCCTCTTCCTGTCCATCTCTCTGCGCTCATTATCAAGCACAATAGCTTTATTTACCAGCTCTTGAAAACTAGCATAGTTGTTCCCCTTCAACTGCAAGCGAAGATCATAATAAATTCCCTTCAAGAAAAGACGCTGCCTGTCTGCATCTTCCCTCACTTCATTAGGAGCATAGCGAGCCAACTGGGTGAACCTGTCATGATATTCACTAACGCTCATCTGTCCCATCCTAAGGTTTCTGAATTCTTCCTGCTTCAGCTCAATTATACCTTCAGGAATATGACGAGCTCGAAAATCTCTAACAAACTCATTCCAAGTGATAGGAGGAGCATTGTCAGGGCGTGCAGCTTGATACGACTCCCACCAAGTCTGAGCTGTCCCCTGTAACTGATCAGATGCATATAACACCTTCTCCATATCATTGCATTGGGCTATATTCAGCTGTTTCTCCACTGCCCTCACCCAATCATCTGCCTCTAAAGGATCAGCAGCATGAGAAAACACTGGAGGGCGTCCCTTCAAAAATTCCCCACGCTTATCCCTCACTTGCACAGGCGGTGGTCCTCCTGCAGGGGGATTGTTCTGCATGTGCTGCATAAACATCTACATCATCTGGTTCTGAGTTTGCATGAGTTCCTCCATAGTAATGGGTGGGTTAGCACCTCCACGACCTCTGCCACGACCTCTGCCTGACATCTGTTTCCAAAAACACAGAAATTGAAATTCAGTACGATCCGAGATGATGTATTCAATAGATAAGCAAAATCTGATTTTTCTGGGCGAACTTTAATTTCAGCAACTCAGTAAAACTGTCATATCTCGAGCTACAGACGTCCAATTCAGATGATCTTTACATGGTTGGAAAGCTTACAAAATTATCTACAACTTTTATTCACAACTCTTTTTCTGATTCTGTCAATAAATTGGCCAAAAACTGAACTTAACCGAAACTGTTTCAGAATTCCAGACTGTGCAGTAACTCTAACTTGGAACAGGTATATCTCTTAGCTCTTAATAGATATTAAAATAATTCTTGTGGGGTTGGAAAGATATAGAAGTCTGATTATTCCCAGTAAAATTTCTTAAATTTCTCATGAACAGATTTTAAGTTATTTCTAAAACATCCCAGACTGATCCAAAAATCAGCAAAGGACAGAACTAAGTTAACCTCACAACCAACTAATATATTTTGATCAAACTTAATATTCTCAACCATGGAACTTGTAGGCATGTCTACAAAACTCCAGCACACATTACAAAGATCCAAATCACACATTATCATAATAACAATCCATCAATCACACAATTGTTCACACCACAAACTGACTCTTAAAACAATCCAAACTTAAAATTAACTCGCAACTACTATCGTTTCTATTACATAGGGATTTTTCCTATTTCCTAATTAAGCTTCTCATAAATCTTGGGATGACCTAACTCCGCCCTTAATTGGTCAATCTCCTTATAAGCTTGCTCCTTAAGTTCTTTTTCCTTCAGCAACTCATCCTTCAAATCCACCTCATGGAGAGCCAATTCACGAGCTAATCCCACCGTAGCTTGTAAAGTCAAGGAGGAATCATCTGCAAGCGGCACGGTCCAAATACCCTTGTCATGTAAGAAACAAGGAAAATGCCAGAGTGCACCCTTTAACGTCTTGTCCGAGCGTAGACCATGGTAGTAAACAAATGCATTGAAAGCGACATCCTCCATGCTTATCTCCACGGTTGCCCGGCTCACTCTGGTAATGAACTTTGACTCCACCTTAGACTCCTTAGTGGTAGGATCCCTTTTCTTAACCCATAACTCTGTTTCCCAATAGGAATCCATCCATGGATGACTATACTCTGCACTGCGATACTCCAACGTAGCTTCCCAGTCGTAGTAGTAGTTGTCCAAGGTTCTTGTCAACATGTCATGGAAGAAAGCATCAGCTTTAGGAACCATGATATAAAGCTTCGTAGTCCACCCCATAACTACATTCTCCATTGGTGTATCACCAACTCTTGATTCAGCATCAGATAGCTCTTGATCACCATCTTCATACGGCTCCTGAGGTTTGAAACGGGCAACGTACTGTGCAGCTGACAGACGGGGATAAGAAGACATCTACAAGATTTAGACATAGATTAGATAGATTCAATGTATTTTCGCAATAGAATAAAGTAGAGGAAGCATAAAACTTTAGTAATTAACAAGGTGAAAAGAGGAAGCATGAATTAAGTGAAGTATGGATGCTATTAACGACCATTCAAACTAGGCTCGCGTCCTACAGTCAACACGGCTCTGATACCAATCTGTCACACCCATTTTTAAGGACAAAAATAGGATGCATAAAAGACTCATGTGCGCCCCAGGAAACAGTCGCACACATAAGTTGACAAATTACAAAGTATCATCACAGTGCTTATTACATAACGAATAAATATTTAAGACATAGTCTTGAACGATAGGTAATAATAACTAATAGTAATTCTTCAGCGGAAACTCCACACAGGGACACGGTTGACTGGTTGACACCAAGACTAGTACTCATTACGATAATCCTC
The DNA here is from genome assembly GCA_038087645.1 of Saccharum hybrid cultivar R570. Lineage (NCBI taxonomy): Eukaryota > Viridiplantae > Streptophyta > Magnoliopsida > Poales > Poaceae > Saccharum > Saccharum hybrid cultivar. Next base: position 10,288,184 of record JAQSUU010000038.1, read on the forward strand.
CTCATAATCTTCATCTGTTATGGTGGAAATAGCAAGGGTGAGTCCATGTCGAACTCAACAAATATAACACAGGGTTCATGAGGCTCAAAAAGGCTAGACATTGTTTAACTGCGTTTAGCTTTTAATCATATATTAGCAATTGAGTAGCATCAAGATAAACCGCTTCCCATTAAAGAACCAATGATCAATTGTAATAAGGATAATGAATAGCATTAACATGAGCAAATAATAATCAACAATAATTAAGCATGATATAACAGTTATGATCAACTATTCCATAAGAATCCCCAAGGCCGCTCGTATCCGTGAGCACGGCTAGTATACCAGTTTTTAACTCTGCGCAGAGGTGTACACTTTTACTGTGAGTCATGATTTCCAATTGAGTGGGGAGATCAAGCCCAAACACCCGAGAACCATATAAAGCCACTCAAAAGTTCGTCTAACAAGTTAGGGCCATTAGATTCACTCGGCAGGCAGATGTAGAACCCTCCTTCCCTGTGGCACAACAACCGCAACCTATACACACTAGGCCAGGGGCTCGCACTACACCCAACGTGCCAAGCCATTCTTACGCCATTTAAGGTAACCTCTAACAAGCTAGAAAAGGTCTCTTGAACAACTAAAGCCAGAGCCATATAGCCCTCACAGCTGTACTGTATATCCCGGTTATCACTTACAGATAAGTCCTTATGGAGAGAAACCAGAGCATCAAAATAATACACATGCTCTAGCCCCCTTTTAACAGTAATAAAATCATCTTAATAGTTGATTGCTTAATCCATTAATCAAATTACAAGATCATTGTTCTTAGTTTAAGCACTAGCAGTAGCTACACATATGCATTCCCAAGGTTGACAAGGAATCAAGATAACAATCACTAAGTTATAATCTCTAAGGTTGTCAAGGTAAGCACATGCATATGTATGATAATTCAATGTATAGGTAACAAGGATAGTCTTGTGTTATACTTGCCTTGATCAAAGCTTTCCAAGTGATACTGCTGACTTGGCTCAAAGTAATACTCCGAATCGTCCAGATACTGCTCACCTTCTATACTCGATCATCAATCAACAACACACATGCATCCAATCAAACAAACACGAAGCAAACAAAGAGATACAATTAGAACAGTACACCAACAGTAGCAAAACAGTAATAAAAGTTTATAAAACTCTTCTACACGTTTCTACGATCACACAGACGCAAAGATCACCAAATTCGGAGTTAAAACGTATAAGTTATGAATTTTCTAAGATTTCCTATAGATAAATAATTACTTTAATATAAATTCGAAAATAAATTATCACAAACCTACTGTACAATACTACCAACATGTAGAGCTCGCAAATACGAACCTAACGCAATTTAAACGGGTCAAATCGGAGTTAAAATAAAGATTTTATGACCAAAACAATTTCTAGTGGCAAAACTGTAAATGTCTGAAAACGTATTTTTGAATAAACCGGAAGAAAATACGCTTCCAAAACGCGAAGACGCATTTTCCGACATACGCTATGGACCGCGGGTTGATAACTAAAAAGCTGAGGGTCTCTTTAACAAATTTACCCGCGAAGGGGTAAGTTCTAATCTCAGCCGTTGATCTGAAATCGGACGGCTCGTGTTCATCATCAAGTCTACAGTGCTCATACCGGTCACCTCCCTCAAGTCCGGCCGGCGGCCCCCCATGGCCGGCGGGCTCCATCTCGCCGGAGATGGCGGCTCTCCCCATCTAGACCACCGTTTGACCCGAAACTTGATCCAAACGGTAGAGAAGCTCCGTGCGAACTCAACTAAACAGTAAATACTAGCTACGGTAGATTGAGCAAGGCACGCGACAAGAGGAGGGCGGTGGCGCCATTGCTGACTCATCGGTTACCTTCAAAAACACAATTCGAAGCATCTCCACCCAAAAGAAAAAGCATGGGAAGGTAGAGAAGGAGAGTGCGGACTCACCAACGCGAAGAACACGGCCTCAAATCCACCCGCGAGCTCCTCCTACGAGCAACCGAAACCTCCAACTCCCCCCAATCCCTAGCGCTCGGTTTCACGTGGTTGGACTAGAGTTTTTAGATGGAAAACGGAAAGAAGAGAACCCCGGCTACCCTTTTATATGTTCACTTCATCGATTTCGGTTAGGAAATCCAAACTAGAAGATTTGATTCGGTTGGAACCGGTGTTCGTCTCGGTTACGACCGGAGGAAGAAGAAAACGCGGCTGACAAGCCGACCCCACCAGTCAGCGACCAAGAAGAGAGGGAAGGCGCGACTGCTGGCTCGGCTGGCTCGGGCCGCTCGTCTGCTGGGCCGGCCCACGCGGTCGCAAGCGCGGAGGAGGGAAGGCGGCAGCGGCCCACCGTGCGGCCCAGGCGGGGAGGAAAGCAGGCCGGCGGCTGCCAGGTAAAAAGGTAAGTGTTTCCTTTTCTTTCTTTTTTTCTACTTTTCTTTATTTACTTGTTTTCAAACTATTCCAAATAAAATTCTTCAAACCAATTCAAAATAAAATAAATCCACTACACAAAAGAAAATAAATGCAGCAGCATGAATGCAACACCAAATAGTTTTCAAAATTTCAATTTCCCATTAATTGTTATCTAAATTATTTGAAACTCATTAATTCTAAAATTTAGAATTTTTGGGTGTTACAGGCGGGTATGGGTAGTATACACCCACACTCATACCCGCCATACCCGATGGGTATAGGATTTTGCCCAATAACGTACACACGGGTAGAAAAACTATCCCATACCTGCCTCTTTATTGGGTAAAACCCGTCAGGTACTCGGGTTTCGGGTACCCGTTTCCATCTTGACATGTGAGCCCAGCTCAACCTGTCCCATGTGAGTCAAGATGGCAACGGGTACGTACCCGACGGGTAGTGGCCACCCCTACCCGCACCCGCCATGTTGTATCCATCAGGTTACCCGCAACCATACATGGGTCGGAAAATGCTCCTGTACCCGCACCCGCGCGGGTAAATTCTACCCGACAACATACCTGAGAATTATATATAAATATCAAATATTTACATGCAAAAATAAATCATTCCAAACTTCTAACGAGATACAAACTAACATTCATATAATGGCTCTACTATTACGCGAACCAAACAGGCCCGTATATGCTAGGCGTTCTTGAGCAGGTACGCAATTTTTTCTTTAGAAGAACACAGTTTTGGAGCGTTGCATCTGATTTACCCTACCTTTCTTTGCCTTCTCCATCTGTTCAAGCTTTCATTTAAATTAAGCTGGTTTGGGTGTGAAGCTCCCTCAAATCGTTCCGGCACAGGATGTAAATTTCTCTGATGGAGACGAGGTGAGGTATGCGGAGCACATAAATAAACGTTGTAGTGTACAACCCTTTAGTTGACAAACGAAGTATAATTTAGGAAGTCGGCTACCGTAGATGGACGAGATGGAGGATGACATACGTGAGGGGGGCCGTCTGGTAAAGTGCCAGTTGGTAAAGTAGAGAGTGACAGTTGTAAGTCCTGTCGGATGCCCTACCTGATGTGAATTCGGGAATAACCATACGAGGCTACGATTTAACTCGAGACTTGTCGGACAATAATATGTTGTGCAAGTTGTTTTCCAAGTCAATTTTGATAGCGGCGGCCGGCGGGGCAAACAAAAAGGACGGCGTGCGCAGCGCAGAGAATGCGTGCGGTCCGTCACAGCAACCTAAAAATTGTTTAAGGTTCGCAGTATCTTGAGATGCAGATTATTATTATTTTTTGATAATTATCATTGACTCACACTAAGCATGCTACAGAATAGCTGAAGACCTGAAGTTTTGTTGGCCTTTTGATACCTTATACGCATGAAGAATAATCTTTGCCTTGTTATTACGTTTATATATTAAAATAAGCATTGAATCTGCTAGTCGACTCGATCGGTGCCGCCCAGCGCCCACTTTGTTAGGCAAGCTGAACTTATGAGTCCATTAAATATTCGACATCACGACGATATAGATAAAAGACGATTTCACACTCTGCGTTGAATCCATATGAAAGACGCAAATGTTACGGTCTAAAAACCGATAAAAGCATACATGATAGGGACTCCCTCCATTTCAAATTATAAACCTTTTTGAAATTTCTAGATATATTATTTTTACTAAAAAAATTTGGTGACGAGTTTGTTCATGTTTTCTAATTTTTATCATAGTAAATTTAAGAATTTTTATTATGTTATATTATTACTTAGTAATTATGAAAGACTAGTTTGGTAAGTGCTAATATGTTGATTAGTGCATTAATGTCTTGTGTGCCAATTAGGGCAGTAGTAGTTCTAATTCATATATTTTTAATTAATGATTATCATGAAAAAATTAGTGCTACTGCATATATATTGATGTATAATTAGTTGTTATTATTTCTAAATAATAGATATAATTAGACAACTATTTCCATCATATCCACTCTCATCTATCTAACCAAATAGAAAAATGGCCCGTTCCCCATCGAGCCAAACTGAAAATATGGATAAGCCTATATCCTGAAATCCAAGAATGACTATATTCCATCCAAACTTGTCCTTCCACCAAACACACCCTTACAATTTGGAACAAAGAGAGTAACATTTGAGAAGTGCTAAGGTAGTGTCCACATGCTAGGTGTTACGTTGGCAAATTTTTTCTCCAACCTATTGTACCAATGTGCAATCCATCAAACCAAATCATAAAACGATAATGCTCTATCGAGTACGTTTGGATGGACGGACGCCTCACTTTGCTCACTCCTGCACCCAAAAGAATCTTATCCCTCGCTTCCTCCTCCCTCCATGCTCGCGCCCTGTCCCACCTTGACGCGCGGCCATGGCTGCCTCCTTGGCCAGCGGTGGCACCCTCCCCTACCCCAGAGTCCTCCTCCCCCACCCTGGCGGCTCCTCCCCCACCCCAGCGGCGCCCCTCTCCCCATCCCGGCGTCCTCATCCACCGGGAGCACCAACACCCGCGGATTCGGTGGCCCTCTCCCCTACCCCGGCGAGATCCATGGAGCACGAGCGAGATCCATAGAGGTGGTGTAGCAATGTTGCCGGGAGTGGGCGGCTCTCCCCCACCTCGGCGCAGCACCCTCCCCACCCCCGGCAGCGCCCTCTCTCACCCCGGTGGCCATGGTGCTCCTCACCCCCATCCCCCACCATCGCCGCTAAACCAAGCTCGATACCGGTGGCACTGGTGGCGGTGCTGCTCGCGCGCAGCTGCTCGCCGCCGTCTCTGACCCCGACGACCGGAATCGACCGGCCCAGCCTTCCCCTCCTCTATGTTGCATATGTATGTTTCAAATATTTCAGGCATTTCAGATGTATGTTGCAATTGTTTCATATAGATGTTGCACATGTTGCAATTGTTTCAAAGGCATGTTGCAAGCGTATGTTTCGAGTATTTCAGATGTTTCAAAGGTATGTTTCATCTATGTTTTCCAGATACATGTTGCAAGTGTGTTTATCTGGATGTTGCTTATGTCCACAAATACGTTGCATGTGTTTTATTTGAATGTTGCAATGGTTTTCATGTGTTTTTTAGTGTTTCAGAAGCATGTTTCAAGTGTTTCAATTGCCTTCAGATGTATGTTACAACTGTTGTATTTAGATATTTTAAAAGGATCGGGTGTTACATCTCTCCTCCCCACCTTCTGCTGCATCGTATCGGTGTGTTCTCCTCTGGTCGATAGGGCATCCATACATCGTCCCGGTGTCGATAGGGCATCCATACAATGTTGTGGCCGGTTCTTTCGAATCGTAGGCACCGCGCCCCTTCCCCTCTGGTCGCTCAGGCGACATAGCCTCGCGTGGAGGGCGTGAAATGGAGTGTAGCGCGCAGGCGTCCGGACGCGGACGTCTGTCCAGATGTCGGGCGCTAGCACTACCCAAAATAAAAACCAAATATTTTCTTTCCCTCTCCACCTACCAACCTCGCACCACCTCTTTGTCTAATCTTCTCTCTTCTTGGCACAAGATGCTCAACTTTGTGCCAAGTGCTAGTATAGCACCCCTTACAAGCTTTGTTTTAGTGTATTGCACATATCGCACCTCTCTCTTTTTTGCGACACCTAAAAACTAACTTTGAAGCTACCCTAACAACACATGAAAAATCTGCCCAAACATTTCACGCTTGTTTATATAGTCAATATATAGACTTGGATGGTTCCTTTTCTTAGAGGTTAGTAGGTGTAAATAAATAGTTTAAGAAGGAACGGCTCTAAAATGGGAATCTTCCATACGTTTGTAATGGTTCAGTTTGGGATTTTGATTTCTATTATTCTTGCATAATTCGAAGCTAACCACCAAGACATTAACAAGATTTTAAACCTTCTCAGATCTTTTTTAAAACATGGTACAAATACGGATGCTCATAAATATATACACACTCTACCCCTACGCATTTAAAAAATTAAGGCCGTATTCGTTTCGGTTAAAATTAGATTTTTGTCAGATCCACCATAAGAGAATCAAGAAAATGCCACCAAACGTTTCACTGTACCGATGATTCTTTCCACCACACAAGACACTCATGTTTTTCGTGCTATGTGTTAGGAGCCGTGATCCCGATACCGCACCGCAATCCCAAACACAAGTTAAGTCGGTACCAGCCTTATGTATCTAGCCATATACATACTAACCTTTTGAGCACACAGGTGAAATTTGGCTTATGCTGATTTGTTGTGAGAGGAAAATACTGTTCTTTCGTTGAAAAGTACCAGCTCAGTTTTTTAGAGGTGTTTATGGGTCAAACAAGGCACGGCACTGGTGAAAAGTCATGAACCTAAACCTAAATGTACAAATTTCGCCGCAAGAAACCTAATCAAGTGAGGAACGCTCAAATCACTAATATGTTGTAAGTTAACTAATAAGATCCCTATCATATCTCCTAATACATATCCCTAAAATAAAATTCTACCCATCCCGCTTGTTATGTACACAGAATATAATGTATCCTAATTAACTGAGGAACATCCAGGCCACTAAAATATGTTGTAGGTTAAACTAGTAAGATCCCTATCTCATGGCTTTTATGTGCATATCCCTGAAATTTTATCCATCTCGCTTGTTATGCACGCAGAATATAATGTACAAAAAAAATGTAGCTATAGGCTATAGCTCCAACCCACAGAATACAGGTCATGTAGTTTTCGCTTTCGTGAGCACTGCATATTATTACTATCTTAATCATGATGAATGCGGCGCACTCAGGCTATTTTATTATATACTTCATTTGTAATGCAATTGTAGCTCTTTCCTCTTGTCTGTCAAAGAATGCAATTTTAGCTTTATAGGGTAGGCTGTGATGGTGGGGCCTGTTGTACTAGCCACAGTGCAAGCTTGACCTAGCGTACTTGACTATCATTGAGAAGGAAATTGTGTGGTTGTAGCTTATAGATGCATGCACCAGAAACACAAAAAAGAAAACTGCCATTTCAGTGCATGCGTTGCGGTGTGTGGATAGCTAGGGGCATGTGTCATTTCTCATCTCTGCTAACTCTAGCCGGAATCTAGAATTACTTGCTTTTCTGGACGAAGGAAGCAGTGAACATAGCTAGTCGGTTCATGATAAGACACTGGATGTTCTAGATCTGTCCTATTGCACATCGGTCCAATTAATTAATGTAGTGTCCAGTATATATTCCCACGGTAAAAATGTAATCATCTTCCAATATACTTATGCTCTACTCCTATACTATATGACTGTCATAGGCTAATAGGTTGGGGGTGTCGAATCAGAATCTGTCTTCTGTATATGACTGCCTTCTGTATATGACTGTCATAGGCTAATAGCAACAATGCGTATGAAATGAACTTCAATATCCTAATTTTACGGCCACAAAGGAGAACAAGGACAACTTGATGTGATTGTCTCGATCGAGAGCAACTCGAATCACATAGCACCGCGTGAGAAACACGTTCGCCTTAATTATCACGCATATAATAAGAAACAAAACGAGCCAAGTATTGATTGCCAAGTGAATATTCCACATGCGCCACAGCAGGCTGCAGCTGTGACTAAAGCTTAACTAGCTCTTTCCATCCTAGAATAATAAACTTATAGAGTTGTGTGAAATAATACTTTTAAATTCAACGGAATCTATAAAAAATAGCACAAATATTTCTACAATCAAATTTATATTATTAGATACACTGTAAAATATATTTTCATAGTATGCTTATTTGGTCTCATAAATATTGTGTCTTTTTCTATAAATGTGAGTTTTTTTAAAAAAATCACTTAAGATAGGTAGAAGTTAATTTGGTGACAGAGGGAGTAATGCAGAAAAGTGAGTGAGTGATTGAGTGAGAGAGTCATTAATGTATGGATGTATTTATCAACGTTTAATTACACTACTATATAGATAATTTTCATAGCCACCTTTCATTTTTCAGTGGTGGTTCATATAGAAATCGATTTCCATGAATTTGAGTTAATAAAACCACCAAGAAAATCTACCTATTTTCAAAGGTGGTTGACATAAAACAGCCCATCTTGAAAATAGTTGTAGCCTCTTTATATCCTTCCTTATCGATAGTAATAGAGATTTTGGTGAAAAAATATCCTTCAACAACTTATTTAATTGGATATCAAAATTTGTCATCCTTTATTCAAGATTTCCCACTAGCCAAAGATGGAGAGGAGGATCCGGTCTCTAGAGTGTGTACAATATGAAAAGCTATTGGAGGATGGAAAGACATAGAGCAATTTTTATTCCAATGGCTCTCTAAATGACGATTTAGAGTGGGAGTTTAGGAAAGACTCTTGGAGAAGCTCTTAGGAATGTTTCTTGTACCAACAGCTCTGAAATGAGTGATATCTTGAGGTAGTTGAATGAATCAACCGTCTCTAAAAGTTGATTTTCAGGGTCAATCGCCCCTGAAAATAGCTCAGGGCAAATAAATTGAGCAGATCTGTAAGATCTAGGACTCTGTAGTTGATGATATTTTTTATTTGAGGTTGTCTAGGGTCCAAATATACACTTCAAGTTCTTATATTTGAAATTCAAATTTATCAAATGGCCTTGAATGAAGACATGGCACCCTATACCAAAGGAAAATGACAAGCTTCACCTAAACACAAATCCTGTTGCGGAACTTCCACCTATATATACCACACATGCACGCATGCACACACACCATGAAATTCTATTTTGTCATACCATTTGAATTTAAAAGAACATATTATTGAGTCGTAATGATATATGGTTGGAAAAAACTAACAGTGAAAGGTCAGTAGCATGCATGGAATAAGAAAGAACGGAGCAGCATACGCTAGGGATCAAAGTTAGGAAAGACTGACCACACGCAAATATGCCAGCCAGTGACATACAGTTGTCTGTAAGCATCTTCTTTTTTGCTCTCTCTATTTATAATATAAATAAAGCCGTTGTTCTCTCCAAGTCCATACAAATATACAATCCAATTTGCTCCCCTATATATATGCATCGTCGGGTTCCTCTCCTACAACAAGGCTCAAGCAAGTCAAGTTGAGCACAGTGACGTGAGCGCGAGTCTCTACTAGCTAGCTATAGTTGCTTGTGCACACAGACACAGTACACTCGATCTCTGTCAATTTGTTTAATTAATTGATTGATGGCGCGGCCCAAGAACAACCAGAACCCCAGGGTGTTCCTGGACCTCACCATCGGCGGCGAGAAAGTTGGCCGCGTCGTCATCGAGCTGTTCGCCGACAAGGTGCCCAAGACGGCGGAGAACTTCCGTCTGCTGTGCACCGGCGAGCGCGGCGCGGGCCGGTGGTCGGGCAAGCGGCTGCACTACAAGGGCGCGCCGTTCCACCGCGTGGTGCCCGGGTTCATGTGCCAGGGCGGCGACATCACGGCGGGCAACGGCACGGGCGGCGAGTCCGCGCTGGGCGACGGCGGCCGGTACTTCCCCGATGAGGCGCTGGGCGCCGTCCGGCACTCTGGCCCCGGCGTGGTGTCCATGGCCAACGCCGGGCCCAACACCAACGGGTCCCAGTTCTTCATCACCTTCGCCGACGCGCCGTGGCTGGACGGCCGCCACGTCGCGTTCGGCCGCGTCGTGCAAGGCATGGACGCCGTGCGCGCCATCGAGAAGGCCGGGTCCATGAGCGGCAGGACCGTGAGGCCTGTCGTCATCGCCGACTGCGGCGAGCTCAAGGACCACGCCGCCGCCATGTTCTAATCAAGGATCATCAAACTTACTCTCCGATCCACCAAATCTGACAGTAGCACTACAAGAAAAACTCATATACATGACGGTTCATCGGTGACCTTTTTAGAAATTATCATAGACTGTTGTCATCTATGACGGTTTATTCATGAGGTGAACATGTACGACGACTGGTTAAATTATCGTCGCGCTCAGGACGTCACAGGACCACCGCGCACCCCGCATCTAAATTTTGGTCGCTCAGCGCCATTCAGTTTGGGACGCCCGCGCGGCAACTTAACTCAAAACCGTCGTGCCTCTAAAATTTACCAATCTTATCCTCTCCCACCGGCACCATAGCTCCTTATCCTCTGGTCCTCTGTCCTCCCACGCATGAACAGAATGATTTCAGGCGGCGGCGCATCCACGCAGGTTCGTTGCTTCCTGCTCCCCAATCCTCATTCTAGCATCCTCGTTCTTCAGCCCAGACGGTGACGATGGCAGGGGCGGCGCTCCACTCCCGGCGAGAAGCTGCGGGGCAGGTGCCGGGGACGCGGCCGGCAGCCACGCGGCAGCTGCGGGGGGCTTGCTGCTGGCCTAGGGCTCCTTGCGGCTGCCGGATCTACAGGGTGGCGACGGCCGACGGCTACTGCATCCAGCTGCTAGGGCCGGCCAAGGGAGGCTGGGAGGGGCCACCGTGGAGCGCGCAGCAGCACTGGCATAGTGCCCGAGCGCCAGCGTGCAGTCAACCAGTGCGACCAAAGGTGAGGGATTTGATTTCCCGATTAACGATTCAGATCCTCCCCAACTGTACTTGTCTATGCCTGGTATTGTGCTTGATTTAGGGGAGTAGATGATTGGGGGAAGGAAGATGCAACATCTGCATCCTAACCAATGTTGGTGTGTATCAGGATCTGTTTTGTTTTCATTATTTGCAGTTTTTTTTCTTGTGGGTCTGAATTTCGTGAGAATTTTTGCCATCATCTAATTTATTTTAGAGGAATGACATACTAGTGTAACATCTGCAACAGAGACCTAATAGCATGAAGACTGTAACATTATTTGTTCCTGCATCTCTGAACAAATGTTAATTTTGGGTGATTAGTGAACTGTGCCAACAAATTGTACAATCAATATTTCATCTTTAAGTTCATAGTTTATGCGACATTATTTGCAGATGAATGGATAAACCATTCCGCTTTCAAGCTACAGGTGGTATGTTGAATTTTGCAGGACTCATACACTAAAGCATACCTTCTCTGTTCTAGTAGCTTGAAATGTCTTATTCATTTGAGAGGCATGGATCTAGTGCTAGCTTGTCACTGGACTAGGCGGAGGAGTGCTAGAACGTGATTGGGAGAAGCAGAGTAGCATGGATTTTCAGATCCTATTGAATAAATGCCTGTGTCAACTCCACAAGGTAATTAACTGATGGGGCCGAGATTTTTGAAACTTTTGTAACACTGAAGTTACTGAATTTGAGTTCCTGTAATGAGTTGCACATGACTTTGCTTGATGAGTGGCTGCTGAACTTGTACATCTTTCTTGGATGCAGTAATGATGGGAACAAAGTACTCTATCTATGTCCAGCCACCGGCTCCGGTATGCATCTGATCTCTAGTTTCAGCTAAATTATTACTGCTGCTGCCCTTAAATAGATATGTTACATGTGACTTGCTGAATTATGACAAGTTAATTAAATCTTTTCTGTCAAATCAAATGTTCTCAATTATATCTATCTCTGGAGGGCTTCAGTCTTTCATCTTAGTGTGACCCAATCCTATTATTATGCAGATTACAGTTTTTAATACAATTACACAATTCCTGATGCTTAGTTTTTATGTTGAATGCAGAAAAAATGGTTTGCCACAGGATTGTCAACTCCATAGAGTGGTCAAAGATTTCTTGTTGGTTTTCTACCACACGCTAGTACTGCAACCATCAGTTTTATTTGCTAGTACAGAGCTTGACTAGTGCCTAGAACAATCCACTTTGATTGTTTCCTGATAAATAGATAGCATTTGTTTTTAGAATCTTTGCTCAGAACTAACTTATTTAATATTCACATTGATTTTCAGGTAGCTCCTGGAGATGCTTGGTAGCACATCATATGGACAACAAGGCAATTGAATTCTTAGAGATGAAATCTTAGTTCATATGTTTGTTTATTTTAGACTCCCTAGAGCTGAAGTTTTAGTTTTATGTACTTGGTTAGTTGGCTGTGAATTGATTGTCCTCAAACTATACGTGACAATAGTGGACATTCCAAGAAATGAAAGAATCAAAGTTTCTATGATTGGTGTATTATGAGATGTGCTGCATGTTAATGCAGTGATGATTTCGCACTAATATGTGATGTTCTTTTTCGTCACTATGGTTTGGATCTGGGCTTGGACATGGGCTGGGTATAATAGATGAACAACTAATCCATGATGAACTCAAATGTCAATCTATGACGGTTCATTTCATCACTATTGCCCTTTGCTATTGTTGTGATCAGTTCATCCATGACGAACGAAAAAACCAATCTGTGACGGTCTATTTTGCTCTGACAAATGTATGACGCGGGATACATGACGTTTTTTGCGATTGTCATCATGAGTTAATTGTGACGCATTTTTTCTCGTCTGTGATGAAAGTAAACCGTCATGTATAAGGGAATTTCTTGTAGTGTAGTACGTATACACGTACACTTCTATTACAAGATGCGTGCGAGACTACAATCGTGGATGAGCATATATATATGCGTGACTATTGTGTCCTCATTTGCTCATGTGCACCTATTCATATTTATCGTGTCGACCGATATAAGTGCGTGCTGAGGTGTGTGAGAGGTCAATTCTGTATAATAATAATACGATGGTGAATGAAATTGCTCACTGTTGTTGCTTTTGGTGCCAACTAAGTGATCTTGTTTCTTTCCTCTTTTATCCGTTTCAGTAATTGTAATTACTCCCAACTCGGGAGGAAAGCGATACAAAGTAGTATCAGGAATGAGGCTAGAAACCAATCCGGCTGATCAATTGTTATGCAAATTAGCCAATCATTTTGACTGAAAATCGTTGCAGGGGACGGTTCCCAAGCAACCGAACAAGCCCTTAGGGAGATGATGTCAAGACGAGCACAAGTACCATGGATCAGTGCACAAGTGATTCTGACAAGCACTGCAATGCGTAAGTCCAAGTTGGAGGAATTTGCACGAGTCAAGGTCAGCAGGGTTCTCAGGAATTGCAGACAGATGCTTCATGGCAAGCTATCGTATTCATTCCGCGAAGAGACAACCGTGACAAATCGGATTCAAAATCAAAGTCTGATATCTCAACCTAGTTATTAAGACAAGACAACAAAAGTGATACAACCTGCTAGACCAAATCTAAATAGACCACTTTTTAGATAGCGCCTTGAGCGTACATAATATACCCAAGATACGCAATATTCACTAACAGGATGAAAGTATAAATTTGAACAAAATATCCAATATTTACGAACTGGATGGATAAAGAGTTTTCTAAAAATTGAAATGCTTGGTAAGTACAATTCCTTGAACGCCGATGGTTCGAATCCATCAGTTACAAAACACACACACACATAAAAGGTTGGGGACACCGCTAAGAGATCATGGGTTGGGGACACCTAATGGAACATAGGCTTTCATTCTCTTACTGCCAGGTTAGAGTTTAAACCTTGCACAAAACAACCAAAAGAAAAGGTAGGATTTTTAGGAAGCACTAGTAGAAATCTGCACATCTATGAAAAAAATTCTAATGACGAATCCAAAACTGTCATAGAAAATCGCTTTCTATGATGAATATTTTCGTTTCGTCATGGATCATTGGTGACGATTTTTTGCCCCTGCCTATCTATGACAAAATCAGATATCATCACAAATATTCATCATTGAACGACACATGGTTTCATCACAGATCACACGCACAACTGTTTCCGCTTATCTGTGATGATCTAATTTAGAACTGTGACAACCAGACGTTCATCATTGAACTAATTACCCATCTGTGACAAATGGATTTTGAACTGTAACGAACGGCACTTCATCATAAATCTCTGCACAGTCCTTTCTCCATCTGACGTGTACCTGTGGGACCCTCAATCACTCATCCGTGACGAATGGTTTTACAACTGTAACGAGCGCCACTTCATCATAAAGTCTCCGTGTGGTCCTCTCTCCATCTGATGTGTACCTGTGGGACCTTTCTCTATCCGACGTATACCTGTGAGACCTACAGTTACTCATTCGTGATGCTTGCAATTCGTCATAAAGCCTCCACTCGGTCCTTTCTCCGTCCAGTGTGTACCTGTGAGACCTTTCTTCATCCGACGTGTACCTGTGGTACCTATAGCTTCTCATCCGTGACTCTTGCAATTCATCATAAACTTGCACGATCCTTTCTCCATCTGCGTGTCATTTGTACCATGGGTGCCGCCAGGGTTTAATTTCAAAAAATTTTGATACCTGGGAGTCGAACTCAGGACCCGAACCAAGGAATGAAACATCTTTACCATTGCACTAGATGTCTGGTTGTGTTGATATGTCTTTGGAATTGTTATAGTATTCTATTCTATGTGTGGATTCCCTATAGGTTAACCTATATTGGATATCCCCTGCAAGTGGAAATAAATATGTGCATATTGGACTTGCGGCGGCGGAGGCGGAGGATCCCCAGTCTGCGGTGATGGCTTTGGCGTCCTTTTGAAGGCTAGGCGGCGGCGCTTTCCTGGTGGAGCGCGGCGACATTGGCGTTAGCGTCGGTTGTGTGCCACGACAAAGGTGACATATCCGATCCACAGGTCTCCTTTCTCGCCTTTTCCTATTCGCTTCATTATTTGGTCCTTGCTTCAACATGAGGTATATAAGAAATATTCTAGTGTTGGAGATCTGGTTATGCCAATGATGATGAAAATAATTAGGAGGTGGCACTGGTTGTTTTCTGGTGATCTTGGTTTTCTGCATATGTTCAGTGTTCTTACTGGAAATGCCTATGTGCAACTAGGCCTATTAATTGTCAAGTGCTTTCTTGATTATACCTATCTGTCTAGGCAAACAAACATGCCTTGCTTCTACCTTAAACTATTTTTTTCTGTCTAGTGCTTGCTTGATTCTACATTTCTATTCCATATGCTCCAGTGCCACTAGTGAGTCATTATGGTATTTTGAACTTGTAACATATCTGATGCCACATTTTTGTGCCAATAATGTCTACATGGTTGTTGGATATATTAGGATGTAGCTCATATGTTTGCTTTCTGTGTCTTCTCCTTGTTGACGACCAAGTTATCCATTTGGTTCAAACAAGAGGAAGGCATCGAAAGCAAATCAATGCTTTGTGTCCATCATTCACATGACTGAGGCCACTAATGTTTAAGCTGCACATGTTGCTACTGATGACAATGATGATCACTACCACTTGTTCACTGACATTCTACTTGTGAAAACTAAGGCAGCTTGTTTGTTATGTGCAGATTTGAGATGAATCCCTGCTATATTGTGTTCAATGGCCGTCGGCTAGGAGTTTACTACAGCTAGCCTGACTGCCAGGACCAAGTTCATAAGTTTCCTGGTGCTTCTTATAAAAAGTACAACTCCTAAGAAGATGGAATTGCTGCCTACAACTCAAGAACCAACTCAAATCCACTCCTAGCTGATGATGATGACTTCTGTCTTCAAAAACCAACAGCTGCTTGAAAGCCCTAGTTTGGTTTTAGATAATTGATGAAACCCCAGTGTGCTAACCTTTGCTCTAAGTGTCAAATGAGATAGGTTGGTACACACCAAGTGTGGAGCTAGATGATGGCGCTCGTGGTGATGGAGGTGGCCTAAAGATGAATCAAGTGCTCCAACATGGAAAAGAAGAAAGAGAAAAACAAAAAGCTCAAGGCAAAGGTATAAATGGTAGGAGCTTTTTGGTTTGGTGATCAAGACACTTAGCTAGTGTGATGACATTTAGGATAGATAGCCATACTATTAAGAGGGGTGAAACTCGTATCGAAATACGGTTATCAAAGTACCACTAGATGCTCTAACTCATTGCATGTTTTTTTAGGATCTAGTAGAGTGCTAACACCCTTGAAAATATTTATGAAAATATGCTAACACATGTGCACAAGGTGTTACACTTGGTGGTTGGCACATTTGAGCAATGGTGAAGGAGTTGGAGTTGAAAAGGAGTTAGCCGTGCTGATCACAAGGTGACCGGACGCGTCTGGAATTGGGACCGGGCACGTCCGGTATTTTATTCTAGCTTGGGCAGGTGTTAACGAGGTGACCGGACACGTCCAGAATTAGAACTAGACGTGTCTGGCATTCGGACCCAAGGTGAGCGACTAAGTCAGGAACGACCGGATGCTATGTACATTGTGTGACCTGGCGCTGGGCGTCATGTCCGGTCAGAGGGAGTTGCGTGCAAGGGTTAGTGCGACCTAACACTGGGGGCGTCTGGCCAGATAAGACCGAACGCGTTTGGTCGGCCCAGAGCAGCTTTGGGAGCTCTCTGGACTTGACCTGACGCTACCTCTCCCGCGTCCGGTCAACTTTGCAACTGCGCATCCGATCAGTGTGTCAGCACGTCTCAGACTTAGCCGTTGGGTGCCAATGGCTCCTCTCGTTTGAAAGAGACACGTGGCAGCTTGGTGTGGACCGGTGAAAGGTCCTTGTTTGGTTTTGATAATTGAGTGACAATCTTAGGTGGACTAATTGTGTTTATGTGAGATACACAGGGAATTAGTCCACAGATGATTGTGTCATGAAGGAGCTCATTGCATATGAGACATGACATGGAGTCATGTGACCAAGGTGGCGAAGATCAAGATGAGGTTTGGCTTGATGGACCGGTTGCAAGTGTGAAGGGCAAGTCGGAGGCTTTGGAGCAATAGACCGTGAGGCGGTGAAGCTTGAGCAAGACTTGGCGCCGATGGACCGACGCAACGGTGAAGAGCAAGTGAGGTCAAGATCGATGGATCAAGGTCATATGATGATATGAAGTGGATCATATCATTTGTGATATGGTTGGTGCATGTGTTGCATCAACGTCGGAGGAGATGGAGTGGAATGCGCAAGGCAAATGTATAACCTAGGGTATTTTCATTTCATCGGTCATAGGTGTGTAGAGAAGTTGATGACCGAGTTTAGGATAGATGGTCGTACTATCAAGAGGGGCAAACTTGTTTGCATATCGGTCATCTAGTGCCACTCGTGTGATCTAACTATGCATCATTGCTAGGATCGAGTGGCGTGGCAAGTTGAGTGGTTAACTCCTTCAGTAAAATGACTGTGAAAATGCTAACACATGTGCACAAGGTGGTGAACACTTGTTGGTGTTGGCACATTTGCGAAGGCAGTGTAGTTTGTGTGGTAGAGAGGGGTTTGGGTTCCTCTCTCCCTCTCGTCGAGCTTGTGAGGCGGGATTCAGGCGTTTTCGAGGAGTTAAAACGACTATTTTCCACTACGCCGAAAGTCAGAAAAGAAATGGAGGCGAACGGAGGTCACAGTGGTGATCGGACGTTAAACCGAACATGGTCACGGTTTGACTGGACGCGTCCGGTCAGTTCAACATAGCATTCAGGCGCGCGGGTGTTAGGGTTTGCGACCGGCGCGTCCGGTCCCTCGTGGAACCAGAGTGTCCGGTCGGGCACCCAAAGGAGTAGAGCGTGGCGAAGAGCTGATCAGACGTGCAACGCGTCCGGTCACACGCGTCCGGTCGCGATGGAAGCTCTCTAGACCGCGACCGGATGCTGGCATTGTCGTGTCCGGTCGTTGCGTGGAGCGTGTCCGGTCGATGCGTCGCGCGCGCGGGTACTATGCGCACCTGCGCGTCCGGTCGATTGAGCGGCGCGTTCGGTCATCGCGTTTGACCGTTGGCGCGCAGTGACCGTTGAGATCGGGCATTTGGTGTTATTTTCGGGAGGACACGTGGACGGTGCTGGGTGATCGGACGCGGTGTAGCGCGTCCGGTTAGTTCGTCTGGCGCATCCAGTCTTCCCGTGTTGTGCCCAGTGAAGGGGTACAATGGCTCTTTTCATGGAGGGGCTTATAAATAGCCCATTGGCCGGCCTTGACCGGTAGCTGAACACCCTTAGGCCTTAGTGGCTTGTGTTGGTGTGCTTTGGAGCCCTCTAACTCACTTGAGCTTGATAGTGATCATCCGATCGAGTGAGAGAGCGATTCTAGTGCGTTGCATCGTGAGAATTGCATTGAGTGACACTAGGTGATTGAGTTGCAAGCCGGTGGTGCTTGTTACTCTTGGAGGTTGCCACCTCCTAGACGGCTTGGTGGCTCGCGACTTCGTTGAAGCACGCGTGGAGATTGTGCGTGGCTCCGGAGGAGGATTTGTGAGGGGGATTGTGCTCACCCCGTGAGGATCGTGAAGAGCAACTCTAGTAAAGCTCGTGGCTTGGTGGATCCCCATCTTGAGAGTGGATGTGCGGCACCCGCTGAGGGTTTGACTCTTGATAGTCAATTAGTTTGTAATCCATCAAGTGGGTGTATCGCCACAACGGGGACTAGCTTGGTGGCAACCAAGTGAACCTCGGTGAAAAACCGCCGTGTCAACATTGTGTACATCTTCTCGGTGGTTTGCTTTTGATTCACAAGCTTGTATTTACATTCATATATTTGTGCTTGTGTAGTTGCTCTTGTAACTAGTTTGCTTGTGTAGTTAGCTAGTTACCTTCTTGCTTGTGTAGCATAGAAGTAGCTCCCGTTGCATGGCTAATTTGGTTTGTGTAACCTTGTTAGTCATATTGCTTAGTTTATGTAGCTAAGTAATTTTCGCTCTCTAGTTTGGCATTAGTTGCCTTGCTATTGAGCATTGCTAGTGAGCATAGGTGGCTTCATGCTTTTGCTTACTAGATTTGTGTAGGAGCTCCCCGGCTTTGCTAAAGTACTAGTGCATAGGTTTGTGTGACCTTACTCTAGAATTGTTGAGGAGAGCTCTTGCTAAGGAAAGCACATTAGTTACATAATTAGGATCTTTGTGAGGTGCTTGTGAACTTAGATAGAGGGGTGTAGTCTTGGCTAGACCGATAGTTTTAATTCCGCATTTATTTTGGTTTGCCGACGCGATTAATTTTAGAAATGACTATTCACCCCCCTAGTCCGCCATCTTGACCCTTCAACCGGACACAGCGACCAGACGCATCTGGTCGCCATACCAGACGCATCCGGTCAATGCGCAGACAGTCCAGTGAAGGGCCTAACGGTTGGATTTCATGGGGGCTTCTATTTAAGCCCTTTGGCCGGCTCTAGCTCACTTTTTTGGCCATTTGCATTGACATAGCAACCTTGTGAGCTTATCCAAAGCCCTCCTGCTCATCTCCATCATTGATCTATCATCTTTGTGAGATTGGAAGAGAATTCAAGTGCATTGCTTGAGTGTTTGCATCTAGAGGCACTTGGTTTTCGTGTTTCGCTGTGGGACTCACTTGTTACTCTTGGTGGTTGTGGCCACCTAGATAGCTTGGAATAGCGAGGATCATCGAGTGAAGGAAGGTGATTGTCTTCGGCTCTGATTATGGTGATTGTGAGGGGTTCTTGACCTTTCCCCGGCAAAGAGCCAAAAGGTACTCTAGTGGATTACTCGTGGCTTGTGTGATCCCCATCTTGTTTTGGTTGTACGGCACCCGGTTGCGGGTTTGGCGTGTGATGCCAATTAGCACGTGAACCTCCAAGTGGGTGAATCGCCACAACGAGGACTAGCTTGCCGACGAGCAACTGAACCTCAGTAAAAAATCATTGTGTCACTCATTTAATTCCAAGGTGATTGGTCTTCAGTGGTATTCATTCTTATGATTGATTGACCCCATTGGTGATTGACTCATTCCTCTACACGGTGGTATAACAATCCATCCTTCTCGTGTATTTACATTTGCTAGTGTAGCGTGGCCCTTTAGTGTAGCAAGTTTTGAGGGCAAGCAAGAGTCAGTCTAGTGGTTAGTGATGCTCTTTAGTTAGTCTTTGAGAGCTCACTAACTTAGTTTAGTGACATAGCTTTTGTGTGCTTAGTGATCATAGTGACTAGAATTATGGTAGGTGGCTTGCTTTTTAGTAGGCTAGCGCAACACTCGCTTCGCCATTTAATTGTCTAACACATTTGCTAAGTATTGTTGTAGAATTTTTCAATAGGCTATTCACCCCCTAGCCATTAGGACCTTTCAGCGATGAGGGTCCGATTGGCCACATGGCGCATTGTGGATGATGAACAAGCTCTAGACTCAATCAGAAAGTCGATCCGAACCATGTGAGAAGTCCGAAGAATTATTTCACCCAAACAGAGACTGACCAAAATGCTTTGGACACGGTGGAGCTTGGTCTGGACCCTTGGTCCGGAGTGAGTTGAGGGCTCTGGGAGCTCTCTGGACTTGTCCAGACCCTAGGCAGTGTTGGTTCGAACTGGCACTGTGTGCATCCGGTTCGGATGATGTCAGTATCTGTTAGTTGATCCAATGGCTATGTGGACACGTGGTGGCACAAGATTAAACAGGGTTGGGAACCAAATCCGGAGCCTTTGGTCCTGTCAAATGATTTAGCTTCAGCAATGTCTAGCAACGTGATCGTGTAGATAGAATCAGATGGTAGCACACGAGACACAAGGATTTATACTAGTTTAGACCGTGATGGCACGTAAAACCCTAGTCTAGTGGTGTTGCTGCTCTTCTTGTATTCGTATGCTCAATTACAAGGGCTGTTGCTCCTAGCTACGTAGTAGATTGGAATGAGGTGGGTTGGATCTTCATGCCTCCCGATCGCAAGGCCCCTACCCTCCTTTATATAGGCTGAGGAGGTAGGGTTACAATGAGAGCGATTGGCTAATAGATTGGTTTCCTCGTTTGTTACAAGCAAATCACAACAGACTGATTATATCCTATCGCCTAGATATGACAGCACTAGATATCCTCGGGGATGACTTGATCTCCAAGCTAGTGGATTCGCCTAGCCTTCATGGGCTTCTCCCGTCGTGGCCTCTAGCCCGATGAATGGATGTGGCCAAATATGCGGGTGAGCAGGTACCCATGGCCCATATATCCAACAGGTCCAGACCCTTCAAGATGCCAATTTGGAGCTCAGTCTAGTTGCCCATTAAGGGGGCAACGGCAATTTCGTGGCTTGCCCCTCTATTTAAACATGTTGGCTGGCTTGGGCTCATTCCCTTAGCCATTTTCATAGCTGATACAACCTTGTGAGCCTAGCCATTCTCTCTCACTCACTTTGATTTGTTCATCATTCTAGTGAGATTTGAGAGATTCCAAGTGCATTGCTTGAGTGATTGCATCTAGTGGCAATTGGTGATTTTGTTTCACTGTAGATTTGTCTTGTTACTCTTGGTGGTTGCTGCCACCTAGATAGATTGGAGTGGTGAAGGAGTCTTGGCATGAGTTGGAGATTGTTCGTGGCCACTCCTAGTGATTTGTGAGGGTTCTTGGGCTTATTCCTGGCGGAGCACCAAAAGCCACTCTAGTGGATTGCTTGTGACACTAAGCGCCCTCTCTTGTGTAGATTCTTGTGACACCCTTGTGTAGTGCTAGGCTTATGTACGCCTATTAGCTCGTTAACCACCAAGTGAATCGGCTGTCACAACGAGGACATAGCTTGCTAGCAAGAAAGTGAACCTTGGGATAAATTGTGTGTCAATTGGCTCTTTGGTTTTCACTTGGTATTCATATATTGTCACCTGCCACGTTCAGTATAACACTCTCTACCTCTCCTTGTATTTACTTTCATATATCTTGTTTAGAGGTAGCTTGAGTAGCTATTGTAGCTTAGTTGTAGTTAGTTAACTAGTTGTTTAGTTATTTAGCTAGCTCACTAGCTTAGGCAAGTAGCGACATAGCCTTTGTGTGCCTTAGTGATCTTAATTACTAGAATTGTTGATAGGTGGCTTGCTATTTGATTAAAGCTAGAGCAAAATGCATTATTGCCATTTAGTTGTCTAATCGGTTGCTCTTGTATTTTGTAGAGATATTTATAGGCTATTCACCCCCTAGCCATTTAGGACCTTTCACTGCTCCACCCTCTTTCTCCTTGAAAACTATTGTAGTTGTCGTCCTCTTAATCTTTGTCTGTATCCTATGGAAGCAGCTAAGCTCGTGTACTGATTGTAAGTGTGATGGTTAGATTTGATTTAGCTGAAATTATAATGGTTATAGCTCCATTAACTTCTACTCTAGTTTGAGTTATATATATCTATGTGCTGCTACTCTAAATTTAGATGAGGTCATACCATGAAAATTATTAATGGCTGTTAAAGTTGCATTTTGATATAAGTTGTGGACTTCAGTGATGGATCTTTGTTGGATTATTTTTCTCTTCAGTGATCTCATTACTAAGGAAGCTCTCATCCTACTGCACACTGACGAAATGGAGGAGACCCCAACAAGAGGAATGCAGTGGCCAGCCTCATAGACCATGTCGTTATCGAGATCCTCCGCTACCTCCCCGCCTGCTCCTTATGTTTCTGCAAATGTGTATGTCGCTCCTGGAACTGCCTCATCTCAGACTCCAACAACCGTAAGGTGCTACCCCAGACTGTGGCTAGCTTCTTCTACGATAGTAGGAACGACAAGCGACACTTCACTAGTATCACTGGTGAACGCACCTCCTTGTCCTTCTTGCCCTTCCCCATGGATAATGTAACTGTCTTAGATTGCTACAAGGGCCTCATCCTATGCTGGTGCATTGGGGCTGCTGAATACCGCTATGTCATCTGCAATCCAAAAACCTAGAATTGGAAGGTACTGCCGCCTAGCATCCATACTGTTGGTGAGGCTCGATTGAGGTTCAATCTGATAGTCTCCTCGCACTTCCTGTAATTAAATATATGGAAGAGGGTGAGTGCGTGGGTGTGGACATCTACTGATCTGAAACTGCAGCATGGATCTATAAGAAATCTGAATGGGGTTAGGGTATTGATGTGATATGTTCAAAACCAGCAAGTGTGTTTCTTAACAGTTGTCTGCACATTATGGGGTACTCTCTGATACTTGCTATGGATATGGAGGGAAATACATAGAGGAAAATTCATAAGCCTGGTGGTGCTCTACCTTCCATCCATCAAGCTTAGGGTCACTTGTGTGTATGTACTGTTGGTGGTCGCAATATGTCCTAGCTTTTAATCTAGATCCTCGAAGACTATGGTACTAATAAATGGACATTGAAGTGTACTATCTGCACGCTGAAGGTGTTTGAAAAGACTATATTCAGTTTGGTTTCATGGATTGTGATGCGGACTAAAAAATGATCTAGTGCAAACTGTCAAGTTTGCCTCAGAGGCAGGTGTAGTGCGTGAAGTACCAATTTTGACGCATTGGAAACATTACAAGAAGGACTCCATCGTCATCCATTATAATAAATTTGTGGATAGGCTAACTATATGTATGGGTATCCTCTCTTGACATTCAACTCTGCTTTGAGCAACTTTAATGGATTTAATTTTCATTCACACTACTGCGTGCAATCAAAGCTAGGCGTTGACAAGCATCACCCACCAAGAGAAGAAGCTTGCTAAAATGTATTACAGTCTAGGGTACGGCAGGCACGCTATAGGTTGAAGCAAACCTACTTCAATGGCGTCCCTACTGATTAGATTCCTACGACCTCTCCTGTCTTATCCATGACCGATGCACAGTGGTGTGCACTTGTCGAGATTTGGTCTAGTACTAAGAACAAGGTGTGTGTGTGCACTCATTGATTTCCTATCTAGTCTTGCTATGTCTACTTGTGTCGTAGTCTAACACGACTATAGTTATAGGAAATATCTGAGAAGAACAAGTGAAACCATGTAAAAGTGAAATACCACCGGTCTATAGGATCTTTGCTCCTATGTTGTCTAGCTGCAAACATTTGTAAGTGATAGTTGTGTTTTATTGTTACTCTTGCCTTTGTATAAATATAAACAGAAACTTATATGCAATGTGAATAGAAGGAGAACAAGAGGAAGGCCGCAGAACATGATCAAGGACTTGATGAATAACATGATGATCAAGGACTTGAAGAACAACATAGTCGACTTGATAAAGAATTTAATGTTGTGGAAGTCTTTAAGGACTTTCATACCAGTAGGAAAAAGGGCCCGAATGATGCTGCAAGAGCAATAGTTGTAAGTACCTTCATTTGCTTTCCTTAAAATCTACTAAGGTCTTTGCCATAAAAGAAGGAAACATAGTAGGAGCCTAATGTGGCAACATCATTTAATTTTGAAGTTGCAATTTTGCATCAATTAGTAGGTACATATACATTGTGCTTATGTAATCTCTATCAGTAGTAGACTGAGGAAGGCTTATGCATTTCTTGTTATGAATTAATCTCTTGGGATTTCAATTGAAGTTCTCTTCCACTGTAATCTAAGTTTTACGGCTCGAATTTCACAGGAAGCTATGGAAACTATACAAGCAGAACCTACTGCTGATGGGTAGGAACCAATGACTAGTGCTGATGTTGTTTCCAAGGTCCTCTGCCTCTCCTAGGGCAAGGCCCCCTCCTAGGCAAGCGACAACACCCTTTTTTTGAAGATGCTGGTATACCGACAAGCTCCACCAGAATAGAGACATTGGTGGAGAAAAATGTTTCTTTGCCCACCTTCTTTCCCTTATATTCATGCATGTTTGTTTTTCACAATTACCCTTTTGGGTAACGGGAGTACATGCAATGCACACAAAGTTTATTCACTAGCAATAGGGTCGCAGAGGCAAGATAAAAGATGTAAAACAAACATGCTACACATGGCATTGATCCTGCAGGTGTCAAGCCTTTCTTGCTAATTTCATTGGTAGTCATAGTCTTCGTCTTCATTACACACAGCGGTACTTGACTTGAAGCTTGATGATATCCACCCTCATGTTTGAGGGTGGAGTGCACATATGAGAAGTCAATTCTCACCTACTCACAAGAATGTTCAACCAAGATTTCTTGGTTAGCCATGATACCAACATCCTTGTGGCTAGAACCTCTACTGGGAACAGGATGACCAACATCAAAACCTATGGAAGATAATATCTAAATGTGCACTATGTTTGCGCTAAGTGTTTCTATCTCTAACACATGAAAATTTTTGCACCCTAGGTGTTCTAGTCTTATCAACTGACCTAGCAAGAAAGACTACCAAAGGTAAAGCACACAACGTAGAATACAAAGTAACTATAGAAATATAGATGAGTTGGAGGTATGCCAACTCTCGTGATGATGATTTTCCTAAGGTATGGAGAAGCTCACACTCCCCTCATTGGAGCCCCTCACAAGAACCGAGATCCCGATCGAGTAACTCGGTGGGTAGCCTATGGGCCTTCCCTATGCTCAAGTGAGTTTCCATGCAAACTCTCCCAGACTGCTCCCCACTGTCTTCACTATCGAGCTTCTGACCAAAATGCTGTGGGCCTTGTTGTTCCCTCTATGCACCACCGGAGGCCAGCCCACAAGTGTGATTGGTGTGATCTCACAAGATTCCAGGTCCCTCACAGTACAAGTTTGGTGCAAGCAAGCACCGAGTAGCAAGAGGTATACAAAAATCACTAAACACCAGGCTTAAGCTGAGCAAACATAGTCGGTGTTCTAACTAGGCTAAACACTTCACAAAGCTCTATCGCTAATCACCTAATCATTCCTTAAGCACTTTAGGTGGCTAGATCACTTGGATAGATTCTCAAGTCACTAGCAACTTCAGTACGCTCTAATACCCCTGAATTGGTTGTCCAAAGGGTTATATATAGCCCCAAATGTCCAAAGTAGCCATTGATTTCAGATTCCTTAGTAGTAGTGAGCACTGGAGAGTTCTGATGGGTACCACGTGGACTAGCCATTGTCGACTGTTGGATGGCCTAAACTCTGGTGCTGGTGTTTGGTGACCCATTGGAGATTTCCGATGACCTTGTGAGCACGCAATTTATTGTGCATGCTCAGTTGGTAGTTTAGTCATTGTAATTGGGAGATAGAGTTGAGTTGAGCTAACCTTGTGGTTTCAAAAGAAGTAAAAGCACTTGTCGAACTAGACATCTTAGTACACGCAATAGATATTCATTGTGTTACAGAAAACATGGGTATTTATTCCAAAAAGAATACCTAAGAATAACCCTAGGGCCACCCCTGTGTGGAATGAAGTGGATGGGAATGAAGTGGATGATAGTCTAGCTGTGCTGAGAACATCGCCACAAAGTCAATATTACAAAAAATTAGTATAGAGGAAGAAAGTGGAAGTGGTAGGCAGATGGCCCTTCCACTTCCAGAGGGCCAGCACAAACCTACTATTTTTAAGCAAAATCAACACAAAAGTAGGAGTAACATATAATTCTGCACCAGGAGTACTTAGACAGACTGAAATCTCCAAGATGAGGACCAACCAAGCTGCCGATACACCAAGATCGAGTACCCAGGTTTTGTCTCACCCAATCCCCTATCGATGTTGTATTGGATATATAAGACCGATGGAGCAGGTACTCCGTGTCCGTGTCCGTGTCCGTGTCCGTGATCCAATTCCAACCACTCCCCATGTATCCATCTTTGACCTTCAATTAAATCCTAATAATCTTTCATTCTGCACTCTCCAACTCCACTGTCTCCATTTGACTATATATATGCATGCATGTACGCAGCTATACATACACAACCCAATTAGCAACAAACAAACTATCTAGCTAGCAAGCACACAACAGAAGCAGGTTAACCTGGCCATCATGGAGCTCCTTCCTTGCATCGCCACGCTCCTCATCCTCCTCTCTTTCTCTCTGGCCGCTGCGACGACGTCGCCTCCGGGGACAATCGAGCGCGTAACTAAGCAGCAAATCCTGGCAAGCATCCCGCCGGGCGGGGGTCCGCCCGTGCTCTTCCTCACGTCGCCGTCCGGCAAGTACGCGGCCTACTTCGTGCGCACGCACACCGTGCCGGGCGCCGGCGGCCTCGGCGCTGACTTCTGCTACGTCGAGATCATCGACACCACGACGACGACGGCTGCCGGCGCATATGGCGGCACCGTGGAGGGCGAGGATGAGGCCGGTGTCGCTGCCGGTGCAGCCGCCGGCGGTGGAACGAGCGTGTGGGAGTCGGAGTGCCGTCCCATCAGCACCGTCAACACGTGCGCGCTGCTCTTCTCGTGGCATGGGCTGGAGGTGTTCGACGGCGGCGAGGAGGTGTGGCACGGCGAGACCAACACCGACGGCACCAACTTCCTCGAGACGCTCGAGCTCGTGGACGACGGCGACATGCGCATCCGCGACAAGGACGGCGAGCTCGCGTGGCGCGCCAGCGACGAGCCGCGCCACGCGCAGCACTGCGGCGCGCCGGGGTCGCCGGGGCTCGCCGCCGCGCTCCCGCCCTTCGCTGAGCCGCTCGGCGCGCACAGCAGCAACCTCCCCTTCGGCCAGGAACCGAACGGCAACGGCCACTCGGCCGAGCTGCCCCAGGCGGCCGATGTCGGCAGCGGAGCAGCGGCCTTCGGTGGCGCCGCAGGGCTGGGTGGGCCTGGGCTCGGCCAGGGAGAGCACGACGCGGCGGCCGGGTTCGGTAACCAGCCGTTAGTGGACAACAGTCCCTATGACAGCGGGGCCTCAGAGGAGGGCCGTGGGGCCCATATCACTGCCATAGGCGTCGCTCTTTGCGTATCCGCTGTGCTTGGCGCCATGGGCACGGGTCTCTAATTAATGCTACTGCTGCTGCTCCTGCTGCAATTGGTCATTTGGTTGGCCGTGCTGTGGGTGGGGTGGGTCATGTTTGGTGTTTGCAAAATGGGTGATGGTTAAGTATGTTTTCTTTAATTTTCTTCTTTTAATTTAAATTATTCGCTTGTATCAAATATTGTGTGTAAGAGGGGTGATTGTACTCCATTGCTCTCATGAAAATGAATATAGTAGCAACTTAAATTTGGCTTAAGACTATTATGTGGATCATCAGGAATTTCTACTAAGTCCAGAGTTCATTAGAGATCTTCATAGGCTTCATCTCACACTTAATGGACTTAAACATTTAGGTGAGTATAATCATTATGGTTCCTTAAATAGTACAGGAACATCTACCTTTTCATGTCATAAACGTCTAACTAATTAATGTAAATTGCATGATCATCATTAACGGTAGATTTCTATGTCGTTGTAATCATCATAAGACATTAGTCATCACAGGGGTTCATACACACTATGGAGCTTTATATCATAGTTGCCTCACTATTGGGCACTGTAGTATCGATCCAGTTACTCATAATCGAGTGGTCAGCTTTAGAACTTTAATTAGCAGCTGTAGTCCCATATTTCTTAGTTAGAGTTTATGCCTAAGATGTAGGAATAAAGCTCTTCCGGGTTTTTGGTAATAATTCATAAGCCCATATTTCCTCAAGATCAATGTCTCAGCTTCTAAGCTCCTACTTATACAAATTAGTGCAAGCTTATGGAACAAATTTATTGGGTTAGTGATTAATGTGGATTGGATGACTTAGTGTTGGCTAGCAGCCCATATGCATGAGCAATGCAGCTGCCTTTAATACCACAACATACACAAACTCATTGACAATATGAAACAATTAAACATGTGCGTCATATACATAAGGACACCATTCCATTCCTCATCTCTACATTATGTTGAGGTTTATCAAGAGTCATGAACTAACTAGGGGATTATTCAGTCTCTCATAATGCTCCCCTTGGAACTTACGCATCTCAATATTAAGTTAAGCTGATTTCTCAATTCTCATACCAACCTTTATGATATGCTCCAGATTGTTCACTTAATGGAGATATTAATTTATTCATGATAAGAGTCTAACATTACTCAAGGTAGTAAAAGAACTATAAGTCTATGAATGAAACTATAAGAACCGAAGCTTACGATTTCTGAAGTCTCAGGTTCTCTCAATTATTTGACACAATTTTCCTTGATACAAGAAAGGGGTCAGAGAAGTTTTAAAATAAGTCTAATCCATGAAGTATCTAGTTCTAATGAGACGCTCCATTTCTCCCCTTCGAAATATGTCTAATTAAACAAATGCCATAATTTCGATGAGAGTCTCATTGGTCATACTTCTCTTCATCATTAACATAACACATAATCATCACAGAATAATCACTCAAAGACAATATATGTAAATAATGACTTGCTTAATGAATAAGAAATAATGTGACCATTACATTTAATCAAAACATCTATTGTTCTATATATAATCAACTACTGAAGAACTCAACTGATGTTCCTTTCAAGCAAGGACATAGATTACATTATTTTGAGAAAACATAAACTAATGGCAGTGGAGAGTGCAATGGCTTCATCTTGAAACTTATGCCATTCAGTACTCTAATCATGTGCTCTCCCATTCCAACCTCTGGATAGTAAGGATATGCTATGAAGAATTAGTAATGTGCACGTGGCACCTAAGTTAATCCTCCAAGTATCAACATAAGAGGTTCATAATTAAAATTATTCATAACTTATGAGATTTACCTTTTTTTGGTGAGACAGACCTTAAAGCCATCATAATCCATCTGCATATGCCCAATAGTTTTGCAGAAGCGATACCTTGGTCTCTTAGAACTATACTCATATCTAGATCGTTTTATTTCTCAATTTTCTAAATCGAGCTGACACTTACGTCTTAGGGCGATGGTATTTTCATGATTCTTTCGCTAACCTTTATGTCACTCTTTTAATGAAGCTAAGAACTACTTGGCATTATCAGTCTCAGGGATTTCTCCCCTAAGTTCAACACTAATGTGCTTCTTCATAATCATGAGCAAAACCGCTAATAGGTGACATGAATCGATGGTGATAAACTCCCCATTTTCACCACTGGTTCGCATTACCAACTGTTGATGAAAATCATTTTCACCAACGGTTTGTAATATGAACCGATGGTGATGGTGTAGCACAGTAAAACTAATAGCTTTTCCAAATCAAGTCAGATAAAGATGAATTTTATATTAAAGTGTAGGTCTAGATGAGATGCAACTTTATAATTGAACTAGTTTTCATTTGAAATTTGAAATCATTTATAGTCCAAAAAATCTACGTGAACTTGTCATATTTTGAAATTCAAAATTTTTGAATTGTCCAATAAAGTCATATGAAGAAACGACCCAAACAAAATTTAAAACTACAAAGTTTAGTTGAACCTTTTTTAATTTGAATCATTTAGAGCCTCAAATATTCGTTACAATATCAGTTGCAACTAGTTCAATCCATCTTAAAACGAGAATGTTTGTCTGAAACGAACTTGGATGGAGATGAACAAAAGCAAAGTTGTACATCTGATGAGATTAACAACTTCGCATATTACCACCTTTCATTCGAAATCATTTACGATCATAAAATTCTATTTGAAGTCATTATAATTTGAAATTCAAAATTTTCAAACAACCCCGGATGGAAAAAGATCAAAATTAAAGTTGTACTCTCTCCGTCCCAGAATAGATGACGTTATGGGATGCGTGTAGGTCAAACTTTCTAAACATTGACTAGGTTTGTAGAAAATACGTGCAACATTTATATCTCTAAATAAGTTTATTATAAAAGTATATTTAACGATCTATCTAACGATACTAATTATGTATTATAAATATTAATACTTTTTTATATATAATTGGTCAAAGTTTATAAAAGCTGACTTCTCAGGAAGCGATAATGACTTCTATTTTGGGACAGTGGGAGTAGATCTTAGTAAGACAACTTTGTAGTTAATGGTTTTTTATTAAAAATAATTTATGATCCTAATTTTTTGTTGAAGTTTTCAAATTTTCAAATTTAAACTTTAAAAAGCAACCTCACATGGAAAAGCAATGGCAGAAACGCAAAACCTGCTTGAGCCCACGGCCGGCCCATCCCAATTCCGTAACGATTCCGCATGGTCTCGTCCAAAAAGCGCTCGCCCCGAGCCGTCCGTTTGCGAGCCCGATCAGGCGCGCACGCATCCACTCGTGGACACGCAAAGACGCAACGGAACGCAACGCACCAACACTTTCCAGCTCCGACCCGGACACGACAAGCGCCACGCCCCCACGCCGCGCGCGTCGGGCTCGAACCCGCCCACGCATAAATGTGCGTGCCCGCCGCCGCAGGGAAAAAAATATCGGCCGGTAGAATCCGAAATTTCTGAGATATCCCGTTTATCGGCTGGGTCCGAAATTTTTCCTCTATTGTCCGAAATTTTCATATTTTTAAAATTTTGTCATGCAAATAGATGTCAAAGCCCACCCAATACTCTAACCTTAATCCATGTTTAATTTTTTCTCCCCTTCTCTTCTAAGTTCAAGTGGTCACTGCCGCAACACACTCAGATGCTCCTGCCATGTCACTGCCCTCCTTATTGAATAAGCAATTGATAATATGTTTTATTTAGTTTTTTATGTTAGATTGTTTAGAAATGATCTATGTGCTTTCTTAAACAAAATGAGTTATTTTTTGTCTAAATTTCTTCCAAAATTTTATTTCTATCGCCGATAAATTTCCGATATATCCGATATTCCCGTTTATCGGTGATCACCGAGATTTTTAAAATACCGGTAGAGAAAACCTTGCGCCGCCGCCTGCTCGTGTCTCGCAAGAAAGAAACTTGCTGCAAACGGCGGAGAGAAACATGGCGGCGACATCTCGACATGCGGCGGAAGACGGCGTCGTGGTGCTTCGATGCTTTGACGGCGTGAAGGTCACCGTGCCGGTGGCGCTTGCGCGAGAGCGGTCGGGGCTGGTCGCCGCGGCGGCGGCCGCGGACCGCGTCGTCGACGTGCCGGGCTATGTGTACGGGCCCGTGGTCGCCAAGGTGGCCGCGTACTGGGAGGGTCGCGCCGCGGCGACGCAGGCGGCGGACAAGGCTGGGGCGGCGTTCGACGCCGCGTTCATGGCGGGGCTGCAGCACGACGCACTGGTGGACCTCATCCACGCCGCGCACCACCTGGGCGACGCCGCGCTCTTCGACCTCTTCAGGTGCCGGGCATGACCGAGCAAAGCTCCCACCGTCGGATCAAGATCCCGTTCTCCAGTTAATGCCGCCGTTTCAACCATGTGGATCACTTTCCCGTTTGTATTTTTTGTCTTGTCGATCGTAGTGTATTTTCCAAGGAGCACAAGTTTTGATTTGAGTATCGTAATCTATGCTGCCCGCTGCTGTCGTGCCCCCCTAAATATTTCTTTGCAAATGTGTCCATGCAAATTTAATTCCATATTATTTTATCTTTAAAGTAAATTACACAGAATAGAATTATTTGTACTCAATATTTGCCATCCATGAACTAGAACGCATTTAAGGGCTTGTTTGTAATGCTGGAATTTCACAGAAATAATATACGAATTTCATATGAATTAGTTCAATTTGATAGAAAGATACATGATTTTATTTCTCATATTCCAAACATGCCCTAAACTGGTTTTTTTTTTACAATTATTTTGGTGGAGGTGACTAAACAAGTAAACAGAGAGGAGAAGCCTCTCCATACTTCTATCTTCATAAGAGCAACTTCAAATGACTGTTTATATCTTTCCTAATTTATATGAATAAAGATTCTAGTAAAAAATATCCTCCAAAAGCCTCTTTAATTGGATATCTAAATATATACACCCTCCATTTCGGATTTCTTTTTAGCCAAAGATAGGGAGCGGGGATGAGTCTCTATATTGCGCATAAGATATAAAAAAGTTGTTGGAGGATAAAAAGATATACAAAGTGATTTTTACTCAAATGACTCTCAAATGATGATTTATATATATATAGAGTATTTTTTTGAACGCAATATAGAGAGTAAATTTTAGAAAGACTTTTGGAGATGCTCTAAAACTATCATATTAAGGGTAAACTATGTTTTTTTCTTGCTCTAGTAGTTCCCTAATATCTCTCACTTTTTTTTGGTGGCCATCAATATTTTCCTCAAATATAGGGAAATTTCATCTTCCCCAATAGGCTTTAATGATGTGCACAATCCGGATTATTTTGGCCTTAGGATCTTTAATGAGTATATAAGAGAAGAAGACTTGAGAGATCGAAGCCATTCATTTGTATGAAGTTAAATTGGGTGGATTTAGATTAGGCATGGCGGTGGGATGGGGTTGAGCGGGGTGGATTTAGTAAAGAATTATTTTTGTGTATTATATAGAGGGGTACAGATTATCGTGGTTGCCAAAATATACTATATTTTTTGTTTTATTTTTCAACGTGATTTCCATTAAATTAATACAAGTGAGATGTGGCAGCAGATTAGGCCACACGAGACTACTTTGTCACAGATGATTGATTTCTGTTTGTGGTGCACATACGGGCTCATTAAATTCGTTTCTTCATAAATATTTCTATATATAAACTCTACATTAGGAGGGTTGAGTCTTAATTACAATCTCTTTTCACTAGAAAACTATCTATAGAAACTATGCATTAGGATTTAGGACTCTATCCAAATGTATCATGTATCACTTGTCATTCATTGTTGCTTCTTGCCCCTTCCAGTTTCTTCACCGTAGTATAGTTCAACTATAAGCAACGAGAAGGAACACCAATTTACGTCTATCACATGTCACCAAATGAACATTAGACTTTTCATGGACAATTATACAAAAATACTAGTATTACTACTAATAGTATACGGTCACCGAGGTCTACACACGAAATCCGTAGCCAGTTTGCGTCGACTTGCCATCTCAGGCACATGGGGCAGCCGGTGGCCCAAAGAGTTCGAAGAGCCCTCGCTCGCCCAGGTGGAACGCCGCGTTGATGATGTCCACGCGCACGTCGTGGCTGAGGTCGGCGACGTACTCTTCGTCATACCTGCCGAGATCCCCAGTGCCGACGGCATCGCGGCCGATCCAGTACGCGATCACTGCGGCAAGGACCCGGCCAGTGACGCCATCGGGCACCGGCACGGCCCCTGTCGCCGTGTGCTCACCGGTATCCATGCCGGCCGCGACAACCCCGGAACGCCGCGCCAGTGCAGACGGGACGTGAAACTCCTCGCCGTCGAAGCACCTGAGCAGGATGAAGTCTTCAGCAGCGGCGGCGGTGTATTTGGCCATTGGCTGCGCCGTCGTCGATCTCTACACGCATATACACACTGCTGCAAGCTGATAAGAGGCGCCTCGGAATTTATGGAACTGTTGGTGCAGCCACGCGATGCTCTCTGTCGATGGAAACCATGGAGGCGCTCATTGTTTGCATCGATCAGCACATTAAAGTGGCGGTCCCAAGAGCACAAATCTTTGCATAATACTTCTCCCCCTTCAACGTGTCAGTGTCACTGCGCAATGCACGTTCTTGGAACAACAGCCCATTTTGTTGTACTTGTACCCAATGTTTTTTTTTGGAAGAAAATGAGCATGTAGACACTCGTATACATATATGCACACACATTCTACTCTTACGAGGACCTCCGAAAAACCGAGCCAGTATATCTCGAGATTGATGAAACCATCGTAGGCGTCACATTTGAAAGAATGTGAAAACATATATTAATATCGATGAAGTCATCATAGACGCCTTTGATGTCGACGAACAAAGCGTCTCATAGTGAAAGAATATCACCGTTAAATCATGAAATAAATATTGGAAAATACAAACACCCACATATAAATCAAGACTTTGAACTTAAATGGACATACCACTACAGAGAACCTAAGAGCATCTCCAAGGGTACCCAATATTTTCTTTCAAAAACATGGTATCTTCCAACTCCAAAAAAAATATTGGGAGAAATAAATGGGTGTGTCTATGGAACACTCGGGTGTTTCAGGGGTCATATGTGTAAAATCCTAGATGTTACTAAGCAATTAAAAATTTTGGTCATGTTATCATCAAGCGTCATGGCATAGAGCATCTCATATTTCATTTATAACATTAATCTGTGTTGCATGAAATGATAACAAAAAGGTTGAAGTATTTGGAATTCTAATTTTGAATTCAATTTTGGGAATTTATAAAATGAATTTGCATAAATAAAAATTGAGCAACATGTATTTCATTGATTGAATTATTGTTTATACATTGAATTGGTACTTTTGGTTGTGAGGTTTGAGTGATAATTTGTTGCTAATCAATTACCAAAATTTCAAATTAATTATTTTAATTAACCCTAATTCAAATTCAAAATCCTACTTTTAAAACTATTGAGAATTTGGTGATGGTCCAAAAAGCAAAGTTGGAGATCTTGAGAAGTTGAACGACTTTTGTTTTTGGAGATTTTCAAGTTGCCATGCAAATTTGGAAGAAATTGGAAGAAAAAGAAATGAGGTGGTATTAGTACTACAGTGTCACCAGCGAGCTCAGCCTGGCCGCACCGTCGCGGCATTTCCCGCGCGATCGCCTGCGTGGCAAGCCCGTGAAGGTGCTGGCGAGGCCGCAACGTTGCTGTTGCCCTTTAAAAGCCGCTGCCATCGCCGGTTTTTCTTTTTCTTCTTCCTCTCTGCCGCCGCCGGTGAATTCGGTCCGCCGCTCCGATTCACCGTCCACACTTCACCTCCACCCGTTCCACTTCGCAGTCAACTCCACCTAGTCCTTGCACTCCTCCATGACGCCGTCACGGCAGCCCACTCGGTCGGAGTTGCCTATGCGCGCTGTTCCCGCCGCAACCGCCCGCCATGGCTGCTGAGCTTCATCTCGCAGTGGACAGCGTGCCCTGCTGCATCTCTCATCCTACTAGCTTGTGTTTTGAGCTTCTTATGCTACCGCAATGCTCACCGTCCCCTTGTTTTTGCCTCTAGCTACCAGGCCGTCACCGGCGTCAGGCCATGGCGGCCACGTCAGCCGCCTGCGGCCGTGGTCCGCCTGGCCGGGGCCGCTGTGCACCGCACCGTGACCATCCCCAGGTGCGGCCAGGCCTGGCGTTGCCGCGAGCCGCCTCCCCGCCGTCGGTCCTGTCTCCAACGGCCGTTGCCGGTGGCCGGCCGGCTCACTCACGGCATGCTCTGCTATGTAATGGAGGCAAGGATGGAGAAACGTAAATAGAAAGAAGGGCAGGGTGCTAGGTGAGAAAAATGTGACTCAGTTGAATAGTGTTATGTTCATGATCAATCTTTAGTTAATAATAATGCTAAATAACTTAATTAGATGTTCATTTAGCAATTGCATTTATGTAATTTTGATTGTCTCTTTGTATGCAACCTCTTAGGTAAAAAGATTAAACTATGTGGATGTTTTCATGTCAAGGTTTAATAATCTATGTAATCTCAAGAACAGTTTGTCATCTTCCATGCATCATGTCATGCATTTCATCGTGCTAAAGCATGCATCATTTATCTACGTGTAGTGCATACGTGAGTGAGAAGGTTCATGGTGATCAAGTGTTGGAGAAGGTTCATCCATCCATGGTGTTCGTGCCAAGTCTAACTTCTGTGGAACTAACCTTCTATGCAACACAGGCAAGCCCCCGAGCATACAACCCATCCTTGTTGTTTATAAATGCTTTTATAACTCGAGTCCTATAATATGTGCATGAAGTAAAATAGGAATTGGTTGTATACCCAATTGCTGCATGATTACCTTGAACTTCAGATATCCTTCCTTGTCACTCCACTAGTGTGTAGATCAATATCTCTGATGCTTAGTGATGCTTAGACTTCGGTAGAAGTCGAATGATGATTTCATCGTTCGCGAGAAATATGATTACCTTTGCTCTTCTCGGCTCCGTTTATGGGTCGTGAGAACACCATGATAATGATGATGTTTAAATCGAGATCGGGCGGGTGCTAGCTTGCATCAAGAATGCAGTCTTGATGTAGTGCTCCGCCTGTGTCGATTACGGGCCGTTCCGATTGTAGACCTACTGATCAAGATTGAATGTACTTAACTGCATGCCCTCGGTAAGCCTGAGTACCTCGGTTGTTCTGTTATACGAAAGGACAACCGTGCACTGGGAGTGGAGAGATGACGAGAGTAGCGTGTACCCACCCTACTGGAATAGGGTAGGGCGGTGGAGTACTGTGCTCTCGGGTGGCGCGAACCCATTCATATTTTGGAGGATCCGAGGAAATGGTTGATATATGTAGGTCTGAGACCTGCATATATCGTGCTAGTTAAGCTTTACTCCAGCTAGATGTATATCGATTCGAATCGCCATCTCTCCCGAATAGTGAGAAACTTGATCTTCAATCTACATCGTAGCTAATCAATGGAAACATGGTTACTTATGGCTATGGATATGCAAAGAAATGAGATGAAATGGTTAAGAAGTGATTGAGATAGATCAGATGCAAACTGGATACTATGGACCAACTTAATACATTGCTAAAACATTGAAAGTAAGGATGTACTTGTAGTAAGCTTTTATACAAAGTTATTCTTGAGTCTTGCTTCAGACTTCCCTTGTATCCCTTAAAGCCTGTATGTCCTTGGAATCTTTCCTTTTAGTCGGGTAAGTCTTGTTGAGTACCCTCATATACTCAGGCTTTGTTAAACCCCTGTGCAGGTTCTGACTTGTGCTGCTAATTAAGGTTATGTCGGTGGGCTCGACATGATCTGGATGTCTCTTCTACCTTAGGTGCTTCTTCTAATTTGCTTTCGTTGTTCTATTCACCTTTTGAAATCTAAAGATAGGTTTTGCTAAAACATGTTTTGTAAAATATTGTTGTAAATCTTCCGCAACTCCGATGTATAAAAT
This sequence comes from Saccharum hybrid cultivar R570, assembly GCA_038087645.1. Lineage (NCBI taxonomy): Eukaryota > Viridiplantae > Streptophyta > Magnoliopsida > Poales > Poaceae > Saccharum > Saccharum hybrid cultivar. The sequence goes on from JAQSUU010000038.1 coordinate 10,325,841, forward strand.
TTTTGTGTCAATGTTGTAATGTTGTGGCAACTCCATTGTTGATCCTGTATGAGTTATATAATGTGGATGATTCAGGGTTCCCCGAGGACACCCGATAGACTATCGGATTATCTCGCTTTCGTGTACAGTAGTCAGAGGTCTTTAGGATAATGATAAGTACACGTGGACCATATAATTTAGCTGGTTCTGCCACAATATGACACCTGAGTGACACATCCTCTAAAATCACTCGATTGCATCAAACAAATATAATCGAGTGTCATATCCTAGCCAAACACTCTTCTTATAACCACTCGATCCAGATCTAACGATGCAAATAAAATATATCAAATAAATACAAAAATAAAATAATAAAAAGCAAAAAATAGTCAGATTATTTCTATGGAAGCCAAATTGGAAGATTTCAAAGGGAAATCAAATAAAACATACATATTTTTTTTTAAAAAAAAGCCAAAAAATATCAGATAATTGTTCGAGTAATTCTGAATGTTCTTTTTTACGAATAATCAATTTACACCAATTGAACACAATACTTACACCAAAACAGAAATAGTAAAATATGGTCCAATAAGATATAATCTACCTCTATTTAAGGATTAAATCTGCATACATACGTACGTGGACGTTAGGGCCTAGAGGCTGTTGTTTCTACCGGCACTAGAGCCGAGGTGTGAGCCTATTCTACTCGAAGGCAACATGCACATGGGTCGAGGTGGGGGACCATGTGGTCTGGCCGTCTGGGCAGTTCCAGAGTGGGCATGGCGTGTGTGGTCCCAGGCAGATGTAGTCTGCATGTAAGATTCTCTCGGTCAGGCGCAGATCACACGCACACATAGCACGCATCTGACGGTCTAGGAATCGAGTGACGCGAGCGGTAGAATCACCTGAGCGATGGTTAGATTTACCGAAATAAATAAGACATTCTCCAAGAGTTTCTAATAATTCACTTCTAAAAAATCAAAATTTTGGTCCCACACATATTTTTTTTGTTGGTGACTGTTTTTTCGCACGAGATCGCAAAACTCGCATCTACTGCCCTGTTCTTCAGCACTACTTCAGTAGTGTTTTTCAACGAACAAACATTGTTTTCCACCCACACCAGATTAGCATAAACATCCAGGTAAACCGAATTTCAGCGAAACATACAGGGCCGCGGTCGCCAGCGCTTCCCTCCACGCCTCTGCCGATCGATAGCCTACCTGAGCCGGCACCCGTGCTCGCTGCAGCAACCAGCCCAGCACCAGGGCAGGTAGTAGCAGGCCATCAACTGGCCAGTCACGAACGGAGCTACGTGGGGGCCAAGCTGGGCTCTGGCCACCACCCCCACCCCCTTTGGCGCCCTTGCCTTCATGAATTTTGTAAAGCCTAAATGCTATTTAGCCATTGTGTTGCCTGACGCTTGTAAGCCATCCTTGCCCTTGCCCGGCTGCCTTCCGTGACTCCACATCTAAAGTCGATAGGTCAGCAGGTCCCAGCCAGTTGGTCAGCCTGCACAGCAGGCGTGCTCCTAGCCTTCCTTTGCCTATGTGCGTGTAACATAGGAGTACAGCCCTATAGCTACGACTATTTTTATGTTCTTACTGAGTCCTTTACTCTTTTTTTTACTTTCAAACTCTTTAATCTATATAAAATATGTCAGATATATGTTATATTAATCAAATATTATGACCGTCGTCACAGCAAAACAGACCACACCAAAGTCATTTCTATTTCATTATTAAATATGATCTTCTCCCTCTGTTCAAAATAAGTATCGTTTTGGATTTCGTGCGGATCGAACTTTCCTGAATTTAAGTAGATTTATAGAAAATATTACCGATATGTTTATCTCCAAATAAGTTTATTATAAAATATATTGAAAAAGTAATATAATGGTTCTTATTATGCATCATAAATATTATTAATTTCTTATATATATTTGATTAAAGTTAAAAGCATTTGACCTATCGGGAAATGAGAATGATACTTAATTTTGAGATGGAAGAAGTTGTTATAAGTACTGAGACTAAATTTTCCACCACCCGCGTACGTTCGGATTCAATGGAAAATCGGCCCCCCTACGTTTTGCTCGGAGCTCCGCCACTGTGGCCAGTAGCAGGTCTCGCACCAGGCTTTTCCATCAGCCACGATGCAACAGCAGCCGGCCATCAGCAGGCCAGGTAGCAGCAGCCGGCCATCACCACAGTACCATGCAGCCCCCCAATATTTTCCCTGGACGGCGTGCATTGGTGCGAGGAAGAAGAACCGCGGCAAAAAGTCACAGCGCGCGACGGAGGAGACTGCGTGTGGAAAGAATATACGTGCGACTGGAGTCCACACATTTTTACACGTAGGGAGGGTTTCCCAAGTGCCAAAAGATTGGGAGGTGAGTTTGAAAGTAGCTAGAGATGGATTTTTTTCCATTCATTCCCAAAAAAATTAAGGAGTGAGAAGCATTATTGGGTACTCTCAGAGATGCTCTAACAAGCTAAAGCCTCATTTTGCCTGTTCCGCTGCTTGAGAATGAAATTCTTTCCAATATTTCTTCTGCTTGTGATTTGTAAAGTGTCTCCAAACATTAATGTGATTTGGTTTCAAGGAAAGGGGTAATCCATTACCTTCTTTGTTACCTCACAGTTTTGTTTGTCTTGGTGAAGTGAATCGGATCCATAATCACCACCTCACCTTCTCAATCTCTCGGTCATCTTAATAACCAAGGATATGGGTTCATCTCACAAAATTCATGGGATTTCGTAATGAACCATTACATTGTACGAAGTGATTTCTCAAGCGTGACACCTATAACTAGTGGGGTACGGTATGCCCTATAAATATCCGGTGGGTAGCACAGTAATAGACGATGAATTGATGGTCATTTACGCCATACTTTATTGTCACTCTGTTCTATTTCGTTCCTTCTGACCCCTCGCTCATTCATTCCTGTGGGACACCCTCAGCCTCGCGTTATCCTCTAGCGGGTAGGAGGCCAAGCAAAGCCCCCACATATGTTATACCTCGGTATGCTTATATGTAGTTGTGTAGGATCGAATCACACTTAGATAGGCAATCAGAGGTGGGGGGGCGGGGGTTTGAATAATTGTGAAAACCAAAAACTAATTTTAAAAGTTTCCCCTAAACACAAAACTTGCCTCGTTTTCTATTCTGGATAGAACGCTGCGCCTCTACTAAAAGTAATGTCGACCAAAACCTGTACCTCCAATTGATCTCAAACTTTTACAGATAAAAGTGTATGAAATTCTTGAACTAACCTAACTGGAATCACAAGATTCGGAGATCTAGAACTCGAGATATAAAATAAACAAGGTCGCTGTGTCAGATGGTGGTGAGAATTAATCAAGCCCTAAATTCGTGATTAAACAAAATCTATAAAAGATTAATCAACGAAACTTCTCAAATCACACGCTTGATGCCCTAGCACTGTTTTAGATAGATTAAATCAAGTCTAAACTTGCAACCAACAAAATCAATCTAAAACTGAAAGCTAGGCATCTAAATCAATGAGCTGAGCAAAGGAACAAGATTACCAACACCATCAATTATGAAACCTTGATCTTTATTGCATAGATGTGTTCACAAGATGCACCACACAAGCATCCATATAAGAATTCTCCACGAATTCCAAACCCTTAAAAACAGCCACCCTGCTGCCTCTTCTCCGCTAGGGCGGCGGGAGAAGGCGGTTGGGAGGGGATGGCGGCAGGGGCATCGCGGCGAAGCTCGCTAGCGCCTTGCCCTAGGATTAGGGTGGGGCAGGGTCGAAGGGCGGAGGCGGGAGGTGGGTGGCGTGGCAAGGCGGCGGGAGCTGCCAGTGGTGGCAGGGGCGAGGACGAGGACGGCAGAGGCGCGTCGCGATAGAGGTTAGGGGAGGGTGGGGTCGACAGGCAGGGGCGGGAGGTGGGGGCGGTGCCGTGAGGCAGCGGGAGCCGTTGGCTGCATGGAGGGCATGGAGGGGGCTGAGGAGAAGGGTTGCAGAGAGGGAGAAGACTAGTCGCACGTTAGGGCTCTGTTCGCTTATCTTATGAGCCGTACTGTCTCAGTGAAGAAATAATGTTTTTCTCTCACAATAAATTAATGAACAGTATTTCGAGTTATAGTTTTTCAGCGAAGCGTGCCAGGCCTATGTGTCCTTTTTACGTGGTCAGGCCAAAACTACCTGCCGGGGCCCGGGAGGAACTACACTTGCATTCATTGAACTTGAGCAGAACCATGTGAAAGATGGTCGGAATCTGTTAGGAAAGGACAGCGATGAGGTACTATACCGCATTGATGGCTGACGACTCGTAACTGCATAGGAGAGTAGTGGCATAGATGTGCCAATGCCACTGCTCGCCTCTGAGACACTGAATAACTCTTGCCATTTTACTCCCACCAAACAACTGCGCGGTAGTAACAGCAAATAACTGCGCCAAAACTCAAAAGCTAGCAGCTCGCTCTATAAGGCCTCGTTTAGTTCGGTGAATTAGGGAGAAAAACACTGTATCAGAATTCCTGTAGCATTTCGTTTGTATTTGGTAAAAATTATCCAAATTTTGACTAACTAGGCTTAAAATGTTCATCTCGCAAAGTACAACAAAACTGTGCAATTAGTTTTTGATTTCATCAACATTTAGTACTCCATGCATTTGCCGACATTTTGATGTGACAGGGAATCTTCTTTTTGCATAGTAAAATTTGGGAAGAATTGAGAGACTAAACAAGGGCTAAAGAACGCCCCGAGGACCTGGTGGTGTGGTGCAGCCGTGCAGCTAGCAGAAGCAACAACCAACTCATCTGGTTTATCAATTACCACTGGTGTAGTGTAGCTGTGTAGGCTCGAGTGATCTCTGCAAAGCTGCTTCAACACGATGATCATGGCATCTGCCTTTTACAGGTTTGTGTACCTGTCGTGTAAACCAAGTGCTCCTGGTACATGCAAACCACCTACAGCTGCTGCTGCTGCTGGCGGCGGCAATGGTATCCATGCCCTAGCGATTACTCGCAGCAACTGGTATGTACGTGCATGAGACGCAGCATCATTTTGCTCGATCTAACGAAGTAGTAAGTACGTATAACAAAATAAAGTGCAGCATAGCAAAGCAACCGCCACAAACTACCTTCTTTTTTCAATTCAGACGACATGTGTTGAGTGATGATTGACGTACGTATGCAACGCTGAGTCGTCCATGCTGCAGGAGGTGCAGGAATATGGCTACAGCGAGTGGATGCACGACTGTGGCCGCGGCCAGACGCCGACGAGAGAAGAAGGACTTAGTCGAGGCGGAGGAGGAATGGCGGAGCTACCTGGCGCCGGAGAGGCTAGAGGTGCTGCGCCAGCTGGAGCCGTGGGTGGAGGAGCACGTGCTACCGTTCCTCGAGCCGGTGGAGGCGTCGTGGCAGCCGTCCGACCTGCTGCCGGACCCAGCGGCTCTGGGCAGCGACGGCTTCCACGCCGCGTGCCTCGAGCTCCGCGCGGCGGCGGCGGGGGTGCCGGACGACCTCCTCGTCTGCCTCGTCGCCAACGCGGTCACGGAGGAGGCGCTGCCCACGTACCCAAGCGGGCTGAACCGCCTCGAGGTCGTGCGGGACGCCACGGGCGCTGACGCCACGGCGTGGGCGCGCTGGATCCGCGGCTGGTCCGCCGAGGAGAACCGCCACGGCGACGTGCTCAACCGCTACATGCACCTCTCCGGCCGCTTCGACATGCGCGAGGTGGAGCGCACCGTGCAGCGCCTCATCAGCGATGGGATGGTGGTGCACGCGCCGGCGAGCCCGTTCCACGGCTTCGTCTACGTCGCCTTCCAGGAGCGCGCCACCGCCATCGTGCACGGCAACACGGCGCGCCTCGTGGGCGCGCGCGGCGCCGGGGACGGTGCGCTCGCGCGCATTTGCGGCACCGTCGCCGCCGACGAGAAGCGGCACGAGGCGGCGTACACCCGTGTCGTGGGTAAGCTCTTCGATGCGGATCCGGATGCGGCCGTGCGCGCCATGGCGTACATGATGCGGCGCCGGATCGACATGCCCATCGCCTTCATCAACGACGGCCGCCACAGCGGCAGCAACTTCTACGCTCGCTTCATCGCCATCGCGCAGCAGGTCGGCACGTACACGGTTTCCGACTATCGCGGCATCCTTGAGCATCTCATACGGCAGTGGGGCGTCGAGGAACTTGAGGCAGGGCTCACCGGCGAGGGGAGGCGCGCGCGGGACTACCTGTCCGCGCTGCCGTACAAGATTAAGAGGATGGAAGAGAAGGTCCACGATAAAGCGGTCAAAGCACAGAAGAAACCCACACCCATCCCCATCAACTGGATCTTCGATAGGACCATTTCTGTCATCCTGCCTTAATAATCTTTTTTAGATGCATGTAGTATATATCTATATATATATGCTATTATTATTATGCGTGTCGATAGCATCATTAGTGTCGTTCTATCCCTAATCCTATTATGCTACTGTAGTTCCATGTTGTAATAGTACTACTTCCCTTTTTGAATTTATTATGGTACTTTTTATTTTGCTTGATGTGGTCCCAGCTGGCGCAAAGACTCTGAGCTTTGGCGCTTGGAACTGGAGGCTGAATGGACCACTGTTGGTCCAAAATCAAAGCCGAAGTTTCGTTGAAGTCGTCCACTTTCCTCCAGCCATGAATCGATTTGTGTTCTCCTCCCGCAAATCCTGCATTTATCGGCCTGTGTCCATTTTGGAAGTTGAAGGGGCGCATGGAATTTACCATATAAACGTTGGTTCCACAGTCCCCCTTAAAGCCTCCGCTTGCGCGGTTCCTCCGGATCATCCTCAAACAGTAGAAAACCCCAACTCATACGTCGCCTCAAATGGCCAACTTTGCGGTGGATCCCCAGCCGCATTTGCCCCTTGGCTTCACCCCAGGGCACCATGCGATGCACACGCCTCTTTTCGCCGTGAAGTCTTCATCACCGAGTGCTACACTCTAAGCAACAAAGAACTCCGAAGATTCTTTGAGCCTGTTCACTTGAACTTATCAGCCATGGTACAATATTTTTCTCTCACAACAAATCAGCCAACAGTGCTTTCAGTCATGGCTTATCAGCAAAGCGAATTTATGGATGTCCATCAGGTGTGTGTTACCAAGATTTAGCCTTGCCCCATGGGACATGCTTTTATCTGCTTCAGGAGTCCTATAGAGGGAAAAATTCTTGGGGCATTGCTTTTAGGGGAAATTTTGGTGGTAGAGACCGTTCTTTGATGGAATTGGCTGTTCAACACCACTATTTCGTGTATTTGCCGAGTACCATTACGTACAAAAAGGGTTATTTTGCCCATGACACCACAGACATTATTTTATTCATTTCCTCACGTCTCAAGAGAGGTGGGAAAACGTCGCTTGTTCCTTTGTCTTCAACCTCCAGCTGTTCACCGAGTATTTGCCTAAGACACCGGTCGGACATGGAGAACAAGTCGCTGGCACTAGTGTTAGCGCCAGCGACCAGCATAGAGGCACGCTCCCTGGTGGCGCAAACCGACCCCCGTCAAACTGGTCGTAGTAGCCAACGCAGAGACGGATTGCTTGTCCACATCCACTGGCACCTCCATTGCCATAGCGATGGAGACCTCGCCGGCCCAGAGCAGCAGCAGCGCGGCAGCTGAGCATCGGAGCGAGGCGGCACAAAAGCAGCAACAGCGTGGCTACCACCGTGCCTATCCCAGCCAGCTCTGCCTTCTCCAACCGCCCCTTGGTCGCCCGCCGCAGCAGGGGTTTCACGGAGGAAGTAGAGGAGAAGGTGGCGGGCACCATCGGGCCGTCGTATGCATGGGGCGAGACATGTTGTCGCCGGATGCAGGACCCCCTTGCCACCGCCATCACTGGAGGGAGGAAAGGGGAGAGCACGGCCGCCAGGTGCCCGTAGGGAGGGGTGCCCCACCGCCAAGGGCCACCGTGCGCACCACGCGTGGGCCTAGGTGCGCGACCACCAGCTGTCGCCATGCCCACTGAAAGGTCTTGATGGCTAGAGGGGGGGTGAATAGCCTATTAAAATTTTCTACAAAGACAAGCTAAACAAGTTTATCAATAAAACAAATAGCGAGATACGAGTTTTGCTTAGCCTACGGGGTGTTTGCAAGCCACCTAACCAATTCACAATTCTAGTGTATTTGCACTCCACCACACAAGTCAAACCGAGAAGGAAACTACAACTAGCAAGCTACACAAAGAAGCTACTCTAGCAAAGCTAACTAGCTAGCAAAGATAACTAAGAAAGTAATGCGGAGTTGAGTTAGGAGGGTATCACCGAGGGGCGAAGTATTGAGCCAACCAATCAATATGATCAAGAGATGAATACCACAATATACAACCACCGGGATCGATCAAACACAATAAGAATGATGACACAAAGATTTATCCCGAGGTTCACGTGCTTGCCGGCACGCTAGTCCCCGTTGTGTCCCTCTTCACCATGTGGTTCGGTGGCTAATCGGTCACACACCGAGCCTCTCAAAAGGCGCCACAAGAACCTACCAAATGGCAAAAGGTTGCAATGACACGAGCAATATACTAATGTTGCCTTTGGCGCTTCGCCGAGGTAGGCACAAACCCCTCACAATCACCGGAGGTGGCCAAGAACAATCACCAACTCTTGCCAACGCCTCCAAGCTGCTCCAAGCCGTCTAGGTGGCAGCAACCACCAAGAGAAACAAGAATCCCACAGCAATTCAACCACCAAGTGCCAACTAGATGCAATCTCACAATGCAAATGCACTTGGATCACTCAATCTCACTTCGAATATGCAAAGAAGCAAGAGAGATGAGTGGGAGGGGAGTTGCTTAGCTCAAAGTGCTCACAAGTATGTCAAATGTTCGAGAGATGGAGCCTTGAGCCGGCCAACGAGTATTTATAGATGTACCCCTTCGAATATAGCCGTTAGAAACTTAAACAGCCGAAATCGTGGTGACCGGACGCGCTGGTCCAACTGACCGGACGCGCCGGTCGCGCAACGGCTAACTCGTGAAGTACTGACCGGACGCGCTGGTCCAAACGACCGGACGCGCTCATCGCGCAGACCGGACGCGCTGGAAATGACCGGACGCGCTGGTCCCGTGAATGACCGGACGCGCTAGTCGCCTGAGCAGCGCTCAACAAAACAACGACCGGACGCGCTGAAGAAACACGACCGGACGTGATAGTGCCAGCGTCCGGTTAGAGTCCAGTAAGCTCCCTGAACGACCGGACGCGTCCGATCGACTGTGACCGGATGCGCTGACACTAAACACTAACCGGACGCGTCCGGTCATGCAAAGACCGCGTCCGGTCACCTCTATGACCTCCGTTCGCCTCTGTTTCTTTTTCGGACTTCCGACGTAGTGGAAAATAGTCGTTTCAACTTCTCGAAAACGCCTGAATACCGCCTCGCAAGCTCGGTGGGAGGGAGAGAGGATCCCAAACCCTCTCTACCGCTCAAACTCCTCCGCCTTCGCAAACGTGCTAACACCACTAAGTGATCTCATCAAGTGTGAGTGTGTTAGCATTTTCACAATCATTTTTCGAGGCGATATTAGTTCTATCCAAATGCATATGATCATGAAATGCACACCTAGAGGCACTTAGGAGTTCAATAGCCGCGTCATTCCCCTCTTTATAGTACGGCTATCTATCCTATAATGTAACCACACCCACTAGGTGTCTTGGTTACTAAAACACAACCCTTAAGCATATACCTTTGCCTTGATCACATAGGGTTGCGTCCAAATCTAAGTGTGGCCATCATGATCACCATGTCCATCTTGCCACCAACCTTGGAATGTACTAATCCTCATATGCTACATACAACTTAGGCATAGGATTAGTACTTAGGCATTGTCACTAATTACCAACACCAAACATAGGACTTTCACCCACGGGGAGAGGCCATCCCTAGGGTTGGCCGTGCTGCCAGGAGCTCCACCGTGTGCTTCTTCTCCATGTCCGGCCGATGTCTTACGAAAAATACTTAGTGAGCAGCTGGAGGTCAAAAACAAGGGTACAAGCGACATTTCCCCACCTTCTCTCTCTTGAAATATGAGGAAATGAATAAAATAATGCGTGCAGTGTCGAGCAGAATAACCGGTTTTTGTAATGGTATTCGACAAATACACGAAATAGCGGTGTTGAAGAGCCAATTCCATCAAAGAACATTGCCTGCCAGAAAAATTTTCCTTTTAGTTTTGACACCTATTCTATGGTATAATCAAACATGATCAAGCTGAGAACAATAGGTTGTTTGATTTGTATCACGAGGCTTGGGTCATGTTGGTTGGTTTCTCGGAAGACCTCCGCAATGTCGCAGTTATAGCAAAGTCAGTCTCTGGATTTGGTATCTTAGTGCACTGGCATGAGTCCAAAACCTAGCCACAGTCATTGTCAACGTCTATCTCAATGATGATGCCAGAATTCCTAATTCAGTCAAGGTAAATGTTGGTTTGCCTCAGAAAGGTCGTTCTTGGATAGTTCTAGTCTTTGTCTTGAAGAAGTAGAGCGTTGCTTAGCTATCTGATGAAGAAGTCTTCATCACTCAAGGCCATTTCCACCCTCGCCTCCTAGCCTCCACGTTGGACTGGGCCTGGTTCCACTAGCAAGCTCTGACGCAACACCAGTAGGCCCTAATGCTGGCCTTGGCTTGGCCATGCATGAACATTGATGGAGGGGCTTCACGCAGTGGGGACAATCAAACTATAGACCGAGAATTGGAGGACACTGTGGTAGATTTGGTTGATGATCCTACTGAGAAAGGGAAAAGGAGTTTGCTGCTTCCACAGAGCACATGTTTACCTCAGTTGTGCATAATGTGATAGAGCTCAATACTAGTGTTGTCCCTACATAAGCGCCTACTCCTGCCCTCAAATCAATCATCAAGGCTAATCCTACTGCTGAGTCCTTCTCTACCTAAGATCTTTGCCAAGGTACTAATTTCCTATCCATCAACCCCTCTTTTGGCACATTCCCATGTTTATCACTGTTGGCTATTGATTATAGCACTATTATCCCTTCTTACTTTGACGATCATATTGCCCTAGTGCATTTGGCCTTTTTGTTACCTTCACAGATTATGGTGAGCCCTTCCTTGAGAAGATTGCCATGGACTACCTTGAAGAGCAGCAGGATGATGAGGTGGTTGAGATCCCCCCTAGTCTTCATGACATCATGCAAGAGAAGGGCAGTGAAACTCCAAGGATAAACTTGATGATAGCTTCCTCACGTGCAGTAAGAGGATCTCAAGCAAGCTAGATGGCTTCAAAGACCCATAGAGCACCAAGAAATTAAAGCTAGCACAGATCCTATGCCACTAACCATCATTCCTGCATCTGGCACTACAGTAGCCCCCACCTCTCAAAGGAGATCATGAAGGAATTGCCAAGGGGTTTCTTCAGATCTAGCCTGAGGCTGTTTCTACTGCTCTCTTAGTGAAGGATAACATAGATGATAAGATCTAGAATAGTAGGCCTTCATGCACTTTCCCTTGAGGGAGTGCTTACTCTATGTTTGGATGTCAGCTACTCTCCCATGTCCAATATGTGTGCTGGGGTAATAAACTTTTGTATTAGTGCTATTGGCGTAGCACTCTCTGGAGCTTTTTATTAGATAATAATGTTTCCCCTTAATTTGTCCATGTGTTAGCTGTTTCAATTTACCCTTCTGTTCATTGTATTACTCTTCTGTTTTCCCCATTTTGTTATCTTTCTACCTTGATCATGAAGTGCATTATTTTGTTTGCTCCATGGATGATCAATCGGTTCACTATCCTGCTCCCTCCTGCTTATGGATAACAACATATTGTTGGGTACCTAAAACTAGGGGTACCAACAATCAACGATTAAGAAAAACAAAACGCTACCCGCAAACGAGATGAGCCAAAGTAGCGGATGAGACACCTCGACTACGTTCCGATTCGTACGAGGCTCACTTGACGGGACGCCTTGACTACGTTCCGACTCGTACGAAGCACCCTCAACGGGATGCCTCGACTATATTCTGACTCGTACGAGGCACCCTCGACGGGACACCTCGACTACGTTCTGACTCGCACGAGGCTCGCTCGACAAGGCATCTCGACTATCGGGAAATCTCCGACTCGCACGACCCCGGGTCGGGACGCTCGACCCACCTCGTTCACCAACTCTGAGACAAAAGTCAGAGCATTTAATGCGACTACCTACTACTTCCTACCATCATGGCTACAGCAGTAACCGACGTGGAAACAGTACCGGTGTCAAATCTTACTTTTTACTACCCATCCCGGGATGGGAGGTGAAAACCTATCACTGTATGCACCATACCGTGCACTATTTTGCCATCGATCACCCTCGAGGGAGGATACGACAAGGACTGTACCCCACGATCTTAGGGATTCAGCCTTATCCACCTGGCCTCGACCCGTCCTCGACCTGGCCTCGACCCAGCCTCGACCTACCATCGGTCAGTAGGGAGAAAAGGCCGACGCGGCACAAGACTCGGGGTCTTTTCACCGTCTCGTCCTCTACGTCACCATGGTGTCCAGGGATGGTCGGCCATTCCCGGGGCACGTCGCCATAGCCACCTCCACAGGGATCGACAAAACTTCACCTCAGGGCGCCCCCGGCGTCCCATCCTCCTCTTACCCTATAAAAGGGCAGGTCGGGGCTCTACAGAAAAAAAGCAGAAGCAAGCAAAGGCAGAAGAACAACGAACCACAGACAATGAAAAACCAATCTCCTTTGTACTCTCACTTTTCCTTTGAGACCTGGGCTCGGTTCCCTCTCTCACAGCTTGTAACCCCTACACAAGCACTTAGGTGCAAGGAAATACAATACTCCCCCCTCCCCGCTGGACGTAGGGCCTTCTTTTGCCCGAACCAGGATAAATCTTCATGTATCCTCTTTGCATCACCATCCAGATTAGGGACACGCAACATTTGATTCACTCGTTGGCTTAGGACCCCCGCGGGACCGAACGCCGACACATATCATCAAAAAAATCTAGTTTGGAACATCAGAGGCATTAACTTCCAAGTGGTTGAATAGATATTGTAACACCCTGGTGTTAGTTAGCCTCATAATGCATTCATAATGCATGATCATGGCATGAAATTACCATAAGCATCATCATTTCATGTGCATTGTCATTGAAACATAAGTATGCAACATACTCAATTGTGCTTGTTTCATAATTTGTGTTTATGAAAAATGGTTAGTGCAACATGTGTTTTCCATACCTTGAAACATATCAATAATGTTAGTGTAACATGACAAGCTTAAGTCTTGTAACAAGGTCATGAAGCAGGTGAAGCTTGGGCTTGCAACATTTGAGCAATTTGAGTGTTTTGTTGTTTCATTACATGTGATACTTAGAAGTTGGTGTAGCCCTTGTGTAGAGTGGTCAATTAGTGTCTAATACACCTTAACTACACTTAGGGTGATTGATGGAACCCTGTTCATGTGGACCAAAGTGACTAATTTGCCCTCTAAGGGGAGGTTTGACTTGGGGTGACCTATAGAGTGCCTCTGTTTGACTGATTAGAAAGTCCAACCTAAAGACCTTGCATGGATGTGCACCCTTTACCAAAGTTGTAGGAAATTTATCAAGGAACAAAAGTCTCAATATAACCATCTCATGAAAATGGCTAGAACATCCTCAAACAGGGCCCACAAGTCAGGTTTCCATGTTGTTTCAATACTTAGAAAAATATTCTAAGTCTGGGTGCATTTCAGTTTCAAGGTGCCTCACTTTGGGACATTTTATCTTCCAATCCAGGTCAAACTAGCCTAAGTCCATATTGACAAAGTCGAAGCCCTCACATAGCTCTACAAGTTTGTCGATTACAGTTTGCACTGAATCGATTTAGATTGGGAGCTTTACGGCAGTGAAGTTCGTCTGTCAGTCGGTTTCTTGACTGAATCAGCGTCTTTAGTTCAGTAACTGAACTCGGTTGTGGCCGACCGGCTTCAGGCCATCGACGCCGCGTGGGGGCATCGTGGCAGCCGTACGCCGGTGTGGGTCCCACCCGACCGGGCCGAGCGCCTCACGAAGACGCCACGCCGCCCCTCCTGCTGCCCACTCCCTCCATTTTCCCCCTCGCCCTTGCCGCGCTCGCCAGGGCGGAGCACCGAGGCGCCCCCGCCACCGCGAGCTCGCCGAGCTCGTGAGCTGCTGCCGTCGCGCCTCTGCCCTATCCCAACCGCACGAAGCCCCGCCTTAACCCCCTCCACCTCGCCATCCCCTCCGTGGAGCCACCCGAGCACCGACAAGGCCGCGTTGCTCATTCGCCGCCGCGGTGACCTCGTCGGAGCTCCTCCGCGCGAGCGCTCGCCGTGGTCCCGCCTCTCCATAGCACCTCCGTGCATGTGCTTGTGCGCAACGGAGTCGCCTGGACGTCGTGCAGCTAGGAAGCCCATCACCGGTGACCACCGTGCCTCCTACCGTCGGCGCGCCGCCACCAGATCACCGCCGCCAGCCGCTCGCGCCGGCAAGCATCTCCGGTGGCCCCGCGCTCCACTCCAACCCATCCCGCTACTCGCCTGGGTGAGTAGAGCATGCTGGTGCCCTCACCGGCGCCCGAGAACTCGTCGGCGGCGAGTTACCGCCGGCGACCCACCATCCTCTGCTTTGCGTGAGACTGACGGGCGGGGCCCTCGTGTCGGCGTCCCTCCCCTGTCTCGGCATGGTGGGGCCAGAGCTGGGCCAAGCCATGCGCTGGGCCGAGTGCGTGCCGGGCTGAGCCGCGTGCGAGGCCCGAGCAGTGCCATCGGGCCGGCCCAGTAGGGTGTGGAATCCGGTTTTCTTTTATTCAACTTAAGTTATTTGTATTCAAACTTCAAAAATATGTATGTCATGTTCTAGAAGTCTAAATTAGTTGGTTCAAGTTGTGTTGTGCTCTATGTGAGGTCTAGTTTATTATAAAAATATAATGTGTGCCATGTTTTGTGATGAATTAAATAGTTATTAATTATATCTTTTATTCATGAAGAAAAAGGAGAAAATGATATCTCTTTCTGTGAAGCTCCAAATGACATGAAATTTTTATAGTGAACTGCTCATACCATGAATAGCTTAAGGTTAAATTTTCATGCAATTTGGATGTGGTTTGGTGGATTTATATAATTATCTTGTTTGCTTGAATGGATCTTGTGTGAATTTTCATAATTTTTCTATAGATCCAGTAAGGGTGAAACTTAGTGAGTGTCCTTCTTATATTAGAAGGATGCTAGGAAAAATATGAAATCTGTTGTTTAATACTTTTCCATAGGGTTTCCTATTTATGCTAGAAATAGACCTGCCATCTGTTATTTTTGATATCTCCATATCTGCTTGTCAAAATGAAGTGAAATTTTTATGGTAGCCTACGTGAAGCATTAGGTGGCTACTGTAATTTTTGTAGATTTTTATATATAGTTTTACTGTATGTTTCTTTAATCACCTAATTAACTAAATAAATTATAAAAGAATATGAAATAATTTATTTAGACTTGGCACTATACTTTCTGATGTTCCTATGATATGCACAACAAGTTGGTAAACTTGGTTTGGTCCAATTGTGCTTTTGAATCGTCATTAATTATTTAAGTTAGTGAATCTGCCAATTATGGACAGATTTGCTAGTTAAGAGAATTAACCTATGTTAATACTGTTTTCATGCTTGGTGATCTATAGCAAAGTTGTTGAGAATTTCATGAACTAGTTGCTGGTAAAAATTTGGTGACATTTGGACTCATGGTTTAGAAATGACAACTGTTCAAAGTTCGGGTCAGAATTGTTTTGCTCTCTGTCCTTTTAGAACAGTTTCTGTGTATGTGCTATTTCGACCTAGTAAATGATAAAATCATGCTTAGATGTTTATAAATGAATTGTGGACAATTTTATAAGCTTTCCATATTGTCCCCATGCATGTCCATTGGAGTTATAGAACTCTAGTTATGGACTTTATAAGTTGCTGCGATCAACATGTCAATGCACTAAATTGCTGGCACTTGTTATATATGTGCTAAGTATGATCTTTGTGGTACTTAGTGGTTTCTTAGAGATGCTCAAACATGTTAGTACCAGATAGTAAATTTGCACATAAGTTTGAAGTGATTTGAATAGAGCACCACATAACTTGGTTTTGGGATTACGATGTTGCTATGTCATTGCATTCATCTTCACATCATTCATGCACGTCCATAAATCATCATGTCATTTTTGGATGCATACATGAAATTCATTGGATGCATATATATGCAATAGGTGTGCCGAGAATCATGTTACAAGCGAAGTTCCGCTGGGCATGGAACCCGAGGTTGAAGTCCGTTCGAGAACTGGAGGTCCAGTCCGACGAAGCCGGAGAAGACGTGGGAATCGTTCTTGAAGCCGAACCTCGATCTCTCTTCTTTCGGTTAAGGCAAGCCCCGGAGCATTATAAGCCTCCTACTTTTAAAGCAATTATCTTTATATACATGTTATATGTATTGTTGCATTACGTGATAGGAGTTGGTTGAAAACCCTTGCTGCATTGATAACACTCCTTGTCCAGCAATTCGAACCTTGAATCCTAAGTAGACAGGATCGTATCTATGCTTAGCCCTGCTAAATTAGACCGGTAGAAGTCGGGTGATTTCCTATCACCTGCGAGATATAGGGCTTGATCAGGTCATGGATGGCTATATTTGCTATCGTGGAAGTGAACCATGTGTAATAAAATGAAATGAGACCGGGCGGGATGATGATAGTGAAACAGCAAGGCATGGAGGCCTTGGGTGTGGATCTATCCCCGTCTGTGTCGATTAAGGACCGAGACCTGGAGCCTTCTATGTCATTTTGAACGCATGCCTGACATTTAGTTGGCCGGCCTGAGGTTGCCGACCGCGAAGCCTAGTAGCTCAACTCAGGCTGCGAAGTCGAAAAGTGAAAGTCGCCTCGGAAGGGAGCCAGAGGGTCCAAGGGCAGGTGAGTTAAAAGTCCTGAGCTTCCTGGCCACTGGTATCCCCGAGAACGCGGCGCTGTTCGGGCTCACCTTGAGTTGTACCAAAGGTTATCTATGGCTGCCTTTAGCGGGGTTTGCCGGGTGAGTGTCAGGAATACCCCCTCAGCTGAGTTGGAATCGATTCGAGTCGCCGTCTCTCCCGGATAGTGAGAAACTTGACTGGTTATCTCCAGCGTAGATACACTAATTATTAATAATGGTTCGGAATTGATGATAATGATAATGATGGCCTTATTATACCTGCTATGGTTAATATTGTTTGCTCCTAATAAGTGATTGCTCTAGTACAGGTGCTAATCTAGATGACAGGTTAATGATTATTAACTTGATGCTTAAGCATTAATGATTACCTATCTGTAATAAGCTTTTCTGCAAGTGAGTCAAGCTAGTCCACCTTATAAAGCCTTGCATAATCCTTGGTGTCACCGTTGTTTCTGGTTTTTGATGGGTAAGTCTAGCTGAGTACCTTCTCGTACTCAGGGTTTATTCCCACCTGTTGCAGGTAGCAGATTCGTACTTGTTGCCGCAAGTATTATCTTCGCCATGTGGGCGTGAAGACTAGACCATATAGGCATGGTCTCTGTAGTATCTCTTCTGGTATGCTTTTGCAGGATGTGACTATGTACTGGCAGTATTTGACTTAAAATGATTTCAGAAATTATGTTGCTTCCGCTAATCTTTATTTTAGTTTTGTAATAAAATTATCTGTACTCCGATGTATGAGAGCTACTTACGAACTGTTGTAACAAGTGTTGTGTTATGTTGAATCACTACGATCTGGTTGCTCTCGGTTTGTTTTGAAATCCCTCGTGGTTTCGTGGACTACCGGAGTTATATGGGCTCAAGTTTGAGAATTTGATTGTTTCGGCGATTGTTTTTGAACTTGTGCTCTTATAATTTGGACGGTTCCGTTACAGCTGGTATCAGAGCAAGATTCAACAGCAAACACATCATTTGTGTATTTACACAAAAGCTTTTATGAAAAATCTTAATTCTAATCTAAAGAGTGCCAGTGGTCATATCCTATATGCCCAAATAAGGACTACTAGGTGGCTTACTAAGGTACTAACCTGGGGGGGTCTTGCTTGTTTTCTATTTCGTTGTCCATACGGCGTGCTATTGTATGGATGCCATCCGCTTGGGTGGTAATGTATGGATCAAAATACCTCTACGCCCTGGTAAGTGGGAGTTGTGAGAGCATGACCGTCCAACCGTCGGTCTAGGAGAGAGTAGTTGTGGATACTCGCATACTTACATGTCCAACCATGTATCTATGAGGGTACTTAATTGTGGGTATATCTGTCGGGTAGCTTTGATACTGAAGTATATACATCGGGGGATGTATGTATGGAAAGTATTTAGTTTACCGCTTTCTTGCGTGCTATATTGGGAATTGTTGGGCTGAAATGCAATTTTCTGCAGGTACACTAACAACGTTTCCTGTAGAACGACTAGTTATCGTTATTGAGAGAACGTGTGTATGCCACCGAATTATACGCTAGAATTTTAAAATTCTTCTTAGGTTTGTGAGGACGTACGGTTCGTGCATGCACCATGTTCGCATCATACATTGCATTCTGCACTACTCCCACCCTTATAAATTGCTTATCCCATTCTTTCAAAATTTCCTTCCCTCCAAATAGTTGTCCCGTAGATAGTTGCATTTCTTTCGTGAAGAATTGGGGTAGTCAACCAACCTAGTGGAGTGGTCAGTAGTGTCAGCCTTGAAACCCAATTCATACCTGGCCATGAAGGAAAGCAAGACAATTTCAAGATGTATCTCCTCGAGTTGGGATGTGTTTTGATTTGCAACTCGCCTCTCCATTGCTTCTACCATTGTATCCACCCGTGTTTGCTATCCTCTCTTTGGATGATACTATTTCTACACGCCTAATTCCTGACACGTGAGGATTCCTCATGGGTGTGTGTTCGGTAATGATGTTGCGATTAGTACTCCATGGTGCCGCGACAAAACCGGGAGCCTCCTATGGTGCGCGACACAAGGTTGTGCTGCTCGGCACGCGCAGGTATCAAGGGTTGCTAGTCATGATCCATTATGGAGCTACATCAATGTGTTATCTTCTCGTGAACCTTTTTCTTGAAGGTCATTCTTTATCTTGTCAGAAGATCCGTGCCTCAATCTAAGAAATTTCCTTCTTTTGGAGATTGGAATTTGCATAGTTGGATATAATCTCTTCCTCCTGCCTATAAAATTCATCAGCAGCCTTCCGACGTCATCAATGCTTACTAGTTTCAACTACTTGCAGATGTCTCGTCAGCTTCGCTCTAGCAGTCGGAGTCGTGGCAATACAGGACTATCATCGTCTCCTTCGCAACCTACCTCTGCTGAGTTGCTGCAAATGCTTGCCGAAAGTCAGCGAGCCTTGGATGAGAGTGTCAGAAACCATGTCCATCAGGAACCTGAGCCTGCCCAGTACAGCAGCTATAAAGATTTCTTAGATACTGAGCCTCCTATTTTTCGAGAAGCAGAAGAACCACTTCAAGCAGACGAATGGTTGAACACTATCGAACAGAAGTTTCGTGTGCTCAAGGTGGCAGATGATATGAAAACAGAATATGCTTCGCAACAGTTGCAAGGACCTGCAGGTGTTTGGTGGTGTCACCATCGGAGTACCCTGCCTGAGAATATGGAAGTAGTTTGGGATCAGTTCAAGGAAGCATTTCAGGGGCATTACATTCCTACTGGTCTCATGGCAATCAAGCACACCGAGTTTATGAAGCTCACTCAAGGAGACAAAAGTGTAACAGAATATCTACACGCTTTCATCAACTTGTCAAGATATGCTTCGGAATTTGTTAATACGGAAATTAAAAAGATTGCAAGTTTCAAAAGAGGATTGTGTCCTAAATTGATGAAGGCCATGTGCAATAGCAAGTGTGCAATTTTCAACGAGTTTGTCAGTGATACTATCCTTCAAGAGAACTGTAATACTGTGTATGCTGCTTCTAAGAGCCAAGAGAAATCTCATGAATCTAATGCACCTACGAACAATACTCTGGTGGTGATTACACCTCAGTATTATTCGCCTGGCATATCTACTCGATATCACCCATATCAGAAACAGTATCCGGTCAAGAGGAGCAGTATTAAGAAAGGAAAGCCTAAGGCACCGCCAAGTAACCGGCCATGTTGGAATTGCAAGATGTCAGGTCATTGGGCCAAAGATTGTCCTCGTCCGCAGAAGAAATCAAATGATAATAAGGCAGATGTGTGTAAAGGATGGGTTCGATACACCACGGTGGAGTCCATTCCTACGGGTGAGGTTATCACTGCCGGTGCATTTTTAGTGAACCAACATCCTGCAATCGTGCTGTTTGATTCAGGTGCTTCCCACTCTTTTATCAGTTCAACGTTTGTAGCCAAGCATGATATGAAGGTCGTTACTTTAGATAATAGTGGTTATAATATTAGTGCTGCCGGAAATAATATTTCAACCAACCAGTTGGTCTTGGGAGCAAAGATCGAGATAGAAGGACGTCTGTATGATCTAGATCTCGTGGTATTACCAGGATTGGGTTTAGATGTAATCTTAGGTATGAAATGGATGAGTGGAAACGGTGTTCTGATCGATACCTCTACGAGAGTGGTTATGTTGAGGGATCCAAAAGATCAATAAGCTTTTCTAGTACAACTTCCTAGAGACATTAGTCCTCAGACTACAGTTACCGCCATGATAGCAAAAGCAAAAGAGATTGCAGAAGTTCCAGTAGTGTGTGAATTTCCAGATGTTTTTCTCGATGAATTGCTAGGATTACCTCCAGATCGTGATGTAGAATTCAAGATTGAGTTAATTCCAGGTACCGCACCAATTTCCAAAAGACCGTATAGAATGCCGCCAAATGAGTTAGCTGAACTCAAGACCCAACTTAGTGACCTTTTATTAAAAGGGCTGATCCGTCCTAGTTCTTCTCCGTGGGGTTGTCCTGCTATCTTTGTGAAGAAGAAGGACCAGTCTCTGCGTATGTGTGTAGACTATCGACCACTCAATGCAGTCACTATCAAGAACAAGTATCCGTTGCCTCGTATTGATATCTTGTTTGATCAGTTGTCTAAAGCAAAGGTATTCTCGAAGATTGATCTGAGATCTGGTTATCACCAAATTAAAATCCGTCCAGAAGACATACCAAAGACCGCTTTCTCTACCAGATACGGGTTATATGAATATCTTGTCATGTCTTTTGGTCTGACCAATGCTCCTGCACATTTCATGTACCTGATGAATTCAGTATTCATGCAAGAGTTGGACAAGTTTGTGGTGATATTCATTGATGATATTTTGATCTATTCTGAAAATGAAGAAGAACATGCCGAGCATCTGAGAATTATTTTATCCAGATTGCGTGAACATAAGCTATACGCCAAGTTCAGTAAATGTGAATTCTGGTTAAAGAAGGTACCTTTCCTCGGTCATGTATTGTCTGGTGAGGGAATTTCAGTAGACCCGACTAAGATACAGGAAGTTTTGGATTGGAAGGCGCCAACTACAGTACATGAAGTTCGGAGTTTTCTTGGATTGGCTGGCTACTATCGTCGTTTTATTCAGGATTTCTCTAAAATAGCTAAGCCTATGACTCGACTACTTCAGAAGGATAGGAAGTTTGATTGGACTCCGGAGTGTGAACAAGCTTTCTGCACGCTACGGACTTTGTTAACGTCAGCTCCGGTATTAGCGCAACCTGACATTGAGAAACCGTTTGATGTGTATTGTGATACATCGGGTACTGGTTTAGGTGGCGTACTTATGCAAGGAGGCCGAGTTATTGCGTATGCTTCGTGTCAGTTAAGAAAACATGAAGTTAACTATCCGACTCATGACTTGGAGTTAGCTGCTGTCGTCCATGCTCTAAAAATCTGGAGACACTATTTGCTTGGAAATATATGCAATATTTATACAGATCATAAGAGTCTTAAGTACATATTTACTCAACCTGAGTTAAATATGCGCCAGAGAAGGTGGTTAGAGTTGATCAAGGATTATAACCTCCAGGTGCATTACCATCCGGGTAAAGCAAATGTGGTTGCCGATGCCTTGAGTAGAAAATCTCATTGCAACTCTCTGATAGAAGAAGATTTTCATTTGTCTTATCTCTTACATCCGATTGTAATCCATCATATCACGGTAGATTGTTCTTTGAGAAGTAGAATCATTGAGTTACAAAAGAATGATACTGGTGTATTTCACATCAAGAGAAAGATGAAAGAGCAAGAAACTAAGCACTTTCGAGTGGATGACAAAGGAATTGTCTGGTTCAAAGATAGACTCGTTGTGCCAAAAGATAAAGAGCTCAGAAATCAAATCTTATCTGAAGCCCATTCTTCTAAGTTGTCCATCCATCCTGGTAGTAGTAAGATGTATCAGGACCTCAAGCCGTACTATTGGTGGACCAAGATGAAGAAGGAAATTGCAGCCTATGTCGCTAAGTGTGATAATTGTTGTAGAGTTAAGGCCATTCACATGAAGCCTGGTTTACTCCAGCCTTTGTCTGTTCCAGGTTGGAAGTGGGATGACATTGTTATGGACTTTATTGTCGGATTACCAACCACCCAAAAAGGTTTTGATTCTAATTGGGTTATAGTTGATCGTTTGACAAAATCTGCTCATTTTATCCCTGTGAAGAGTAACTATCACCCACACCAATATGCTGACATTTACTTCCAAGAAGTCGTACGTCTTCATGGAGTGCCTGGGTCTATTGTCTCTGACAGAGGACCACAGTTTACTGCCCGTTTTTGGGAGCGCCTACATCAGAATCTTGGAACTAATTTGGTCCGTAGTTCTGCTTATCATCCACAGACGTCGGGGCAGACTGAGCGTGTGAATCAGATTCTTGAAGACATGCTTAGAGCTTGCATCATCTCTTGTAATGACTCCTGGGAGAAATGGTTGCCTCTCGCTGAATTCTCTTACAACAACAGTTATCAAGAGAGTATCCAAATGGCTCCTTTTGAAGCTTTATATGGTCGCAAGTGTAGAACTCCTTTGAACTGGGTGGAACCAGGAGAAAGAAGATTTTATGGTATTGACTTTGTAAAAGAAGCCGAGGAGCAAGTTCGTGCTATACAGAAAAATATAGCAGCTGCTCAGGCTAGACAAAAGAGCTACACAGATAAGAGGAGAAAACCTATTGAGTTTGAAGTAGGTGACCATGTCTATCTGAAGGTGTCCCCTATGAGAGGAGTAAAACGTTTTGGGATCAAAAGAAAGCTTGAGCCTCGATATGTTGGACCTTATCGGATTATTGAGAAAAGTGGAAGAGTAGCCTATAAGCTCAATCTACCTCGTGAAATGGGAGCTATTTTTCCAGTCTTCCATGTTTCTCGATTAAAGAAATGTCTCCGTCTTCCCGAAGAAAGAGTAGATGTGAGACGCATCAAGTTGAAATCTGATCTTTCTTATGAGGAGAAACCGGTATATGTTCTGGATACTCTGGAAAGGGTGACTCGAAATCGAGTAGTCAAATTATACAAGGTGGTTTGGAGTAATCACGGTGAACGTGATGCAACTTGGGAAAAAGAGGATTATTTAAAGGACAACTATTCCGCTTTCTATGAAAAATGGTACAACTTTCAAATCTCAGGACGAGATTTTTATAAGGGGGGAGGGCTGTAACACCCTGGTGTTAGTTAGCCTCATAATGCATTTATAATGCATGATCATGGCATGAAATTACCATAAGCATCATCATTTCATGTGCATTGTCATTGAAACATAAGTATGCAACATACTCAATTGTGCTTGTTTCATAATTTGTGTTTATGAAAAATGGTTAGTGCAACATGTGTTTTCCATACCTTGAAACATATCAATAATGTTAGTGTAACATGACAAGCTTAAGTCTTGTAACAAGGTCATGAAGCATGTGAAGCTTGGGCTTGCAACATTTGAGCAATTTGAGTGTTTTGTTGTTTCATTACATGTGATACTTAGAAGTTGGTGTAGCCCTTGTGTAGAGTGGTCAATTAGTGTCTAATACACCTTAACTACACTTAGGGTGATTGATGGAACCCTGTTCATGTGGACCAAAGTGACTAATTTGCCCTCTAAGGGGAGGTTTGACTTGGGGTGACCTATAGAGTGCCTCTGTTTGACTGATTAGAAAGTCCAACCTAAAGACCTTGCATGGATGTGCACCCTTTACCAAAGTTGTAGGAAATTTATCAAGGAACAAAAGTCTCAATATAACCATCTCATGAAAATGGCTAGAACATCCTCAAACAGGGCCCACAAGTCAGGTTTCCATGTTGTTTCAATACTTAGAAAAATATTCTAAGTCTGGGTGCATTTCAGTTTCAAGGTGCCTCACTTTGGGACATTTTATCTTCCAATCCAGGTCAAACTAGCCTAAGTCCATATTGACAAAGTCGAAGCCCTCACATAGCTCTACAAGTTTGTCGATTACAGTTTGCACTGAATCGATTTAGATTGGGAGCTTTACGGCAGTGAAGTTCGTCTGTCAGTCGGTTTCTTGACTGAATCGGCGTCTTCAGTTCAGTAACTGAACTCGGTTGTGGCCGACCGGCTTCAGGCCATCGACGCCGCGTGGGGGCATCGTGGCAGCCGTACGTCGGTGTGGGTCCCACCCGATCGGGCCGAGCGCCTCACGAAGACGCCACGCCGTCCCTCCTGCTGCCCACTCCCTCCATTTTCCCCCTCGCCCTTGCCGCGCTCGCCAGGGCGGAGCACCGAGGCGCCCCTGCCACCGCGAGCTCGCCGAGCTCGTGAGCTGCTGCCGTCGCGCCTCTGCCCTATCCCAACCGCACGAAGCCCCGCCTTAACCCCCTCCACCTCGCCATCCCCTCCGTGGAGCCACCCGAGCACCGACAAGGCCGCGTTGCTCGTTCGCCGCCGCAGTGACCTCGTCGGAGCTCCTCCGCACGAGCGCTCGCCGTGGTCCCGCCTCTCCATAGCACCTCCATGCATGTGCTTGTGCGCAACGGAGTCACCTGGACGTCGTGCAGCTAGGAAGCCCATCACCGGTGACCACCGTGCCTCCTACCGCCGGCGCGCCGCCACCAGATCACCGCCGCCAGCCGCTCATGCCAGCAAGCATCTCCGGTGGCCCCGCGCTCCACTCCAACCCATCCCGCTACTCGCCTGGGTGAGTAGAGCATGCTGGTGCCCTCACCGGCGCCCGAGAACTCGTCGGCGGCGAGTTACCGCCGGCGACCCACCATCCTCTGCTTTGCGTGAGACTGACGGGCGGGGCCTGCGTGTCGGCGTCCCTCCCCTGTCTCGGCATGGTGGGGCCAGAGCTGGGCCAAGCCACGCACTGGGCCGAGTGCGTGCCGGGCTGAGCCGCGTGCGAGGCCCGAGCAGTGCCATCGGGCCGGCCCAGTAGGGTGTGGAATCCGGTTTTCTTTTATTCAACTTAAGTTATTTGTATTCAAACTTCAAAAATATGTATGTCATGTTCTAGAAGTCTAAATTAGTTGGTTCAAGTTGTGTTGTGCTCTATGTGAGGTCTAGTTTATTATAAAAATATAATGTGTGCCATGTTTTGTGATGAATTAAATAGTTATTAATTATATCTTTTATTCATGAAGAAAAAGGAGAAAATGATATCTCTTTCTGTGAAGCTCCAAATGACATGAAATTTTTATAGTGAACTGCTCATACCATGAATAGCTTAAGGTTAAATTTTCATGCAATTTGGATGTGGTTTGGTGGATTTATATAATTATCTTGTTTGCTTGAATGGATCTTGTGTGAATTTTCATAATTTTTCTATAGATCCAATAAGGGTGAAACTTAGTGAGTGTCCTTCTTATATTAGAAGGATGCTAGGAAAAATATGAAATCTGTTGTTTGATACTTTTCCATAGGGTTTCCTATTTATGCTAGAAATAGACCTGCCATCTGTTATTTTTGATATCTCCATATCTGCTTGTCAAAATGAAGTGAAATTTTTATGGTAGCCTACGCGAAGCATTAGGTGGCTACTGTAATTTTTGTAGATTTTTATATATAGTTTTACTGTATGTTTCTTTAATCACCTAATTAACTAAATAAATTATAAAAGAATATGAAATAATTTATTTAGAAGTTGGCACTATACTTTCTGATGTTCCTATGATATGCACAACAAGTTGGTAAACTTGGTTTGGTCCAATTGTGCTTTTGAATTGTCATTAATTATTTAAGTTAGTGAATCTGCCAATTATGGACAGATTTGCTAGTTAAGAGAATTAACCTATGTTAATACTGTTTTCATGCTTGGTGATCTATAGCAAAGTTGTTGAGAATTTCATGAACTAGTTGCTGGTAAAAATTTGGTGACATTTGGACTCATGGTTTAGAAATGACAACTGTTCAAAGTTCGGGTCAGAATTGTTTTGCTCTCTGTCCTTTTAGAACAGTTTCTGTGTATGTGCTATTTCGACCTGGTAAATGATAAAATCATGCTTAGATGTTTATAAATGAATTGTGGACAATTTTATAAGCTTTCCATATTGTCCCCATGCATGTCCATTGGAGTTATAGAACTCTAGTTATGGACTTTATAAGTTGCTGCGATCAACATGTCAATGCACTAAATTGCTGGCACTTGTTATATATGTGCTAAGTATGATCTTTGTGGTACTTAGTGGTTTCTTAGAGATGCTCAAACATGTTAGTACCAGATAGTAAATTTGCACATAAGTTTGAAGTGATTTGAATAGAGCACCACATAACTTGGTTTTGGGATTACGATGTTGCTATGTCATTGCATTCATCTTCACATCATTCATGCACGTCCATAAATCATCATGTCATTTTTGGATGCATACATGAAATTCATTGGATGCATATACATGCAATAGGTGTGCCGAGAATCGTGTTACAAGCGAAGTTCCGCTGGGCATGGAACCCGAGGTTGAAGTCCGTTCGAGAACTGGAGGTCCAGTCCGACGAAGCCGGAGAAGACGTGGGAATCGTTCTTGAAGCCGAACCTCGATCTCTCTTCTTTTGGTTAAGGCAAGCCCCGGAGCATTATAAGCCTCCTACTTTTAAAGCAATTATCTTTATATACATGTTATATGTATTGTTGCATTACGTGATAGGAGTTGGTTGAAAACCCTTGCTGCATTGATAACACTCCTTGTCCAGCAATTCGAACCTTGAATCCTAAGTAGACAGGATCGTATCTATGCTTAGCCCTGCTAAATTAGACCGGTAGAAGTCGGGTGATTTCCTGTCACCTGCGAGATATAAGGCTTGATCAGGTCACGGTTGGCTATATTTGCTATCGTGGAAGTGAACCATGTGTAATAAAATGAAATGAGACCGGGCGGGATGATGATAGTGAAACAGCAAGGCATGGAGGCCTTGGGTGTGGATCTATCCCCGTCTGTGTCGATTAAGGACCGAGACCTGGAGCCTTCTATGTCATTTTGAACGCATGCCTGACATTTAGTTGGCCGGCTTGAGGTTGCCGACCGCGAAGCCTAGTAGCTCAACTCAGGCTGCGAAGTCGAAAAGTGAAAGTCGCCTCGAAAGGGAGCCAGAGGGTCCAAGGGCAGGTGAGTTAAAAGTCCTGAGCTTCCTGGCCACTGGTATCCCCGAGAACGTGGCGCTGTTCGGGCCCACCCTGAGTTGTACCAAAGGTTATCTACGGCTGCCTTTAGCGGGGTTTGCCGGGTGAGTGTCAGGAATACCCCCTCAGCTGAGTTGGAATCGATTCGAGTCGCCGTCTCTCCCGGATACTGAGAAACTTGACTGGTTATCTCCAGCGTAGATACACTAATTATTAATGATGGTTCGGAATTGATGATAATGATAATGATGGCCTTATTATACCTGCTATGGTTAATATTGTTTGCTCCTAATAAGTGATTGCTCTAGTACAGGTGCTAATCTAGATGACAGGTTAATGATTATTAACTTGATGCTTAAGCATTAATGATTACCTATCTGTAATAAGCTTTTCTGCAAGTGAGTCAAGCTAGTCCACCTTATAAAGTCTTGCATAATCCTTGGTGTCACCGTTGTTTCTGGTTTTTGACGAGTAAGTCTAGCTGAGTACCTTCTCGTACTCAGGGTTTATTCCCACCTGTTGCAGGTAGCAGATTCGTACTTGTTGCCGCAAGTATTATCTTCGCCATGTGGGCGTGAAGACTAGACCATATAGGCATGGTCTCTGTAGTATCTTTTCTGGTATGCTTTTGCAGGATGTGACTATGTACTGGCAGTATTTGACTTAAAATGATTTCAGAAATTATGTTGCTTCCGCTAATCTTTATTTTAGTTTTGTAATAAAATTATTTGTACTCCGATGTATGAGAGCTACTTACGAACTGTTGTAACAAGTGTTGTGTTATGTTGAATCACTACGATCTGGTTGCTCTCGGTTTGTTTTGAAATCCCTCGTGGTTTCGTGGACTACCAGAGTTATATGGGCTCAAGTTTGAGAATTTGATCGTTTCGGCGATTGTTTTTGAACTTGTGCTCTTATAATTTGGACGGTTCCGTTACAGATATATCCTTTTGATCTTGAGTATAGGAATGTCATACTATCAAGAGGGATGCAACACGAATCATAGACAAGTCTTAGGTCATAAAACTAACCAAACCCTGAGTGCTAACATGAGACAAACACATGGCACAACACTTTCACTTGTTGATCTTTCAGCTTTTTCTTGACTGGTATGGATAGCCCTTGGAATAAACTTTTTTGAAAAGTCCAAAAAATTATGGCATTTTTCGTGAGGTGACCTATGTTGTCTTTTAGAGCTGCGAAAGTTCCGCGAAACACATATCAAGCCTTGTGAGAGCTCTCCTCAAGCCCTCTCTTTGTGAAAGTGAGTGATTAGTGTGTGATTAAGTGTTGGGGGTGAGAGATTTGGAGTTAGAGAGCAATTGAGAGCAACCCAACTTTGAGCACTTGTTGGGCTTCATCAATCTTCTGTAAAGCATTTGTTACTCTTGAAGGGAAGCCTCCTAGATAGCTAGGCATCGCCTAGCGAGTTTCCATGTTTGTGGCGAGCCACGAAAAAGTTTGTGAGGATTGCAATCTTGCTCCCGTAGGGTAAAAGATAATCTAGTAAGACGAGGATAGTGGTCAAGGGAGACCCGGCACGAGCACCAGCTTTGTGAGTTGCCCACCGCCACCTCAATGGAGACTTAGGGTACAAGTGGAAACTCGAACTTTGATGAAACAAATCGCTTGTCTCCCTTGTGTTTTGAATTGCAATATTTGCTTTCCACACACTCTATTTGGTTGTGTGTGTTTACGAGAGCAGGTACTTTTATGGACTTGCTACTGGACATCTCCAAAGATATCTACAAGTTCAGTTTGAGTTTGAACTCAATTTGCATAGTGAACTTTGTTTTATTCCATGTGCGAAAGTTCCACACTTTGCTAACCAGTTGCAAAGTTTTGTTTGTTGTTAAATTTTAGAAACACCTATTCACTCTCCTCTGGGAGAGATCAGGCACTTAGCTCTAAGAAAAACACTACTACGCAAAACATTTTTTGAGGCGGCTAAAATAGGTTTGTAAAAGCGGCTTCTTAGCCTGCCTTTACTTGTGTGTCTCTAGAAATCAATTTACAAATCATTTTACATAATTTGCAAATTGAGCCAAAGAATAGCAAAAAATTAACCCCGGGAGACGCCAATGAGGCAGCCCAAACTCAAGACTCATGGTTGCGGGGGTTGAACTCATGACCTTAGGTTTCATGCATTTTTTGCTTACCACTCCACCTCAGAGTTACTGGTGACTAAGAAGCCGATATACAATCTTTTGTATTTACTTTAATAAATATTGTAATGAATATTTGAAATCTTAAATAAACTCAAATATAAGAAATTTGAAATAAATTTTTTTATCTAAGTATTGCAACTTTGATTTAGGCTTTGTTCGCTTGTCTTATGAGCCGTACTGTTTCAGCGAAGGAACAATGTTTTTCTCTTACAACAAATCAGTGAACAGTACTTTTGGCCATGCTTTTCAGCGAAGCGAACAGGGCCTTAGATCTTCTCGACATCCGAGATCATTTGAAAAATTCAAAAAAATATATTTCAAGATTTGAACGTTTTAAATAGAATTTCTGGGTCTAAAATCATTTCAAATGAAAATGTTATCAACTAAAAAAGTTGCAGATCTCTTGAGTACTACAATTTTGGTTTATGTCATTTCTCCATCTAAGGTCATTTGACAATTAAAAAAATGAATTTCAAAATCTAAAAACTTAAAACAGAACTTCCGGGTACTAAATGATTTCAAACCAAAAATATTCAACTACAAAGCTGCAGATCTCTTCAAGTTCGACAGCTATGGTTTATGTTTTTTCTCCATCCGAGGTTATTTGTAAAACTAAAAAAAATATGACTTTCAAATTATGATAGCTTTAAACAAAAAATTTGGGCCTTGAATGAGTTCAAATGAAAAAGTCATCAACTACAAAGATGCAAATCTCTTTGAGTACACAACTTTAATATAAAGTTCATCTTTATCTAAGTTGATTTGGAAATGTTATAAATTTTACTATGTTGCACCTATTTTTAAGCGGACCAAAATTGCCAGCTGCCTCAACCGGAAAACTTAGGCACCTCTAAAAATGGCATCTTTGGAGGTGGTTCGGCTCTCTAGCTACCTCTAAAAAATATAGGCATTTCTAGGGATAGTTGGGCTTTGCAATCGCATCTAAAAATCCATTTATAGAGACGGTCTGGCTCATAAATTATTTTTAAAGACGATTCTCGATAGAGCTCTCTTCACTAAAAGAGGCTCCTCTAAAAATGATTTCTGTAGCAGTGAAAAAGAAGTAAAGTTGGTGCTTACCTCCATTTCGTTAGGAGTGCTTACTCTCAAGGAGTGCAAAAAAAACACATATTTCCAACCTCTTTTGAGATGAACGCTTGTTCTCGTTAGGAGAGAGATTTTAATTAAGAATAATATGAAGCTTAGAAACTGAACCACTAAAACTGAAGAGTAGGAAAGCTCTAAAACTGAAAGCAGCCCAAGAAGCTCTAAAATGCCATGTTCAAATTGTCTACTTGCTACATATTACTTTGCAACAGTTATGGCTTTTGTTTTCCATTGGCTGTTTAATCTTCTTGTTGCCTTCCTGGTGCTCCTTTTGGAATAGGAAAATTAGCAGGCTATCATAACTCATTTATACAATAATTGAGTTGGTCCAAATAACTGCCATGATTAGACGATTCTAGCTTTTTAAATTTATTAATAACCTGTATTTGTTGTACTGCTCTTGAGTGCCATCAAGAAGTACTTGAATTGACATTGTGTAAATGATTTTACAAGGATCAGGGAAGCTGGGCTGATATTACACAAACTTGATTAATATAGTGATCCTATTAGTCTGATTTCATCAAAATTGTGTGAAATCTACACCATTGCTTGCTTCCTTAAGTACTTCCGAAATGTCAGTTTTCAAACCAGCAACAGCTCTTCTGGAGCAAGTTTCAGCGCTTCAGTTCAGAGATTCAGCAGGATCGGAGTTCGTCTTTTCAGTTTTATTTGTGAAGAGATATGTTATCACCAATGTCATGAACTGAGGCAAATGTGTATATGGCTGAACTGTGGTACTACTTGTGAGCTAGATGTGGAAATATTGATGTACGATAGAGAGCTTAAAATAATGCCAACATAAATGGAGGAACCTCTACTGATTGCGCATGTCCAGAACAGTCATACTCTTCAAATAATGAAATAATTGAGCTGTCAAAATACTATACATAAACTAAATAATGAACTGTGAAGAAAGTACATAGAAATTGTTTGACAAAAATAATTATGAAATGAATAAAATAGACGTCATCTATTGTCAAGAGCCTTATGATCTAGAGTAGGCGGCCCTCGACTACGGAGTTCGTAATCTCCAGCCGTGGTCTTCCGATGCGGAGGTTATTCCCCTCACTGCCGATCGGGCTTGAGAGCGAGAGGTAGGAGAGCAGGTAATTGATCTTGCTTAATTCAATATTTCGGTATACATGGAATATATGGCCATCGGCCCTAACCAACGGAGGAAACAAACTCCTCAATTCAAGGAACTAATCAAAGATAGCAAATAATATCTTAACAACTAAAAATAGCTTTCCAACTTCAGCCACTTGTGCTGATCGCTTCATCTTCGGTTGCATGCGCCGTGCCCGCGATCACCGCGCGTTCTGCGTCCATGCATGCGTCCGCACGTTCTGCTGCCTGGTGCACATCTCTGGCTCGGTGTCTCCTGGTGTAGGTTTTCCCCCACATGACATCTATCGTACGCAATATTTTTTTGAATTAAAATAAGTAGATTGTTGTGTGAGAAAAAGGAAAACTAATTGATCATTTCAATTAGTAATATGTCAAAACTATAATATATCAATCCAAATTAGATCATTTCTAGGGAACCTCTTGTTCTTAAGCTCAAACTAGGCTACAAGTCAAACATGTAACCTCCACCAAAGTAAATAAACAACTTAGACGATGAATCAACTTCACAGTTGAGTTTTGTGGAAACAGAGTTTTAATGAAACAGAGCAGTTCCAAACAGGGATGTAGTATGTGTGTAGGAGAAAAAGAGGCTTCCACCTGATACATTGCCGCGAAACAAAGACCACCAGATCGCCAGATCCCATCGATGGAACAACATAACTCTGCATCTCAAATTTTCTCATATGCCCACCTTCAGCCCACGCACAGTCACCATGGCAATGACACTGTCGCTATGCTGCCTCCTCCTCCTCGTCCTCGCCGGTGACGGCAGGGGCGAGGCCGCCGCGTTTGAGCTGGAGGAGGCCACCATCGAATCGATCCATCGCGCCTTCGCGACCGGGGAGCTTACCTCCCGCGGTCTCGTCGAGCTCTACCTGCGCCACATCGCGTCCCTCGATCCCACTCTCCACGCCATCATCGAGCTCGACCCGGACGGATGGCTCCATCATGTGTCCTTCCAGCTACAACTCCGTCGTCGGGATCAAGCCGACCGTGGGTCTCACCAGCCGCGCCGGCGTCATCATCATTTCACAAAGGATGGACACAATTGGGTGAGTAACCTATAATCAACTGATTTTGATTCGTACCTTTTTAGCCAATGATGTTTGTTGCTTCTCATACACTTGACAATGCTGCCGAATTTAATCTAAAAATCACCAGATCGAGGCATGTTTTTACCTACTTGTGTCAAGGGATTTTTGCTGTTTCTATTCTTTCAGTTTCCCCCTCAAAATATATGTGTCACTATCCGGATTGACCACTGACCAAGTTTTTTTCTTAAATTTTTGGTGATACAGCCCCATCACTAGGACAGTTTCAGATGCTGTGCATGTGTTGGAAGCAATCGTTGGTTATGACCCTCGAGATGCAGAGGCAACTCGCGTGGCTTCACAATATATACCAGAAGGTGGATACAGGCAATTCTTGACCATAGACGGACTAAGAGGGAAGAGGTTGTCACACCCATTTTTAAGGACAAAAATAGGATGCATAAAAGACTCATGTGCGCCCCAGGAAACAGTCGCACACATAAGTTGACAAATTACAAAGTATCATCACAGTGCTTATTGCATAACGAATAAGTATTTAAGACATAGTCTTGAACGATAGGTAATAATAACTAATAGTAATTCTTCAGCGGAAACTCCACACAGGGACACGGTTGACTGGTTGACACCAAGATTAGTACTCATTCCGATAATCTTCCTCTATATCTTCATCTGTTATGGTGGAAATAGCAAGGGTGAGTCCATGTCGAACTCAACAAATATAACACAGGGTTCATGAGGCTCAAAAAGGCTAGACACTGTTTAACTGCATTTAGCTTTTAATCATCATATAATTAGCAATTGAGTAGCATCAAGGTAATCCAAATCCCATTAATGAATCAATGATCAATTGTAATAAGGATAATGAATAGCATTAACATGAGCATAATAATAATCAACAATAATTAAGCATGATATAACAGTTATGATCAACTATTCCATAAGAATCCCCAAGGCCGCTCGTATCCGTGAGCACGGCTAGTATACCAGTTTTTAACTCTGCGCAGAGGTGTACACTTTCACTGTGAGTCATGATTTCCAAATGAGTGGGGAGATCAAGCCCAAACACCCGAGAACCATATAAAGCCACTCAAAAGTTCGTCTAACAAGTTAGGGCCATTAGATTCACTCGGCAGGCAGATGTAGAACCCCCCTTCCCTGTGGCACAACAACCGCAGCCTATACACACTAGGCCAGGGGCTCGTACTACACCCAACGTGGCAAGCCATTCTTACGCCATTTAAGGTAACCTCTAACAAGCTAGAAAAAGGTCTCTTGAACAACTAAAGCCAGAGCCATATAGCCCTCACAGCTGTACTGTATATCCCGGTTATCACTTACAGATAAGTCCTTATGGAGAGAAACCAGAGCATCACAATAATACACATGCTCTAGCCCCCTTTTAACAGTAATAAAATCATCTTAATAGTTGATTGCTTAATCCATTAATCAAATTACAAGATCATTGTTCTTAGTTTAAGCACTAGCAGTAGCTACCCATATGCATTCCCAAGGTTGACAAGGAATCAAGATAACAATCACTAAGTTATAATCTCTAAGGTTGTCAAGGTAAGCACATGCATATGTATGACAATTCAATGTATAGGTAACAAGGATAATCCTGTGTTATACTTGCCTTGATCAAAATTCTTCGGGTGATACTGCTGACTTGGCTCAAAGTAATACTCCGAATCGTCCAGATACTGCTCACCTTCTATACTCGATCATCAATCAACAACACACATGCATCCAATCAAACAAACACGAAGCAAACAAAGAGATACAATTAGAACAGTACACCAACAGTAGCAAAACAGTAATAAAAGTTTATAAAACTCTTCTACACGTTTCTACGATCACACAGACGCAAAGATCACCAAATTCGGAGTTAAAACGTGAAAGTTATGAATTTTCTAAGATTTCCTATAGATAAATAAATACTTAATTATAAACTCGAAAAATAAATTATTAAAACTAACTGTACAACTACACTAACATGTAGAGCTCGCAAATACGAACCTAACGCAACTTGAACGGATCAAATCGGAGTTAAAACGAAGATTTTATGACCAAAACAATCCTAGTGGCAAAACTGTAATTATCTGAAAACGTATTTTTGACTTAACCGGGAGAGAATACGCTTTCAAAACGCGAAAACGTATTTCCAGCTTTACACTTTGGATGGCGGTTTGATTCCTAAAAAGTTCAGGGTCTCTTTAGAAAGATTACCCCGCGAAGAGGTATCTTCTAATCCGAGCCGCTGATTCAAAAACGGACGGCTCACATGCATCTTCAACCTCACAGTGCACATCCGGCCTCCTTCCTCAGGTCCGGCCGGCGGCTTCCCCATGTCCGGCGGCCCCTCCATGGCCGGAGATGGTGAACCTCCCCACCGAGACCACCATTCGAGCCCGCGTTTGATCCAACGAAAAGAGAAGCTTCGCGCGAACTCAATCTACTCAATAGAACTAACCACGGTAAGCCATACGCAACGCGCGGCCACAAGAGGGTGGCGGCGCCATTACCGACTCGTCGGTGATCTTCAAAAGCTCGATTCGAAGCCTCTCCAACCAAAAGAAAAGCATGAGAAGGTAGAGTAGAAGAGTGCGGACTCACCAATGCGATGAAAACAGCCTCAAATCCACCCGAGAGCTCTACCCGCGATCAATCGAAACCTCCAACAACCTCAAACCCTAAACCTCGTTTTCTCACGGTAGAGTTCACGGTTTAGATGAAAAACGGAAACTAGAAG
This sequence comes from Saccharum hybrid cultivar R570, assembly GCA_038087645.1. Taxonomy (NCBI): domain Eukaryota; kingdom Viridiplantae; phylum Streptophyta; class Magnoliopsida; order Poales; family Poaceae; genus Saccharum; species Saccharum hybrid cultivar. The sequence continues at coordinate 10,361,504 of JAQSUU010000038.1, forward strand.
ACCTATGCGACCTATTTATAGCTTCTATTGGCCGTGTTCGGGTAGGATTTCCGGAAATCGTGAAATCAACCGATGTCGTCCACTTCGGTTCGGAGTCCAGGGCGCTCACGGGAGGTGGAAGACGACCGACAACCGGGCCCCACCGGTCAGCGACCAAGAGAGGGCGCGCGGCTCGTCACAGCGACGCTGGGCTAGACCAAACGATGGCTTGCGCGGAGGAAAACAGCAGCGGCCCACTGCGCGGCCCAGGCGCCGGCTCGGGAGAGCAGGCCATCAGGCCAGGCGGTCGGCTGCCAGATAAGAAGGTAAGCTATTTTTTTTCTTCTTTCTTTTCTTTATTTGCTTATTTACCAAACTATTCCAAATAGAATTTTTCAAACCAAATCAAAATAAAATAAAATAAAACCACTACTCAAAATAAAATAAATGCAACAGCATGAATGCATCACCAAATATATTTTATTATTATTTTAATTTGGCATTATTTGTTATCCAATTTATTCAAAATTCATTATCTCTAAAATTTGGGTGTTACAAATTCTACCCCCCTTAAAAGAATCTCGTCCTCGAGATTTAACTGCTTACTCAAACAATTGCGGATATGATTTCCTTAATTCATCCTCTCTTTCCCAAGTTGCCTCTGCCTCTGAATATCGATTCCACTGCACCTTGCACATTTTAATAACCAGACTTCGAGTAACTCTCTCAATAGTCTCTAAAATCTTAATCGGAAACTCTTCATATGTAAGATCCTCCTTAACAGTCAACTCTTCTAAAGGTATCTGCTCCTCAGGCACCCGTAAACACTTCTTAAGTTATGAAACATGGAACACATCATGCACTCCAGATAAATTTTCAGGGAACTCTAATTGATAAGCAACTTCCCCACGTCTAGTAATAACTTTAAATGGTCCAATATACCTTGGTGCTAGTTTACCTTTCATGTTAAACCTCTTCACACTTTTCATAGGTGACACCTTCAAATAGACATAATCACCTACCTCAAAAACTAAATCTCTTCTTCTATTGTCAGCATAACTCTTCTGACGAGACTGTGCTACTCTCAAATTCTCACGAATCACTCGCACTTGATCTTCTGCGTTTCTAAGAACATCTGTACCAAACACTTGAGATTCACCTGTCTGATCCCAAAACAATGGAGTTCTACACTTACGTCCATACAAAGCTTCAAACGGTGCCATCTTAAGACTCTGTTGATAACTGTTATTGTAAGAGAATTCTGCATAAGGCAAACTCTTATCCCAACTAGTTCCATATTGCAATGCACAAGCTCTCAACATATCCTCTAATACCTGGTTGGTCCTTTCAGTCTGTCCATCTGTCTATGGATGATATGCTGTACTAAAATTCAATTTTGTTCCCAATGATTCATGCACAGCTTTCCAAAAATGCGACGTAAACTGCGATCCTCGATCAGATACAATCTTCTTTGGTACTCCATGCAAACAGACTATTCTCTCCATATACAACTCTGCCAATTTTAGTCCATGGTAAGTAGTCTTAACTGGTATAAAATGAGCAACTTTAGTCAATCTATCCACTATCACCCAAATAGAATCATAACCTCTCTGAGTACGCGGTAACCCTACTATAAAATCCATACCAACTTCCTCCCACTTTCATTCAGGAATCTTCATTGGTTGCAACAATCCAGCAGGTCTCTGATGCTCTGCTTTCACCCTCTGACAAGTGTCACACAATGCCACATACTCAGCCACATCTCGCTTTAATCCAACCCACCAATATTTCTGTTTAAGATCCAAATACATCTTAGTACTACCAGGATGAATAGAATAAGCTGACTCATGAGCTTCGCGAAGAATTGCCTGTCTAACAGTTTGATCCTCAGGTACACACAGCCTCTTTCCAAACCACAAAATTCCATTATCATCCATTCGAAAGCCTGGTGACTTACCAATCACTATATCTTCCGCTATCTTCTTTAGTTTCTCATCCTTCAACTGACCCTTGTAGATTTCTTGCTCTAAGGTAGGCTCTATCACTAATTCCATTGTATTAGTAACAATGTCCAAATTCAAATATTCAAATTCAGCACATAACTCCCTAGTCATAGACAACGTCCGTATCTCATTGGCATAACTTTTCCTACTAAGAGCATCAGCTACTACATTAGCCTTACCAGGATGATAGTGTATCTCAATATCATAATCCTTAATCAACTCTAACCATCTGCGTTGCCTCAAATTCAGATCTGACTGAGTGAAAATGTACTTCAAACTCTTATGATCAGTGTATATATCACTCTTATGTCCAATCAAATAATGTCTCCAAATCTTTAAAGCATGAACTACAGCTGCTAACTCCAAATCATGTGTAGGATAATTCAACTCATGCTTTCTCAACTGCCTAGATGCATAAGCCACAACTCTGCCTTCTTGCATAAGAACACATCCCAAACCTTGACGAGAAGCATCACAATAAATAGAAAACTTCTTACTCAAATCTGGCAAAACCAAAACAGGCGCTGTAGTCAACCTCTTCTTCAATTCCTCAAAACTAGCTTGATATTTATCTGACCACACAAACTTGGCATTCTTCTCTAACAGAGATGTCATAGGTTTAGCAAGTTTAGAAAACCCTTCAATGAACCGTCTGTAATATCCAGCTAATCCCAAGAAACTACGAATCTCGCTAACATCAATAGGTGGTTTCCAATCTAATACATCCTTTACTTTACCTAGATCCACTGATATCCCTCCATTAGAAACAATATGACCAAGGAAAGAAACTTCCTTCAACCAAAACTCACATTTACTTTGCTTCGCATACAGTTTATGCTCTCTAAGTTTCTGCAATACCAACCTCAAATGTTCAGCATGCTCTTCCTCCGTCTTGGAAAATACCAGTATATCATCAATAAATACCACCACAAACTTATCCAAATATTCCATAAACACCTTATTCATCATGTACATAAAGTATGCAGGTGCATTGGTCAATCAAAATGACATAACAGTATACTCATACAATCCATACCTTGTAGTAAAAGCTGTCTTTGGAATATCAGAAACACGAATCTTCAACTGATGATAACCAGAACGTAAATCAATCTTAGAGAACACACAAGCACCTCTCAACTGATCAAACAAGTCATCAATCCTGGGCAAAGGGTACTTATTCTTGATAGTTACCTCATTTAGTGACCGGTAATCAACACACATCCTCTGACCGCCATCTTTCTTATCAACAAAAATAACTGGTGCTCCCCAAGGTGATGAACTAGGTCTAATAAAACCTTTATCTTGTAATTCTTTAATTTGTTTCTTAAGTTCTTCTAATTTATCTACTCCCATCCTATATGGTCGTTTGGCTATAGGTGCAGTTCCAGGGAGTAATTCAATAAGAAATTCAATGTCTCTGTCAGGTGGCATACCTGGCAATTCATCAGGGAAGACATCTGGAAATTCCTCAATCACTGAATTCTCCTTAATAGTATCTTCAAGCTGATTCACCACAGCGGTTGGTTGCTTCTGCACTGCTACATCCACATTGATTTTATCTCCATTAGGTGCAGTCACAACTACCACTTTCTGCTGACACTGAATCTCTGCCTGATTTTGCTTCATCCAGTCCATACCCAATATCACATCAATACCAGATGTCCTCAACACTATAGGAGTTATCTTAAACTCTACCTCCCTTAATACCATACTAACTGGAAGACAACGATTACTGGTTTGCATGGTACCTTCAGGTGAATTTACTAAGAGAGGTTCTTTCATCGCTAGCATGGGTATACTATGCATTTTAACAAAAATGTTGGATATGAATGTATGAGATGCTCCAGAGTCAAAAAGAACAGTTGCAGGAGTGGAATGTACATTGAACGTACCAATCATAACTTCTGGTGCATCATGAGCTGTATCAGAAGACACGTGATTCACCCTTCCAGTACCAGATTGCCTCTGGTTGCTCTTCTGGCTCTAAGGAGTCTGCTGGTTCTGCTTCTCAGGACAATGGTAAGACATATGCCCCTCTTTACCACAGACAAAGCATCTAGTAGGCGTGCTGGGAGCACTATTCTTCATGGGGGTAACATTGGAATTTCCAGTGCGAGGAGTCTGTTGCCCAGTCTGCTGATACTGTTGACGCTATGGATATGATGAACGCTGTTGTGACTGATTACTTTGCCAATTCTGGGACCACCTCTGATTCGGATTACGATTCCACTGGCTAACCGGTCCCTGAAACTTCTGATGGAAACCATGCTGAGGATTCGTGCGTTGACGGTTGTTGCTTCCTGAGCTTTGTACCTTCATCTTCCTCTTCCTGTCCATCTCTCTGCGCTCATTATTAAGCACAATAGCTTTATTTACCAGCTCTTGAAAACTAGCATAGTTGTTCCCCTTCAACTGCAAGCGAAGATCATAATAAATTCCCTTCAAGAAAAGACGCTGCCTGTCTGTATCTTCCCTCACTTCATTAGGAGCATAGCGAGCCAACTGGGTGAACCTGTCATGATATTCACTAACACTCATCTGTCCCATCCTAAGGTTTCTGAATTCTTCCTGCTTCAGCTTAATTATACCTTCAGGAATATGACGAGCTCGAAAATCTCTAACAAACTCATTCCAAGTGATAGGAGGAGCATTGTCAGGGCGTGCAGCTTGATACGACTCCCACCAAGTCTGAGCTGTCCCCTGTAACTGACCAGATGCATATAACACCTTCTCCATATCAGTGCATTGGGCTATATTCAGCTGTTTCTCCACTGCCCTCACCCAATCATCTGCCTCTAAAGGATCAGCAGCATGAGAAAACACTGGAGGGCGTCCCTTCAAAAATTCCCCACGCTTATCCCTCACTTGCACAGGCGGTGGTCCTCCTGCTGGGGGATTGTTCTGCATGTGCTGCATAAACATCTGCATCATCTGGTTCTGAGTTTGCATGAGTTCCTCCATAGTAATGGGTGGGTTAGCACCTCCACGACCTCTGCCACGTCCTCTGCCTGACATCTGTTTCCAAAAACACAGAAAATGAAATTCAGTACGATCCGAGATGATGTATTCAATAGATAAGCAAAATCTGATTTTTCTGGGCGAACTCCAATTTCAGCAACTCAGTAAAACCGTCATATCTCGAGCTACAGACGTCTAATTCAGATGATCTTTACATGGTTGGAAAGCTTACAAAATTATCTACAACTTTTATTCACAACACTTTTTCTGATTCTGTCAATAAATTGGCCAAAAACTGAATTTAACCGAAACTGTTTTAGAATTCCAGACTGTGCAGTAACTCCAACTTGGAACAGGTATATCTCTTAGCTCTTAATAGATATTAAAATAATTCTTGCGGGGTTGAAAAGATATAGAAGTCTGATTATTCCCAGTAAAATTTCTTAAATTTCTCATGAACGGATTTTAAGTTATTCCTAAAACATCCCAGACTGATCCAAAAATCAGCAAAGGACAGAACTAAGTTAACCTCATATTCAACTAATATATTTTGATCAAACTTAATATTCTTAACCATAGAACTTGTAGGCATATCTACAAAACTCCAGCACACATTACAAAGATCCAAATCACACATTATCATAATAACAATCCATCAATCACACAATTGTTCACACCACAAACTGACTCTTATAACAAACCAAACTTAAAATTAACTCGCAACTACTATCGTTCCTATTACATAGGGATTTTTCCTATTTCCTAATTAAGCTTCTCATAAATCTTGGGATGACCTAACTCCGCCCTTAATTGGTCAATCTCCTTATAAGCTTGCTCCTTAAGTTCTTTTTCCTTCAGCAACTCATCCTTCAAATCCACCTCATGGAGAGCCAATTCACGAGCTAATCCCACCGTAGCTTGTAAAGTCAAGGAGGAATTATCTGCAAGCGGCACGGTCTAAATACCCTTGTCATGTAAGAAACAAGGAAAATGCCGGAGTGCACCCTTTAACGTCTTGTCCGAGCGTAGACCATGGTAGTAAACAAATGCATTGAAAGCGACATCCTCCATGCTTGTCTCCACGGTTGCCCGGCTCACTCTGGTAATGAACTTTGACTCCACCTTAGACTCCTTAGTGGTAGGATCCCTTTTCTTAACCCATAACTCCGTTTCCCAATAGGAATCTATCCATGGATGACTATACTCTGCACTACGATACTCCAACGTAGCTTCCCAGTCGTAGTAGTAGTTGTCCAAGGTTCTTGTCAACATGTCATGGAAGAAAGCATCAGCTTTAGGAACCATGATATGAAACTTCGTAGTCCACCCCATAACTACATTCTCCATTGGTGTATCACCAACTCTTGATTCAGCATCAGATAGCTCTTGATCACCATCTTCATACGGCTCCTGAGGTTTAAAACGGGCAACGTACTGTGCAGCTGACAGACGGGGATAAGGAGACATCTACAAGATTTAGACATAGATTAGATAGAATCAATGTATTTTCGCAATAGAATAAAGTAGAGGAAGCATAAAACTTTAGTAATTAACAAGGTGAAAAGAGGAAGCATGAATTAAGTGAAGTATGGATGCTATTAACGACCATTCTAACTAGGCTCGCGTCCTACAGTCAACACGGCTCCGATACCAATCTGTCACACCCATTTTTAAGGACAAAAATAGGATGCATAAAAGACTCATGTGCGCCCCAGGAAACAGTCGCACACATAAGTTGACAAATTACAAAGTATCATCACAGTGCTTATTACATAACGAATAAGTATTTAAGACATAGTCTTGAACGATAGGTAATAATAACTAATAGTAATTCTTCAGCGGAAACTCCACACAGGGACACGGTTGACTGGTTGACACCAAGACTAGTACTCATTCCGATAATCTTCCTCTATATCTTCATCTGTTATGGTGGAAATAGCAAGGGTGAGTCCATGTCGAACTCAACAAATGTAACACAGGGTTTATGAGGCTCAAAAAGGCTAGACACTGTTTAACTGCGTTCAGCTTTTAATCATCATATAATTAGCAATTGAGTAGCATCAAGGTAATCCAAATCCCATTAATGAATCAATGATCAATTGTAATAAGGATAATGAATAGCATTAACATGAGCATAATAATAATCAACAATAATTAAACATGATATAACAGTTATGATCAACTATTCCATAAGAATCCCCAAGGCCGCTCGTATCCGTGAGCACGGCTAGTATACCAGTTTTTAACTCTGCGCAGAGGTGTACACTTTCACTGTGAGTCATGATTTCCAAATGAGTGGGGAGATCAAGCCCAAACACCCGAGAACCATATAAAGCCACTCAAAAGTTCGTCTAACAAGTTAGGGCCATTAGATTCACTCGGCAGGCAGATGTAGAACCCCCTTTCCCTGTGGCACAACAACCGCAGCCTATACACACTAGGCCAGGGGCTCGCACTACACCCAACGTGGCAAGCCATTCTTACGCCATTTAAGGTAACCTCTAACAAGCTAGAAAAGGTCTCTTGAACAACTAAAGCCAGAGCCATATAGCCCTCACAGCTGTACTGTATATCCCGGTTATCACTTACAGATAAGTCCTTATGGAGAGAAACCAGAGCATCACAATAATACACATGCTCTAGCCCCCTTTTAACAGTAATAAAATCATCTTAATAGTTGATTGCTTAATCCATTAATCAAATTACAAGATCATTGTTCTTAGTTTAAGCACTAGCAGTAGCTACCCATATGCATTCCCAAGGTTGACAAGGAATCAAGATAACAATCACTAAGTTATAATCTCTAAGGTTGTCAAGGTAAGCACATGCATATGTATGACAATTCAATGTATAGGTAACAAAGATAGTCCTGTGTTATACTTGCCTTGATCAAAATTCTCCGGGTGATACTGCTGACTTGGCTCAAAGTAATACTCCGAATCGTCCAGATACTGCTCACCTTCTATACTCGATCATCAATCAACAACACACATGCATCCAATCAAACAAACACGAAGCAAACAAAGAGATACAATTAGAACAGTACACCAACAGTAGCAAAACAGTAATAAAAGTTTATAAAACTCTTCTACACGTTTCTACGATCACACAGACGCAAAGATCACCAAATTCGGAGTTAAAACGTGAAAGTTATGAATTTTCTAAGATTTCCTATAGATAAATAAATACTTAATTATAAACTCGAAAAATAAATTATTAAAACTAACTGTACAACTACACTAACATGTAGAGCTCGCAAATACGAACCTAACGCAACTTGAACGGATCAAATCGGAGTTAAAACGAAGATTTTATGACCAAAACAATCCTAGTGGCAAAACTGTAATTATCTGAAAACGTATTTTTGACTTAACCGAGAGAGAATACGCTTTCAAAACGCGAAAACGTATTTCCAGCTTTACACTTTGGATGGCGGTTTGATTCCTAAAAAGTTCAGGGTCTCTTTAGAAAGATTTCCCCGCGAAGAGGTATCTTCTAATCCGAGCCGCTGATTCAAAAACGGACGGCTCACATGCATCTTCAACCTCACAGTGCACATCCGGCCTCCTTCCTCAGGTCCGGCCGGCGGCTTCCCCATGTCCGGCGGCCCCTCCATGGCCGGAGATGGTGAACCTCCCCACCGAGACCACCATTCGAGCCCGCGTTTGATCCAACGAAAAGAGAAGCTTCGCGCGAACTCAATCTACTCAATAGAACTAACCACGGTAAGCCATACGCAACGCGCGGCCACAAGAGGGCGGCGGCGCCATTACCGACTCGTCGATGATCTTCAAAAGCTCGATTCGAAGCCTCTCCAACCAAAAGAAAAGCATGAGAAGGTAGAGTAGAAGAGTGCGGACTCACCAATGCGATGAAAACAGCCTCAAATCCACCCGAGAGCTCTACCCGCGATCAACCGAAACCTCCAACAACCTCAAACCCTAAACCTCGTTTTCTCACGGTAGAGTTCACGGTTTAGATGAAAAACGGAAACTAGAAGACCTATGCGACCTATTTATAGCTTCTATTGGCCGTGTTCGGGTAGGATTTCCGGAAATCGCGAAATCAACCGATGTCGTCCACTTCGGTTCGGAGTCCGGGGCGCTCACGGGAGGTGGAAGACGACCGACAACCGGGCCCCACCGGTCAGCGACCAAGAGAGGGCGCGCGGCTCGTCACAGCGACGCTGGGCTGGCCCAAACGATGGCTTGCGCGGAGGAAAACAGCAGCGGCCCACTGCGCGGCCCAGGCGCCGGCTCGGGAGAGCAGGCCATCGGGCCAGGCGGTCGGCTGCCAGGTAAGAAGGTAAGCTATTTTTTTTTCTTCTTTCTTTTCTTTATTTGCTTATTTACCAAACTATTCCAAATAGAATTTTTCAAACCAAATCAAAATAAAATAAAATAAAACCACTACTCAAAATAAAATAAATGCAACAGCATGAATGCATCACCAAATATATTTTATTATTATTTTAATTTGGCATTATTTGTTATCCAATTTATTCAAAATTCATTATCTCTAAAATTTGGGTGTTACAGAGGTTGGGAATTCTTAGGAAGGATTTCTTCCGTTTTCCCTCTGGTTCTGTCCAAGAACAGGTCTTCAGTGATCATTTTAAAATTATGAGGTACTTTGCCACATCTTGATCCTATATAGTTAGCAGGGATGAAAACGGTACGGATATTTTCCGACCGTATTCGAGACCGAATCCGTTTAGAGGGGTTTTAATCCGTCCGTATCCGAGTCCGGATATTTAACATCCGATACCGTATCCGTATCCGAATATTTAAATCACATATTTATGATGTCGATATCTAATCGTATTCTATCCGTCATTTTTTATACTATCCGTATTCGAATCCGAATCCGGACATAAATACGAAAACAAATATGATATCAGTGATATCCGTTCGTATCCGATCCGTTTTCATCCCTAATAGTTAGCATATGTTTTAGGGATCCCTATGTTCCGTCTGCAAGTAAATTATTGTTTTCTGGAACAATGTTTAGTTATCACAAGGCTGCAATCAATTCAGGGTTCCGATTAGCAAAACTTCTGCCATGAGATTAGGTCAACCATCCTTTGGTGACACTTTCTTCAGTATATTGAGTAATTGTATAAATGATGTTTGAGTAAAGGTGGGTTAGCAATAGGAAAACAGAATACAGTGGGTTTGGTCTGTTGTGTTAGCTTATTTCAGCTTCTTATTGGATTAATGGGATCCAGGGTGAAGACTATTATTAAGAATTTAAGACTTTGTTAATCTGGAATTGACCAATTAATGAATTACTTGAAGGAGAAATTACTGTATAGATAGATATATGGTATTTATTCATTGCTATTGATGATCCTTTACTATCATATAGGAGCTTTTGCTTACCTTGAATGATGTGACAAAACTGACAGTAAAATGGGTGCCATCTTGGTAGACAACCTTGAGATACCAAGCATGAATGTCATTAATGATGCAATGCAAAGTGGCGAGCATGCTCTTATGCTTGCTGAATTCAAGCTGTCACTCAACTCCTACTTATCTGAGCTGGCCACTTCACCTGTTAGATCATTATCAGACATAATTGAGTTCAACAAGAAGCACCCCGTTGAGGTAAATATTGGTCACAGGAAGGATTTCATTTTCATACATAATTATCATGCGCATCTAATTTCCTATGTATTTCCGCTTGCACATATAAACATACGATTATATTGTATTATTGGTCACAGGAAAGGATGGCTGAATTTGGACAAGATTACCTTCTACAATCTGAAGCAACCAGTGGCATTGGTCCAACTGAGGAGCATGCCATTTTGAAACTGAACAAACTGTGTAAAAGAGGCCTTGAGAAAATAATGCAAGATAACCAATTGGACGCAATTGTAGCCCCAGGAGCATCTGCTCACAGCCTGCTTGCCATTGGCGGTTATCCGGCAATAACTGTTCCGGCTGGGTATGCTGCAAATGGCGTCCCTTTTGCCATCTGCTTCGGAGGGTTGAAAGGATCGGAGCCGAAGCTTATTGAGATATCATATTCATTTGAGCAGGCAACGAAAGTAAGGAAACCTCCGTCACTGCAGCATTCTGTCATTTGAATGTAACTACGGAGATGAATCATGTAATTTTTTTGGCAGTATTTTTGTTTAACTTTGAGGAAACATTTATTTTTGTTTGGCAGTATTTTTGTTTAACTTTGAATGTAACTACGAGCCTACCCCAACTTGCTTGGGATAAAAGGCTATGTTGTTGTTGTTGTTTGAATGTAACTACGGAGATGAATCATGTCATTTAGGGAAACACACATGTATTGAATGCTAAAACACTTTTGATGCAGTACCTTTAACCAAACTCTTTGAACTCAAGCATTTTGTACCTTGATCGTTCCTGGCATGTATGTACTTTACGATTTATGAAATACAGTCTTTTCGGGAAACAAGTAGTTCAAAAGAAAGATGGATTCAAGTGTCCTATATCCTGAGATCTGCATGAATAGAAGTCTGGGCGTCAAGGATACCCAGGCAGAATGGTTTTTTTCTTTATTAGGTATGCATCTGATGTTTGTGATAAAGGACAAGATGGAGTATTACTGCAACGTGATTCTATATCAAGTGATCAAAATCATTAGTTTCACAGCCACTCTTCTTAAGAAATTTATAAATTTACCTCGATCATTCTCTGGTTCCATGACAAGCAAGATTTACAGTCATTATCACATCTTATTCTTCTGCTTGTTTATTCACTCAACATGTTTTAGAGCCATTTGTGCTGTCCAGTCACTATTCAGTTTGAGAACTCAAACAGCATAGTGTGCTTATACTTCTCACCAGGCCGAACAACTACAGAGGGAAAATTAGGTTGGTTGATAGCATTAGGGAACCCCTGGGTTTCCAAGCATACTCCAGCATGCTTCTCATAGATAGCACCCCCTTTGCCACTGATGCCATTCACATAGTTGGCGGTGTAGAACTGCATGCCAGGTGCATCAGTCCAGAGATCTAGGGTCCGCAAGCTTGATGGATCTCTCAGCTTGGCCGCATGCTTCAGGCCATTCTTCTCATCGCCACAGTCCAGCACGTAGTTATGATCATACCCTCCAGGAACATCATTGATGCGCTCTCCAATCTTGTGCTCTGTTGTGAAATCAAAAGGAGTGCCGTTGATGGGCATTACCTCACCAGTGGGAATTGTGTTTTCATCAACCGGAGTGATGTGCTTCCCCCATATCTGTATTGAATGATTTAAGATGTCACCAGAGGCATGGCCTGCAAGGTTCCAATAGGTGTGCTGAGCCAGGCTTATAGGAGTTGCTTTGTTTTCTGGTGTAGCTTCCATGTCAAGTCTTAGTGTAGTAACTTCAGGAAGTGAGTATGTTGCCCGAATGGTTACATCCCCTGGATAGCCTGAGGGATGTTGAATTGGCCGAGTTATTTACGGTTTAGCATGGAACCTGCAATCAAAACAACAATGCTATACCTTCTTCACCATCCTTGCTGTGATGCTGAAAAGTTATTGATGGGCATTCACCATCCTTGTGCTCTATGACATCCCACACAACCTTATCAAATCCCTTCAACCCACCTGGCATTCACAATTGAGCAACACGATGAAAAGTTATAAGTATATCACATAAACACAAACCACAATGCAAACATTAATGTTGAGCACTGATGACTTGAAGGTGGTTTTATTCTTTTTCTCCAGACACATCAATTGAGAATTGACCATAGAATTCGTTCATCTAGTCATTTACAAAAGTCTACACAACCCCCTCACCTATTGCAACTCGACTACTTCACCCCCCCCCCCCCCCCCCCCCCCCCCAACCTATAAAACCAGTTATTTAACCCCCTCACCTTTGCAAAACCGTTCAAGTGGGGCCCACTTGTCAGTCGTCCACGTAAGCATCAAAGTCCACCTCAGCGCACCCACATGGCAAAACCACTATGCAAAACCACCATAGGGGGTTATTTGAACGGTTTTGCAAAGGTGAGGGGGTTAAATACCTGGTTTTAAGGTTTGGAGGGTGAAGTAGTCAAGTTGCAATGGGGGGGGGGGGGGGGGGGGGGGGGGGGTTATGTAGACTTTTTCCGTGTTAAAATTTTCTACAAAGAGTGCTGATGATAAAGATATGCATGCAAACAATGAAATTGTTACATATAGACAATGGTGTTCCATTAAAATCAGTCACTGATCTAATAAAGTCACACACACTCTGACTGAAACCATACCATGAAGGCTGTTAGGTCCATTGTTGACAGGCAATGAATACTCAACTTCGTTTAGTCTAAACTTCCCATCCTTGATCCTATTCGCAACTCGGCCAACTATGCAGCCAAAATAAGGTGACATGCCTTTCTGAAAAAAAGTAGAAAAAAATAAACTATCAACATTAGTCATTTGAATACCATTCGAAGTTCAAAACAATATAAATGAAAATTAACATAACATATTGTTCAGTAAATATCTCAATGATAACCATGCTTTGATTTTGGGTTATGGAATGATACTCAGCTGTGGTTTACAGAGTACAGACACAGCTCTAGATCTGTTTCGAATCAATAGACATGAACTGAACAGGTTCTGTACAGATACCTTTGGATGGAGCATCTTTAGGGGTGGTAACAAACACCCAAATATCTTTCAGGTTGCTTTGGTAACAAAGACCAAAACTACCATTGAGGTTGTTAACAAACACCAAAACTAATAACAGAAACATACAGATCTGCAACTTATTTATTTAAGGTATGATTCGTTGCTTCAATTAGAATTAGACCTTATGCATCATAGGAAAATATTCAGGGCAAACTACACTTTGGTGGAATCATGAAAACCTCTTAGAAAAACATACTTAAGAGTTTCCAAAAATTTGAAATGTTGTACATCCATAGTTCATCTATAGATGTACATTTCTACAAAATTTGAGATTCAAGCTCTTATTTAAAAATTCATACAAAAACAATAAGTTTCCTCGAAAGAGAAATTCCTAGGAATTTTATCTTAAACTACATATATATATGAAATTTGTTATTTTCGTTTGAATTTTTCTGGATTTAGTCTGAATCCCAAATTTTGTGACAATGTACATCTATAGATGCACTATGGATGTGCATCCTTTCAATATTTTTGACAACTCCCAAATATGATTTCCTACGGGTTTTCACAATTCCACCAAAGATGAGGTTTGCACTGAATATTTTCCCATACAACACAATCCAAGCCAACAGGAACATATGCAATGTCTTGTTGTTTTGGTTGTTTCGATTGCTCATATTAAGCTGCATGTAGTCACCTCCATGTGCTAGTAGATAACTTATGTTCTAGAAGAGGTGGGGGAGGTGAGGAGATTCCATTTTTTGTGTGCACCTTCAGCTTATCCAAATCTGCATGATCTAATATGATCAAAACTAACATACTTGGTAATGCAGCGTTAGACCTGCTTTGAGCATTGTGTAAGCAGTGGCGAAGCCAGAGCAAATTGAAGACTAGGAGAGGGGTGCGCTTGCCTTGTGGGTGCATAAAAGTATGTCATACGTGGTGCATCTATGGTGAATTTTAGTCCTAATCACTGTTTTTTAATTTTTTGTGGGGTGACTAAGGAGCTCCGCCCACGTGTGTAAGCCTGCATAAGAAGCTATGCAGGCAACTAAACATGTGTAAAGCTGCACTGCATTAGCCTGGATATAGGCTAATGCAGCCAAACAAACAGGCCCGAACAAACTAAAACACGGTCACTCAGCTTTTTCTGGAGGAAATTCCCTCAGTTCAAAGGCGGACTTGGTTAATTTCCCATCTTTGAGGACTCTAACAATGTGGAATTCATAGTCTGGATAGCCACCTAAGGCCTTGTTTGGATGTAGTCATATTCGCATCAATCCACATGTGTTGAGGTGGATCGGAGTGGAACTTGAACTAAATTCCACCCTAATCCATCCCAACACATGTGGATTGAAGTGAATTCAACAACATCCAAACAAGGCTTGGTGTCGCAGGAAGCTACCAATTTTCCATTGGAAGAGTTCTCCCTTGTCATTGTATCTGAAGCTGTACTGAAAAATATTTTTCGGACCAATTTGCCGCAATATCAGAGAAGCTGATAAAGTTCCAATTGTCCTTACAAGGCTTCTAAATACAAATCATAAATTGCTTCAATTTATTCAGGGAACATCGGTTCAACTCACTCAGGAGTCAAAAGTCAAAGGACACAACACCTGACGAGCAAACCAAGATTATAGAGTAGAGAATGGAGAGGATTATTCGGGGTGGTCTCTCACCACGTACGGGTCCAGGTCATCGAATCCGAGCACCACATCCGCGATACTCCCTGCGCCGATTTTAGCCAACAGGATGGGTTACCGGGGAATCGAAGAACCCAGAGGATGCGAAACAAAGAGAAAAGGGAGCGATGCGGACCTTGGGCGTCGGGGACGAGGAGGGAGGTGATGGTGGCGCCCCAGTTCGAGATCCTCGCGGTGATCTTGCCGTTGGAGAGCTCTAGGATCTTGGGCTCGGCCGCCATTAACGCCCGTTAGGGAGAGATTCGGCTCTGAGCTCGATTCGCTTGCTTGCGGTTGCGGGAGTTAAAAGGCCCTGTTCTCTTGTTACAGCTTATTTCAGCTTATTTTCTCTCACAAAATACTACTGAATCAGCTGAAACCAGTCGGCTTTTCCACCTGCCGAACCAATCCAAACGCACACACTTCCAGGTTTTATGATGAGCCCTCCTAGGCGTGGAATCTAGACGGTGACGGTCTTCAGTTACTGTTGCAGTGTTCTGTGAACAAATACAGTTGTAGGATGTACGGGCTTCGGTTAGTGTTATACTGTTCCGTGAACAATATCTCTTCGTGTTCGGTACCGTTTGGATCCACAGGATTCTAACAATCCGGATATAGAAAAAAAATCTCAAAATCTTAAAATCTAATCCAAACACTCTAGGATTCTAGAGGATTCCAGATATAGACAAAAAAAATCCATAAAACATTAGAGATTATTTTTATCTAGAATCTAGATTTTAGAATTCAATCCAACAGATAGTAAACTATGGCCCCGTTCGGTTGGGCTGATAAGCCGGCTGAAAAACACTGTTGGCTGATTTAATATGAGAGAAAAATATTATTTCGGCTGAAAAAACAAGCTGAAAAGTACGGATTATAAGCCGGATGAACAGGGCCTATGTCTGTTGCTTTTGTTCCGTATATATATGTTTGCCCATCTAAAAAATATATAGGTTTTTCTCGACACATTTCATCAATTCGAAATGAAGCTTTTGTTCTGTATATGTGTGTTGCCCATCTAAAAAGACACGGGGTTTTCTTGAAACATTTCATCAAATCAAAATAGACTATGTTTGCTTTTCTTCTATATCTTCAAATTTTTATATGAAACAAAAACTATGTTAATAAGGGAATCGGCAATTTACACCTCCCTAGAAAATGGCTGTGCTACTTGAACTTTTCTAGCTCCTTACAAAAGCAAGTTCTTTTTTATCTCAATTTCTGTAGACGCCTGACATCTTTCCCTCTTAAATGAGTTCAAGTAAATATTTGTTACTATATAATTTTCACTTCCCTACAAAATAACTGTACTACTTGAACTTTTGAATGCATTTTTTCCTTCGGTTTTTCCCTTCCGTCTATATCCATGGGCAGTCCACAACCATTCCATGCCAAACCAGATACAGAGGGCCTGTATTTGTTTGCATGTGGGGAGGTCGATGGACTGACAGCGAGTCTCCCGACATTGGGGGCTCAGTCAACCCCAAACAAGTGGGATCCCCTCCCTAGTGAAAGGGCTTGGGTCATCCTCCATACATTTGTAGGTGTGCATCGGTCACTTGGATGTCTTTGGTACATGACTTGTGGGCCATCCAATCCGTGAGAGATGGGTGCGAGTCGTCCAGAGAAAGCACAACACTCATCTAAGGGTTGGGAACAATTTAGAAGTGTCTTTCCTCATATTCACTAGGATAGAGGGCAATGGGGCCCACCAATGGGGTTGGCTGACCCCACCTAGGGTCACTTGACCCTATGGGTTGCCCTACCTTGCTCCAATTTGCTTCCTGCAGAGATGCAACTCCAATACAAGTGAAACTTTGTTTTTGAGACAAAATATGCCCATGAAATGATCATTTCTTTTTATTACGAGACATGTTGATGATGTTTTAATGGTGTAAAAACATATCATTTTTACCATCAACACTATGCTTAAAAGTGGCACCAAGTACCCATATTTATAGGTCTTAGGAATGGAGGTGGACTGGCACTTGGGGTCGGGCAACCCCATATAGGGCCAGTCGACCCACCAATACTACTGCCACGTCGTTCAACGGCTCTGGTGATCTCCAAATGGTGATTGGGGGTTACTTGAGACGATTTGAAGCCAGTTACTCTTTCAAGTGTATGACAATGGGCTCTTGAATCCATGGGTGAGATCATGGTGAGCATTGTATCCAACCGACATTGATCAACGTGCAACAATGATCAAAAGTGGTTTTATCTATATCTATCGAGGTTGAAAAGGCCAGGTGCTCTAGACCAGGTTGGCGACCCAGGGAGGGGTTGGGCAGCCCCCTATTGGACCCCTGGTCTTCCATCTTGGCTCATCTGTACCTCTTATCTCCCTATAGTCACAAATGGGTCGAAAGTTGTGGAAATAGTTATTGTGTGTTGGCGATGCTTAACTCACATTTTTAACCGCCAACTATCATATAACAACTACTAAAATAAACACCAAGCTTAGACATAGGGCTTTAGAACTCACAATTTCCACAAGTTTTGGTGTTTGGCCATTTGCAGGAGGGCATTCATGGAATAAATGGAAAATACATTCAAAATGCGCAAAGAAACAAAGCGTAACACGGTATTGCGCAAAGCAAAAGAGCCCAAAGGGAGAAGGCCCACTTACCAGTAGAATCAGGGCCTAAAAGAGAGGAGAACAAGGACAAAACCAAATCAAATCACTCCTTCTCAGCGAAAGCACTACATAGGCCCACTCTAGAAGCCCAAAGGAAGTCACCCATCGAAGATGGGCCAATTTGGCCCTAGTTGGGGGGGTCGACCCTAGGGGGTGGACGACCCACCACTGGCTCTGATCGGCCCGAACTTTGGTTGGTTGGTTCCCGCCGCCTCACCAACGTCAGTTGCATGTGTGTTCACGAAGGATTCGTCCGGAGGATGACGGTTTGCTCAAGATAGAAAAGACATGGACATGCAAGGAAGCACAACTCCACTCCATCTCCATCATCCATCTTATGACAGTTTGATCCAAAGGCTGAGGTGAAGAGGCACACGAAGCGCTTACATGGCACATCAAGAGGCCTCCATTCCTCCTCTCAACCTATAAATACCCCCTCACTCCCTCTCATTCACAACAACACACAAGAGAAGAGCACTCCATCTTTGAGCTTCACTCCAAGGGCTTAGGCCCTAGATAGCTAGTAGAGTAGTAAGGGAGAGATGTGAGGGACAGCTCGAGGAAGCGCCGGACTTGTCGGTGTCTTCCCAACTTGTACCTCGATGAGCACCTTTACTTCAACGGGTTCTCCCGCTAAGTGAGTGTTCGTGGTTCCTTTGGCTACAAGTCTTTTGATTAGTTAATCTTTACTCATACTTGTTTGCAGATTCATCGTCCGTCCCCATGGTGGATACTCTAGTAGAAGGGCCCTGATAAAGACGGATAACCCTTGCTAGTGCACTAGAGTAGTAATCGATATCATAAACATGGTGTCTAGGTTGGAGGTTACCTTCGTTTGTCTCATTCCCCACGATTGAGGGATAGGCGGCAGGTGGTGATAGCTATGTCCGTCCCTTGTAATCCCCCACGTCTAGGTTTGACGTAGAGCTACAGGCCGGCCTCGCTTGGCAGACCAGGTGTGATCCGGTGCCCGAAGTAAGCAAGTAGAAGTAGAGTTTATCTGTCCTTAGACCCTATTACCATAGGAATCCTTCTCTACCCTTTCTAACTCTACCCTTGTGTTGTCCTTGGACGAATTAGCTAGAAGAGTACCTCCATTCCCTGTGGAAAATACGATACCCTAAATACTTCTGGGTGAAGTGCTACAACAGTACTTTCGTGCGCTTGCGGATTATTTCTGTTTGTGTTAAGAAATACCAACACTGTGTTAAGCCCTATGACTATAGTTGTTATCAATTTAATCTCTAATTGGAACATTGTTGATGATATGAAATGTTGCATTAATGATCGTCAATAATCGGACCATCCGGTCCATCTTACTTCTAGAACTAGCTATTACAATGCCCCTGCCAATCGTCAGGTGCTTAGCTTATCTTCACCATTGGATTGTCCAATCCTTTCAACTTGATTTGGGTCCAAGCTCAGCAGTTTTTGTCAATTGTCAGGCTACCTGGATTTTATGGTACTTAGTTGTATTCATTGTTGGACCATCTAGTCAGTTCATCCACATAGTTCCCTCAGCTCTTCCTCTAAGCCCATTTATAGAGGGTTAAAGCCTTAAAAGGTGGAGAAAGATGGTGTAGTTGTGTGGGTGAGGTGAATGCATTCCATGATGGTGAATTGTTTTTTTTTGGGTGGTAGAGTATAAAGAGGGCAAGCATTGTAGGTGAGCTTGAGCTCGAATGCTCATGGTAAGGAAGATGACAAGGCACTGACTAGTGGGGTAGATGGACAAACAGATAGATACGTAGACACACAGATGCACGCCAATAAACTAGTACAAAAAACGGTTTTTGCTGGCGCTTGGATTTTTTCACAAGCGGTTCATAAAGAGCTGGCACAAGTAGAAAAGGATGTGTGGGGCCACTGCTATGAACCGCCAGTGTAGATACACTTTACATTGACGGTATCCTAAAGAAAACTGCATGTGCAAATATAGGATATACACTGTGTTAGTGTAAATTGATTTTGCACTAACTATTATCTTAATTGACCACCAATATAAATCATATATTTACATTGGTGGGTTTTAAGTGTATCGCCAATGTATAAATGTTATACTAGTCGTTTTCTCTCTATAAACCCCGACCAGAACTGTATAGACCGAGCTACCTTCCATTATTGGTGTCCTTGGAGGTCTAAAAGTTGCCAAATACAAGGGGAGAGGTTTTGATCTTTATTTCTTTGAAGTAGGTTGCTCAAGAAGGTTAGTTAATACATATCCTACATCTTTTTGGATGAATCCTTCACTCCTTCGTGGCCTAATTAGATTTAGGTTTTCATGGTTTGTGTATGGAGAGAGAAAGCATTGGTTATTCTAGCTACCACTATATTAAACAAAGTCTATGTCCTAAATTTTTTGTTTAGGTGGGTCAACATGTTTCTTCCATTATATATATAGCCACCTTGATTTTACGATAATGTTTATATTGATTTACGATACATGTATTACTATAGTTAATGATGATACTTACCATAATGTTATAGTAAATCACTTAGGATAGAGTTACAGTAATCTCATAAATTAGTATAGTAGTTATTGTAACTCAAAGTGGCCATATCATTAATCATTAATTTCATAATTTATGGATCCATACATACATAAATAATATAATGGGAAATAGTGTCATCTGGATCTAGATGGTGAATTTGTTCATTAAAGTATATTATTTAGTTATTCATACCTATTTAAATTATGCATTAATGATTGTAATGTTTGTTCAAATTATTAAAATAAGTAGATTGGCATGCATATTTCTAGGAAAAAAATAATTGCTTAATTGTCTGAAATAACATTCTCTAAATCTAGATTTAAGTGATATTTTGTTTATTTAAATAGATGGTGATTTAGTTATTCATAGCAATAAGCAAGAGAAGTCTATTCAAGTGATTACAATAAGAAATTGACATGCATATTTCTAAGAAAAATAGTTTAAAAAATTCATACATATACATTATTGTCATTTTTGTTTGATTTAATTAAATACTCATACCAATATGCTTTTACACTTCAAGATGAAAAAGTCATGGATGTACAATTTATCAAAACTTGATCATCACCGGTTGAAGGTTCATAGGTTTATTGATGCCGGGAAGTGGCATACGTGGAGAAGACAATGCGCATATATTATTATTTGTGCATCGACCACAAAAATGTTGTTGTATTTGCCAACACTAACATAGAACATATTATTTCTCATTTGGTTGCCGAAGTTTCATGAAGACATGATTGGACCAAACATGCATGGAGAGGGTAGTTCCGACATCTATGAAATTGGCAACCCAGCCAACACCAATTTCGAAGGATCTAATATATGCATGCCGAGGGACCCCAATATAGGGACCAAATATGGTTGTCGAGAAACAACACCACTACTCCCAAATAGATCTTGTTAGGCTATCCGCACTCATCATCCTCTATATTCATCCTCTAAAAGAAATATTCTGTCCTAGTCACCACAAAATATACAGTTTTTTCGCATCCATCCATCCTCTATATCATCCTCTATCTACTGTGGGGCTCACTTGTCACTTTATCTAAATATATCCATGTGACATCTTGTTTTGAAGTATTTATTGAAACGAATTTAATGGTGCAATCGGAATTTAATTTAGTTTTTTGGTTTGTGAGTTATAACATTTTTTTGTTAAAAAAACAGTGGGGCCCACACTCTCTCTCTCTCCTCACTCCTCTCTCCTGCTGTCTCTTGCATGCATGTAGCGGAGGCCGCTACCTCCTGTAAGTATACCGGATGACCGGCCGATCGACTGCGTAGCGAACGATTTACCGTAGACAGGTGCAGATAATTTCCGGTATCGGCATCCTCCAGTAAGTTTTAGCGTACATGAGTGCAGCCAGTCTTATGCTGGACGTTGCTGATGATTCCTTTGGTGGCAAAGGTGAAGGTGATGATTACCATGTCGACGAAAATGATTAAAGCGGAATTCTTTCGTGGTACTGTTGCAACATTAATTGGAGGCATCAATGTTCTTTGCAAAAGGTATGGAGCTCTTGAAGATGGTAACAAAGGGCTCTAACACCCCGTTTGGATGTATGAAATAGGCATAGAATTCAGGAATTGGTATTGTGCCACCCGAATGCATTTTTACTGGCCTTTCACGCTGGCATTTCATGAAACAGTCTATAAAATGCAAAAAGTACCTGCCAGTAAAAATCATTTATGTACTAGCGGATTAATATTGTAGTTAACAAAATCTAACAAAAACATTTTTGCATATATTATTTAAGGCACACAGTAGCTCCGATTCTAGATGTTGTTGCCTCGCAGTGAGGACCAAAAAAAGAAACTGATTTGAGGTTGCATTGTGGTTGAGATGATGGCATTGCAACTCTTTGCATCATATGGATGATATTTTTCTATTAGGATTAATAATTGTTTTAAAATGGTAAGCTCAGAGTCTTTTGTTTCTTGGTTGTGCTAGAGTAGGATTTTTCTTTGAAGTGGAGAAGCCGAAGACATTAAAAAAAAGTCAATTTTATTGTAAAAAGTTTTAGAAAACATTCAGATGTTGTTATAGCTGTTCTTATCTTCTTGCAATTTATTACAACAAATACCTAGTTTTCCCTTCCTTTCTTGGACCACTACGTTTTTTTTGCTTGAGTTTTTGTAAAAACCTTTTCGTTTCCATCCTTGAATCCTTTATGACACAGTTTCAGTCCATGATATCTTATACGTATGGCAGAACGAAATACAGTGCTTTTATTATGGGATTTGGATCTGAATTATTTGGATTAAGTTAATAAAAAGCATAAAGCTGAAATTTTCTAAAGCCAACTCATACCATCATCCACCGAGGACCAGTAAATTGTCAACTACCTTTAAGTAAGATGGTGGCCATTGCTTTACTGAAAAAAAAATCACCATATAGAATTATTGCAAGTGCTCTACTGAAGGCATAGCCGCACAGGTAACCATCCTGAACAGATAATTATTGAAGCTGCTTCACCACATGCAACAATTAAACGGTATTAGATATCTTCTTTGTGGACAAAATAAACTATGGAGAATCTTACACGTTTCATTTGTGCCTACACGAAAAGGTGAAAAATACAAATGATGGCTATCTGAGGCGATTCTGTGAGAACTTTCAAAAAAGTTTCTATTGTGCTCCACTAAAAGATTATCTTGTAATTTGAAATGCCTTGGCCGTGTATGTTTGTGTTTTGACCTACTTAACTAGGCCTACATTAATTTAAGAACTCTGCTTTACTTAGCCCTAGAGTCACCTGTGGGTTAGTTGAAATAAAGCATATCTTTTTACTCTACCTAATATGAAAGAGTCCATGGGATTCACTCTTGTCCTGTGACCCAACAGCATGTTAAATACATTATTATTGAAACTCTAGGGTCTTTAATAAGCCAGATGCTTCCACACACACCTTTCTGGCTACATCTTTAGATGCTGTTGAAATCCTCCCACCCTTGACAAATCACTGTGAAAGGTAGCTGAGGATTGTCCAAGGAAATAGGAGTTTGATGGAAAAACATAAAAATGAGCGAGCTTATCTTGAAAAAAAAGACCATTTTGTTAGTTCATGAAAAAGATATCTAGAAAAGATCTCTGTTTGATAACGAGGACTAATTGTTAATGGCTAAAATAGTCCTAACCGATCCAAACAGGACGGCTAATATGTAAAATAGTCCAAGTGATCTAAACAGAGGGTTAATATGTAGACTAAAATTAGCCAAAGCTTTTAGCTTGCTGTTAGCCTATTAGCCAAGTATAACTAGCTAACAAGAGCTAATAGTTTATTGCTGGATGTATGCCCCTATTAGCTATGACCTAAACACACAATCGCTAATAATTAGTTGACTACTTAGCTAACTACTCTCTCTTATCTCTTGCTAATAATTAACCTTGGTAATAATTAACCTTGGTTGATCAAACAGGCCCAAGCTAAAATATACTCTCTCC
The DNA here is from genome assembly GCA_038087645.1 of Saccharum hybrid cultivar R570. NCBI lineage: Eukaryota > Viridiplantae > Streptophyta > Magnoliopsida > Poales > Poaceae > Saccharum > Saccharum hybrid cultivar. The sequence goes on from JAQSUU010000038.1 coordinate 10,385,289, forward strand.
ATCCTGAAAAGAGTGGACATCTCACTTTTCAACGAGTCAACCAAACTCAAATTTGACTAAATCTATATAACTAATATTAAAGAGGTAAAATTTCTCTTCACTCATTTGTTTTCATCCATCTCCCCCTAACTTTTTGAAAAGTGGAGAGTTTCTTCCGTCCCATTTTTTTACTTTCCAAACCACAATCATGCCCTCCATGTCGCATTTGTGTGACCGATACATATGGTCTGTTCTCATACAAGTTAGAACAATTCGCATCTAGCGATGATACAGAATCCATCCCTATATGTATTACCGTATTGGTTCCGTTACAACGCACGGACACTTTTGCCAGTACATAAAAAATAATAATGTTTATGATACCAAATAAGTACTGTTAGATTAGTTATGCAATATATTTATAAACATTTATACTATTTTCTATAAATATAGATGGATTTAAATTTGTTGGATCCTTATGATAGAAGATGTGCACTTTTTGTGGGATGGAGGGATTATTACGACACAGACTAGACCTAATTGAGTTCCCTTAGGTCTTCTACCGTGGTCAGTACGGTGTGAGCCCATCAGTATCTTGATTAGAAGAAGTGTAATCACCGGATGCATTTTAAGTTCTGTATCTCATTCTCTAATGTATGTAGTCTAGTTAGACTGATCTTAATAACTCTACACCGAACCTCATATACGAATGGCTTTCGTCAGTGTTCTTCTTTGAAAACTGTATGGGCTAGCTCTTTCCAGTATTTGCCCATCTGATTCACCACTGCCATGTGCACTTTTCACTATATTCCAACATGAATTGAACTTCGCAAGTCAGGGTGGATACTTATTCCAATGGCATAGCGTCACTGACCTCTTATGTAACACCCAAAAATTCTAAACTTTAGAAATAAGGAATTTCAAATAATTTAGATAGCGATTAATGGGGAATTAAATTTTTTAAAAAAATTATTATTTGGTGATGCATTCATGCTGTTGCATTTATTTTATTTTGTGGCGTGGACTTTATTTTATTTTGATTTGGATTTGAAAAATTCTATTTGGAATAGTTTGGTAAATAAGCAAATAAAGAAAAGAAAGAAGAAAAAAAAAGAAAACCGCTTACCTTCTTACCTGGCAGCCGACCGCCTGGCCCGATGGCCTGCTCTCCCGAGCCGGCGCAGTGGGCCGCTGCCCCGTTTTCCTCCGCGCCTGCGACCGCGTGGGCCGGCCCAGCAGACGAGCAGCCGAGCCAGCCCGAGCCAGCAGTCGCGCCTTCCCTCTCTTCTTGGTCGCTGACCGGTGGGGCCCGGTTGTCGGTCGTCTTCCTCCTCCCGTGTTCGAGCTGGACTCCGAACCGGAGTACCACTGACCGTCCTTCTCGCGATTTCCGGGAAATCTTACCCGAACACGGCAACTTGAAGCTATAAATAGGTCGTATAGGTCTTCTAGTTCCCATTTTTCATCTAAACCGTGAACTTCACCACGAGAAAACGAGGTCTAGGGCTTGAGGTAGTTGGAGCATGGCGGTTGTTCGTGGGAGGAGCTCTCGGGTGGATTTGAGGCCGTATTCTTCGCATGGGTGAGACCGCATCCTTCTTCTCTATCATCCTATGCTTTTCTTTTGGGAGGATATGTTTCAAATCGCGTTTTTGAAGTTCACCGTTGGTGCGGTAATGGCGCCACCGTCCCCTTGTTGCCGCGCGTCGTATTCGGTCTATCGTAGCTAGTTCTTAATGCCTAGATGAGTTCGCATGGAGTTTCTCTTCCGTTTGGATCAAGTTCCAGGTCGATTGGTGGTCTAGTTAGGGAGAACCGCCATCTCCGGCGAGGTGGAGCACGCCGGCCATGGTGGCCGCCGGCCGGACCTGGGGAAGAGGGATTGGATCTTCTCTGTGAGGTCGAGGATGAATGGCAGCCGTCCGATTTTGAATCAATGGCCGAGATTAGAAGATACCCCTTCGCGGGGTAAGCTTCATAAAGAGCCCCTGGAATTTTACTTAATAGAACCCGCCGTCCCTAGGCGTAAACCCTGAAAGCCGTTTTCGTGTTTTGAAAGCGTATTTTCTACCGGTTTATTCAAAAATACGTTTTCAGGAAATTACAGTTTTGCCACTAGAATTGTTTTGGTCATAAAATCTTCGTTTTAACTCCGATTTGATCCGTTCAAGTTGTGTTAGGTTCGTATTTGCGAGCTCTACATGTTAGTGTAGCTGTACAGTAGGTTTGAAAGATTTAATTTTTGAGTTTATATTAAAGTAATTATTTATCTATAGGAAATCTTAGAAAATTCATAACTTTCACGTTTTAAATCCGAATTTCGTGATCTTTACATCTGTGTGATCGTAGTAACGTGTAGAAGAGTTTTACAAACTTTTTATATTGTTTTGCTACTGTTGGTGTACTATTTTAATTATGTCTATTTGTTTGCTTAGTGTATGGTTGCTCGGATGATTGTGTGTTGGTGCTTGATGATCGAGTATAGACGGTGAGCAATTTCTTGACGATCAGGAGTATTATTTTGAGCCAGACCAGCAGTATCATCAGGAAAGCTTTGATTAAGGCAAGTATAACATGGGACCATCCTTGTTACCTATTCACTGAAATTATTATACATATGCATGTGTTTTCCTTGACAACCATAGAGATTATAACTTAGCTATTGATATCTTATTTCTTTGTCACCTATGGGTTATGCATTTGGGTAGCTACTGCTAGCGCTTAATTATGAACAATGATCTTGTAATTTGACTAATGGATTATGCAATCAACCAATTAAGATGATGTTATTTCTGTTGAAAGGGGGCTAGAGCATGTGGGTTATTTTGATGCTCTAGTTACTCTCCGTGAGGACTTACCTGTAAATGATAACCGGGACATACAGTACAGCTGTGAGGGCTATATGGCTCTGGCTCTAGTTGTTCAAGAGACCTTTTCTAGCTTGTTAGAGGTTACCTTAAATGGCGTAAGAATGGCTTGCCACGTTGGGTGTAGTGCGAGCCCCTGGCCTAGTGTATATAGGCTGCGGTTGTTGTGCCACAGGGAAGGGGGGTTCTACATCTGCCTGCCGAGTGAATCTAATAGCCCTAACTTGTTAGACGAACTTTTGAATGGCTTTATATGGTCTTTGATGTTTTGGGCCTTGCAAACCCATGCATTTGGAAATCATGACTCACAGTGAAAGTGTACACCTCTGCGCAGAGTTAAAAACTGGTATACTAGCCGTGCTCACGGATACAAGCGGCCTTGGAGATTCTTACAGAATAGTTGATCACCATTGTTATATCATGCTTAATTATTGTTGATTATTATTATGCTTATGTTAATGCTATTCATTATCCTTATTACAATTGATCATTGATTCATTAATGGGATTTGGATTACCTTGATGCTACTCAATTGCTAATTATATGATGATTAAAAGCTAAACGCAGTTAAACAGTGTCTAGCCTTTTTGAGCCTCATGAACCCTATGTTATACTTGTTGAGTTCGACATGGACTCATTCTTGCTATTTCCCCCACACTCCAGTGTGTAATAAGATGCTACTCGGAAAAAGGACAAAGGTGTAGTGGAGTTTCCAGAAGACTAGTAGAAGTGCTAGGCATATGTTACCCCCAGTCAGCCGTCCCTGAGAAGAATGGAGCCTGAAGTTTAGTCACCGTTCTGCGATACTCTGATGTAAGTGTTAATATAGCTATGTATACGTTATATAATAACATTGTTTCTGATACTTTTTCATTCTGGCATATGTGTGGACTTCCTGGGCACACATATGATTAGCCTGGTTTTATTCTTTAGAAAACCGGGGTGTGACAGAGTGATATCAGAGCGGTGTTGACTGTAGGACGTATGCCAAGTAGCACTGGACGTATTCTAAAACTTATTTTACGATAAAACTGTTTTGTCATCCCTTGACTCATTGATTTTGACTATTCCTCTTCCTTGTCTTGTTGTATCCTCTCCTTGATAGCTTCTTTTGAGCTAATATTTCTTACTCCCTTGGATTTTGTTTTATGTTGTTTTTACTAAAAGTTTTCTGATCTTACCTGGTTCAAAGATTCGATGGCTTTTCATCATCCATATTTTTCTTAGGATGACCACCATTATTGAAGAAGCACGTGTAGTACCGATGATGTGATGTGTGCTTGTTTTGCTTGATGTGTTGCTTGTGTGTTGTTCTTGTTCTCGTGTTTCAAAGGTAGGCCGGAAGGTATAAGTCTTGAGAAGTAGTTCGATCTTTGTTAAGTGGGGTAGCATCTGCTATCAACAACAGCAAGTCCTAAATATCTCAAGCGACAAGGCATGAGGAGGCATGAAGAACTAAAGATCAAACCTTATCTTTCTTGTCATCTTTTGGCTATCCTCGATCCATGTCTTATATCTCATCAACACAAAGCAAAGAAGCATGAAGACTTGAAGATTAGTGTTATCTATCTCTCTAGTGTCTTTGAATCTCGTTTCTACCTTATCCTGTTTTTTTTATAGCAGTCTGTCTTCCTTAGCTTATATCTCTATTTTTGGATGCCCAAAAATCATGGATAAATTCTGGACAACAGTAGACTTCAATATCTTTCTCTGACCGTAAGAACCACCCTGATATCTATTATGGTTTGGGATTTATGAAAATCACAAGGCGACGCATCTATGCTGTCAGCAATCTGGAATAGTTTCTGTTGTGCACAGTTTTCGACTACCTTAACTGCAGAATCTGGAGAAGAATTCTATAAGGAAGTTGTAGTAAATTTGATAAGCTTTCCAACGGTATAAGCTACAACATCATTGGATTCGTAGAACTCGAATTATAACTGTATTTCTGCACTGTCATTTTTTCTGCTCGCGAGGAAGTGCAGGTTACTTGTTCTTGGATATGCTCATGAGTCTCTTTGAGATGATAGAAGGACATGATGGTAGTTATCACTCAGAAACATGCAATCTAACAATTGGTGTTCTCCAATTGATCTCTTCTTAAGGGGGTTTGCCAAACTAAAAAAAACGATACAAGATGGAGGATTTATACGTTATATTTCGTCACCTGGAAGCATCAGCTAGCTACATGGTTGTAAAGTCACTATCGAGCGCAGGTATTTTTTTTTAGGGTTGGTAACCTGTTAGAACATCTATAAGAATCATAAGGGTCTAAAGGAGACATTTATAAAGTTGGTTATGAGCTTGTGGCATCATCATTGCATAAGAGTTGCTGAAGGAAAAAGAACTTAAGGAGCAAGCTTATAAGGAGATTGACCAATTAAGGGCGGAGTTAGGTCGTCCCCAAGATTTATTAGAAGCTTAACTAGGAAATAGGAAAAATCCCTATGTAATAAGAACGATAGTAGTTGCGAGTCAATTTTAAGTTGGATTGTTTTGAGAGTCAGTTTGTGGTGTGAACAATTGTGTGATTGATGGATTGTTAATGTGATAATGTGTGATTTGGATCTTTGTAATGTGTGCTGGAGTTTTGTAGACAGGCCTACAAGTTCCATGGTTAAGAATATTAAGTTTGATCAAAATATGTTAGTTGGTTATGAGGTGAACATAGTTCTGTCCTTTGCTGATTTTTAGGTCAGTCTGGGATGTTTTAAGAAATAACTTAAAATACATTAATGGGAAATTTAGGAAATTATACTGAGAATAATTAGACTTCTATATCTTTCCAACCCCGCAAGAATTATTTTAATATCTATTAAGAGCTAAGAGATATATCTATTTCAAGTTGGAGTTACTGCACAGTCTAGAATTCTGAAACAGTTTCGGTTAAGTTCAGTTTTTGGCCAATTATTTGACAGATTCAGAAAAAGTGTTGCGAATAAAAGTTGTAGATAATTTTGTAAGCTTTCCAACCATGTAAAGATCATCTGAATTGGACGTCTGTAGCTCGAGATATGACAGTTTTACTGAGTTACTGAAATTGGAATTTGCACAGAGAAATCAGATTTTGCTTATCTATTGAATTGGAAACCACCTATTGATGTTAGCGAGATTCGTAGTTTCTTGGGATTAGCTGGATATTACAGACGGTTCATTGAAGGGTTTTCTAAACTTGCTAAACCTATGACATCTCTATTAGAGAAGAATGCCAAGTTTGTGTGGTCGGATAAATGTCAAGCTAGTTTTGAGGAATTGAAGAAGAGGTTGACTACAGCGCCTGTTTTCGTTTTGCCAGATTTGAGTAAGAAGTTTTCTATTTATTGTGATGCTTCTCGTCAAGGTTTGGGATGTGTTCTTATGCAAGAAGGCAGAGTTGTGGCTTATGCATCTAGGCAGTTGAGAAAGCATGAGTTGAATTATCCTACACATGATTTGGAGTTAGCAACTGTAGTTCATGCTTTAAAGATTTAGAGACATTATTTGATTGGACATAAGAGTGATATATACACTGATCATAAGAGTTTGAAGTATATTTTCACTCAGTCAGATCTGAATTTGAGGCAACGCAGATAGTTAGAGTTGATTAAGGATTATGATATTGAGATACACTATCATCCTGGTAAGGCTAATAAAGTAGCTGATGCTCTTAGTAGGAAAAGTTATGCCAATGAGATACGGACGTTGTCTATGACTAGTGAGTTATGTGCTGAAATTGAATATTTGAATTTAGGAATTGTTACTAATACAATGAAATTAGTGATAGAGCCTACTTTAGAGTAAGAAATTTACAAGGGTCAGTTGAAGGATGAGAAACTGAAGAAGATAGCAGAAGATATAGTGATTGGTAAGTCACCAGGGTTTTCGAATGGATGATAATGGGATTTTGTGGTTTGGAAAGAGGCTGTGTGTATCTGAGGATCAAGCTGTTCGACAGGCAATTCTTAGCGAAGCTCATGAGTCAGCTTATTCCATTCATCCTAGTAGTACTAAGATGTATTTGGATCTTAAACAGAAATATTGGTGGGTTGGATTAAAGCGAGATATGGCTGAGTATGTGGCATTGTGTGACACTTGTCAGAGGGTGAAAGCAGAGCATCAGTGACCTGCTGGATTGTGCAACCAATGAAGATTCCTGAAATGGAAGTGGGAGGAAGTTGGTATGGACTTTTTAGTAGGGTTACCGCGTACTCAGAGAGGTTATGATTCTATTTGGGTGATAGTGGATAGATTGACTAAAGTTGCTTATTTTATACCAGTTAAGACTACTTACCATGGACCAAAATTAGCAGAGTTGTATATGGAGAGAATAGTTTGTTTGCATGGAGTACCAAAGAAGATTGTATCTGATCGAGGATCGCAGTTTACGTCGCACTTTTGAAAAGCTGTGCATGAATCATTGGGAACAAAATTGAATTTTAGTACAGCATATCATCCACAGACAGATGGACAGACTGAAAGGACCAACCAGGTATTAGAGGATATGTTGAGAGCTTGTGCATTGCAATATGGAATTAGTTGGGATAAGAGTTTGCCTTATGCAGAATTTTCTTACAATAATAGTTATCAACAGAGTCTTAAGATGGCACCGTTTGAAGCTTTGTATGGACGTAAGTGTAGAACTCCATTGTTTTGGGATCAGACAGGTGAATCTCAGGTGTTTGGTACAGATGTTCTTAGAAACGCAGAAGATCAAGTGCGAGTGATTCGTGAGAATTTGAGGGGTAGCGCAGTCTCGTCAGAAGAGTTATGCTGATAATAGGAGAAGAGATCTAGTTTTTTTAGGTAGGTGATTATGTCTATTTGAAGGTGTCACCTATGAGAAGTGTGAAGAGGTTTAACATGAAAGGTAAACTAGCACCAAGGTATGTTGGACCATTTAAAGTTATTACTAGACGTGGGGAAGTTGCTTATCAATTAGAGTTGCCTGAAAATTTATCTGGAGTGCATGATGTGTTCCATGTTTCACAACTTAAGAAGTGTTTACAGGTGCCTGAGGAGCAGATACCTTTAGAAGAGTTGACTGTTAAGGAGGATCTTACATATGAAGAGTTTCCGATCAAGATTTTAGAGACTGCTGAGAGAGTTACTTGAAGTCGAGTTATTAAGATGTGTAAAGTACAGTGGAATCGATATTCAGAGGCAGAGGCAACTTGGGAAAGAGAGGATGAATTGAGGAAATCATATCCGCAGTTATTTGAGTAAGCAGTCCGAATCTCGGGACGAGATTCATTTTAAGGGGGGTAGAACTTGTAACACCCAAAAATTCTAAACTTTAGAAATAAGGAATTTCAAATAATTTAGATAGCGATTAATGGGGAATTAAATTTTTTTTAAAAAATTATTATTTGGTGATGCATTCATGCTGTTGCATTTATTTTATTTTGTGGTGTGGACTTTATTTTATTTTGATTTGGATTTGAAAAATTCTATTTGGAATAGTTTGGTAAATAAGCAAATAAAGAAAAGAAAGAAGAAAAAAAAGAAAACCGCTTACCTTCTTACCTGGCAGCCGACCGCCTGGCCCGATGGCCTGCTCTCCCGAGCCGGTGCAGTGGGCCGCTGCCCCGTTTTCCTCCGCGCCTGCGACCGTGTGGGCCGGCCCAGCAGACGAGCAGCCGAGCCAGCCCGAGCCAGCAGTCGCGCCTTCCCTCTCTTCTTGGTCGCTGACCGGTGGGGCCCGGTTGTCGGTCGTCTTCCTCCTCCCGTGTTCGAGCTGGACTCCGAACCGGAGTACCACAGACCGTCCTTCTCGCGATTTCCGGGAAATCTTACCCGAACACGGCAACTTGAAGCTATAAATAGGTCGCATAGGTCTTCTAGTTCCCGTTTTTCATCTAAACCGTGAACTTCACCACGAGAAAACGAGGTCTAGGGCTTGAGGTAGTTGGAGCATGGCGGTTGTTCGTGGGAGGAGCTCTCGGGTGGATTTGAGGCCGTATTCTTCGCATGGGTGAGACCGCATCCTTCTTCTCTATCATCCTATGCTTTTCTTTTGGGAGGAGATGTTTCAAATCGCGTTTTTGAAGTTCACCGTTGGTGCGGTAATGGCGCCACCGTCCCCTTATTGCCGCGCGTCGTATTCGGTCTATCGTAGCTAGTTCTTAATGCCTAGATGAGTTTGCATGGAGTTTCTCTTCCGTTTGGATCAAGTTCCAGGTCGATTGGTGGTCTAGTTAGGGAGAACCACCATCTCCGGCGAGGTGGAGCACGCCGGCCATGGTGGCCGCCGGTCGGACCTGGGGAAGAGGGATTGGATCTTCTCTGTGAGGTCGAGGATGAATGGCAGCCGTCCGATTTTGAATCAATGGCCGAGATTAGAAGATACCCCTTCGCGGGGTAAACTTCATAAAGAGCCCCTGGAATTTTACTTAATAGAACCCGCCGTCCCTAGGCGTAAACCCTGAAAGCCGTTTTCGTGTTTTGAAAGCGTATTTTCTACCGGTTTATTCAAAAATACGTTTTCAGGAAATTACAGTTTTGCCACTAGAATTGTTTTGGTCATAAAATCTTCGTTTTAACTCCGATTTGATCCGTTCAAGTTGCGTTAGGTTCGTATTTGTGAGCTCTACATGTTAGTGTAGCTGTACAGTAGGTTTGAAAGATTTAATTTTCGAGTTTATATTAAAGTAATTATTTATCTATAGGAAATCTTAGAAAATTCATAACTTTCACGTTTTAAATCCGAATTTCGTGATCTTTACATCTGTGTGATCGTAGTAACGTGTAGAAGAGTTTTACAAACTTTTTATATTGTTTTTCTACTGTTGGTGTACTGTTTTAATTATGTCTATTTGTTTGCTTAGTGTATGGTTGCTCGGATGATTGTGTGTTGGTGCTTGATGATCGAGTATAGACGGTGAGCAATTTCTTGACGATCAGGAGTATTATTTTGAGCCAGACCAGCAGTATCATCAGGAAAGCTTTGATTAAGGCAAGTATAACATGGGACCATCCTTGTTACCTATTCACTGAAATTATTATACATATGCATGTGTTTTCCTTGACAACCATAGAGATTATAACTTAGCTATTGATATCTTGTTTCTTTGTCACCTATGGGTTATGCATTTGGGTAGCTACTGCTAGCGCTTAATTATGAACAATGATCTTGTAATTTGACTAATAGATTATGCAATCAACCAATTAAGATGATGTTATTTCTGTTGAAAGGGGGCTAGAGCATGTGGGTTATTTTGATGCTCTAGTTACTCTCCGTAAGGACTTACCTGTAAGTGATAACCGGGACATACTGTCGGTGTTCGGACCGAGGGGGGTCCTAAACCAACGAGTAAATGCTGCGTGACTCTTTCCTGGATGGTGATGCAAGGAGAACACACGGGGGTTTATCCTGGTTCGGGCAAAAGAAGGCCCTACGTCCAGCGGGGGGGAGAGGTTTGTATTTCCTTGCACCGAGGTGCTCGTGTAGGGGTTACAAGCAGGCGAGAGAGGGTGTCGAGCCCAAGTCTCAAAGAGAAAAAAAAGGAGAAAGGCGGTTGCTTGAGATGTTGATCTCTTGCTTTTCGTTGTTCGGTCGGGTGGTTGGTTGTTTCGTCTTCTTTTTGTTCGTCTGTTCGTTGGTTGGTTCGTTCGTCCGCCTCCCTCTGTCGAACCCTGGCCTACCCTTTTATAAGGCGAGAGGAGGCCAAGCCAAGGGGAGCCTTGAGGTGATGCTTTGTCGATTCCTGTTGAGTTGACTGTAGCGACGTGCCTTCGGAATGGCCGGCCATCCCTGGGTACCCTGACGTTGTGGGAGACAAGATGGCGAAATGACCCAGAGCGCCATGCCATACCGTCCTTCGAACTAAGCCGAGCGTCGAAGCTGGGTCGAGGCCGGGTCGAGGTTGGATGGATAAGGCCGAATCCCTGATATCGCGGGGAACGGACCTTGTCTTATCCTCCCTCGAGGGTGATTGATGGTGAACAGTGTGCGGTAAGGTGGGTACAGTGACGGGTTTCACCTCCCATCACGGGATGGGCGGTAAAACAGTGAGACTCGACGTGGGTATTGTTCCCACGTTGGTCCATGCCGCAGCCATGCCGGTAGGTGGTAGTAGGTACCCGCATTGAATGCTATGGCTTTCGTCTTGGGGTAGGTAAAGAAAACGCGTCGAGGAGCTGGGGCGCGGTCGAGGCGCCCCATCGAGCGGGCCTCGTACGAGTCAGAGCCGGGGCGCGGTCGAGGCGCCCCGTCGAGCGGGCCTCGTACGAGTCGGAGCCGGGGCGCGGTCGAGGCGCCCCGTCGAGCGGGCCTCGTACGAGTCGGAGCCGGGGCGCGGTCGAGGCGCCCCGTCGAGCGGGCCTCGTACGAGTCGGAGCCGGGGCGCGGTCGAGGCGCCCCGTCGAGCGGGCCGCGTGATACTCGGCCGAGGTGGGCTATCTTTCATTGCGGTTTCGGTTATGTTAGTGTTTTGGCGATAGCTGTGGGTACCCCCGTACTGTTGGTACCGACAATAGCCCCCGACCTTTGGGTGAGTGTGTGATCACTCTCCCAGAGGTTGGTCAGAACTGGAGTCGTGGCGTCGTGATTTTTTCCGGTGGGGGCGCGCGAGCGCACCCGCCGGGTGTAGCCCCCGAGGCCTCGGTGGAGTATGGAGACTCCTCTGAGGTCTTGTACGCGTTTGATTGGGGAACGTTTCGTTGCGGTCAAGCCCCTGAGCCTCGCGCGCGCGAGGTCGATCAGGGTCCCGGCCGTCTTTCGCTGTGCGACCCTCGCGCTCCTTTTTCGAAAAAAGGAGGAGGGGTGGAGAATGTCGTACTACCCTCGTTTGGGCCCGAGTTACGACGATCTCCGGTGAGCTGCTAGCGGGGGAATTCGAGTGAGAACCCGTGCCCCGTTCGTTAGGGGTCGGCTAGTGGCCCGGAGGCGCCCTCAAAAATGCCAAGAAGTGGTCGTGTGGATCTCGATTCCCTTCGACAGGATTCGAGGGCTCGATGCCTCCCCCGGAGGGATTCCTACCACAACCTTCTCCTTCGGCCTCGAATACGTCCTGGGGTGCCTCGAGAGCGCGGCTCGAGCCCTTGGCCATGTACGGGCACACCCTGGGTCGTCCCTAACTCTGTTGCTCGAGGGCAGCTGTCGAACCCCGTTTGAGGGCCAGCTTTCGCTCCCTCGAGACTTATTGCGGGCTTCGCACCCATTTTTGCGGTCGGGACCCCGAGCCTCGCACGCACGAGGTCGATTAGAGTCCCGGCCGTCTTTCGCGACCCTCACGCTCCTTTTTCGAGAAAAGGAGGAGGGATGGAGAACGTCGTACTACCCTCGTTTGGGCCCGAGTTCCGACGATCTCCGGTGAGCTGCTAACGGGAGAATTCGAGTGAGAACTCGTGCCCCATTCGTTAGGGGTCGGCTAGTGGCCCGGAGGCGCCCTCAAAAATGCCAAGAAGTGGTCGTGTGGATCTCGATTCCCTTCGACAGGATTCGAGGGCTCGATGCCTCCCCCGGAGGGATTCCTACCACAACCTTCTCCTCCGGCCTCGAATACGTCCTGGGGTGCCTCGAGAGCGCGGCTCGAGCCCTTGGCTATGTACGGGCGCACCCTGGGTCGTCCCTAACTCTGTTGCTCGAGGGCAACTGTCGAACCCCGTTCGAGGGCCAGCTTTCGCTCCCTCGAGACTTATTGCGGGCTTCGCACCCATTTTTGCGGTCGGGACCCCGAGCCTCGCACGCACGAGGTCGATCAGAGTCCTGGCCGTCTTTCGCGACCCTCACGCTCCTTTTTCGAGAAAAGGAGGAGGGGTGGAGAACGTCGTACTACCCTCGTTTGGGCCCGAGTTCCGACGATCTCCGGTGAGCTGCTAACGGGAGAATTCGAGTGAGAACCCATGCCCCGTTCGTTAGGGGTCGGCTAGTGGCCCGGAGGCGCCCTCAAAAATGCCAAGAAGTGGTCGTGTGGATCTCGATTCCCTTCGACAGGATTCGAGGGCTCGATGCCTCCCCCGGAGGGATTCCTACCACAACCTTCTCCTTCGGCCTCGAATACGTCCTGGGGTGCCTCGAGAGCGCGGCTCGAGCCCTTGGCCATGTACGGGCGCACCCTAGGTCGTCCCTAACTCTGTTGCTCGAGGGCAGCTGTCGAACCCCTTTCGAGGGCCAGCTTTCGCTCCCTCGAGACTTATTGCGGGCTTCGCACCCATTTACCACGTACCTGGGGATATTCCGTTGGCCGAGCGTGTTTTTTCGGGAGACGAGATCGGCGTGGTAGCGGCATATGGTTACGACGTGGGGAGCAGCCATGTGCCCAGTTCCTGCGAGATATAAGGAAACGGTTAGGTGAGCGCATTTAATGCGGGAAACTGTTCCTACCTTCTCACGCGGCCGTTGGGCTTCCGTCTGGGCATATAAAGCTAAGGCCTAGGGGTCTACGTTCCCCACCGATCGCTTGCGTCCCTACAATCCTTTGCCTTAGACATCCCCTGCCACATCGCGTTCTCCGCCCGTATCGCCGCAACCACCGCATCCTTTCCTTCCATCCCCCCTTCCGACGACATCGATGGCAGGAAAGAGCCAGATCCTCCCCGCCGACGACTGGGCCGCCTCCTCGGTGACGGAGAGGAGGTTGGAGGAGTTGGTCGAGGACGGGCTGCTGCGGCCGAGGACGAACTTGTTGCAGCCGGAGTGGATGGCGCCGCCCCCTGCCCATCGGGAGCCAGCGCCCCCTGAAGGGTACGTGGTGAGCTTTGTCAGCTTTCATGAGCGGGGGTTCAGCGTGCCGGTGTCGGTCTTCATGCGCGCGCTCCTCCACCACTACCGGGTGGAACTTCATCACCTTTCCCCCAACGCCGTCGCGCAGGCCGCCATCTTCGCGGCGGTCTGCGAGGGCTACCTCGGGGTGGAGCCGCAGTGGAACCTGTGGCTTCACCTTTTCAAGGCTGAGCTCTTCGCCAAGAGGGCGGGGGAGAAAGGCGTCCTGTGCGCGGCCCGAGTTGGGAGCTGCGTGCTACAGGTGAGATCGGGTCGGACGGATCTATACATCCCGGCCCGCCTCATCTCCTCGAACAGTGGGTGGCACGAGGGTTGGTTCTACCTCCGCAATGATGAAAATCAGTTGCCGAGGTACACCGGCCGCGTGCTGACTGCTCGAGAGGAGCATTGGTCGTACGGAGTGCCCGAGGCTGAGAAGACGCGCTTGGACCCGCTGCTGGCGGCGCTGCAGCAGCTTCGCCTTCGGGGCCTAACGGCTGTGGCGGTGGCTGCGGCCTTCCATCGCCGCAGAGTGATGCCGTTGTGCCGGTGTCGTCTCCGCCTGGACCAGATGACTCCGGAGGCGAACCTGGAGGGTACCCGGATGTCCCACGAATCCCTCACCCTTGAGGAGGTCTTCCGGCGGGCTCGCCGGATGGTCGGGAACTTCAAGGCGGAGGAGGCCAATCAGGTTCCCATGAGGCCTACCGAAGGGTGCGAATCCGTGGTACGTATCTCGGGGCTGAGGTATTGCTATTCTTGTTTTTCTGTGGATTTTGCTGATGTGGTCGAGGCCGGCGTGTAGGATTTGTCGGCGTTGCGGGAAACGCGCCCACCAGTCCTGGAGGACCGGCCCGCCCGGGAGGCTCGACGCCTGCATGCCTCCCAGAAGAAGCAGACCAAGGAGACGGCCAAGAAGCAGGCGGTCCGCAAGGCCAAAGAGGCGGAGGCGTTGAAGAAGCGCCGGCGCCAGCAGACCATGGACGGAGTGTCCCTGTCGCTGTCGCCTTCCGAGACGGTCTCGGGGGAGGACGACGGTAGCAGCGACGAAGATGATGATGCCCTGTCGCGGTATGAGATTGCGACCAGGCTGGGCGACCTTCCCGACATTCGCCCCCTGCTAGAGCCCATCGGGGGGGCATCCTCCTCGGTCGTCGTGGTCGAGGAGGTCGAGGGGAAGAAGGTGGGGAAGGAAGCCGGGCCCTCGACGGGAGGGGCCGTTTTACCCCGGTCCCGGCGAGAGGGGTCGACGGGGACGCCCGCACCAGCCGGGGCCTCGCAAGCTCCGGCAGGGGCGGAAGCGGCGGTACCAGCGTCATCATCGGCGGCGGCGCCGGCGGGCGTAAGGACCCGAGGCCAGCTGGCCTCGGAAGCACAGAGGGCGCAGGGCGGTGTACCGGCCGGGGCTCCCAGGAGCGCTCGACCTGCTGGTGAGGCCGCCGCGAGGCCACCAGCGGCCGTCCCGGGAGGCTCGAGCCGCGCGGGGTCGAGGTACTTGGTGCCGATTTCCGGGTAAGTATCTCAGCTTGGTTGTCCTGCCTTTCCCAAAGTCCGTTGGCCGACAATTCTTCTCACTTCGTAGGCTGAAGCGGAAGGCGGAGCCGATGGGGCCTACCCCTGTGAAGTCGCTGTGAGCCGGCGCCGTTGTCCTCAACCGGACGGCGGAGCAGGACGCGGCCTGGGTCTGTCAGGTCGAGGCCGCGAAAGGGCGCCTGCGACAACGGCAGGGGTCAGCCGACGTCACGGCGGTTGCCGGCCCGGAGCCAGCCGTCGAGGGGTCCGAACCGGTAAAGGCGGCGGCGCTTGACGTAGTCGAGGCGGGACCCAGGTCATCGGGGACGGCCGAGGCTGCCGTCGCGGTCGCGACGGGCGAGGCACCCGTCCACGATGCGGAGCAGGCGGGTGCTGACGTGACCATGGAGGAGGTCGCGTCGGCGTCAGGGCAAGAGACGGCCCGGGCGAGGGGGTCGCGGCCGCAACAAGGCCCGTTGGCAGAGCCAGCGGGCATGGTGGAGGTCGGGGCGGTCGAGCCCCTATCCGGAGCACCGGAAGAAGAAGCGCCGGTTCCGGAGGTGCCAACGGTCGAGGCGCCGGCTCCAGAAGCGCCGGCGGTCGTAAGTGCCCGCCCTCACGTTCCCCTCGACAACATCCCCCTGGACAAGGGAAAACAAGCGATGGGGGTCGAGGGGGGTGAGGTCGCGGACCAGGCCGGTGTCGCGACGGCCGTTGGAGAGGTGGATACCGCGGGCGAGGCTGGTCCTTCCACGGGACCGGGAGACGCCCCGGCCGGGTCATCTTCGTCGTGGCCCGACATCGCCGCGTTGGCGATAGCGCGGGCAGAGACGGAGCTGTCGAGGTGGGGGGGGGGCCGTCCCTTCAGTTCAGGGACGCTACGAACCCCGACGCCGAGCCCATCTTTGTCTTGAGCGACAAAGACGAAGTGCACCGATGGGAATACCACGAGGGCGTCCGCCAGCACCTTGACCGGTTGCTCCGTGTGGCATCCGGTGCCGTGCGGAGTATGGGGGATGCCACCGAGGTATGATCGACCCGTCGGCTTTCTTGATGTGTTTTTTCCTCGGATTTGTGACCTTTTCAAATTGCGTTCAGGAGCTGAAGGAGTACTCATGTCGCAAGTCGCTCTTCATCCGGGACGAGAGTGGCGTGTGGGGCGCGCTGTCCCAGCAACGGGTCCTGGTCGGGGAGGCCCAGAAACAGCTATCCAATCAGAACGCCGAGATGGCTGAGCTGCGCGTCGCATACGCCGTGGTGAAAGAAGAGGCGACGCAGGCATGGGCGGCCGAGGCCGTGATGCGCACTAGCCTGGACAAGGCTCGGGAGGAGGCTGCCCAGGCGCGCAGGGACCTCGAGCCCTTGTCTGCGCGGGTGAGGGAGCTCGAGGAGGATGTCTCCCAGGTTGGCCTTCAGCGCGACGCCTTCCACGCCGAGATCACGACGCTGCAGGGAGCCGTCCAAGAGAAGGACGCAGCTCTCGAGTCTGCTCGGCAGGAGGTCGAGGCGCTAAAGGCAGCCATCCGTGACAAGGACAGCGCCTTCCTGGGGCTCGAGCGAACGTGTGGGGGGCTCCGCGACGAGGTCATGGGCCTGCAGACCCACATCGGGGGTAAGTGTGGTTGTTATAGTCACGACGTTGAAGGCCCCGCGTTGGGCACTAATTTGTTTGTCGTGTTTCAGAGCTGGAGAGAGAGAACCGAGAGGCCCAATCGTGTGCCAACTCCTTCCAGAGCCTCTTCGAAGCCGAGGTCCGGAGGACCCAACTTCTCCAGGGCGCAATCACCACCGTGTGTGATGGCCTAGGGGTCGAGCCTGACGCCGACACCGGGGAAGATGTTCCGGGGAACTCCTTCGTCCGACGGATGGTGACGCTGGGCCGCCTTGCCCGGGAGAAGATACGGAACGGCCTCCATCACGGCGTGAAGAGGGCGCTGGCCGTCATCCGTTCGGGGTTTGTGTTTGACATGAGGCTCGTTGCCGAGGGCTTCATCACAGACCCCGATCGGACAGACGAGGAGAACGAGGATGCCTGCGTGGAGCTGATCGAAGCCGCCGAAGAACCTGGAAGTCGTCTGGCCTCGATTTTTGAAGCCGAGGTGGTTCCGCCTGCCGACGACGAAGGCCTGTGAGCCAAATCTGGGCATGAAGGCCCATGTAATAAGTTAGTATTTCGAATTTTGATCGTGGTGGCCGCGGAGGCCTAAAAGACTCGAAACATAAACCGGTTCGTGGTTGATTCAGTTTTACTCGAGCTTTTCTTCCCTTTATCGCACGGATCGTGTTCTCGCGTGATTTACTTAGCGCGCAGCTACATCCTTTGGCGTAAGGGAGCGAGTGGAGGTACCGTAGCCTCGGAGGCGTAAGTGATCTCGCGGCTTGACTGCCCTCGAGCTTCAGGGTGATGTTGCGGCCTAGTAAATCATGTGAGAGCCTGATCTAAGCGACAGGGGGTATGTTCTTTTTTAATTTTAGGAACCGTTGTTTAGATCTTCTCAGCGTGAAGGCATACCTCTAAAAGGCGTAAGGGTTGAGTGGAGGTACCGTAGCCTCAGAGGCGTAGGTGATGCTCCAGACTCGAGAGCCCTTTCGAACCTTAGGGTGCTCTTTCAGCGAAGTCGATCTAAGAAGCGGTTCTTAAATTTAAAAAAGAGCATAAGTTTTTTTAGGGACCGGGGGTTCCCCCCTTGCAGCCCCCGAGGGAGGGTCGACTCTGGGAGTGCAGGGTCGATCCTTCCTCATTACGAAACGAAAAATTTTGAACATCGCTGTATTCTTTATTGACGAAAAAGGAAATACAGAGCCTCGAGGCTTTTTAAGGAAAGAAGCGACGTAGCTGTTCAATGTTCCAAGCGTTGGTGAGGATTTCGCCCTTCTCATTGGATAGCTTGTAGGTGCCCGGCTTTAGTACTTCTGCGATGATGTACGGCCCTTCCCATGGTGGTGTGAGCTTGTGCCGTCCCTTGGTGTTCTGGTTCCGCCGTAGCACCAAGTCACCAACGTTGAGGTCACGCTTGCGGACGTATCTGTCGTGGTAGCGTCGGAGACCCTGCTGGTACCTGGTAGAATGCAACAGAGCCACATCTCGGGCTTCCTCGAGCTGGTCGAGGGCGTCCTGTCTTGTGGCGTCGTTGTGTCCTTCGTTGTATGCCTTCAACCTCGGGGATCCGTATTCTATATCGGTTGGTAGCATAGCCTCAGACCCGTAGACTAAGAAGAACGGAGTGAACCCCGTGGCTCGACTCGGCGTTGTTCTTAGGCTCCACAGGACCGAGGGTAGCTCGGCAGCCCATTTTTTTCCATGTTTGTTTAGTTTGTTAAAGATTCTAGGCTTCAGGCCTTGTAGAACCATGCCGTTGGCACGTTCCACTTGCCCGTTTGTTTTTGGATGAGCCACGGCCGACCAGAGCACACGGATGTGGTGGTTGTCGCAGAAATCCAAAAACTTTTTGCCAGTGAACTGGGTGCCATTGTCTGTGATGATACAGTTGGGGACCCCGAAGCGATGAACAATGTTAATGAAGAAGAGTACAGCTTGTTCGGACCTGATGCTGGTGATAGGGCGGGCCTCGATCCACTTGGAGAATTTGTCGATTGTGACGAGCAAGTGGGTGAAGCCGCCGGTCGTCCTTTTCAGTGGTCCGACAAGGTCGTGCCCCCAAACGGCGAACGGCCATGTGATGGGGATAGTTTGTAGGGCATGTGCCGGAAGATGAGTCTGTCTCACATAGTACTGACAACCCTCGCAGGAGCGTACTAGCTTGACAGCGTCGGAGACCGCGGTCGGCCAATAGAATCCTTGTCGAAAGGCGTTTCCGACGAGGGTTCGAGGCGCAGCGTGGTGACCGCAAGCCCCCGAGTGAAGATCGCCGAGCAGATCTCTGCCTTGCTCTTTCGTGATGCAACGTTGGAGGATACCGGTAGGGCTACGACGGTAGAGCTCCCTGCTGTCGCCCATGATCACAAAAGTTTTGGCCCGGCGTGCGATCCGTCAAGCCTCAGTCCTATCCGAGGGGAGGTCCCCTTGGATGAGGTAGTCAAGGTATGGGACGCGCCAATCAGGTTCGAGGTCAGACGGTGGCGTCAAATCTCCCACCTGCATGGCTTGAGCCCCGGTCGAGGGGGCTTCTGCCTCAGGTGGAGGGTCGAGCGACGCCCTGTCGACCCCCCCGTCTGGCCTGAGGTCGACGGATGGATGCTGAAGGTCTTTCGCGAAGACGTCCGGTGGAACCGTGGCTCGACCGGACGCGATTTTTGCCAGTTCATCAGCGGCCTCATTATACCTGCGTGCGATGTGGTTGAGCTCGAGGCCGTGAAACTTGTCCTCGAGGCGCCGTACTTCTTGGCAGTAGGCCTCTGTCTTGGGGTCGCGGCAGCTCGAGCTCTTCATCACCTGATCGATCACGAGTTGGGAGTCGCCTCGGACGTCGAGGTGTCGGACCCCGAGCTCGATGGCGATTCTCAACCCCGTGACGAGTGCCTCGTATTCGGCGACGTTGTTAGACGTAGGGAAATGAAGCCGGACGACGTAGCGCATGTGAACCCCGAGGGGTGAGACGAAGAGCAAGCCCGCGCCTGCTCCCGTTTTCGTCAATGACCCATCGAAGTACATGGTCCACAGCTCCGCTTGGAGCTGTGCAGGAGGGAGTTGTGTGTCAGTCCACTCGGCCAGAAAATCTGCTAACGCCTGTGACTTGATAGCTTTTCGCGGCGCATAGGACAATGCCTCGCCCATGAGCTCGACCGCCCATTTGGCAACCCTACCCGAGGCTTCCCGGTTCTAGGCTATCTCTCCCAAGGGGAAAGAAGAAACCACAGTAATCGGGTGACCCTCGAAGTAGTGTCGGAGCTTGCGCGGAGAAAGTCGACGAGCACTGCTTCCTATTTAGGATCGAGGGTGGCGCTGACGTTCAGCGTCCTCCCTTTGGGATCAGCGGGGTCGAGGGGTACGAGTTTGACGTCTTCGGCGGGCTCGAAGCTGCCGGCATGGCGTTTTGGGTCGGGAATCGTTTTGGCGAGACCGTCGAGGTCTGCAGCCAAGCTTGCCGACTCAAAAACAGCCTCGCCGTGCTCGACGCACTCGACGTCGCACTCGTAGGCATGTTCATACGAGGGCCCTACAGTGATGACACCGTTTGGGCCAGGCATTTTGAGCTTAAGGTAGGTGTAGTTCGGGATCGCCATGAACTTGGCGTAGCATGGGCGTCCCAGGATAGCGTGGTACGTTCCACGGAATCCGACCACTTCGAAAGTGAGAGTTTCCTTTCGAAAGTTGGCCGATGTGCCAAAGCAAACAGGCAGATCGACCCGCCCGAGGGGTTCCGCCCGTTTCCCCGGCACGACTCCGTGGAAGCCCCCGACGCTAGGCTGGAGGCGTGCTCTGTCGACCCCCAAGAGGTCGAGGGTCTGAGAGTAGATAATGTTGAGGCTGCTTCCGCCGTCCATGAGCACTTTGGTGAGGCGTGTGTTGGCGATGACGGGGTCAACGACGAGTGGATAGACCCCCGGGTTGGGGACGTAGTCTAGGTGGTCACCACGGTCGAAAGTGATGGCCACCGCAGACCAATCAAGGAAACGGGGTACTGCCGATTGTACGGAGAAGACCTCACGCCGTTCTCGCTTGCGCTGGCGCGCAGAGAGGCAGGTCGAGGGCCCTCCGTAGATCATGTAGCAGTCACGGATCTCGAGAAATTCCCCGTCCTTGTCGTCACCCTTAGGGTCCTCCTCCTTGTCGTCCTTCTTGGCGCCGGCACCCCTGAAGTACCTGCGCAGCATGTGACAATCCTCGAGGTTATGGTTAGTGAGTCCCTTGTGGTAGGGACACGGCTCTTTGAGCATTTTGTCGAAGACGCCCCCGCCGGGGGGGGGGCCTCGAGGTTTCTTGTGCTCGGTAGCAGCGACGAGCTCGTCGGCCGGGGCCTCGAGCTTGCCCTGCTGGCCTTTCTTCTTCTTGCGGTTGTTTCTCTTGGGGCCTCGGGTGGAACTCGCGGGGTCGTCGACCTTCTGCTCCCCCCTCGCCGGCTCGCCGCCAAAGATTGCACCAACCGCCTCCTCGCCGGCGGCGAAGTTGGTGACGATGTCCATCAATCCGTTGGCAGTGAGCGGGGTGTTACGGCCCAACTCCCGGACCAACACCTTACAAGTGGTACCGGAGAGGAAGGCCGTAATCACGTCGGAGTCGGTGATGTTGGGGAGCTCGGTGCGCTGCCGGGAGAAGCGCCGGATGTAGTCCCGGAGGGACTCATCTGGTTTCTGCTTACAGCCCCGGAGGTCCCACGAGTTGCCGGGGCGCATGTAGGTTCCCTTGAAATTTCCCTCGAACACCCTAACGAGATCGTCCCAGTCGTGGATCTGCCAAGGTGGGAGATCCTCGAGCCAGGCTCGGGCGGTGTCGGAGAGGAACAGGGGGAGTTGCCGAATGATGACCCGATCATCGGTGGCCCCGCCCAACTGACACGCCAAGCGGAAATCGGCGAGCCAAAGTTCGGGTTTGGTCTCGCCGTTATACTTGGTGAGAGTCGTGGGGGGACGGAACCGAGCCGGGGGCACCGTCTCACGGATAGCCTTACTGAACACCCGAGGACCTGGGGGTTCAGGTGAAGGGCTACGGTCTTCCGAGCTGTCGTAGCGTCCGCCCCTGTGGACGTGGTAGCCTCGAGCTACACCGTCACCGTGTTTGCGCGTGCGACGCTCGACGATGTTGCCACGGGTGTCTCGAGGCTAGCGGTCGTTGGCGATGGGCTCAGGGGCCGGTGCTACCCGGTTTCGCCGGGCAGGCTCGGGATGAGCCGAGGCTTCTCTCTCCTGTCGGGAAGGCTCGAGGGTCCGCTCCGAGGCTGCTTCGCGCCGCCTCGAGGCAGAGCTCTCGGCCTGCTGCATGGCGGCAGTCTCGAGGAGTCCTCGGATTTCGTCTCGAGCCCGACGGGCGTCAGGGTTTGACGGCTCGGGCATGTTGCGCAGGAGCATGGCGGCGGCGACGACGTTTTGGCTGGCTCGAGCGAAAACCGGAGGGTCGACCGCCCGGTCCTCGTCGATGCGACGGTTGACGTCGCGAGCTCTCTCACGAGCTCTCCCACCAAATACGTGTTCCGCACGCTCACGCTCGAGGGTTTGTTGGAGAAGATCCAGGTTTTCCCGTTCCTCGTCAAGCTGGTCCTGCAACTCGCGAATCTGTTCGAGCTGCGCTCCTTGATCCGCAAGGAACTGGGGCTCGTTTCGCTCGGCAGGAAGTTTGACATGAGGGGGCGTGTGCCTTCCTTTGACCGGCTCTTCGTCCTCTGATTCCGAGGTGCTTTCAACGTCGATGTTGAAGCACTCGCGAGTCGGATCATAGGTGTCGTCAGCCGAGTCGGAGTCAGGAGCACCAAAGTAGTAATATGACAGGGGAATGTATGGCCGTTGCCAACCGTCACCGCGGTGACGATATGAAGAAGCAGTCACACGAGGCTCTGTTTCCGATGTCTCGGTAGAGTCCCGATAATCAGAAGCCGGCGTGGACGCAACGAGGTCCAGAGTGGAGCGTGGATGGTGTCCGGGGAGTTCCTCATAAGCGCTCATGCGAGTGCTCACGGAGGATGCATACACCCGGGCAACCGAGTCCAGCCCAAACGGGAATGGTGATGGGGACGTCGCTGCCCATGGCGAAATAGATGCTACGGACAGTGGTGTCTCACCGGACGGGGGAGCGGCGGGATTCTTCGTCGGCACGCCACCCTCAGCCAGGCTCGTCCTTCCCAAATCTTCCAAAAGGAGATCTAGGCTGGCGCCTGTCTGGGGGGTGCCGGACCGGAGGATCCCATCGCCCTCCGCCAGGTGGAGACGGTGGTTGTACCGGGCTCGCCGTCGCCGGGCGGCCCGCGCCCGCCTGGAGCGACGGTGCCGGTTGACTGCTCCCCCGGGCTAGGAGAGCTCGTAATCCTCGTCGGTTGGGTGCCTGGGTGGAAGTAGGATCATGTCGTAGCCAGAGCCGAGCGACATGAACTCCAAACTCCCAAACCAGATCACCGTAGCCAACGGGATCAGGCGTTCGGGGTTAGCCATCCAGGAAGAACGGCGACAAAGCGAGGTTTGCACGCAGCGCTCCCCTACCTGGCGCGCCAACTGTTGGTGTTCGGACCGAGGGGGGTCCTAAACCAACGAGTAAATGCTGCGTGACTCTTTCCTGGATGGTGATGCAAGGAGAACACACGGGGGTTTATCCTGGTTCGGGCAAAAGAAGGCCCTACGTCCAGCGGGGGGGAGAGGTTTGTATTTCCTTGCACCGAGGTGCTCGTGTAGGGGTTACAAGCAGGCGAGAGAGGGTGTCGAGCCCAAGTCTCAAAGAGAAAAAAAAAGGAGAAAGGCGGTTGCTTGAGATGTTGATCTCTTGCTTTTCGTTGTTCGGTCGGGTGGTTGGTTGTTTCGTCTTCTTTTTGTTCGTCTGTTCGTTGGTTGGTTCGTTCGTCCGCCTCCCTCTGTCGAACCCTGGCCTACCCTTTTATAAGGCGAGAGGAGGCCAAGCCAAGGGGAGCCTTGAGGTGATGTTTGCCTAAGCCGTGGATGTTTTGCAACCCTCTTTGTGAAGGCCCTTGTCGACTGATCCACTAAGTTAACTTCTATCAACGCTAGCCTTTGACCATGGTTCGTACGTTGCCAGTTATGGAGACCGTACACAAATCCATGTTGGACCTTCCGGTTGCCTCTCTCAAAGGTTAGCCAGTGTGACGCAACGTCTCTCTATTATGGCATCTAAATCGTATGCTTGCAAATTCATGCACCTACCTTATCAACCCAATCTATGCCATTTGAAATTCCTCATCGGGTGTATGTTCAGTAATGGTGTTATGAGTAGCAACCAATGGTGCCGCGACGAAACCGAGAGCCTCCTGTGGGTGCACACACAAGGTTGTGCTGCTCGGCACGCGTTGGTATCATGGTTTCTAATCATAATCCATTGCAGAACAACACTGATGTGATTTTCACACGACCTTCTTCCTTGATTGTCTTCCCATATCTTATCAAGAGACCCTTATATTGGACCAAAAGTAGTAGAGCTTCCTCCTGAAGTTGCTAAGAGGATAACTTTTGAAGAACAGGTCACTGATATAAACATTAACAAACCGCAAGAAGTGGTAGACAAGTGACTCTACTTAGTTGTCCTAGTATTGACGAGCGTCATCTGGTGAGCGACGTATCTCATTCCTGTTGGATAAAAAGGACACACAACACTTAATGTTGGACAAGTCATCCGTTGGCTAAGACTCGATCGTTACAATATACAAGTTTTAACCTTTGTATGCATAATGGCCATACCATCGAAATCAACCATCTCTGGTGAGACTCCGTATCTGCTGACTTCGATGGCAACCATCTGCTTTGTATCAACCACTATTATTGTGATCAAGAATGAAGTTTTGGAACTTTTTAGTGTTGAGAGACAACTAATTAGTTACCAATAGGAAGGCTAATCTCTAACTAGGTAACGACTTCTTGGTAGCTACGAAGGCTATGTCTTACAGAGCAATAACCAATAAGAAGTTAATCAACTAGCCAACAACTCGAGAGATACTCTATCTTCTAGAGCCATTGTGAACAAGTCAATTCTGTCTTGGACAATCACACAGATAGTGCAAGGTGTTCAATCAGCCGCGATGAAGAAATTAGAGAAATGCATGCCCTAGTTTCGATCAACATCCTTGTGCCCTTAGGTGCCACAAATGGTTTGTTCATAACTTTATTGGACAAAGTGTTGAGGAATATTCAAAAGCAATTTGAAAAGTGTCAAACAACATATTTTCCATCTTAGAGCTGCTGTTTGATTCTAAAAAGGAAGCCTCAAGGTGAAAGTTGGCTTGACAAAGTTGTTATGCTGCAAGTCAACTCAACTTACAGTACAACCAAGTCACTAAGGAAAATTTTTACTCAATCGCTTGGTGGTAGACTACCCCCCGCGGTTAAGTGAATAATTACAACTTTTGTTGTCCGTAAGGCCTTGCAACATCATTCTTTAGTAATGATTATCCAATGATGACATACTTTAGTACCTTATAAATGTTTTTACCCAAGAGGTTGCATCTGCTTTAACCCAGATAATTGTTGTCTTTGGATAAAAGAATCTTATTAAATAACTGTTGGTAGAAATACGAAGCCGACAGAGTCAGCTATCACATTCACTAACCCATCAACAGACTTAGATAATACAGTGTTGTCATCAGAGAAAGAGAACTGCACACATGGAACCTCAAGTAGTTTTTTTTCATTAGTTGGTGTCTAAATGAATGAACATTTACGACCAACATAGACCTTGTCTATTGGTTAGTCAGTATCCTAAAGTCTCAGAGTATATTTTGCCGTCTATGGTCTCACACTTTTGGAAGGTTGTGCTCAAGCCATTTTGGTAGAGGACTGCTTTTCAAACTTTGTGAACATAGAGTCATTTTAACGAGTATACTTCTGACTATTTCGGTCTAGTGTCAAGTTTATATGGCCTATGTTGTGGTCATTAGAAAGTCAGATACTTGTGAGTGGTTCACTCATGGACCAAATGATCTTCGTACATTGAGAATGCAGTAAGGTGCTATCTTGGATTCCTCCCAAAGTAACAATGCTTCATGGAAGTCAATTAAGGAAATTCTTTAGACAAATTTTACCATGAAGAGGAAGTATCAGAAAGTGCCTTGACCAAATTAGTTCCACCAATGTCAAAGCTTTGTAGCTGAATGCTATAGCAGATGTTGTGAACTAGATAACGTGTCTCTCTTCCTTAAAAGATCTTCCATTCCGAATCTCGGGACGCGATTCTTTTAAGGGGGGAGGGCTGTAACACCCCAGGTGTTGATCACCAATTAGGTAGTGGGTTTAAGCTCAAACACGACAAATTAGGTGGAGATGACAATGTCAAGGTCAACCTATGGAGATGAGCCTAACCTAAAGTGGATGTTGCATCATTGCTTTACATATAGGTCCCTTTTCAAAGATATATGTTTGGATGGTGTTATTGCCATATCTTCATGTGTCTCACCTTGGTACCTATCTATATTGATCCCTGGAAAAGTTTCATGAAGTTTGGAATCAAAAAAATCACATGGAATGATAAGTCATATGCTTGTTTGGATTATAACTGAAACATGCCTTACATCCCATGGGAACTAGTGTTTATGCAACATATAAATGCAACATGTGCAACAAACCTTTGCAACATGTGGAACAACCTAGAGAAACATGGGTAGCATGTATCTTGAAACAACCACATGAAACAACTATAGCATTTCACTGAATTCTATGTTTCAAGGCATGTGAGGCCTACACTTTTGTGCAACCTATGCATGGTGTGTATGTTTGGCCTCTACAACACCTTAACTACACTTAGGGCACTTAATGGAACAATGTTCATGTTGATCATTTTGCCTAAATGTGCTTCTAAGTGATGGTTGACCATGTATGAACCCTAGAACCCTTTTGTTTGACCATTTCAAAAGTGGGATCTAGAAGCTTTGCATGACTATGCACCCTTTGACAAAGTTGTAGGTAATTTAATAAGGAACAAACTTTATTTAAGAGTCAAGTCATGAAAATGTGTGGAACATGCTCAAACAGGGCTCACAAGTCAGTTTTAGGGCTGATTTCAGCACTTAGCCATTTTAAAGCCCCGATTTCAGTGTCTCCGACGTTGGCATCTCGCGTTCTCCAAATTTTGTTAAGTAACTTGAGTTAGTCCAAAAATAAAAGTTGAAGGTTATATTATGGAGAGTAGCATACAAAAAGTTGCACTGAGTTTGACCAAGTTTTGACCTCCGAAAGCGAATTTCCGTGACCTTTGTCAATATGTTGACATTGCCATCTTGGGGTTTGATTAGACTCTAATCTGTTGCTCTAATGGCATGGCACCCCAAATAAGAAATGTAGAGCATTATGCAGCCTGCAACTTTGCTTTTGGGTCCATTGTCCAATTCGGACCCGAGCCAGCCCAAAAATGCATCCCACGTCGGCTAGACCGTCGTCCACCACGTGTTCGGTAGAACGCCTCCGTGGGCGACGCGCGTCCGGACGTGGCGCTCATGCCCGCACCGCGCCCCCACCATGGCCGGGTCGAGCTGCCGCGTGCCCCTGCGCTCGCTCAAGTTGAGTGCAGAAGGTCCTCTCCATTCCCTTCACTCCCTCTCATTCCCTGCCCCACGCTCCCTCTCGCGCCGCGCGGACGAACACCGCCATGGCAGCCACCGAGTGGAGCTCACGCCGCCGCTGCTGTTTCCGACGCGTCAAGCCGCCACGGCCGCAGCTGCGTGTGCCAACGTCTTCGCCAACCCCTTCTCCATCCTGTGCGCGCGCCTTGGACGCCTTGCTCGCAGCCGGAGTGCCGCTGCCCTGAGCCGGGTCGCCATGGCCGAGCTCCGGCCGCCCCGCGATTCCTTGTCTCCGGCCTTCCTCCACCCGAACCGACCGCGCCATTGCGTTCCCCGTACCACGCCACCCCTCCAGAGCTCCTCGCCTCACCGTTTTCACCTCCGCAGTGGACCACCGCCGGAGCGTCGGCCGGCAAGCCGTCGGTTGCCGTGGCCGCACCACCACGGGCCTCTTCGGGCCGAGCCAAGGGCACCAGCTAGGGTGCGGAGGTTCCCTGGTGCTCGTGCCGCCCTTAGCCGCCGCCGCCGGTGGCCCCACCTCGCCGGAGCCGCGCGTCCGACCTCCTCCTTGCCGGCGTCGAGAGGTAGAAGAAGAGGACCGCCCTCTGTGTCCCTCTCTGTCTCTTTGTGAATGACTGGTGGGCCCAACCGGTCAGCAGGTCCCACTTGTCGGTTTAAGTAGTGGCGCGGTTGGGTATCGGTTCGGGTGCGCCTAGCGAATCTTGTTAGGGTTGTTTTATTCCGATTTTGAATTTCAGAATTTGGTTAAATCTTCTAAAATGCATATCTCATGCTAGGAGACTCCAAAATTAGTAAATGGGGACTTTTTGGAAACCTTGAGAAGAGATCTATGTAGTAGAGTCACAAAATTCTATATGTTTGTAGGTATTTTCTAATGTCTTTACTTAAGTTTTAAAAATGCTCTAAAAATGCCTTTAAACCTAACCAGAGCAAGATCTCAAGTTTTTGAACTCCAAAAATAGTGATTCTTGTTTTGTTAAATTTGTGATGACATGTACTTGCTAGGAAAAATATTAAACACACTATTTGTTCACTGTTTTCTTAGGGTTTTGATTTGACCTTGATAAATAAGGAATTTACATTATATTGCTTGTTATTTTTATATCTTGAGTTGTGCTGCTCCAATTGATGTGAAATTTTTATGGTAGGCTTGTCATGCTATGTATGTACTGTGGTATAAATTTCATGGTCATTGCTTACTGTATGCTCAAGATATTGATTTAACTTGTTTATAGCTTGATAAATAGCTTATAAATAATATATAAATGGTAAAATAGAAAATGTTGTTCCATTACCTTAGTATGATGTTTCTCTATCATATTGATTCATAATATGGCCTTGGGTTCACAGAAAATATTGAGTTTTAGGTTTAATTTGCTTTTACATGATTTATTGCAATAGCTATTTGTCTTTTTCATAGAGGTTGCTATACTTGTCCAAATGACTTGAAATTTGGACAGTAGACTTTTGGTAGTATTTGTAGACCCCTGTAATTTTGGTAGAATTTATTGAGCATCTTTATGATGTGGTCATAATTCCACCTACTTATCTAAATAAATTAAGAAAATGTATTAAAAGAAATTATTTAGTATTGGGCACGATGTTTTCTGGTGTTCATTAGTCATATATGAAATGTTGATAAAGTTGGTTTTGCCCAATTATATGTTTGCAACATAAGTTAATAATTATTTCTTGCAAAATGAGGTTTCTGAACAGATTTGAGGATATTGTTAATTACCCTATGTAAATGATGTTTTCATGTCTTGTGTGCTATACAAAAGTTGTAGATAATTCATGTATCTAGCTGCTGTTAAAATTTGGTGGCATTTGGCCATATGGTTTAGAAACTACAGCTGTTTAAAGTTAGGTTACAGAATGGCTTGCTCTCTGTCTTGTTAGACCAGTTTCTGTGTTTGTGTAAATTCGACATATTAAACTTTGGAATCATGCTGTGATGTTTATAAATGAAATTTAGATAATTTCATAAGCTTTTCTTAATGTCTTCTTGCAAGTCATTTGGAGTTGTAGATCTCCAGTTATGATTAAATTACTCAGCTGTTGGTCTGATGTCCAGAAGGTAGCAAATTTTAGTTCTAATACTTGATTAACTTTGTCATGCTTGGGTATTGAAGTGTGACTCATATCTTTGATGATACTTGGGTTGGTACCCTAGGATCTTATTAGACTTGTGTCTTGATTGATGTGCTTGCCCTCTTCTATGTTATGCCCTAATGAGGATTAAATTAATTAGCTCTAGGTGCTTACGTGAGTTTGGTATGCTTGCATGATTACTCTGTTTATTGCACTTCTATGCATTCATACATATGCATTATTGCACCGCATTTAGGTACGCTAGCTGAAGCACGTGAAGGACCTGATGTGGAGCCAAACCCGAAGACGGTGTTTGGTGGATCCATCCCGAAGATAGAAGGATCGGGCAAGTGCTAGATGGGAGGATGCTCGCCAAGTGAATTCATCTGACATACTCTAACTTGAGTCGGATCCCAGGCAAGCCCCGGAGCATTATAAGCCTCCTATCTTCAAAGCAATTGATTATATATATGTTATAAGTATTGTTGCATTAAGTGGTAGGAGTTGGTTGAAAACCTTGCTGCATTATATCATTCCTTATCCAGATATATGAATCCCTGAATCCTACATAGACTAGGATCGAGTAGATGCTTAGCCCTGCTTTAAGCGGTAGAAGTCAGGTGATTTCCTGTCACCTGCGAGATATAGGGATATTCATATATGGCACGGTTGGCTATATTTGCTATCGTGGAATGGAACCATGTGTTAATAAAATGAAATGAGACCGGGCGGGATGACGATAGTGAAGCAACAAGGCATGGAGGTCTTGGGTGTGAATCTATCCCCGTCTGAGTCGTTTAAGGACCGATTCGCTGTACGTCCTTGAGTCATGTTGAACGCAGTCTAACACTTAGTTGGCCGGATAACTCGTTCCGACCGCGAAGCCGAGTAATGTGGTTCAGGCCGGGAATCGAATGGTAGGTTGCTTCTTGGAGGAGAGAAAGGATGTGCTTGGGGACATTGGCGTGAGACCAAGGGGGGGTTAGAGTCCCTATCACCTGGCAGAGTGTCGCCCTTGGGGTCGCGACATCATTCGGACCCGCGATTCCTGAATCATATGAAAAGGTGGCTTGTGCGACCCTGGCAGGGGCCTGCGCGGTGAGTGTTAGAAATACCCCTCCAGCTGGATAGGAATTCGATTCGAATCGCCGTCGCTCCCGGTTAGTGAGCACTTGACTTGAGCAGCGGCAACGTAGATTCAATTAAATTGAACTGATGGTTAATTGGATCACGATGGAAAGGTTGCCTCAATTTATACTTGCTATGGTTAATATTGTTTGCTCCTAATAAAGTGAGTGCTCTAGTACAGGTTCTAATATAGATGATAGGTTAATGATAATTAACTTGATGCTTAAGCATTAATGATTAATCATCTATATTAAGCTTTTATGCAAAATGTTGTCAAGCTAGCCCCACTTCATATCAGCCTTGCATGATCCTTGGTGTCACCTTATTTCTGGTTTCTGACGGGTAAGTCTAGCTGAGTACCTTCTCGTACTCAGGGTTTTATCCCCACTTGTTGCAGGTTATGATGTATCATGGCGGCTGCAAGAGTTGGTTGACTCCTGCCGTAGTGGCGGAGTGTGATCACGGGCATGATCCTTCTTATTTACCTTATCCCTAATGCTTTTGTTGGAAGTCGACCGTGGTACTGGCATGTACTTTAAATAAGATTAATGTTAGTTTCAAATTACTTTGCTTCCGCTACTTTTGAACTTAAGTTGTAATAACTTTGTTAAACTCCGATGTATATTGAATTACTTGTGAAATGGTTGTAACATGTGACTTGTTATGTTGAATCACTACGATCTTGGCTTGTATGTTGGTTGGTTTGAAATCCCTCGTGATTTCATTGGACTACCGGAGTTATATGGGCTCAAGTGCGAGAATTTGATCATTTCGGTGATTGTTTTTGTACTTGTGCTCTTATAATTTGGACGGTTCCGTGACAGCTGGTATCGGAGCAAGATTCAACATTAAACTTGTCGTATGTGTATTTAAAACAAAGGTTTTGTTTTATAAAATCAGTTTTATCAACTTATAGCTATATATAGGTTTGTGAAAACTGAATTCTAAGTCTAAGTATGACAGTGGTCAATTTCCTTACGCCCATATAAGGATTTTTAGGTGGCTTATATAAGTACTAACTTGGGGGTTTTTCATTTATGCATCTACGCCCAGGCCAAGGTATGTATGTGTGATGACTCTCCCACACTATGCTACCCAGTGTGTTATATTAGAGGTAGCCTTCATATATGAAATAGCCATATATGTTGCTAAGTTTACTTTTATGCAACGTCACACCTACGCTCAGGTAAGTGTGAGTTGTGAGAGCATGACCGTACAACCCTCGGTCTAGGGGAGAGCTAGTTTTGGTTACTGGATTATTTACATGTTACACACATGTATATATGAAGGTACTTAATTGTGGGTGATCGAATGATTCGGGTAGTTTTGGTGCTACATGTATATATACAGGGGTATATGTATATGGGAGTACTTAGAATTTTACTTCTCAGCTTTCATTGTGTGCTATATTGGGAATTGTTGGGCTGCAATGAAACTTTTCTGCAGGTACGCTAACCACGAATGCGTAAGTCGAATGTAGTTGCCGACTAGCTATATATCGAGAGAGTGCGTGTTATGCCACCGACATAGAACGTGATCGCCACCTTAGGTTGGCAATCTTGTGAGGACGAATAGGACGAAGCATGCATCTTCATGATTGTTGCTTATTGCATGGCTATACTCTTCTCACCCTTGTTCTATAGTGTGTAACTTGTGATCAATGTGTTACATTATCTTTCTTGTGTGAAGCTAAACAAGAATGCCTTTATGTTGCCCACCTAAGTGTTTGCCAATGCTTTAGACCTCACTTAAGTAATTATGGATTCTCATGAATGAATTAAATTGGTGTTGGTCTAAGGTAACAAAATTTAGAGCTATTATAATAACATGTTTGTGTACTCTCTTGTTAAGTAGAACAAAGGCAAGCTTTGTTTTGCTTTTAGGACGTTGGCTGCTATAACGATTTCTGTTGTAGTGATGCTTTTGTGCTCATAATGGTGTTTTCTGTAGTTATGAAGAATACCAAAGTTGTAGCTAACTTAATTATATAGCTTGTCCTAAAATTTCATGACCCTAGGTCTTATGGTTTGAGAGTTATGAATTTTAGAAGTTTACTGTCAGGTTTTGCTTATGCTCTGAATAGATCTGAATGTTTGGTTTGTTTGACCTATGTGCATATGGAATCATGTCTTGGAGATAATAGAAGAAGTATAGTACTTTTTCTAAGCTTTCCAAAGTGCCCTATAGCACTAATATTGATGGTCGAAATTTCTAGTGATGAGCTTGTCAAGTGGAATGACAGAATCTGTCCAAATCTGGGCAGAGATGTCTTCTTTGTCTTGTTTGGCCTTGTTAGCTATAGAATCATCTTAATATGATAATAAGAAAGTTATAGACAAATTAATAAGCTTTACATAAAGTTAAGGATCAGCCTTGTTTTGTCTCTAGAACGCCAGTTATGCAGTTTTGAAGTTCTTGTCAGTTTTCTGTCCATATTGGTACAGATCTGAAACATTAGCATTTTTGGTCATGTTAATCTATGAAATTGCTTTTGGTATGAATAACTAAAGTGTAGTCATATTCTTAAGCTGTCTAGAAAGGCTAGGATCACCTTTATAGAAGGTCTACAACCTCAGTTATGGTTGAAACAAGTAGTTAATATGCTGCTGTCTAGATTCGGTGCACATGTTAAGTTAGTCACCTTAGCTAGCGTTTGTTTTGAGCTAAACTTGTAGTTAGTTCGTGCTTGAGATGAATGCTTATTTTAGGTGAGTCTTGTGCTTTGGATTGTTTGCTTAAGCCCATTCGTTTGAATTTTCTCCAATGTCTGCTTGACTGTGATGTTGTATGTAATTGTATGGTTGTTATCTCCTATTAGGTTCTCTCTCTTAGGAGCCTGAGCCTGTAGACTTGATGGTTAGCCCTTGAATGTTTGTATCCATACCTTTGCTTGGACAAAAACCCAAAGTTTAGTTCTCCTATATGTTTGCCTAAGCCGTGGATGTTTTGCAACCCTCTTTGTGAAGGCCCTTGTCGACTGATCCACTAAGTTAACTTCTATCAACGCTAGCCTTTGACCATGGTTCGTACGTTGCCAGTTATGGAGACCGTACACAAATCCATGTTGGACCTTCCGGTTGCCTCTCTCAAAGGTTAGCCAGTGTGACGCAACGTCTCTCTATTATGGCATCTAAATCGTATGCTTGCAAATTCATGCACCTACCTTATCAACCCAATCTATGCCATTTGAAATTCCTCATCGGGTGTATGTTCAGTAATGGTGTTATGAGTAGCAACCAATGGTGCCGCGACGAAACCGAGAGCCTCCTGTGGGTGCACACACAAGGTTGTGCTGCTCGGCACGCGTTGGTATCATGGTTTCTAATCATAATCCATTGCAGAACAACACTGATGTGATTTTCACACGACCTTCTTCCTTGATTGTCTTCCCATATCTTATCAAGAGACCCTTATATTGGACCAAAAGTAGTAGAGCTTCCTCCTGAAGTTGCTAAGAGGATAACTTTTGAAGAACAGGTCACTGATATAAACATTAACAAACCGCAAGAAGTGGTAGACAAGTGACTCTACTTAGTTGTCCTAGTATTGACGAGCGTCATCTGGTGAGCGACGTATCTCATTCCTGTTGGATAAAAAGGACACACAACACTTAATGTTGGACAAGTCATCCGTTGGCTAAGACTCGATCGTTACAATATACAAGTTTTAACCTTTGTATGCATAATGGCCATACCATCGAAATCAACCATCTCTGGTGAGACTCCGTATCTGCTGACTTCGATGGCAACCATCTGCTTTGTATCAACCACTATTATTGTGATCAAGAATGAAGTTTTGGAACTTTTTAGTGTTGAGAGACAACTAATTAGTTACCAATAGGAAGGTTAATCTCTAACTAGGTAACGACTTCTTGGTAGCTACGAAGGCTATGTCTTACAGAGCAATAACCAATAAGAAGTTAATCAACTAGCCAACAACTCGAGAGATACTCTATCTTCTAGAGCCATTGTGAACAAGTCAATTCCGTCTTGGACAATCACACAGATAGTGCAAGGTGTTCAATCAGCCGCGATGAAGAAATTAGAGAAATGCATGCCCTAGTTTCGATCAACATCCTTGTGCCCTTAGGTGCCACAAATGGTTTGTTCATAACTTTATTGGACAAAGTGTTGAGGAATATTCAAAAGCAATTTGAAAAGTGTCAAACAACATATTTTCCATCTTAGAGCTGCTGTTTGATTCTAAAAAGGAAGCCTCAAGGTGAAAGTTGGCTTGACAAAGTTGTTATGCTGCAAGTCAACTCAACTTACAGTACAACCAAGTCACTAAGGAAAATTTTTACTCAATCGCTTGGTGGTAGACTACCCCCCGCGGTTAAGTGAATAATTACAACTTTTGTTGTCCGTAAGGCCTTGCAACATCATTCTTTAGTAATGATTATCCAATGATGACATACTTTAGTACCTTATAAATGTTTTTACCCAAGAGGTTGCATCTGCTTTAACCCAGATAATTGTTGTCTTTGGATAAAAGAATCTTATTAAATAACTGTTGGTAGAAATACGAAGCCGACAGAGTCAGCTATCACATTCACTAACCCATCAACAGACTTAGATAATACAGTGTTGTCATCAGAGAAAGAGAACTGCACACATGGAACCTCAAGTAGTTTTTTTTTCATTAGTTGGTGTCTAAATGAATGAACATTTACGACCAACATAGACCTTGTCTATTGGTTAGTCAGTATCCTAAAGTCTCAGAGTATATTTTGCCGTCTATGGTCTCACACTTTTGGAAGGTTGTGCTCAAGCCATTTTGGTAGAGGACTGCTTTTCAAACTTTGTGAACATAGAGTCATTTTAACGAGTATACTTCTGACTATTTCGGTCTAGTGTCAAGTTTATATGGCCTATGTTGTGGTCATTAGAAAGTCAGATACTTGTGAGTGGTTCACTCATGGACCAAATGATCTTCGTACATTGAGAATGCAGTAAGGTGCTATCTTGGATTCCTCCCAAAGTAACAATGCTTCATGGAAGTCAATTAAGGAAATTCTTTAGACAAATTTTACCATGAAGAGGAAGTATCAGAAAGTGCCTTGACCAAATTAGTTCCACCAATGTCAAAGCTTTGTAGCTGAATGCTATAGCAGATGTTGTGAACTAGATAACGTGTCTCTCTTCCTTAAAAGATCTTCCATTCCGAATCTCGGGACGCGATTCTTTTAAGGGGGGAGGGCTGTAACACCCCAGGTGTTGATCACCAATTAGGTAGTGGGTTTAAGCTCAAACACGACAAATTAGGTGGAGATGACAATGTCAAGGTCAACCTATGGAGATGAGCCTAACCTAAAGTGGATGTTGCATCATTGCTTTACATATAGGTCCCTTTTCAAAGATATATGTTTGGATGGTGTTATTGCCATATCTTCATGTGTCTCACCTTGGTACCTATCTATATTGATCCCTGGAAAAGTTTCATGAAGTTTGGAATCAAAAAAATCACATGGAATGATAAGTCATATGCTTGTTTGGATTATAACTGAAACATGCCTTACATCCCATGGGAACTAGTGTTTATACAACATATAAATGCAACATGTGCAACAAACCTTTGCAACATGTGGAACAACCTAGGGAAACATGGGTAGCATGTATCTTGAAACAACCACATGAAACAACTATAGCATTTCACTGAATTCTATGTTTCAAGGCATGTGAGGCCTACACTTTTGTGCAACCTATGCATGGTGTGTATGTTTGGCCTCTACAACACCTTAACTACACTTAGGGCACTTAATGGAACAATGTTCATGTTGATCATTTTGCCTAAATGTGCTTCTAAGTGATGGTTGACCATGTATGAACCCTAGAACCCTTTTGTTTGACCATTTCAAAAGTGGGATCTAGAAGCTTTGCATGACTATGCACCCTTTGACAAAGTTGTAGGTAATTTAATAAGGAACAAACTTTATTTAAGAGTCAAGTCATGAAAATGTGTGGAACATGCTCAAACAGGGCTCACAAGTCAGTTTTAGGGCTGATTTCAGCACTTAGCCATTTTAAAGCCCCGATTTCAGTGTCTCCGACGTTGGCATCTCGCGTTCTCCAAATTTTGTTAAGTAACTTGAGTTAGTACAAAAATAAAAGTTGAAGGTTATATTATGGAGAGTAGCATACAAAAAGTTGCACTGAGTTTGACCAAGTTTTGACCTCCGAAAGCGAATTTCCGTGACCTTTGTCAATATGTTGACATTGCCATCTTGGGGTTTGATTAGACTCTAATCTGTTGCTCTAATGGCATGGCACCCCAAATAAGAAATGTAGAGCATTATGCAGGCTGCAACTTTGCTTTTGGGTCCATTGTCCAATTCGGACCCGAGCCAGCCCAAAAATGCATCCCACGTCGGCTAGACCGTCGTCCACCACGTGTTCGGTAGAAGGCCTCCGTGGGCGACGCGCGTCCGGACGTGGCGCTCATGCCCGCACCGCGCCCCCACCATGGCCGGGTCGAGCTGCCGCGTGCCCCTGCGCTCGCTCAAGTTGAGTGCAGAAGGTCCTCTCCATTCCCTTCACTCCCTCTCATTCCCTGCCCCACGCTCCCTCTCGCGCCGCGCGGACGAACACCGCCATGGCAGCCACCGAGTGGAGCTCGCGCCGCCGCTGCTGTTTCCGACGCGTCAAGCCG
Organism: Saccharum hybrid cultivar R570; assembly: GCA_038087645.1. Taxonomy (NCBI): domain Eukaryota; kingdom Viridiplantae; phylum Streptophyta; class Magnoliopsida; order Poales; family Poaceae; genus Saccharum; species Saccharum hybrid cultivar. The sequence continues at coordinate 10,422,317 of JAQSUU010000038.1, forward strand.
CCACGGCCGCAGCTGCGTGCGCCAACGTCTTCGCCAACCCCTTCTCCATCCTGTGCGCGCGCCTTGGACGCCTTGCTCGCAGCCGGAGTGCCGCTGCCCTGAGCCGGGTCGCCATGGCCGAGCTCCGGCCGCCCCGCGATTCCTTGTCTCCGGCCTTCCTCCACCCGAACCGACCGCGCCATTGCGTTCCCCGTACCACGCCACCCCTCCAGAGCTCCTCGCCTCACCGTTTTCACCTCCGCAGTGGACCACCGCCGGAGCGTCGGCCGGCAAGCCGTCGGTTGCCGTGGCCGCACCACCACGGGCCTCTTCGGGCCGAGCCAAGGGCACCAGCTAGGGTGCGGAGGTTCCCTGGTGCTCGTGCCGCCCTTAGCCGCCGCCGCCGGTGGCCCCACCTCGCCGGAGCCGCGCGTCCGACCTCCTCCTTGCCGGCGTCGAGAGGTAGAAGAAGAGGACCGCCCTCTGTGTCCCTCTCTGTCTCTTTGTGAATGACTGGTGGGCCCAACCGGTCAGCAGGTCCCACTTGTCGGTTTAAGTAGTGGCGCGGTTGGGTATCGGTTCGGGTGCGCCTAGCGAATCTTGTTAGGGTTGTTTTATTCCGATTTTGAATTTCAGAATTTGGTTAAATCTTCTAAAATGCATATCTCATGCTAGGAGACTCCAAAATTAGTAAATGGGGACTTTTTGGAAACCTTGAGAAGAGATCTATGTAGTAGAGTCACAAAATTCTATATGTTTGTAGGTATTTTCTAATGTCTTTACTTAAGTTTTAAAAATGCTCTAAAAATGCCTTTAAACCTAACCAGAGCAAGATCTCAAGTTTTTGAACTCCAAAAATAGTGATTCTTGTTTTGTTAAATTTGTGATGACATGTACTTGCTAGGAAAAATATTAAACACACTATTTGTTCACTGTTTTCTTAGGGTTTTGATTTGACCTTGATAAATAAGGAATTTACATTATATTGCTTGTTATTTTTATATCTTGAGTTGTGCTGCTCCAATTGATGTGAAATTTTTATGGTAGGCTTGTCATGCTATGTATGTACTGTGGTATAAATTTCATGGTCATTGCTTACTGTATGCTCAAGATATTGATTTAACTTGTTTATAGCTTGATAAATAGCTTATAAATAATATATAAATGGTAAAATAGAAAATGTTGTTCCATTACCTTAGTATGATGTTTCTCTATCATATTGATTCATAATATGGCCTTGGGTTCACAGAAAATATTGAGTTTTAGGTTTAATTTGCTTTTACATGATTTATTGCAATAGCTATTTGTCTTTTTCATAGAGGTTGCTATACTTGTCCAAATGACTTGAAATTTGGACAGTAGACTTTTGGTAGTATTTGTAGACCCCTGTAATTTTGGTAGAATTTATTGAGCATCTTTATGATGTGGTCATAATTCCACCTACTTATCTAAATAAATTAAGAAAATGTATTAAAAGAAATTATTTAGTATTGGGCACTATGTTTTCTGGTGTTCATTAGTCATATATGAAATGTTGATAAAGTTGGTTTTGCCCAATTATATGTTTGCAACATAAGTTAATAATTATTTCTTGCAAAATGAGGTTTCTGAACAGATTTGAGGATATTGTTAATTACCCTATGTAAATGATGTTTTCATGTCTTGTGTGCTATACAAAAGTTGTAGATAATTCATGTATCTAGCTGCTGTTAAAATTTGGTGGCATTTGGCCATATGGTTTAGAAACTACAGCTGTTTAAAGTTAGGTTACAGAATGGCTTGCTCTCTGTCTTGTTAGACCAGTTTCTGTGTTTGTGTAAATTCGACATATTAAACTTTGGAATCATGCTGTGATGTTTATAAATGAAATTTAGATAATTTCATAAGCTTTTCTTAATGTCTTCTTGCAAGTCATTTGGAGTTGTAGATCTCCAGTTATGATTAAATTACTCAGCTGTTGGTCTGATGTCCAGAAGGTAGCAAATTTTAGTTCTAATACTTGATTAACTTTGTCATGCTTGGGTATTGAAGTGTGACTCATATCTTTGATGATACTTGGGTTGGTACCCTAGGATCTTATAAGACTTGTGTCTTGATTGATGTGCTTGCCCTCTTCTATGTTATGCCCTAATGAGGATTAAATTAATTAGCTCTAGGTGCTTACGTGAGTTTGGTATGCTTGCATGATTACTTTGTTTATTGCACTTCTATGCATTCATACATATGCATTATTGCACCGCATTTAGGTACGCTAGCTGAAGCACGTGAAGGACCTGATGTGGAGCCAAACCCGAAGACGGTGTTTGGTGGATCCATCCCGAAGATAGAAGGATCGAGCAAGTGCTAGATGGGAGGATGCTCGCCAAGTGAATTCATCTGACATACTCTAACTTGAGTCGGATCCCAGGCAAGCCCCGGAGCATTATAAGCCTCCTATCTTCAAAGCAATTGATTATATATATGTTATAAGTATTGTTGCATTAAGTGGTAGGAGTTGGTTGAAAACCTTGCTGCATTATATCATTCCTTGTCCAGATATATGAATCCCTGAATCCTACATAGACTAGGATCGAGTAGATGCTTAGCCCTGCTTTAAGCGGTAGAAGTCAGGTGATTTCCTGTCACCTGCGAGATATAGGGATATTCATATATGGCACGGTTGGCTATATTTGCTATCGTGGAATGGAACCATGTGTTAATAAAATGAAATGAGACCGGGCGGGATGACGATAGTGAAGCAACAAGGCATGGAGGTCTTGGGTGTGAATCTATCCCCGTCTGAGTCGTTTAAGGACCGATTCGCTGTACGTCCTTGAGTCATGTTGAACGCAGTCTAACACTTAGTTGGCCGGATAACTCGTTCCGACCGCGAAGCCGAGTAATGTGGTTCAGGCCGGGAATCGAATGGTAGGTTGCTTCTTGGAGGAGAGAAAGGATGTGCTTGGGGACATTGGCGTGAGACCAAGGGGGGTTAGAGTCCCTATCACCTGGCAGAGTGTCGCCCTTGGGGTCGCGACATCATTCGGACCCGCGATTCCTGAATCATATGAAAAGGTGGCTTGTGCGACCCTGGCAGGGGCCTGCGTGGTGAGTGTTAGAAATACCCCTCCAGCTGGATAGGAATTCGATTCGAATCGCCGTCGCTCCCAGTTAGTGAGCACTTGACTTGAGCAGCGGCAACGTAGATTCAATTAAATTGAACTGCTGGTTAATTGGATCACGATGGAAAGGTTGCCTCAATTTATACTTGCTATGGTTAATATTGTTTGCTCCTAATAAAGTGAGTGCTCTAGTACAGGTTCTAATATAGATGATAGGTTAATGATAATTAACTTGATGCTTAAGCATTAATGATTAATCATCTATATTAAGCTTTTATGCAAAATGTTGTCAAGCTAGCCCCACTTCATATCAGCCTTGCATGATCCTTGGTGTCACCTTATTTCTGGTTTCTGACGGGTAAGTCTAGCTGAGTACCTTCTCGTACTCAGGGTTTTATCCCCACTTGTTGCAGGTTATGATGTATCATGGCGGCTGCAAGAGTTGGTTGACTCCTGCCGTAGTGGCGGAGTGTGATCACGGGCATGATCCTTCTTATTTACCTTATCCCTAATGCTTTTGTTGGAAGTCGACCGTGGTACTGGCATGTACTTTAAATAAGATTAATGTTAGTTTCAAATTACTTTGCTTCCGCTACTTTTGAACTTAAGTTGTAATAACTTTGTTAAACTCCGATGTATATTGAATTACTTGTGAAATGGTTGTAACATGTGACTTGTTATGTTGAATCACTACGATCTTGGCTTGTATGTTGGTTGGTTTGAAATCCCTCGTGATTTCATTGGACTACCGGAGTTATATGGGCTCAAGTGCGAGAATTTGATCATTTCGGTGATTGTTTTTGTACTTGTGCTCTTATAATTTGGACGGTTCCGTGACAGTGCGAGCCCCTGGCCTAGTGTGTATAGGCTGCGGTTGTTGTGCCACAGGGAAGGGGGTTCTACATCTGCCTGCCGAGTGAATCTAATGGCCCTAACTTGTTAGACGAACTTTTGAATGACTTTATATGGTCTCTGATGTTTTGGGCCTTGCAAACCCATGCATTTGGAAATCATGACTCACAGTGAAAGTGTACACCTCTGCGCAGAGTTAAAAACTGGTATACTAGCCGTGCTCACGGATACGAGCGGCCTTGGAGATTCTTACAGAATAGTTGATCACCATTGTTATATCATGCTTAATTATTGTTGATTATTATTATGCTTATGTTAATGCTATTCATTATCCTTATTACAATTGATCATTGATTCATTAATGGGATTTGGATTACCTTGATGCTACTCAATTGCTAATTATATGATGATTAAAAGCTAAACGCAGTTAAAAAGTGTCTAGCCTTTTTGAGCCTCATGAACCCTATGTTATACTTGTTGAGTTCGACATGGACTCATTCTTGCTATTTCCCCCACACTCCAGTGTGTAATAAGATGCTACTAGGAAAAAGGACAAAGGTGTAGTGGAGTTTCCAGAAGACTAGTAGAAGTGCTAGGCATATGTTACCCCCAGTCAGCCGTCCCTGAGAAGAATGGAGCCCGAAGTTTAGTCACCGTTCTGCGATACTCTGATGTAAGTGTTAATATACCTATGTATACGTTATATAATAACATTGTTTCTGATACTTTTTCATTCTGGCATATGTGTGGACTTCCTGGGCACACATATGATTAGCCTGGTTTTGTTCTTTAGAAAACCGGGTGTGACATCTTAGGAGAATACTAGTTGTATTCTCTAGTGACTTCCTTCCAATAGCGATCAAATTTGTTGTTTATTGCCTTTAGCTCGATCATTGGAATTTATCAACCATGCACGTACTAGCAGTAAGTTATCCTCTTCACTCCAATACTTGAGCCTGCCCCATGCTGCCTTGATAGGGGAAGCCAGGGATAGCTTATGATTTTGGGACGAAATTGCTGATAGCCTCGTTGAGCACTAAAAGGAATGAAATTGTGTGAATAATGAGGTTAGTTGATTCCGGTTGGTATTGCTGCCTGCCATTTGCTGCAGCAGTGTTGGCTGCTAGCACTGATCTCTTTCAGCACACAAACAAACACAGTATGCATTCTATCTTCTAGTTTTTGCAATAGGATAAAACTTATGCATCAGGAGGACATCAACCCATGTGAGGAGGACCAGGGCAGGGGGGGGGGGGGGGGGGGGGCATAGCCCAGGTTTGCCTCCACTGCCCTCCGCCAGTGGTGCGATCGTTCGAGGGAAAATGAGGTGCAGGAAAACACTCCATTCGTTCTAAATTATAAGATTTTTTTATTTTTAGATACATTGTTTTTACTATGTATGTAGATATAGTGTATATCCTTTTTTTGCGTAAAGATAGAGTGTATATCTAAGTGTATAGTAGAAACTATGTATCTAGACAAATCAAAGCGTGTAAATGTAGAGACGGAGGGGCCTGGCTTAATATTGAAGATGAGGGGGTGAAGTGATAGTTCTTGATATTGGGTCATATTCTAATTCCAAATTCTTAATCATCCAAACAATGGCATTTGGTGCTAGCCAATAACAACTCTATTTGGACTGTGGAGGATGAATATCTATATCCAAACAAGGTTATAATAACGTGGGTTTAAATATGAACTTGACAGCTGGTAAAGGTTCAATTTTTTTCTATTGCCACTTTTTAAGACCCGGCTACGTACTCATGCCATGTCACTTAAAGCCACAATTAGCAAACACTTATTATATAATGAACTGGCTATTTAGATTGGCTATAAGGAATCTTTGAGTGTTTATTGTTTGTATGTGTAAATCATCAGCTAGGATTCAATAAGCTACTTTATGGCCATTTTAAACATACAAACATGCTCCTCTGTTCCATCAACACTTATAGGAATGAAAAGAAACGGATATTTTTTTGATATCCGTCTGTCCCGAAAGAGTTAAAACCCTACTTGGATAATTTTTATATGGATCAGAACATTTAACATTTGTATCTGATTTGTACCTGAATACTTAAAATTTGATTTCTGATACATATATTATACATATATCAATACCTGCATCCAACACTATTTGTATTTAACTTTGAATCCCGGAAAGAAACAACTAGCCATATTTAGTAGCCGTAATATCCATTCGTATTCGATCCAGTTTTCATCCCTAAACATGTACCAAAACAAAGAAATATTAGAGGGACTATAATAGATTAGCTTGAAGCAGCAATTTTTATCTTAATACCTAGATAACAAAATTATACAAATTGTCCGAGGCTTGAAAGAGTGGATACAGATTATATAGCAGAAATGGTATTTTACTACGGCATTACATCAAACACTTGGCCAGCATCATCAGTCATGCCGCCTCCTTGCACATAGGAATGAAAACGGACGGAAACGGACGGAAAAATCCTATTTCTACTTCTGTTTCTATATTTTTTGGCGAAAATGGGAGCGGGCTCGGAAAATGCGGGTTCGAAAAAGGAATCGGAATATGCGGACATATGAAAACAGACAAATACAGATGGAGAGCCGAAAATTAAATTAAGATCACATAATCTAATATTCTCGAAGTATACATATATAAAGTCATGTAATAATATATACAAAGTTTAATATTCATTTACATGCTATGTACGTGAACATAACATGCATATTTGGTGATTCGTAGTTATATTAACATAACATAAGGACATGTAATTGTTGAACATGTTGAGCATAGATTGAAAACGGGATAAATACGGGTCTATTCCGTATTAAAACGGGATTACTCGAAAACGAACAGTAAACACCATTTTCTACTTTCGCAAATACGAAAACGAGATCTCGCAAATACAAAAACGGACAAGAAAATATAGAAAACGGAACAGAACGGTACGAGAAAAATTCGGTCCGTTTTCATCCTGCTTGCACATCGGGCTATATAAGCATCCACACGACGGACAGCTACCTTGCCTGCCTACGGACTCGCCGCCGCTCTGCTCAACGTGGCGACGCCGCACCTGAGTGTGGCCGCGCCAGCACCCACGTCAGCCGGGGCATGGCTCGCCACGCCGCCACATAGGCCGCTCAGGGCGTCGCCTCCAAGACCGCCCGCCGCGCAACCCCGCAAGCAGTGCAGCATGCTAGCTCCAATGGTACCCACCACGCAGTCTACGCCATCATCTTCCATCCGCACCATAGACCGGATTCGCCCGCCGTTCATCAAATCACGCAAAACTTGCTGTGCGCCGCCACCTGTCTCGGTGGCCACGACCGCATACCAACGGCTTCCTTTTCAGCAGCACCGATCCGGCGGGGCCCATTTCCACTTCCATTCCCTGATGCTGCCGCCACTAGCCCACCGGCCACAACCGCAGCCGCCATGGCCCAGCCACCTCTGTCTGCTCCCGTTCCTCCCTTCAAAGCGCCGCATGCGGCACGCCCAAGAAAACAGCAGCGGCCTCCTCCTCCTCAAGGCTCAAGGTTCAAGGCAGCATGCTGCACCTCCCTCCCATGTCTTGTGCCGCCGCATTCTTGCTCCTTGTCACCCTCGCCTTCTCCGTTACGCCGGCGCCGTCTCAAGGCGCCGGTGAAGCGGCCGTCCTGCGCGCCTTCATCGCGTCCCTGCCGCCAGCTTCCCGGCGCGTCCTCCGCCCGTCGTGGAGGGCGACGAACGCCACCACCAGTGGCGGCAGGCCGAGCCACTGCGCGTTCCTGGGCGTCCAGTGCACCACCACGGGCGCGGTCGCGGCAGTTAACCTCTCCGGAGTGGGGTTGTCCGGCGCGCTCGCGGCGTCCGCGCCTCGGCTCTGTGCTCTACCGGCGCTCGCCGCGCTCGACCTCAGCCGGAACCGCTTCACGGGCGCCGTCCCCGCCGCTCTCACGGCGTGCTCCGTGGTCGCTACGCTCCTCCTCGGCGAAAATCTCCTCACCGGTGCTGTTCCCCCGGAGCTCCTCTCCTCGCGCCAGCTCCAGAAGGTGGACCTCAGCTACAACACACTCGCCGGTGAGATCTCCGGCTTGGGCTCGCCGTTCCTCGAGTACCTCGACCTCAGCGTCAACATGCTCTCCGGGACAATCCCGCCGGAGCTCGCCGCGCTCCCGTCGCTCAGCTACTTAGACCTCAGCGGCAACAATCTGTCTGGACCAGTGCCCGAGTTCCCCGCACGGTGCAGGCTCGTCTACCTGAGCCTCTACACCAACCAGCTCTCGGGAGCGATTCCCCGGAGCCTCGCCAACTGCGGCAACCTCACCACCTTGTACCTGTCCTACAACGGCATTGGCGGAAAGGTGCCAGATTTCTTTGCATCCATACCGAATTTGCAGGTGCTTTACCTTGACCACAACAAGTTCGTCGGGGAGCTGCCACAGAGCATCGGTAGGCTTATGAGTCTGGAACAATTGGTGGTGTCCAATAACGGGTTTACCGGCACTGTGCCAGATGCAATTGGGAAGTGTCAGTCATTGACAATGCTCTACTTGGATCGCAACAACTTCACCGGCTCAATTCCGGTGTTCGTCAGCAATTTTAGCAAGCTACAGAAGTTCTCTATGGCTCACAATAGCATTTCTGGAAGAATTCCACCTGAAATTGGGAAGTGCCAGGATTTGGTTGAGCTACAGCTCCAGAACAACAGCCTGTCCGGGACGATACCACCAGAGATTTGCAAGCTTAGCCAACTGCAGAACTTTTACCTCCACAGTAATAGCCTTATCGGCGAGCTACCTGCAGAGATCACTCAAATGAGGAAGCTAAGAGAGATCTCCCTGTTCGGCAATAACTTCACTGGAGTGTTGCCGCAGGCCCTGGGGTTGAACACTACACCTGGACTTGTTCAGGTCGACCTCACCGGCAACCACTTTCATGGGGAGATTCCACCTGGTCTTTGTACTGGAGGCCAGCTCAGCGTTCTTGATCTTGGATACAACCAATTCAATGGAAGCTTACCTATTGGAATTTTGAGATGTGAGTCTCTCCAGAGGTTAATTCTGAATAACAATCTTATCACTGGAAACATACCTGCAAATTTGGGCACAAACATAGGAGTGTCTTTCATGGACATTAGTGGTAATCTGCTCCATGGTGTGATACCAGCTGTCCTTGGTTCATGGCACAATCTAACAATGCTTGATATTTCCAATAACCTCTTCTCAGGACCAATACCCCGTGAGCTCGGTGCTTTAACCAAGCTTGAGACTCTGTGCATGTCGTCAAACAGGCTTACTGGATCTATACCACATGAATTAGGAAATTGTACGGATCTTCTCCGTTTGGATCTTGGAAAGAACCTTCTCAACGGAAGTATACCTGCAGAAATCACAACACTTGGTAGCCTGCAAAGTCTTCTACTTGGCGCAAACAACCTCACGGGAACAATACCGGACTCCTTCACTGCAGCACAGGATTTAATTGAGCTGCAGCTTGGTGACAATTGTTTGGAAGGAGCAATTCCTCACAGCCTAGGCAACCTTCAGTACCTGTCCAAAGCTCTTAACATTAGCCACAACAGATTGAGCGGCCAAATTCCAAGTAGCCTTGCCAACCTTCAAGATCTGGAACTGCTTGACTTGTCAATGAATTCATTGTCCGGCCCAATCCCGTCGCAACTGAGTAACATGGTCTCACTTTTGGTTGTGAACATTTCGTTCAATGAGCTATCTGGTCAGCTGCCTGGAAGCTGGGCTAAGCTTGCAGCAAAGTCACCTGATGGTTTTGTGGGCAATCCTCAGTTATGTGTAGAGTTGGCTTGTGCTCATCGCTCCAACAATCAACCTGCTGGGAAACTACACTACAGCAAGACAAGAATTATTGTGGCATTGCTAGTGTCAACTCTTGCTATCATTGTTGCTGGTTTGTGTGCTGTTTACTACATTGTGAAGAGGTCACATCACTTGTCAGCAAGTCATGCCTCTGTCCGTAGCCTGGACACAACAGAGGAATTGCCTGAAGACCTGACCTATGAAGATATCCTTCGGGCAACAGACAACTGGAGTGAGAAATATGTCATTGGAAGAGGCCGGCATGGTACAGTCTACCGGACAGAATGCAAACTTGGTAAAGACTGGGCTGTCAAGACAGTTGATCTGTCCCAGTGCAAATTCCCCATTGAAATGAAAATTTTAAACACAGTGAGGCACCGGAACATCGTTAGGATGGACGGCTACTGCATTCGTGGTAGTGTCGGCCTAATCCTGTATGAGTACATGCCTGAGGGAACGCTCTTCGACCTGTTGCATGAAAGGAAGCCTCGAGTGCCTCTTGGCTGCATGGCGCGGTGGCAGATTGCCCTTGGTGTAGCACAAGCCCTATCCTATTTGCACCATGACTGTGTACCCATGATTGTTCATAGGGATGTCAAGTCAAGCAACATACTGATGGATGCAGAGTTAGTACCCAAGCTCACAGACTTCGGCATGGGGAAAATTGTCTGTGATGAGAATGCCGATGCAACAGTGTCTGCCATCATTGGTACCCTTGGCTACATTGCTCCAGGTAGGTTCTTTCAAAATTTGTACTATATTTGTTTGATCACATCACCATAGCGACTTGAACTTCAGGATTGACACGTTCTGTATTATGTGTACCCAGAGCATGGATACTCTACAAGATTAACTGAGAAGAGTGATGTCTACAGCTATGGAGTAGTGCTACTTGAGCTCCTATGCAGGAAGACGCCTGTGGATTCATCATTCGGATATGGTATTGACATTGTAACATGGATGAGAACTAACCTGGAGCATGAAGATCGCTGCAGCATCATAAGCCTTATGGATGAGGAGATGACGTATTGGCCTGAAGATGAACAAGAAAAGGCTCTGAGCTTGCTGGACCTTGCAGTTTCATGCACGCAGGTGGCTTGCCAGTCTAGGCCCTCCATGAGGGAGGCAGTGAAGATGTTGTTGAAGATAGAAAAGTAAGTGTCCAGAAAAGTCTACCAGTCTTGTGACACGGATAGTGTTCTGATAGTGGAGTTGTATAGTTCGGAAAGTTTGCACAGCCTTCACAAAGTGCCCCGAACATTACGGTCAGCGGTCATTGCAGCTGGGAATTGGGTCTCATATTACAGAGAAAAAAAATCTGTTATGTTACGCTTGAACTTATCAGCACGGTTTATCATCCATTTCTAATGTTTTTCTCTCACAACAAATCAGCGAATAATACTTTTCAGCATGACTTTTTAGCGAATCGAAAGAAGCCACGTCACGAGTCTCTAGAAAATACTTAGATTAATCAGGAAAAGGAGTAAACGAACACCATTGAATTGAATTTTATAATTACTAGTAAATATGTCCATGTATTACACTCGCGTTTCATCAAAAAATGTATTACACTGGCAGAAAAAACCTTACCATGTCCAAGCACCATAAATATGAAACATGGTGCCACATACGGCCAGTATGATGGGACATGGTTTGGTAGTTTCTTTGGGAGGGCTTTAGACATTGATTAATGTTGGTACGATGAAAAAGGGCGGCCACTCAAAAAAAAAAGTAATTCATAAAAATTACACAACCGTAGGATAGGAGCGAGACAGTAAAATCAAATACAGATAACAATAGCTTTAAAAGTTCATGCTAATGAATACAATGAAGTGAATGGAAAGAGGAATAGTAAAATAAAAAAGAATGAAAACCATTTGCCAAAATTATTTTCAAGAAAAATACAAATGTTATGTAATGAAAAAAGATCCAGACACCCACACTACTTGCACATACCTCCTTGCTAGTTGCCTAGTTCTATTAGTAACTGAAGGAGACAGGTCCTAATGCGCACTGCGTACAGAATTTTATTCATTGTGCCGACGACGGTGTGAGTCTTCCCTACCAGTTGTTTTATTTAGCGTGAGCACAGACCACAGTTGTAAAACATATATTTTTACTTAGTTATGTTCCAGCAGTAGTATTTATTTCAAAAATGTTCCAGCAGTAGTAATGTTAGTTAACTAATGGGTGTGTGAATGTAAATGGACTAAATCATTAATGGTGGCCAACAAGCGAGACCCATTATTATTTTTATTTCAGCGAGCCACACAGGAGTAAATTTTTATAAAATACTTGTACTACATAACTAGGTACAACCACACATGAGATTTTTTTTTATTTCTAGTGAGCCACTAATTAGTGTGTAAAATTGTGTAAGATGTTTGTTCGCAATCATAAAACCCAAATGTAGACCAGTGAACCCTTATTTCCTGGAGAGCCGGAGAGGAGACGCTCTCCCAAGGAATCATACTACTTAGTACTAATATACGTATGCTACTTAGATACTAATATACGTAGATGTGGTAGTACAATCCATATGCAAAATAAAAGTACATGTGCAAAATACACAAATAATAGAAGCACACGAAAATATCACTTATTCACTCATCGGAGAACTACAAAGTACAATCTCCCACGCTTTATAATAATTTGCACCAAGTTCTATTTGACAATCAAAGTATTGTGTGGCCTCTAGTTCCTATGGCCTCGAGAGGCTCCCAATTAATTCATCTACGGCGCTAGGTCACGGAATACCTTCGGTTAAGTTATGCCGATGGTCTTCAACGTTGATAGCTCTTATGCTCAATATTGGACGATTCCACAAGTGCATATTATATTGATGTAGCACTGCCCCCAGTATTCTGAGTATCGTATTTATATCCTCAAGGAAAAGCGTATGGCTAAGATAATGGACCGATATAACAGTGACTAAGTTACAAACATTCATCCAACTCTAGATGGGGATAACGAAATAACAAAGGTGTGCAGTATAGGAACAAGAACAAAACTCTAGATAAAAGGGCGTAGCTAGCGGGAGATCACTGAGTGAGTACAAGAACCCCAATTTACTTCTACTTCTAAGCACAACTCTAGTATAGATTATAGTAATATAACTAAGCCAAGAAATCCCAATTTACTTCTACTTCTAAGAACAACTCTAGTATAGATTATATTAATATAACTAAGCCAAGAAATACTAAGGTAGGATTTGGAGTACGATCCAGACACCAATAGAAAGGGATGAGAAGGATTGATTGAAATAAACTGCAATTAAATCTTATTCTTTAAGAACTAGCTTGAACGTGGTGGAATACATAGGATAGATTGGGCCATCACCACCTTCCAACTACCACAAACTATCCGTGGGGCTAGCCGCAAACTAAGGTACCCGATATTCTAAGCACCATGCTTACACTATATGATACTACTCTAATCCTACACAAATGATCAGACTAGAGCATCCACTAACAAAGAACCCATGCTATTAGATAACCAATTATACTGAACAAGGCGGTTAATTATAACACTATATTCTAACTAGAGATCAAGACTATTACTATAAGTAAGTAAGGCTTGAATAAAGTACTTAAATAAAGTAGAAGCCAATATATTCAGATAAGAGAAGTCTTACAAAAGAGGAAAGGTACAAGAGCTATACCAGACTTCGGAGACTCTCTTGGATTCGGAGCAGAGCTCGACTCAACTCTAACTCCCACTATTAGGCTAACTACTAAAGAGTGGACTACTAGCTTCTTCTTGGATCTTCTTCTATTGATAGAGAGATGATTTATAGATGGCGCCAACACCCTATTTATAATACAAATGAGCAGGAGGGATTTGTAGTGAAGTCGGGAGGTGGTGGCGCCCCTGGTGGGGTCGACCGAACATCAAGGTTGTCAGGCGACCCTTGGATGTGCCACCATCCTATCTAACGCTCCACAGCTCTTCTCTAGGGTGGTTGGCAGGTGATCTTTAGCCCATCGGGAAGAACTTGACAAGGAACGAGTTGGAACACTTCTCCCATGTGTTCACGGCTTCATGGTTGTAGTAGAACCATTGCTTCGCCTTCTCAATGCTTTGCTTTCTCAAGAAGTGAGAACAGAAAGGGGCAGAGTCAGATAGCTTCTTGAGTGACTCCCTTGATGGTGAACATACCACAAATCTCCAGGAAGTGTTGTAGATGCGCATTGGTTTCCTCATGAGCTTTCCCCAAAAGGGACTAGCTTGTACCATCGTGATCAATGTCGACTTGAGCTCGAAGTTTGCATCTCAATTGTTGATAACGGGACCTATGGCCATGTTAGCAGTAGATTGAGCGGAGAACTCACAAATAATCTTGTTGGCCATGGCACAATAGATAAGCTATCCACAAAGCTGGATTGATTGCAGAGAGGGTATGTTGAGGAGGGACAAAATGAAATGGAACCCTTCTTGATATGAACCCGCAAGGGTTTGCGGTCGATCTTTCGATGAGAAGCGTGAGAAACTCGATTTGGGGATGGAGATGACGTTCATGGCCTGACTACAGCCTTCCAAGCTGCGCCTTAGCAACCGATACACCACCTCCAACAGCCGTCGTGATCTTGTGGAGCACGATCAACTAAACCACTAGGGTAATTCCTGCAAGCAATCGAGGAACAAGCAAGAATAAGTAGAACAAGCAACTCAATTGCAAATATGGAGATGAAAAACCAATCTGAACTCACAAAGTTAGGGTTCTGAATCAAGTAGAACGGATGGTCTAGTCAACACACGCGTCTACAAGGAAGTAGCAATGGCTAAACTTTCAACAAAACAAAACCCAATCTATTTGTGGCGGCTCTAATCCTTATTAATACCTAGGGGAATGACCAGGGGGGTGTTGGGGTCGTTCTCCAACCCTAGGACACGTCCTTAATGGACCCAAATTGATACATGGACCATCGGCCCAAAATAGGGTGACGCAGCACCAAAGGCAGAAAAGGTCCCAGCATTGAAATGACGATTGCAGAAGCATCAGATAAGATATATCCATGAGTCTAGATCCGTTGGAAAATAGACTTGATAAGCTTTCCAAAAAGTGCTATAATGTCTCAATCGGAGTCCGTATGAAGTCGTCGTGACCGTCGCAATTTGGGACTATTTTGCAGTCCGAATTCAACTTCCAAAACGTGTTGGACTTGGACTCTTTCTGTCCTTGAAACCAAAGTGATGTGGTGGCCTAGCGGAGGACGTTAGGAATACTTGGATTTGGTCCCCAATCAACTTCATTAACCTTCCATGCTTTCCATATGCAATCAAACCTTCCCTTGATCCATGTAAGTAATTCTGAAAATGAGAATGAACACACATCATGGTGCAGCATCAATTCGTCAAATGCATCAATGATAAGCCTCATATAGAATGGTTGCACCTTTGGTATAGAAGTGGTTGGCATGGTCATCTTTGAGCCAATGATGTCCTCATCATTCTCCCCTTCTTGACAGCAAACCGTCCTCGGTTTGATCTTTGTTGGAGTATGTGTTGTAGGTAAAAGTGAACCGTGCTCCCCTTCTTGATATTTATCCTGTTGCATATGAGGAAAACTAGAAAAACTTTGTAAGACATCATTAGTGTTAGTGCAGCCCTCAATTTGATCATGGTATTGTGGCCCAAAAGGATATTTCAGATTAGAACAAATATAAACTTTATGCACCAAATATTCTCCTTTGCTGTCATATTTGCCAATTGCATGAAGTGAACAATGATTAAAACTCGGCAAACCTGAATCAAATTTAAGTTTCTCTTTTAGACAATTTAGATTACAGAGAATATTAAATTCAATATAACCCAAAGTATTTAAAGAGGACAGTAAATTCAGTTCATCTTGTGCACATGTAATAGGATGAAAAAGCTTATCTTCAGCATATTTGTATGGTTCAAAACCAAAAGTATCACACTTATTCGCTACTTGTGGCATAGGAGTAAAAGAATCATCAGGACACAACTCCTCTTTGTCACAAGGAACAGCGAGTAATTCATTTTGTGACAAAGGAAAATCAGTAGTGGGTTTCACTATTTGTTGCTCTTCATTAGCATGCAGAGTGGACAAATTTTGGACATTATGGGTCACATCATTCTGGCAAGTATTCACAGATAATAGAATCTCTTTTTCAGCATTGAGAGCCAGACAAAACAATTGACCAATATGACAATATGATTTGCTAATTAACAAGGTTTGAATTTTAGAATTGAGCCCTCTCATGAATCTACTCATAACATCTTCCATGCATTCATCCAATCCATCAAACATGATACAAATCTTAAAATTATGGTAGTATTGTTTCACAGTCTTACTACCCTGCTTCAAGTTGTCTAATTTTATAAGCAAATAATCAACATAATATGTAGGAACGAATGCATCTCTAAAAAGAAATTTGAAGTCTTTCCAAGATTCTAGAACTTTGTTGTGCCTACAAATGTGTTTCCATTCTAGCAAAGCATTTTCAATCAAAATATTAGAGGCAATACAAATCTTTTGTTTCTCGGACAGGTCATGCTCATCAAATTCATTGTCTACTTTTAACTCCCAATCAATGTAAGCTTGAGGATCAAACTTACCATCATATAACGACAAGTGTTGAATGACATCCTGAATATGAGGGTCTAGTTTCAATAGCTCAAAAATCTCCATATCACCTGCCATGATTAGTAGAAAACAAGAAAACCAAAAATAATATGTATCCTCCTATCAACTACTAGGATGTGTCGGTTGTAACTCTCTCAAACTCAACTTGTTAAAACAAGCCCTTACAAGTTCTTACCAAACCAAACAGGAGGTGATGGCAACCAACAAGTCTACAACCGTGGAGTGAAGTGTATCGGTGCCGCAACAACAACACCTGTCAAGCTGTAGTCGAAATATGTGGAGCTATAGGTGGGCTAAAGCAAGGAAGTACAAGCACCACGTTAGTCACAAAAGCAAGCTGAATAATCGTTCAACGGAGGTACTGTGCTGGTTCTAGGCTAAACCATGCTAGAGACGTGAGCTTAGACACAAAGGTAGTCACTGGAAAAGAACAACTAGCACAACATGAAGAAAACAACAGATTCAGCCCCTTGTTTCTTCTCCTTCTCTTGTCTTTTTCTTCTTCTTTTTCTTTCTTTTTTTGGAAAAATAGAATTTGAAAACATAAATGAAAATCCTTTTCCTCGCCTTAGTGGGCTTCGGCCTCACTTCTTGGCCCGTGGCCGATTCGGCCTAGCCTGCGCCGCATGCCCCCCCGCGCTCCCGCTCTGCTCTTGGGCCGGCCCATTCGCGCCGCCCGCTCCATGCCCGCGCCGCTCCCGTGCGAGCATGCCCACGCCCCGACCGCGCCAGAACGCACGAGCCGCCATGCGACGGCGAGCTCGCCGCACGGCACCACCGACCTGTCATTCCGACCGGCTTCGCCCGCCTTCAAAGCATCTCTATCCGAGCCTCTCTCCACTCTCGCTCTCTTTTCCCTCTCGCTCTCCCGTTTCAAAATCCCGAGCGGGAGGTCCCCTCGCCACCGTGAGCCCTCGCCTCCGCCGCTGCGTTTCGACGACGGCAAGCCACCACCGTTCGATTGCCTACGCACAGTGCTCCGCCACCTTCTCCTCTCCTCCGAACAAGCGTCAGCGGCTCCTTGCTCACGTAGGTAGGGCGCAATCGCTCGGTTCCCGCCGCGCCGCCGTGGACGGAGCCGCCGAGCTCGCGCTCCGACCACCGGCGCTCTCGCTCCTCCTCATTTCCCTCGAATGGCTCCATCATGTTCGCCTTTTCATCGCGGTTCTTTTGCGTGCCACACCTCGTCCGCTCATGACCGGAAACGGCCGCTGGCCGTCGGTGGCCACCGCACCGCCGCGGTCCCGAGCGCCGGGATGGCACGACCGCAGTCACGCCCGCCCGTGTTGGGTCGGGACGGCCTTGGGCCGAAGCCCAAGCCGAGCCAGCTCGCCTTCCTTCCACGCGCGCGTGCTCGGGCCGAAAGCCGTAGCCGGTCGGTTGCTTTCACTGGGCCGGCCCGTTAGTGATAAGAAAAATTTGTTTTTCGTTTTTCTTTTATTATTTTGGGAATAGAAATGCTTTAGAAAATGTTTGTGTAATCATTTTGGCTCCAAAAATTATGAAATAAATTTTTGTAGACTTCTAAGGACCAGATCTATGATCTAAAAATGTTGCATGTCAAGTTTGAAAAACTTTTCTGTAGGGTTTTTATTTAATCATGTAAATTGCTGTTTTCTTGATAAATATGTAATAAATCATAAAAAACTCAGAAAAATATGGTTTCAATTTTGTTAATATTTTTGGGTAATGTGCTTTCTAGGAAAAATATGTTCCGTGCATGTTCGGTAGAAAAATTCTGATGTGTAGTACAAGTGCTTATTATTGTTAGTAATTGTTATTTTTGATAGAGAGGAAAATATAAATAAAACATGAATATAATAATTTTTCTATAGGGATTGTTTATTGTGTAGAATGTAGGAAAAATGCTAAATCTATTGTTTGATACTTTTCATAGTATAAAGTATTTTTATGCTCATTTTTAGGCCTTAGATTGTTATTTTTGTGTAGGCAGTTCTAGTACTCCAAATGTAATGAAAATTTTTTGTGGCATGCTAGATTAGATGCTAGTAAGCTACTGTAATTTTATCAGATTTTTCTATGCCACCAAAAGAAGTATTGTTTTTCAAACATGATGTCAACTAAGTTTTAACTAACCTTGTTAATGCAATATTAGTTGATAAGATTTATTTTGGTGTATCTTTGAAGCATCTTAGATTACTGGAGTGACTTGGCATGGTAGAGAATGTTTATAGTAGTATACGAGTACATGTCCTTGAATGATGTAGACTACCTTATAGAAGAGTTGTATTTCCACGTTATGTAATAAAGTAAACATGTTCATCTACATCTCATTCATCATGATCATTACATGTCATCTCTGCAATGCACCTAGGCATGAGCACTTATACATTCGCATCATACAGGATCGCAAGAAGTAACTCCGGTAGCAGTTCCCGAGGAGTCGGAAGAGCAGCCCGAGGTGTAAGAGCAGGAGGTGCCCGAAGCCGACGAGGAGGTCGATGATGATCTTCCAGAGTGCCCCGACCACCGCCAGAGCTCTTTCGAAAGAGGCAAGCCCTGGAGCATTTATCTCCCGGTTTGTAAATATTTTATCAATGCTTTACTTTAATTGATGCATTACATTTAGGAGTTGTTTGCAACCGTTGCTGCATTATACCTTGTTTACCCTTGTTCTACCATATCCTTGTTACCTTGGTATTCGCAGTCAAGAAATGCTTAGCTTGCTTAGACCGGTAGAAGTCGGGTGATTTCCTGTTACCTGCGAGCTATAGGTGGTTACCTGGATCTGCTTGAAAAAGTATGTCATCTTGGAATAACTAAGTGTTAATTTGAAATTGAGACCGGACGGAGACTTGCAGGGTTTCGAACTGTAGTGTTTTCCGTCTGTGTCGAATAAGGACCAACCGTTGTTGGGCCTCGAGTCATGTTGAACGCATGCCTCAAATTTAGTTGGCCGAATAATGTACCTTTCGACCGCGAAGCTGGGAGATTATTCGAGCCGAGTGGATTGCCCGCAATGCACTGTACCGGAGCAGGTGTGGTAGGACACGGGGGCGCGATGATAAGGCCAAAGAGCAGTCGGGCGGCCCCCGGGTACATGTATTTCCTGGTAAACTCGAGACTTTACCTGGATAGTTGACTCGGTGACCAATATCTCACTTTAGCGGGTGAGTGAGGTTTATGTGATGAATAAATTACTAGCTGGTTAATAATCGATTTGAATCGCCATCGTTCACTAGATAGTGAACACTTGACTTGAGTTACTTCATCGTAGTAATATTGATGGAACACTTGGACAGTTATATGGAATATGACATGATAGAGGTTGTTAATGATCATTGGTTATCATTACCTGTTTAATTACATGTTACTCTAGTACAGGTGCAAATGTAGTTGATAGGTTAATAAAGATTTAACTTGATGCAAAGTTTCTAGAAAAGATTCTTGAAATACTAAAAATGCCTTTTTACAAATGAGTCAGCTACCCCACCATAAAGCCTGTCATGATCCTTGGTGTCAATTTATTTTCGGTTATGTCAGGTAAGTCTAGCTGAGTACCTTCTCATACTTAGGGCTTTGTTCCCACTTGTTGCAGATAGGCAGATGTATTACGACTACTGTATCAACTGCCTTTATCCTGCGATGGGTGAAGCTTAGGACCATGGGCAGTGGTCATTCCCTACATCTCGTCTGATGCTTTTGTTGGAGATGATCATGAGCTGGCACTTTATTTAGAACTCTGTGTGAGTGTGTGTGTGTGGTTTGAACTAAATGCTTCCGCTACTTTTAATTGAACTTGGTTTGTAATAACTATGTTTAAACTCCGATGTATTCGCGACGCGAACTTTTATATAATTTATGATGGTGACCGCTAAACTTATTACGATCTTGGCTGGTATGTAAGTTGGTTTGAAATCTGTCGTGATTTCATGGACTACCGGGTTATACGGGCTTAAGTTTGCTAAATCGTCTGCTTGATAGATGATTTTCTTACTTAATTTCGTATAATTGGTCGGTTCTGTTACAGCTGCAAGCCACCTATCCAATCAATTCTAGTCACAATGATCTCTAGGCACACAATTAGCTATGTTACTACTCGCTACTCTAGGTGAACAAGGCTAGCAAGAATAGCTACACTAACAATCTACACAAGAGAGCTAAATACTCTACTTTGCGGGAAAATAAATGAGAGGTCAAGATTGTTATACTGCCGCGTAGGGGATGAATCAATCACTAAGATGATAACCAATCAATACATCGGGAGAATACCAAATTGCAAGAGACACAAGTATTTTTTTCCTGAGGTTCACGTGTATGCCGGCACACTACATCCCCATTGTGTCGACCAACACTTGGTGGTTCAGCGACTAAGAGGTGTAGCACGAACCTCATCCAACCCGTGACATCGCAAGAACCTTTCCACAAGTGAGGTGGCTCAATAACACACATAATCCACTAGAGTTGCCTTTAGTGCTCCGCCGATGAAGGCACAAGAACCCCTCACAATCACTAGGAGGTGGCCAAGAACAATCATGAACTCTTGCCACAACTCATCTGCTGCTCCAAGCCGTCTAGGTGGTGGCAACCACCAAGAGTAACAAGAATCCCGTAGCTCAAACGATCCCCAAGTGCCACTAGATGCAAACTCACAAGCAAATGCACTTGGAATCACTCAATCTCACTTTGGATTCACAACCAAGCAAGGTTGATGAGTGGGATGCAGTATGCTCAGTTCAAGAGGATGTCTAGTATGTCAAAATGCTAAGAGAGTTCCCCAAGAGCCAGCCACCAACTATTTATGGGCCACCAAATAAATAGAGCCGTTTGGGCCACAAAGGAGTTCAACACGACCTGACCGGACACGCTGATCAGGCTGATCGGACGCTGCCTCAACGTCCGGTCATTGCCATCCAAATGCGCCGATGCCTGCCACATGTCCCTTTTTGAATATCATTCATTGATCTCCAACAGTCGCTGAACAGTCAAGGTCATAGTTAAAGGATGACCGGATGCGCCGCTCTGTTCCACCTGACGCTAAACTGCGCGGAGTCCGGTCATTTCCAGTGAGGTTCCACGGTGCGAAGATGATGACTAGACGCGTCAGTTCAATGTCAACCTGACGCGCCTTAGCATCCGGTCAGAACTTCGCTATTCTCTCTCACTCGCGAAGCTGACGTCACCATGCGTCAGATCCCGACGGACGCGGGCCCTGTGCATCAGATTTGCTTCGTCCGTGCACCTTCAAACGATGACAGGACACGCCGGTCAGAGACTAGGCAGTGCCCGGTGTGAAGCCCTCGCCCTCGGCTTCTCTGTGTCGCGCCAATCCAGCACTAACCGGACGCTGATGGCAGCGTTCGGTTGTTCTCTAACCAGCGCCTGATTAGTGTTTCTCAGCGAGAAACACTACCACGACTTCGCCACCTTCTCAATCATTGCTCAAATGTGCTAACCACCAAGTGTATCACCTTATGCATGTGTGTTAGCATTTTTCAAAGCATTTTGCAAGGGTCACTTATTAGCTCACACCAGGTCCTAATGCCTATGCTCATATGAATTCACCTAGTTGCACTTGATAACCGTTTTA
The DNA here is from genome assembly GCA_038087645.1 of Saccharum hybrid cultivar R570. NCBI lineage: Eukaryota > Viridiplantae > Streptophyta > Magnoliopsida > Poales > Poaceae > Saccharum > Saccharum hybrid cultivar. The sequence goes on from JAQSUU010000038.1 coordinate 10,444,209, forward strand.
ACTATGAAATTCCCCTCTTCATAGTACAACTATCGATCCTAAGTCACTCATACCCTCTATGGTGTCTTGAGTGCAAAACAAAAACCTATTGATACCTTTGCCTTGATCAACTTGTTTTTATTTTTCTCTTTCTTCTTTTCCATGTTGAGCCCTTGATCATCTTGTGGTCAACACCATCATCACCATGACCATTCTCTAGGCTCTACCACTTGGCAAGTATCAACATCATCTAATCCATACACTCAACATAGAGGTTAGTACTAGGGTTTCATCAATTGTCCAAAACTAAACTAGGGACTTTCAATCTTTCCCTTTTTGGTAATTGATGACAACCCATTTACAAAGATATTATGATAAAGATCTTTTGGATCCATGTTGCTTGCCCAAGCATTTTACCATGTGTAAGGGATATGGACAAGTTTCATGAACCCGAATTGGTAGCAGTTCTCCCCCTACATATGTACTAAGAGTTTAGATTTGAAAGCTTGCACATATGCTTAGATAGGAAAGATAGGAGTCAATTTCTACCAAATGATGCTAAGGTGTAAAGAATGGACCTTTGAAGCGTGATACCAATCGGAGTTGCCAATATACACCATCCTTAGCACCATTTTTTTATACCACTTGAAAAACAACAAAGACACTAGATACCTCGTGAGATCAACATTATAATCAAGGTTCTAGTACCTCTTGTGAAAACAATTCAAGTGTCTAGCTATCCTATACATGTAGTTCTTCATTTCACCATTCAAACCTACAACTAGCATACACCACACAAGCAAGGTATCGGAGAAAAATCTAAAGCATATGCAAGCAACCATATGTAATGCACATTCAAATGCAACATACAAGTTTATGAGCTTGCTCCCCCTACTTGTGTGCTTCAAAATTTTAATTGATCCCCTTCTTATCATTTTTGATTTCTCTCCGCCTTTGATCATATCTTCATATCTTTGGAAATTATCTCTCCCCCTTTGTCATTAATGACCACAAAAGGTGAGCACAAATTTTAGAAAAGTTGTGTGAAACCATTACATATGAGGATTATTTTTCCAAATTTGGTTCAATCTAGATCATTTGCAAAAGATATTTAACCCGGTTTGATCCAAGGGCAAGCTTCTTCACACCTCCAAATAAGGATTATCATGCACCATGTTGAGTTAAACAATTTTAGCTCATATTGTAGATTAAACACTAGGTTTACAAGCCCACAAACATGTCATATGCTACAAATAGATCATTTCAAGCATACAAGCAATAACGGTACCATACAAGCATCAGATTCATTTGATTTTTATGAATGAGCCTAAGACATTATGGGAATGACTAGATGCACTAAACAAGTCCTTAGCAATGGATGAATGACATGTCAATCAACTTTACCTTGCTTAGCTCGAAGGAGAGGCATGTCATATAATGGGGGTGCATCAACACAAATTTGAGAAGTCAAGTATGTTCAATTCATTCCTTAGCTTGCAAAATATCTTCTCATCAAGTGGCTTGATGAAGATATTTTGGCAAGTTGATCATCGGTGCCCACATTCTCTAGGCAAATGTCCTCTTTTTATTGGTGATCTCTAATGAAATGATGGTGGATATCTATGTGCTTTGTTCTTAAATGTTGAACCGGATTGTTGGTGAGCTTCACGACACTCTCATTATCATATAACAATGGCACATTCTTGAACTTGATTCCAAAGTTATTCAATGTGGCCTTCATCCAAAGAATGTGTGCACAACAACTACTGACGGTTATGTATTTGGCCTCGGCGATTGAAAGTGCAATTCTATTTTACTTCTTGGATGACCATGAGACAAGTGATCTTCTCAATAGTTGACATGTGCCCGAAGTGCTTCTTCTCTCAACTTTGCATCCTACATAATCCGAATTGGAATATCCAATAAACTCAAACTTAGCTCCTTTGGGGTACCACAAACCAACATTTTATGTATGCTTCAAGTACCTCAATATTCTCTTGGTTGCCTTCAAATGAATTTCTCTTGGTGAGGCTTGAAATCTAGCACACATACATACACTAAACATCATATCCGGCCTTGATGCGGTCACATAGAGTAGGCTTCCAATCATAGACCGATACATTGTTTGATCCACCATATTGCCACTTGCATCACTATCTAGGCTTCCATATGTTCCCATTGGTGTACTAATGCCTTTCACATTTTTCATGCCAAACTTTTTGAGCATGTCTTTGATGTACTTTTCTTGACTCATAAATATTTTCTTCTTTAATTGCTTGATTTGAAGACTAAGAAAGTAACTCAGCTCTCTAATCATGGACATCTCAAATTCATTAGCCATCATCTTTTCGAACTCATCATAATAATCTTGATTGGTTGAACCAAATATGATGTCATCTACATATATTTGCAACATAAACAAGTCTTTGCCATTCTTTTTGGTGAAGAGAGTGGTGTCAACCTTTCCCATGATAAACCCTTTAGAGAGCAAGAAATCTCTCAATCTCTCATACCATGCTCTAGCTGCTTGCTTCAAACCATACAATGTCTTTTTCAACTTGTACACATGGTTGGGCTTCTTGTAATCTTCAAAACCGGGAGGTTGCTCAACATAAACTTCTTCATTGATATAGCCATTGAGAAATGCACTCTTCACATCCATTTGATAGAGCTTGATGTTGTGGGCAAAAGCATAGGCTAACAAGATCCTAATTACTTCCAATCTTGCAATCGGGCATATATTTCACCAAAGTTAAGACCCTCTACTTGTTGTAACCTTGAGCCACTAATCTTGCTTTATTCCTTACAACTATCCCATCTTAATCTTGCTTGTTGCAAAAGATCCATTTGGTTCCAATCAAATTGTGTCCCTTAGGCCTCTCAACTAACTCTCATACTTGATTTCTTATAAAGTTGTTTAACTCTTCATGCATAGCATTGACCCAATCAACATCCTTCAAAGCTTCATCTATCTTCTTAGATTCAATGAATGACACAAATGAGAAGTGTTCATAAAATGATGCTAATCTTGATCTTGTTTGTACACCTCTTGTGATATCACCAATGATTGAATCTAGGGGATGATCTCTTGCAACATTAGATGGTTGAAGCACTTGAACTTGATATCTTGCACTTGGTTGGTCATTTGGTAGAGATGATGTACTAGCCACTTGTTGTTGATCTTGCACTTGAGATGATAAACTAGCTTGATTTTGATCATGAGAACCACTAACTTGCACTTGATCTTTGTCTTCTTCAACTTCAATCACTTCTCTAGGCCTTATGTCACCAATATCCGTCTTCTTCATTGCATTGGCCAATTGAGTGCCTCTCACATCATCTAGATTCTCATCTTCCTCTTGGGAGATATTGGTTTCATTAAATTCCACATCATGAACCTCCTTAAGAGTACCACTAGCCAAATTTCAAACTCTATAGGCTTTGCTAGTAGTGGAGTCACCAAGCAAGAAGCTTTTATCACATTTCTTCTCAAACTTGCTTAATCTAGTGTCTTTCTTCAAAATGTAGTATTTACAACCAAATACCCAAAAATATGCACTACCATTCAAGATCTCATATGGTGTCTTCTCTAGAAATTGATGGCAATAGAGGCGGTTACTATAGAAACAAGCCGTATTGATAGCTTCGGCCCAAAAGAAATGACTAACATTGTATTCACTCAACTTTGATCTTGCCATGTCAATCAAGGTTCTATTCTTTCTTTCAACTAGCCCATTGGATTATGGTGTGTACTTGGCCAAGAATTGATGTCTAATGCCATACTCATCACAAAGCTCATCAACTCTTGTATTCTTGAACTCACTACCATTGTCACTTCTTACTTTCTTGATTGTGGTGTCAAACTCATTTTGCACTCTCTTGATGAATGTCTTGAATGTATCAAACACATCACTCTTGCCAACAAGAAATGCCACCCAAGTGTATTTAGTGAAATCATCAACAATCACAAAGCCATACTTGTTGCCACCAATGATTATATATGTTGTTGGTCCAAATAAATCCATATGCAAAAGCTCAAATGTCTTAGATGTGCTCATTGTACTCTTCTTTGGATGAGTGTTGCCCACTTGCTTTCTAGCTTGACATGCACTACATAGCTTGTCCTTCTCAAATGTGACATCCTTCAAGCCTCTGACCAAGTCATGCTTCACTAACTTGTTCAATTGTTTCATCTCAATATGACCAACTCTTCTATGCCATAGCCAACCCATGCTAGATTTAGTGAGCAAGCACGTTGACAATTTAGCTTCACTAGCATCAAAATCAACCAAATATAGATTCCCATATCTAAAGCCTTTGAAGATCAAATTAGAACCATCTACACTTATGATCTCTACATCATCAACACCAAAGATGCACTTGAAACCAAGATCACAAAGTTGAGCTACCAACAAAAGGTTGAAGTTCAAGCTCTCTACAAGTAGCATATTAGAAATGCTCAAATCATTGCATATAACAATTTTACCAAACCCCTTGACCTTGCCTTTGCTATTATCACCAAATGTGATACTTTGAACACCATCACCATCATTTGACTTGATTGAATTGAACATCTTGAATCACCAGTCATGTGTTGTGTGCACCCACTATCAAGCACCCAATGCCTTCCTCCGGCTTTATAATTGACCTACAAAAGAAGATCAATTCTTTTTAGGTACCCAAACTTGCTTGGGTCCTTAAAGGTTAGTCACCAAGGACCCAAATGGCCTTCTTCTTTGGGCCCACAATTGGTGTACCAATGAACTTAGCCTTCACACCATTGGCACCCTTAACAAGCATATAATAAGAATCAAATTTAATTGAGGATACATTAAGTTTCTTGTTCTTGTTAGTCTTGAAATCTTGCTCTATATGCCTAACTTGCTTGTATCTATTGCAAAACTGACCATTGCTCTTCATAAAGCTAACTTTGTGAGTTGCAAAGGTCGCCTTGCCTTTCTTGCGGGGTATAGCCCAATCTCTCCTTGTTGAGAGAAAACCTTTGGCTATCCAAGCACTTTAGCAAGCGGGCATCTCCACCATAGGCATTGCCTAAGGTACGGGTGAGCTCATTGACCTCCTTCTTGAGGGTCTCATTCTCAACCATTTGTGAGGCATCACAAATGAAATCATCAATAGTAGATGAGGTAGAAGTAGAAGTGCTACAAGAAGGGTTAGTGGGAGAAACAATAATAGGACTATAAGAAGATTCATTAATAAGGTCATATGTTAGTCCCACATCACAAGTCACGATCACTTGCTCCATCTTGGTCTCCTTCTCCTTAGCTTGCTCAAGTAGAGAGGAGTGAGCTTTTCAAGCTTAGTGTGAGCAAGGCCAAGCTCCTCATGGTCTTCCTTTAGACACTCATGAGATGCTTGGAGCTCATCAAAGGATTGCTTAAGAGCTTTGAGCTCCTTTTGCAATGCTTTGCACTCCTTTCTCTTCTTTTCATAACCGATGCTAAGTTGCTTACATATCTCTATGAGCTCATCCTTGGAGTAGTCCTCCTCTTCATCACTTCTACAATCATCACTTTCATCATATTTTACCTTAGTAGGTTTTGCCATAAGGCATGTCAAAGGAGTGTCGAAGAGAGATGGCTTGTTGTGGATGGTGATGCTTGCAAGTGCCTTCTTGATGGACCTCTTGTCATCATCACTTGAACCATCATCATCACTATCATTGGTGCAACCACTATCCCAAGTGACCACATAGCCACTTCCCTTCTTCTTTTTGAAGGTCATCTTCTTTTCCTTCTTCTCCTTCTTTTCCTTCTTATCCTTCTTCTTCTTCTTATCCTTCTCATTATCACTCTTGTAGGGATAATTTGCCGCAACATAACCTAGGCTCTTGCACTCAAAGCATAGCCTCACATGCTCCTTCATGTGATCTCTTCTCTTCCTGGCACCATAGCCTCTCTTCTTTATGAATTTTCCCATCTTGCGCACTAGAAGAGCCATGGCCTCATCATCAATATCACTAGCAACTTCATCTCCACTTGATGCTTCTGTCTTTGCCTTGCCTTTGCTCTTAGATGAGGTGGATGCCTTGAATGCCACACTCTTTTCTTTCTTTTGTTTCTTGTCTTTCTTCTCTTCATCTTCATTGTCACTATAGTTGTATTAAGCATCGGTCATGACATCTCCAAGTATCTTATTGAGAGATACATTGGTCAATTCTCCTCTAAAGATGATAGTTCTTAATGTCTTGAATTTCTTTTGCAAGCACATGAAGAACTTATGAGAGAAGTCCTCATCCTTCACTTTCTCACCCAAACTCTTAAGATCATTGACAATGACTTGGATCCTATAGAACATCTTCGAAATGGACCCATCATCCTTCATCTTGAAGTTGGATAGCTTGTCCTTGAGCATGTATAGCTTGGCACTCTTTACCATTGTAGTGCCCTCATATGTTTTCTCCAATCTTGTTCATACTTCACTAGCTCTCTCAAGATCCTTGACTTGCTCAAACACCTTTAAATCAATGCCATTGTAAATAGTGTTGAGAGCCATTATATTGCATTGCTTGTTTGCTCTCTCATTATCGGTGAGGTTGGTGGGATCAAGAATCACAAAGTCATGCATGATTACATCCCACACTCTATCATTGATTGAACCAAGGTACATCTTCACATTTCTCTTCCAATAGTCAAAGGAACTAGTGCCATCAAAGAAAGGTGGTTTGCCCCCAACATGGTTGAACATAATTTAAGCCATAATTCAAGTACCGAGGTTGTTAAGCCTTCAATAAATGGTGACCAAAGCTCTGATACCACTTGAAAGGTCCTACTATGGCTAGAGGAGGGGGTGAATAGCCTATTAAAATTCTACAAAACATTAGAGTAACTTGATTAGTAAGACAAATGGTGAACTACAAGTTTTGCTCTAGCACTACAAGGATTGCAAGCCACCTACCCAATCAATTCTAGTCACAATGATCTCTAGGCACATAATTAGCTATGTCACTACTCGCTACTCTAGGTGAACAAGGCTAGCAAGAATAGCTACACTAACAATCTACACAAGAGAGCTAAATACTCTACTTTGCGGGAAAATAAATGAGAGGTCAAGATTGTTATACTGTCGTGTAGAGGATGAACCAATCACTAAGATGATAACCAATCAATACACCAGGAGAATACCAAATAGCAAGAGACACAAGTATTTTTCTCCTGAGGTTCACGTGTTTGCCGTCATGCTACGTCCCTGTTGTGTCAACCAACACTTGGTGGTTCGGCGGCTAAGAGGTGTAGCTCAAACCTCGTCCAACCCATGGACACTGCAAGACCCTACTCACAAGTGAGGTGTCTCAATGACATGCGCAATCCACTAGAATTGCTTTTGGCGCTCCACCGGAGAAGGCACAAGACCCCTCACAATCACCGGGAGGTGGCCAAGAATAATCACCAACTCTTGCCACAACTCCTCTGCTGCTCCAAGCCATCTAGGTGGCCACAACCACCAAAAGTAACAAGAATCCCACAGCTCAAACGATCCCCAAGTGCTACTAGATACAAACTCACAAGCAAATGCACTTGGAATCACTCAATCTTACTTTGGATTCACAACCAAGCAAGGGAGATAAGTAGGAGGGAGTATGCTCAGCTCAAGAGGATGTTAAGTATATCAAAATGCCAAGAGAGTTCCCCAAGAGCCGGCCACCAACTATTTATATGCCCCCAAACAAATAGAGCTGTTAGGGTCATGAAGGGGTTCGGCATGACCTGACCGGATGTGCCGATCAAGCTGACAGGACACAGACCCAGCGTCTGGTCACTGCCATCCAAATGTGCCGATGCCTACCACATGTCCCTTTTTGAATATCGTTCGTTTATCTCCAACGGTCGCTAAATAGTCAAGGTCACAGTGAAAGGATGATCGGACACGCCGCTCCATTCCACCTGATGCTGAACCGCGTGGAGTCCAGTCATTTCCAATGAGGTTCCACAGCGTGAAAATGATGACCGGACGCATTAGGTCAACATCGACCTGACATGCCCCAGCGTCTGATCAGAGCTACACTATTCTCTCTCACTCGCGAAGTTGACGTCACCATGCGTCAGAGCCTGACAGACGCGAGCCCTACACGTCAGATTTGTTGTGTCCGCGTGCCTTCAAAAGATGACTGGACGAGTCGGTCAGAGACCAGGTAGCGCCCGGTGTGAAGCCCTCGCCCTTGGCTTCTCTGCGCCGCGCCAATCTAGCACTAACCAGACGCTGATGGCAGCGTCCGGTTGTTCTCTAACCAGCGTCCGGTCAGTGTTTTTTAGAGAAAAACACTACCGTGACTTCGCTACCTTCTCAACCCATACTCAATTGTGCTAACCACCAAGTGTATCTCCTTGTTCATGTGTGTTAGCATTTTTCAAAGCATTTTACAAGGGTCACTATTAGCTCACAATTGGTCCTATTGCATATGCTCATATGAATTCACCTAGTGGCACTTGATAACCGTTTTAACCGTGAAATTTCCCTCTTCATAGTATGGCTATCGATTGTAAGTCACTCACACCCTCTATGGTTTCTTGAATGCAAAACAAAAACCTATTGATACCTTTGTCTTGATCAACTTGTTTTTGTTATGCTCTATCTTCTTTTCCAAGTTGAGCCCTTGATCATCTTGTGGTCAACACCATCATCACCATGATCCTTCTCTAGGCTCCATCACTTGGCAAGTACCAACTTCATCTAATCCATACACTCAACATAGAGGTTATGTCACAGAACCTCCTAATTATGATGGCCCACATGTACCTATCATCGTCATAATGAACTCTGACAATCGTACTTATGTTCCTCATAACTTAAAAGGCCTGCTTTCCTCCGAACAGGATCCAATCACAGGAGTATTGCAATATTACAACAGTTTATTCAAAATATCATCAGAGTAAAGTAGCGAAAGTCTTACAATAACTTAAGTTTACAAACCATAGTTTCCAAACTTCAAACCTTATGTAGCATTATTATAAACCAATAGTAAAGAAGTATCAGTAGTAACTTAATTACAAACACACAAGCGAAGTGCCTTGCCCAGAGGCCACACAGTCTACTCGTCATCACTTTCTTTAGCCACAACGGTCATGCAACAAGGCTCAAAAAAGACTTGTTCATGAACCGTACCTACAATAAGGGGTTTAACAAACCCTAAGTACAAGAGTACTCAACAAGACTTACCCGACTAAGAAATGACTCCAAGGCATGCTAGCTTTAGGGACTCAAGGTACGGATATTTAAGAATCAAAATTTCTTTTGCAGAAAAGCTTACTAAAGTAAGTCCTTGCCTTCAGTATTTTACTTTTACCATTGATGGTTCATTAACCAATTCTAAGTGATCCTAATCTAGATCAAAGTAATTTTCATCAAAATCTTTCTCATTCTTTCTTTCAATTCCAGTTCTTAACTACGATGTAAGTCAGGCGATCGAGTCTCCATAACCGAGGAGCAACGAAGATTCGAACCAATTATACCCAGCTGGGGATCTCTAACCTCACGACATATGTAGAACCAAATCTTGCATATGCCAACCCTCATTTAGATCTCCCAAAACCAGAACGTGTCCATCGCCACCCGAGAGTACAGTACTCCTCGAACCCGGCTCGATTCTAGCCCCGAGGGTACACGCTACTCCCGCCATCTCTCCACTCCCAGTGCGAGGTTAGACGTTCTCGAAATGGAATCACCAACATTTTGGGCTTACCCAAGGCATGAGGCTAGTTGCAAAGTCTCCAAACACAAGAAGGCCTACAACGGACGATCCTTAACTGATAAGGCGGAAACACTACATTAAGACTCCTTTCCCAATGCATGTTAGCAGGGGCCAAACCACCCGCCCGATCTTTCAAGTTCATTCTCATCTTTCAATATTCATTAAGTATGCCGTCATGGCTATGTAAACACTCATTTAAAAAGCTTAATTCAGTAAGCATGGCAAAGCATACTACGCATTTTCAGTAAAACAGGTATCAAGGGTGTTATCGCAATAATCAAGGGTGATAATGCAACAATTGGGTCATCACTCAACTCCTAATTACTTAATGCAATAAACCATAATACCAGTGATAACGATTTGTAAAACTCAAGGAAGGGTTTAAAAACACCGGGGCTTGTCTTGCTCTGACGCGACGACTCACTCAGACTCGAGGACTCCGACTTCCGGTCCGGAACCCACCGACAATAACTCTTCTCCGAAGACTTGCTCGCCAACTTCAACTTCTTCGAAAGCGGGAACTACACGAGTATAGAACATGCTTCAACATGATGCTCGATGATAAGCATGATGCTTGATAAAGATATACCACGGTTTATGACTTGAGTACAACTTCCCTCGCGGTACAGTCGCAAAACAATAAAACCTACTAACTAATAGCGATAACTTAAGCGATACTAATGTTTATTACCAAACACATTACTAACGAGCTCAATCATGAAATTAAGGTACCAAGGATCACTAGGAATTAGTGACCCAAGGACATCACTCAATCAAAAGAGCACACAACACTTAAAGTGATCAATTCAACATTTATTTAACATTTAATTAATTAAGGCATAATTAATACTAGATCAAACTTCATCTAAACAAGCTTAAACTTTTTCTATAGATTAAACATGACATAAAATAGTGTCAAAATAAATCTCATGAATTTTGGATTAATAATTTAATTATTAAAATTCATGGAAGTCGCATTTAATATTTAATTGAACTAATTAAATATCCTGCAGAAAGTAATCAAATTTAGCATTTAATATTTTTCCTAAGTAGTTTACACCTTGAAAAGCTTACACAAATTTTTTTTAATATTTTTGGAGCTCTATAGAATTTTAAATGAAATAAACAAATACTAATACTATTCACATTTCTGAAAAAGAAAAACAAAAACTTTCTTCTCGGGCCGCCTTTTCCTTCCTTCCTCCGCCTCGGCCCAGCCGAACGCCCTGCAGTAATGCGCCCACGGCCGCGCTTGCTCACGCCCGTGCGGCCCAGCAACGCGGCCCATCCGCGTCGCCTGCTCGCGCGCTCGCCTGCGGCCCAGCATCGCCCGCGCGCTCGCTCTCTCGCTGACACCTTGGCCCCAGCTGTCATCGCCTTCCTCCGCTCTCTCCCTCTCTCCCGTGACCCGGCCATGTCTGCACGGTGGCCGGCCGACGATCACGGTGTCAGTCGCTCAACTAACCGGTCTAACACAGTCTACTCTTCACCGCGAACCCCACCGAATCACTCATGCGACCGCAAACGCCCTAGAGGTAACACCTCACCGACCATGGCGGCACGGTGCTCGCGTTGACTGGCGTCCCAGCGATCCACGACGGTAGTGTCTAAAACAAAGGCACGAGGAGTAACAGGAGCTCACAGCGGTTGTAGCGAAGCCACAAGGAGGCGCTGGGAGGCGGTGGAGAGTGTTGGCCATGTGAGGCGGCTCGGTGATGCTCAGTCGCTGGCGTTGGAGAAGGAAATGGTGGTACGGCGATTTGGGCGGGAAAAAGGCTAGTTCGAGCGGACCACTAGATGCGCGAGGGCGAGGCGAATATGATGACGTGATTTGTGTGGTTGGTGGTGGCTCAACGGCGGCAGTGGCGAGCGGCGGAGCTAAGCGGCGGTGGCGAAACAGAGAAAGAAGAGGAAGAAAAACGACGACTTGCTTGGCCTTATATAGGGGTCTCCGACCCGTCTGGTGTGCTAGAAGGCGCGCGCGATCGAGGTGGCAACCAAGTGCTCGCGAGAAGGTCCTGGACGCCGCCCGGTGGCTCGCCGGCGCCCATGCCGCGTGCTGCCCGTCCGTGATTCGCGGGGGCACTGTAGCTCCCCCCCTAAATTTTGCAATTTCAAACTGTTTTATCAAATTACTCTCAAATTCATGTAGCAACTAGAAAAATTCCAAAGATATGAAATCTTCAGAATTTCAAGATCTACAAGTTTTATATTGAACACTTTTTCAAATTCGAATTGGATTTTGAAATTTGAGTTTAAATTCAAAAGGGGACACTTTTTGGAAATTTGGTAATTTAGAAATTACTTTGGATTTTGTATTAAAACTTCAAAAACTCCAAACACCAAAGTTGTACATCTAGCCAAGACCTACAACTTTGCTAAACAAAACATTTTCAAAATCTGCCTCCATTTTGAAATTTGAGTTTGGGGATGAAAAGGGGTCAAATCTGAAATTTGCTTATTTTCAAAATTGCTCCACATTTTTCACTAAAACTTTGAAAACTCAAAACACCAAAGTTGTAGCCCTTGAAAAGTTCTACAAAATTGGTTTTAAACTTTTCCCAAATTTTGCTTAGATTTTGAATTATTTCAAAAGGGGTAAAACAGGGTTTTGGATTTTAGGGTTTTTAGAGGAATTTTCAATTGAAATTTGTTGCTACCTTAATTGGTGATTACTTAATGATCAAACCATCATCCAAGGGCATCATTTCGACAAGCATGACATGGTTGACCAAATGCCACTCTTGGTTGACCAATTTAGCTTTTGAAAATCTTTTAATATTTCCCCAAATTTGAATTCAAATTCGAATCGGAAAACTCGCGACAAGTTTTTAGATTCCAATTCAAACTCAAACTTGGAGCTTCATTCTATATGTTGTACTTGAGTTCATAGCCTACACTTGACACTAGTGCATAACACAGTCACACACCTCAAATTACATAGGGCATGGACTAAGTATTTGCGGTGTCATTCAAACTTAGGGTTTTCGGTTCGAATCACACCACTGGGAAGCACATCCAATCTAGAAAGGTAAAATCATTTTAGTTAATGCATAACAGGGTTGACCTAATCATGGATGCCTTGCGATGCAATATGATGACATGGCAGATTAATTAGAAATTATAACACTCGGGGTGTTACAGCCCTTCCCCCTTAAAGAAATCTCGTCCCAAGATTTAAAGCCTCGAGTTAAGTAATAGAAAAGGAAACGTGTCAAGCAAACACGTTCAGAACTTGTCTACAAAACATGTAGGGGTTTTCTATATTACAAAAATTTGAAAAGGATAGGTTACAATTTAAAGAGCAAATTGCAACCTAGATAGAAGCAAAGAACTCTGGAAAATTCTCCAATAGATAATCTTCCGATTCCCAGGTGGCTTCCTCTTCTGAATGTTGATTCCATTGTATCTTGTACCCTTTAATTGTTCTACTTCGGGTAACATGATCCTTTTGATCTAAAACTCGGACAGGATATTCAGAATATATCAAATCAGGCTCAAGTTCAACTCCTTCAACATCAACAACTTGATCAGGCACTTGAAGACACTTCTTCAATTGCGATACATGAAATACATTATGCACGGCTGACAGTTGTTCAGTCAAATTTAATCTATATGCCACTTTTCCACATCTTTCAATGATTTGAAATGGGCCAATATAACGCGGTGCGAGTTTGCCTTTGACTCCAAATCGGTTAACTCCCTTCATGGGTGATACTTTCAAATAAACATAATCTCCTACTTTGAATACCAAGGGTCTACGCCTTTTGTTAGCATAACTCTTTTGTCGGGACTAAGCCACTTTCAAATTATTCTAGATCTGCCTGACTTTTGCTTTAGTTTCTTTTTCAATATCAACACTGAAAAACCATCTTTCTCCCGGTTCTGACCAGTTCAATGGAGTTCTGCACCTACGACCATACAGTGCTTCAAACGGTGCCATTTTGATACTTTCCTGATAACTATTATTATAGGAGAATTCTGCTAAAGGTAACCATTCATCCCAAGTATCTGAATAATTGAGCGCACACGATCTCAACATATCTTCTAGAATCTGATTAACCCTTTCAGTCTGGCCGCTGGTTTATGGATGATAAGCAGTACTGTGCAACAGTTTAGTACACAGAGACTCATGTAAGTACCTCCAAAAATTATTAACAAACTACGTACCTCTATCAGATACAATGGTCTTTGGTACTCCATGAAGACTCAGGATTCGTGCAATATATAGTTTAGCATAAGTCATAGCAGTATGTTCTATCTTGACTGGAATAAAATGAGCTGATTTTGTCAGTCGGTCCACAATGACCCAGATTGAATCAAACCCTCTTGAGGTCGTGGGTAATCCCGTAATGAAATCCATACTGATATCTTCCCATTTCCAAGATGGAATGGGCAATGGTTGCAACATTCCTGCCGACTTCAAATGTATAGCCTTCACTCTACAACAAGTGTCACATCTAGCAACATACTTAGCAATTTCGATTTTCATTTTAGTCCACCAAAATCTCTGTTTCAAATCCTGATACATCTTATTACTCCCTGGATGAAGAGAAAACCTTGTGTTATGTGCTTCATCAAGAATGAGCTGACGTAACTTTGGAACCTTTGGAACCACTAACCGGTTCTTAAACCATAATACATCTGTATTATCAATACTGAAATCTGTTTGTTGACCCGTTCTAACTTTTTCTTTGATGTGGGCTATACCGGAATTACTTCTCTGAGCAGATATAATCTGATCTTTGATTGTTGATTCCACAGTGACATTGGTTAACTGACCTTGTTGGACTATTTCAATATTCAACTTTTCCAATTCATAACACAAACTATAATCCATTGGCTTCACAGTCATACAATTACAATGATCCTTTCTACTGAGTGCATCAGCAACAACATTTGCTTTTCCAGGGTGATAGTGCACTTCTAAATCATAATCTTTTATTAACTCAAGAAACCTTCTTTGCCTCATATTCAATTATGACTGAGTAAAGATATACTTCAAGCTTTTGTGATCTGTATACATGTGGCAAGTATTACCCAACAAGTAATGACGCCAGATTTTCAATGCATGAACCACAACTGCTAATTCAAGATCATGAGTTGGATAATGCTCTTCGTGACGCTTCAACTGTCTCGAGGCATAAGCAATGACTCTGCCTTCTTGCATTAATACACAACCAAGGCCAATACCAGAGGCATCACAGTAAACATCAAATGGCTTTTCTATATCTGGCTATGCTAAAACTGGAGCAGTTGTCAGTGACTTCTTTAGAATTCTAAAAGCCTTCTCACATTCTGGAGACCAGATGAATTTGGTTTGGTTTTTCAACAACTCCGTGATTGGCTTGGCTACCTTTGAAAAGTTACTTATGAATCGACGGTAATAACCCGCCATTCCTAGAAAACTTTGAACTTCATGAACTGAGATTGGTTGTTTCCAATTCAAGATATCTTTCACCTTATCAGGATCTACTGCCACTCCTTTGGCTGACAACACATGTCCTAAGAATTGTACTTCCCTTAACCAAAACTCGCATTTACTAAACTTGGCATACAGTTGATGATCTCTCAGACGAGTCAGAACAACTCTGAGGTGCTCAGCATGCTCTTCTTCACTTTTGGAGTATACCAAAATATCATCAATAAAGACAACCACAAACTTGTCAAGCTCTGGCATGAAAACTGAGTTCATCAGATACATGAAATGTGCCGGTGCATTGGTGAGGCCAAAAGACATAACTAAATACTCATACAATCCATATCTGGTAGTGAATGCAGTCTTTGGGATATCTTCTAGTCGAATCTTGATTTGATGGTACCCTGATCGAAGATCGATCTTTGAAAATACCCTTGCCCCCGCAAGTTGATCAAAAAGTATATCAATGCGAGGCAACGGGTACTTGTTCTTAATTGTTACTTCATTCAACGGACGATAGTCAACACACATCCTTAAAGTCTGATCCTTCTTCTTGACAAAAAGAGCTGGACATCCGGGGTGATGAACTGAGTCTGATGAAACCTTTGTCGCGTAACTCTTGCAATTGATCCTTAAGTTCGGCCAATTCATTTGGTGGCATTCTATAAGCTCTCCTAGATATTGGGGCAGTACCAGGTTTTAACTCAATTACAAATTCTACTTCTCTATCCGGTGGCAAACCAGGTAGATCATCTGGAAACACATATGAAAATTCACAGACTACTGGTATATCACAAATCTCCTTCACTAAGGTTGCACATATCCTCTCAACTGTTCTCTTTGGAATAGGAAGTTGGATAAGAAGATGAGATTTATTATCTGGCAAGTTCAACCTTATAGTTCTATGCAGTGCATCTATAATAGCTTCTCGTTGGTACATCCAATTCATACCCAGGATTACATCTATATCCTGATTCTGTAATATTATCATTGAGGTAGGGAATATATGCCCACCCAACTCTATAGGTACGTCTCGTACCATTTCCTTAGTACACAGTCGTCCCCCAGGCGACTGAATAAAGAAATCCTCTTTTGTTCCCATAATTAGAATGTCATGCTTTGTAACAAAGGTGTAATTTATGAATGTATGCGATGCACCAGAATCAAATAACAGTACTGCTAGATGATTAGCAACAGGGAACATACCCATCATAACAGGTTCTCCCTCTAGAATTGCACTTGCTTGGGTGTAGAATACACGTCCCGTCTTCTTCTTTTCACCCTTACCCTTCTGGACATTCGGATTATTATTCTTACTCTGAGGCTGCTGTTGTTGCGGTATGGGAGCTCTTAGATAATTGGGATTGTGCTGCCTTGGATATGGGCAGTCCTTTGAGAAGTGGTCTGGCCTTCCACAGTTATAGCAGGGAAAGTTATGGGTTATTGGGCTCTGATTTCGAATACCAGGGGCATTCGGCTGTTGTGGATATTGCTGGGTTGCGACAGGACGGATAAACGTCTATGGCCGAGCTTGGTATTGCGGTGGACGATAAGGAGGGCAAAAATGATTCTAAGGGTGGTAGATAAACCTTTGACGCTTCTTAATGCCGCCTGACGAGCTAGACAACACTTGCTTCTTTTTCTTTGACTCTTTGTGAATGCGGGACTTCTCTTCTAAAGCGATAGTGACATTGACTACCTCATGGTATGTGGCATTATAGCATGTGACCAATGCTGCCTGGATCTTGGTATTCAAACCCCTCATGAAACAACTCTTCTTCTTTGCATCAGTGTTCACATACTCGGCTGCATACTATGACAGATGATTGAATTTGCCCACATACTGAAGAACTATCTGGTTTTCCTGTTTTAGAGAGAGAAACTCTTCTAACTTTATGGCCATGACACCATCTGGGATGTAGTGTGCTCTGAAAGCATCATGAAACTCTTGCCAAGTGATACGATGGCCAGCGGGCTGTTGAAAGTCCTATGTTTGGTGTTGGTAATTAGTGATAATACCTAAGTACTAATCCTATGCCTAAGTTGTATGTAGCATATGAGGATTAGTACATTCCAAGGTTGGTGGCAAGATGGACATGGTGATCATGATGGCCACACTTGGATTTGGACGCAACCCTACGTGATCAAGGCAAAGGTATATGCTTAAGGGTCATGTTTTAGTAACCAAGACACCTAGTGGGTGTGGTTACATTATAGGTTAGATAGCCATACTATAAAGAGGGGAATGATGCGGCTATTGAACTCCTAAGTGCCTCTAGATGTGCATTTCATGATCATATGCATTTGGATAGAACTAATATCGCCTCGAAAAATGATTGTGAAAATGCTAACACACTCACACATGACGAGATCACTTGGTGGTGTTAGCACGTTTGCGAAGGCAGTGGAGTTTGAGCGGTAGAGAGGGTTTGGGATCCTCTCTCCCTCCCGTCGAGCTTGCGAGGCGGGATTCAGGCGTTTTCAAGCAGTTGAAACGACTATTTTCCACTCCGCCGGAAGTCCGGAAAAGAAACGGAGGCGAACGAAGGTCACAGAGGTGATCGGACGCTGAACTAGACGCAGTCTTTGCATGACCGGACGCGTCTGGTCAGTGTTCAGTGTTTGCGCGTATTTCAGTTTGATGATCGGACGCGAAGCGCATCCGGTCACAGTCGATCGAATGCGTCCGGTCGTTCAGGGAGCTTACTAGACTCTAACCGGACGCTGGCACTATGGCGTCCGGTCATTTCTCCAGCGCATCCAGTCATTGTGTTGTTGTGCACTGCTCAGACTTGACCAGCGCGTCCGGTCGTTTGCAGCGCGTCCGGTCTGCGCGTCAAGCGTGTCCGGTCGTTGCTTCACAGTTAGCCGTTGTGCGACCGACGCGTCCGGTCAGTTGGACCAGCACGTCCGGTCAGTTGGACCAGCGTGTCCAATCAGTGCTTCGTGACTTAGCCGTTGTGCGACCGGCGCGTCCGGTCAGTTGGACCAGCGCGTCCGGTCAGCACGATTTCGGCTGTTTAAGTTTCTAACGGCTCTATTCGAAGGGGTACGTCTATAAATACTCGCTGGCCGGCTCAAGGCTCTCTCTCGAACATTTGACATACTTGTGAGCACTTTGAGCTAAGCAACTCCCCTCCCACTTATCTCTCTTGCTTCTTTGCATATTCAAAGTGAGATTGAGTGATCCAAGTGTATTTGTATTGTGAGATTGCATCTAGTTGGCACTTGGTGGTTGATTTGCTGTGGGATTCTTGTTTCTCTTGGTGGTTGCCGCCACCTAGACGGCTTAGAGCAGCTTGGAGGCGTTGGCAAGAGTTGGTGATTGTTCTTGGCCACCTCCGGTGATTGTGAGGGGTTTGTGCCTACCTCGGCGAAGCGCCAAAGGCAACGTTAGTGAATTGCTCGTGTCATTGCAACCTTTTGCCATTTGGTAGGTTCTTGTGGTGCCTTTTGAGAGGCTCGGTGTGAGACCGATTAGCCACCGAACCACGTGGTGAAGAGGGACACAACGGGGATTAGCGTGCCGGCAAGCACGTGAACCTCGAGATAAATCTTCGTGTCATCACTTTCATATTGTGATTGATTGATCCTGGTGTTCGATTATCTTGGTATTCATTATTGATCATATTGGTTGGCTCATTACTTCGCCCCTCGGTGAAACTCTCCTAACTCAACTCCGCATTACTTTGTTAGTTATCTTTGCTAGCTAGTTAGCTTTGCTAGAGTAGCTTTTTTGTGTAGCTTGCTAGTTGTAGTTGTAGTTACCTTCTCGGTTTGACTTGTGCGGTTGAGTGCAACTACTAGAATTGTGTTTTGGATAGGTGGCTTGCAAACACCCCGTAGGCTAAGCAAAACTCGCATCTCGCTATTTGTTATATTGATAAACTTGTTTAGCTTGTCTTTGTAGAAAATTTTAAAAGGCTATTCACCCCCCTCTAGCCATCAAGACCTTTCAGTTGTGCGGCGACCAGATTCGCCCACCACACCCCTGCGGCACCCCTGAGCTGTTGTGCTGCAAACACGGGTTTCTGGTATTCCGTGCACTGGATAAGCTCAAACTTTTGCTCCATTGTTCGAAGCTAGACAACACTTGCTTCTTTTTCTTTGACTCTTTGTGAATGCGGGACTTCTCTTCTAAAGCGATAGCGACATTGACTACCTCATGGTATGTGGCATTATAGCACTGGATAAGTTCAAACTTTTGCTCCATTGTTCGGAGCTAGTCATCCGCCTTTAGTGGCTCATCGGCCTTTGAAAACACCGGTGGACGAGTATCGGTGAAATCCACATAAGTGGTTTCTCCTCCATTGTTACGGCCTCGATGACCCTGATTTTCGTTCTGATTCTGGGCCAACAAAGTAGTGGCATTGACCAGTGCTGCAATAGCCTCTGCCAGAGTAGGTGGAAATGGTGGGGGGATTTGGAGCATTATCCCCAGCCTGAGAAGTTCTAGTATCGTCCATCTATTGTACACAAACCATGTTTTATTTACATTGCTTTATTGAATTAAAAAGCAGTTAGTACAGTACTAGTACACACATCAAACTTATCTTATATTATTTTTATTACAAACTTGCTCGTAAGCAAGCAAACCAACCCTGCTAAAGTTCTTAGAAAACAGGAAAGACTACTATATTACATAACCAACCATTTCGATGCTTCATTCCTCATCATCATCACTGATCACTATCACTCCATCCTCATTCTCCTGGACACTTGCACCAGTGACATGACTTGCCTCATCCCCACTTTCCATCATGGGTTCATTTTCTTCCGGATCCTCTTCCTCATTATCCTCTCCACCAGGAACGACCACGACACCGACATCATCTTCCACCGCCTAGGGCTGATGATTGGGATTCATCAGATCATGTAGCCTATGGACTTCCTCATGCAGAATTGTGTTGTACTGCTCTAGGTGTGTCACATAAAGATCCAACTCTCGAACATGAACCTTGGCTTCTGTCTCCTTTTCCAAAGACTCGTTCTGGCACTGCTTCCAAAATGCATGTTGCGCTTTAGTCGCTCTATCTCTGACGTAAGCCTTGCGACCTCTGCGTGTGAATTCGGGTTTGGATTATGACTACTGCTTGCTCCATCACCTCTAGTGGTCAACTGATGACGTGGCACTCCTTGCGGACCAGTTTTCTTGCGAGGAGTCATCTTCACACGTGCCATCCTAAAGCAAGACAGAATTAGGACAAAGAGAACAGATGGGAGGGATCTGAAGGTTAGCATGAACAGGATTGAACCTTACTTAACCCAAACCACTTTAAAAGGGAAGGTAACTTAAGCAGGTTAATTAAACATGATGCATGCATCGTACTTACGAACTAACAGAAAAGTTTAAGCAACACATGCGATAACATTTAAAACATAGGGCAATATAACATGATACTTCACTACGAAGCTTTCAAATATGATCTAAGGAAACTACAGAGGGTAGATTAGGATAAGCCAAAAGCAATTTGGACCAAAATATCAATATTAAGTTTTATTCGATCCAAAACATTTTGAAGTTTTGTAAAGTAATACTACAATAACTCCAGTAATTATGCTCTGGTACCAGCTGTCACAGAACCTCCTAATTATGATGGCCCACATGTACCTATCATCGTCATAATGACCTCTGACAATTGTACTTATGTTCCTCATAACTTAAAAGGCCTGCTTTCTTCTGAACAGGATCCAATCACAGGAGTATTGCAATATTACAACAGTTTATTCAAAATATCATCAGAGTAAAGTAGCGGAAGTCTTACAATAACTTAAGTTTACAAACCATAGTTTCCAAACTTCAAACCTTATGTAGCATTATTACAAACCAGCAGTAGAGAAGTATCAGTAGTAACTTAATTAAAAACACACAAGCGAAGTGCCTTGCCCAGAGGCCACACAGTCTACTCATCGTCACTTTCTTCAGCCACAACGGTCATGCAACAAGGCTCAAAATAGACTTGTTCATGAACCGTACCTGCAACAAGGGGTTTAACAAATCCTGAGTACAAGAGTACTCAACATGACTTACCCGACTAAGAAACGACTCCAAGGCATGCTAGCTTTAGGGAATCAAGGTACGGGTATTCAAGAATCAAAATTTCTTTTACAGAAAAGCTTGCTAAAGTAAGTCCTTACCTTCAGTATTTTACTTTTACCATTGATGGTTTATTAACCAATTCTAAGTGATCCTAATCTAGATCAAAGTAAATTTCATCAAAATCTTTCTCATTCTTTCTTTCAATTCCAGTTCTTAACTACGATGTAAGTCAGGCGATCGAGTCTCCATAATCGAGGAGCAACGATGATTCGAACCGATTATACCTAGCTGGAGATCTCTAACCTCATGACATATGTAGAACCAAATCTTGCATATGCCAACCCTCATTTAGATCTCCTAAAACCAGAACGTGTCCATCGCCACCCGAGAGTACAGTACTCCTCGAACCCGGCCTGATTCTAGCCCCGAGGGTACACGCTACTCTCGCCATCTCTCCACTCCTAGTGCGAGGTTAAACGTTCTCAAAATGGAATCACCAACATTTTGGGCTTACCCAAGGCATGAGGCTAGTTGCAAAGTCTCGAAACACAAGCAGGCCTACAACGGACGGTCCTTAACTGATAAGGCGGAAACACTACATTGAGACTCCTTTCCCAATGCATGTTAACAGTGGCCAAACCACCCGCCTGATCTTTCAAGTTCATTCTCATGTTTCAATATTCATTAAGTATGCCATCATGGCTATGTAAACACTCATTTAAAAAGCTTAATTCAGTAAGCATGGCAAAGCATACTACACATTTTCAGTAAAACAGGTATCAAGGGTGTTATCGCAATAATCAAGGGTGATAATGCAGCAATTGGGTCATCACTCAACTCCTAATTACTTAATGCAATAAACCATAATACCAGTGATAACGATTTGTAAAACTCAAGGAAGGGTTTAAATAGACCGGGGCTTGCCTTGCTCTGACGCGACGACTGACTCAGACTCGAGGACTCCGACTTCTGGTCTGGAACCCACCGACAATAACTCTTCTCCAAAGACTTGCTCGCCAACTTCAACTTCTTCGAAAGCGGGAACTACACGAGTATAGAACATGCTTCAACATGATGCTCGATGATAAGCATGATGCTTGATAAAGATATGCCACGGTTTATGACTTGAGTACAACTTCCCTCGCGGTACAGTCGCAAAACAATAAAACCTACTAACTAATAGCGATAACTTAAGCGATACTAATGTTTATTACCAAACACATTACTAACGAGCTCAATCATGAAATTAAGGTACCAAGGATCACCAGGAATTAGTGACCCAAGGACATCACTCAATCAAAAGAGCACACAACACTTAAAGTGATCAATTCAACATTTATTTAACATTTAATTAATTAAGGCATAATTAATACTAGATCAAACTTCATCTAAACAAGCTTAAACTTTTTCTATAGATTAAACATGACATAAAACAGTGTCAAAATAAATCTCATGAATTTTGGATTAATAATTTAATTATTAAAATTCATGGAAGTCGCATTTAATATTTAATTGAACTAATTAAATATCCTGCAGAAAGTAATCAAATTTAGCATTTAATATTTTTCCTAAGTAGTTTACACCTTGAAAAGCTTACACAAATTTTTTAATATTTTTAGAGCTCTATAGAATTTTAAATGAAATAAACAAATACTAATACTATTCACATTTCTGAGAAAGAAAAACAAAAACTTTCTTCTTGGGCCGCCTTTTCCTTCCTTCCTCCTGCTCGGCCCAGCCGAAGGGCCTGCAGCAACGCGCCCACGACCATGCTTGCTCGTGCCCGTGTGACCCAGCAACGTGGCCCATCCGCGTTGCCTGCTCGCGCGCTCGCCTGTGGCCCAGCATCGCCTGCGCGCTCGCTCTCTCTCGCTGACACCTTGGCCCCAGCTGTCATCGCCTTCCTCCGCTCTCTCCCTCTCTCCCGTGACCCGGCCATGTCCGCACGGTGGCCAGCCGACAATCACGGCGTCGGTCGCTCAACTAACCGGTCTAACACGGTCTACTCTTCACTGCGAACCCCACCGAATCACTCATGCGACCGCAAACGCCCTAGAGGTAACACCTCACCGACCATGGCGACACGGTGCTCGCGGTGACCGGCGTCCCGGCGATCCACGACGGTAGCATCTAAAATAAAGGCACGATGAGTAATAGGAGCTCACAGCGGTTGCAGCAAAGCCACAAGGAGGCGCTGGGAGGCGGTGGAGAGTGTTGGCCACGTGAGGTGGCTCGGTGATGCTCAGTCGTCGGTGTTGGAGAAGGAAACGGTGGTGCGGCGATTTGGGCGGGAAAAAGGCTAATTTAGGCGGACCAGTAGATGCGCGAGGGCGAGGCGAATATGATGACGCGATTTGTGTGGTTGGTGGCGGCTCAACGGCGGCAGTGGCGAGCGGCGGAGCTAAGCGGTGGTGGTGAAACGGAGAAAGAAGAGGAAGAAAAACGATGGCTTACTTGGCCTTATATAGGGGTCTCCGACCCGTCTGGTGTGCTAGAAGGCGCGCGCGATCGAGGTGGCGACCAAGCGCACGCGAGAAGGTCCTGGACGCCGCCCGGCGGCTCGCCGGCGCCCATGCCGCGTGCTGCCCGTCCGTGATTCGCCGGGGCACTGTAGCTCCCCCCAAATTTTGCAATTTCAAACTATTTTCTCAAATTACTCTCAAATTCATGTAGCAACTTGAAAAATTCCCAAGATATGAAATCTTCAGAATTTCAAGATCTACAAGTTTTATATTGAACACTTTTTCAAATTCGAATTAGATTTTGAAATTTGAGTTTAAATTCAAAAGGGGACACTTTTTGGAAATTTGGTAATTTAGAAATTACTTTGAATTTTGTATTGAAACTTCAAAAACTCCAAACACCAAAGTTGTACATCTAGCCAAGACTTACAACTTTGCTAAACAAAACATTTTCAAAATCTGCCTCCATTGTGAAATTTGAGTTTGGGGATGAAAAGGGGTCAAATCTGAAATTTGCTTATTTTCAAAATTGCTCCACATTTTTCACTAAAACTTTGAAAACTCAAAACACCAAAGTTGTAGCCCTTGAAAATTTCTACAAACTTGGTTTTAAACTTTTTCCCAAATTTTTCTTAGATTTTGAATTATTTCAATAGGGGTAAAACAGGGTTTTGGATTTTAGGGTTTTTAGAGGAATTTTCAATTGAAATTTGTTGCTACCTTAATTGGTGATGACTTAATGATCAAACCATCATCCAAGGGCATCATTTAGACAAGCATGACATGGTTGACCAAATGCCACTCTTGGTTGACCAATTTAGCTTTTGAAAATCTTTTAATATTTCCCCAAATTTGAATTCAAATTCGAATAGGAAAACTCGCGACAAGTTTTTATATTCCAATTCAAACTCAAACTTGGAGCTTCATTTTATACATTGTACTTGAGTTCATACCTTACACTTGACACTAGTGCGTAACACAGTCACACACCTCAAATTACACAGGGCATGGACTAAGTATTTGCGGTGTCATTCAAACTTAGGGTTTTCGGTTTGAATCACACCACTGAGAAGCACATCTAATCTAGAAAGGTAAACTCATTTTAGTTAATGCATAATAGGGTTGACCTAATCATGGATGCCTTGCGATGCAATATGATGACATGGCAGATTAATTAGCAACTATAACACCCGGGGTGTTACAGGTTAGTACTTGGGTTTCATTAATTGTCCAAAATCAAACTAGGGACTTTCACAGGGGCACCGCCCCTGCCCTGGGCGTGCCGGATCTAGCCGCAAGGCACTAGACCCGATGCCCCGAGCCTGCGCCGTGTCTCCGCCACTGCCGCCGCCGAGGGCACCGTCCCCCGTCTGAGGGCGCTTGTTTGACCACCAGAGCCTAGGATCTGGCCGCTCGGGCCCCGGAGCGGCCTCAGTCGGTGCCGCCATCACTGTCAAGGGCGTGGAGGAAGGAGGCAATCGAAGGAGAGGAGATGCTCCACTGCCGCCGCCTTGCGCCTATGCATGTCTTGACCATTGCCGGCAGCCCCGCGGAGCCCCATGCGGCTCACGCAGGACCCTCCCACGCCACTGATGCCGCCAATGCGAGGAAGAGCCCTGCCACCGCCGCCATCCCTACAAACTTCATGGCCTTGCCGGCGGCATGCTCCGTTGACGGGTTGGCAGCGCACCTGGAGAAGGGAAGAAGAGGGGTGGGGGGGGGGGCAGCAGCTAGGTTTTGCCTGGCCATCTGAGTCGTCGCTGCGTGAGGGCGATGCGGGCTGGCGGGGGTGCAGGGGGTGTTGCCCCTCAACCGCTTGTCCATTTATGACCGTGTACCCACATGGGATGATCCTATATGAGGCTATGAGGACGTCGGCTCTTCTCAAAGTTGGTCTTATTCCTTAGGCACGTTTCCTGTGCCTCCCTCCAGAGCATGTATTCCTTGAATTCCTCTCACTACCTCTGCTGGTTCGTGTACTCAAGTCAATTTGTCTGTGTCTCATTCTAGACGTAATACTTATTCAATGCACCGTTTAAAAATATTGAAAGAAGTGGCCATATAGTGCGTGTTTCTTGACTATTTCACGTCACGGTCTGGTGGGAAAGTGAACTTTTCTATAACCTTATCCCAAATATTGCCTTTGATATTTTTGGGAAACTCAACCCGGCGGCTTCGTTGCTGGGTGAATAGAATTCTAATCATTAACCAGATCCTAGTGTTATGATCTAATAGTGTGAAGCAGAGTCACTGTCAGCTACAGCGCACGCGACACTAGTGTGTCGGTAGAGATTGTTGTGTACTCCGTATTTTGCAGCGGTGAAAGATCATATGGTAGGGTGCTACTACGTGTGTTGGATGCTGAAGTACGAGTACCTCCAAAACTATCAGTTCCTATCAGGACGCTGCCATGTGGGCCCATGCCCAGGCTGTCAACTGGGGCGTCAGCTACAAAAGGAACCAGGAGTAACTCCCCCAAGAAGGGATGAAAACGGATTGGATACGGACGGATATCACTGATATCGTATTTGTTTTCATATTTATGTCCGGATTCGGATTCGAATACGGATAGTATCAAAAATGCCAGATAGGATACGATTGGATATCGACATCATAAATATGTGATTTAAATATTCGGATACGAATACGGTATCGGATGTTAAATATCCGGACTCGGATACGGACGGATTAAAACCCCTCTAAACGGATTCGGTCTCGAATACGGTCGAAAAATATCCGTACCGTTTTTATCCCTACCCGCAAGGCATCGAATATTCAGAGTACAAAATCATCCTCATTCCCTAGTTACTGTTCCTCTTCCCCAACTCTCTCTTCCTTACCCAGCCCCCTGCTCCTCTTCCTCTCTCCGATTCTCCTCTCCTTGCTACTTCCCTGAACTCCATCTCTTATTGTATCTATTACCTGAGATCTTGTTATTCAGTTCAGTGATTGTGTTCTACCAGTGGGTTGCTAACATTCTCCTAGCTTTTGCGTGGTAAATTTGCATCAAGTTGTTGTCACTTTTTATTATATTAGTCCTACAATCTGACTGTTGTTCTGTGCTTATCTCTTGCACACTTAGGGCCTGTTCAGTTATGCCGATTGAGGCCAGGAATTATTTCCACTGATCAATGTTATACAAATTTGACAATCGTTTCAGCTGGAAATCGTTCTATGTGTCCATTCCGAAATAATCGAACATGCCTAAAGGTCCCAGTTGCACATAAGCTAGTGTGATGGGGAATGCGCATACCACAAGTTTAGAATCATTGCTGCAGCACGGCTACTTTACGAAAGGTCAGATCCATATATACTCCCACTCCTGAGCACGCAAAGTACGCAGCAGCAGTTAACTGGTTCAGGCTTTTGGCCTCTCTCTAAGTCTCTATATATACAGTTCAGGTACACAGATAAGAGACGCTTGCATTGCACCTGACGAACTAGCTACTCGATCACTATAGTGATATTACTACTGAACTGCAAACAATGTCGACGATTTCGACTCCTCTCGGCCTGCTAATAAGCCGGCCGGCAAGATCTTCAGCTGGTGCGTCGTCCTTCGGGTTTCTAAAACCAGCAGTGGTGGATCTCCCTTGCGCTCCTGTAGCGAAGAAGTGGCCTCGTTCCATCTGTTACTCTCTGGGTGCCAAGGCCACCGACCATCCCTTTAACATCTCTCCCGTTGGTATGCTACCTCCTTAATTGTATTGGTGATGATGAGACGTACTAGCAAGCAAATTTTACTAATAGTTTCTTTCTCCCTGATGAGTATTCTACGTGTTCGAGTTGCAATGTACAGTAGCATGCATATAAATTGTAGGAGTAATATTTTCTCTGATCTGTTTACCACCTGTCTTGGCGAGGAAGCCCTTGTGCATCCGGACATGCCGCCCACGTCGACGCCGCGGTGGGAGATCAAGGAAGATGGCAAGAACGTCAAGCTGACATTCTTCAACTTGCCGGAGGGTGCTACAACGGACGACTTCCAGGTTTCCGTGGAGGACGATGTGCTCATCATCAGGACGAAGAAGCCCAAGCCGGCAGCAGCAGAGGACCAAAGGCAAAGGGAGCCCCCCGTCGACAGCGTCTCGTTCCATGTCCGGCTGCTCGTGCCCAAGGGGTACGATAAAGAGAGTGTCCGCGCCCAACTGCAGCTCCGGGCGCTGGTTGTCACCGTCCCCAAGGTTAATCCTTCGTTCACCAAGGAGGTTGCTATCGACGGAAAATAGGAACCAACTCTTCAGGAAACCAGTTTCTCTTGAAATACTACTAGGTGTTTATTGTGTTTACCATGGGTCAGATCGTTGCATCGCTGCTATGGCATTAATTATGTGAACGTACACAATTGCTTCAAATATGTATGGCGGCGGCATTTACCGGATTTTGTGCTTCTACGGTGTTGATTGGTGCAAAAAGCTGTGAATCAACACCATATAAAATCTTTTACGGACAATTACTGTGTTTTTCTAAAGTTTGGCATCTTGAGCAGTCCCACTCCTCGGCAACCACACATGTTGTCTCCACTTCTCAAAACCGCAAGCCTGCAGCCCTAATTTTTCCCCCTTGTTTAATAAAAGCACAGTAGGGGCGTGCCCCTCCCGTTTCCATCCCTAAAAACATTACGGAAATTCTCTTCGAAAGACTGCCTTTGCAGTGATCAATTGATGGCTGAACTTGCTGAAAAATGGCATCATTACATACATAAAGAACTAAGGATGGTAACGGGTCGGGTTCAGATCGGGTGGAGTCTCCGGGCACCCAAACCCAAAACCCGATAGTAAAACCCGAACCCGACCCAAACCTCGATTCGGGTGAAAATCCAGCCCCGAAACCAAAACCCGCGGGTATCCAAAACCCGACGGGTTACTCAAAACCCGATAATGTTACAATAAATCAGCAAGCATAGCAATATAATACATGATATAATAGCAGAATAGCTTACTGATTCCAAGCAAATAATATAGAACCGGATGTCGGTGTTGCAGAACCGGTTGCTGCTGGCGTTGTTGGTGTTGCTGAACCGGCTGCGGCTGGCGTTGTTGGTGTTGCTGAACCAGAAGCAAGACGAGGTCGACGAGAACCCACGGACTGAGATACAACAGCTGCTTGAGATCCACTTATACCAACAGGAGACGACATTGCTCACTTCCTGACAAATGAGAAAGGCAAAACCATACACGGCCACATGAGAAGATTGAGATTGAGAAAATGGCACACATTGATACAGCAGCTTGTGATCTAGGGAAGGAATCATACCTGACTACAGACTTGGAGGTCGGCCGTCAGCGAGGCTGGCTGCAAACTTGGAGAAGGCGGGGCGTCGGGTGCCGGCGTGCTGCGGCCGCGCGGCGCGGTCGCCCCTGTCCGCCGCGCGGTTGGCCGGCTCGGCCCCCTCCGCAAGCTGGCTGCAGGCTTGGAGACTGAGGAGTGAGAGTGTCCGAGTGAGTGAGGAACCCTAGCGGAGTAGCGGCGCGGAGAGAGGCGACGGGCGACAGTGCGAGCGAGTCGCGGTCGCTGGCGGCTGCGCCTCCGCGGCTGAAGAAGTGAGGGAGAGGGGGTGAGGGTTTAGGGTTTTTCAGGGTTATATATGAAGGGTTCTTAGCTGGGCCTTTAATGGGCTGTAACTTTCGGGGCCCGATGGAGTAACCACGGGTGAGAATTAGGACCCGCCCTGAACCCGCAGTATTTCAGGTATCCGAACCCACGAAACCGTGGGTGGAAAACAGGCACCAAACCCGAAACCCGAAAAACCGAAACCCGCGGATACCCGCCCCGAACCCGACCCGCTGCCAACTCTATAAAGAACTAGGACATCGTGACAATGATCTCCATGAAGAATGGTCCAAAATGGATCAGAAGGTTGGTGGATAACCAACCCAAGAGTTGCCCAAGATGATCTTGCAAAAGGACAAGCTAGGAAGAGGTGGACAAGGAATCGGTTAATAGAGACGGACATTGCAACCACCTCTATCCAAAGGTCACCGTTAATGCGGATTAACGGAGGCGGTTGCTTTGCCTACCTCGGTTAATCTATTAATAGAGGCGAGCATGTTAAGACGTACCCAAAAAACCCAAAAAACTATGATTTTGGAGAGTCAAACACACCACCCGTAGCTCAACACTACCGTGTCTCTACCACTGCACCCCTACACTCATTCATGTCTATATATAATATTATACTATTTTATATCAATATTTCGTAATTTTATATTGGATATTTTGGCTACTAAATGAACTCAAATGAAAAAAACTTTGAACTACAAGGTTTTAAATCTTATCAGGTAGTACAACTTTGGTATTGGATGTATCTCCATCCAAGATTGTTTGAAAAATTCAAAAAATTAAATCTAAAAATATGTGAATTTAAAACACATATTTGAGACTCTAAATGACTTCAAATAAAAAACTTGTCAACAACAAAAACGTAGCTCAGGTCGGCTACTACAATTTTGATATTAACTATGTGAACATTTAAAATTGTTTAGGAATTCTAAATTTTGAATTTCAAAATTTATAAACTTTGAACACATATTTGGTAAGTGACTTCAAATAAAAATCTTTTCAACTACAAAGTTGTAGATTGTATCGAGAACTATAACTTTCATATAGACCATGTCAACATTTGAGATTGTTTGATAATTTTAAATTTCAAATTTTAAAATATGTAATCTTTCAACAAAATTTTAGGACCACAAATAGTTCAATTAAAAAACATTTTAACTATAAAGTTATACATGACGATGGGTGCTACAATTTTGATATAAAGTTTGTCTTCATCCAAATTCATATGAAAAAAATATAAATTATTTTTTGATGCAATTATTTACGGAGGCGAACATCTTGAGACGTCCACCTCCGCAAATCGATTTTAGGCGTGGACTCTTAGAATGTCCGCCTCCGAAAATCATTGATTAATGGAGGCGGTCGCCTAAAGATGCCCGTCTGCCTCAGTTAATTGAGCATTAACGGAAGCGGGCCGCTTAAGGTGTCCGTCTCCGTTAATTGTAAACTAAGACGGGAGCTAGGCCGGTGACCCAGCCATCGATTAATGGAGGCGGCCACCCGGCGTGACCGCCTCAGTTACTAAAAGGACATCGCCTTGCAAAATCATTTATGTTGTAGTGCAAGATCACAAAAGAACACAATTGCAGTCATCAAGCTCCATTGTTTTCCTTCTTAGAAGCTCTGTGGTACTGAGACGGTCTTTATGAAGAAGCCGAAAGAAAAATTTTCTCTAATATATTTCCAAAGCTAGGAAAGTGCTTGATGTACCTGTCTCCTACCAATGAGGTGCACATACGCCTGCTTTGGGGTAAATTTAGGGGAGTTCAAAATGTATGACCGGAGATCAAAACCCTCTTGTAAATGTAAATAATCAGACGTAGATGAAAGAATAGTGGTCTACCGAATCTGAGATGCAAAATGACCGTTGGGGGCGACTCACCGGGCACCCCAGCGAAGCCCCCAGATCCCGTCGATTCCCCACCGGCGACCTCCTT
Source organism: Saccharum hybrid cultivar R570 (assembly GCA_038087645.1). Taxonomy (NCBI): domain Eukaryota; kingdom Viridiplantae; phylum Streptophyta; class Magnoliopsida; order Poales; family Poaceae; genus Saccharum; species Saccharum hybrid cultivar. The sequence continues at coordinate 10,475,317 of JAQSUU010000038.1, forward strand.
CGCCGGTCCGGTGACCTGCTCGGCGCCCACTGCAGTTCCGGCGGACCTCTCTAGTCCGGCGTTTTTCTGCTCGGCGCCAGCTGCAGGTCCGATCTCGGTGCAGGCTGAGCGACGGGATGGGGCAGGGGGCCATCGTTCAGGGGATGGGTTACAGGGTCTGGAAGGTGGACGTCGCTCCTCCTCGGTGCCGGATGCGGCAAAGCCTGCACCTCCGACGGCTGCCGCGACGTCCGACGCGCATCAGGCTCCCGTCTCCGAGATGCAGGACATCGACTCCAACTCCGGCAGTCCTTCACCGCCTGCTTTGAAGGATCCTGTCATCATCCATTCTCAGGAGGAGGCCTCTTTTGAGGCGAGGGGCCCTCCGAGGCGGCCGGATGGCGATCTACGCCGGCGCTGCCTTACCCTCGCTCCACGTCGGGCAATAGTGTCCTCCTTCGCTGAGGCGACCGACAGCGAGACAAGGCATCAGGTACGTGACGATGGTGATACAGGTTCAGGCGGGGCCGATGACGAAGCTGACGCGGATGGGAACGGCGACGTTGCGATCGCGCCCAGGTCAGACGCCGAGGAGACAATAAGGATGATCGACGACGCCGACGTACTGAAGATTGAGGCCGACAGCGTTGCAGGGATTGAAGAAATCAATAATGCGCCAAGCAACTACAACATCAACATGAATTCAGGGAAAGGGCCTGAAAACGGTGAGACTGTTTTGATTTCAAATTCCCCTTCAGGATATGCCGATTGCGTAGAATCAGCGATCCTTGCTGGGCTTACCGCTCATGAGGCATACGATCTTGCTGAGGGAAATACCACGAAGCAATCCTAGCAGGTTTTTCCACACTAGTTGAGATGCACGTGCAGCACGCACGTGCCTAGAAAAAACTTCCATCATAGAAGAATAATAATCAAATTACAAATCTAATTATTTGTTGGATGGGTGCTTGTTGTACTGCTGGGTTTGTTGAAGGTCCTCTAGCTGCTTCTTGTTCTACCTTCAGTGATGAAGTTGCTGCTGCTGTTGTTTCTAGTTCAGTTCTCATATAGGTGCCACCTTGTGAGAACCTATTATCTCCTAGTGGGCTTTGGTTCACATCCTTGTCGCATGGTGAAGGTGATGAGGTAGAATTCTTTCTTGCCTCAACTTCATTGGGAAATAAGAGTTGAATGGTGTTCCACAATTAAACACTACAGCCTCATCCTTGCAAGCAGTAGGCTTGCCTGAGCCTGATGTAATTTTTATATTAACCATAAGTTCCACAAGGACAGTGCTAGACGTAGAGAAAACTATAGCAAGCAAATCATTTTGTTTAATTACCTGAGGTAGATCACAGATCCACTGCCTGTGGCTTGTTGCCCACCCGGTCTCCACGTGATGCAGCTCCGATCTACCAGGCACTTCCTCTCCGAATTAGGCAGATAAGAAAAATTCATTACATACTATTAATGCCTGAGATTTGGACATCTTCTCACCAAATACAGATATGAGAAAGAACTCATAGCTCACTTTATATCGAATGGCAAATCAACCAGATATGAGCATATTTAATGCTAGAATTAGAGTGATGCTTTCTTCTCGTACGTCTTTATGAATAATCCAAGAATGTGGGTCACATAGAATTGCTAGAAGTAGAGTATCTATGTATGATGCGATGCTCACTTAGAGATTTTCCAATAGTTCCAAAAAAAATTGGTAAATCAATGAGTTTTTCAAGTGGCTACAAAAAAGTTGGAGCATATTTGTTGGGATCCTTCAACTGTTCCCGAAATCCCACTCATAAAAGATAGAAGACAATTTGCATCACGAGTCTTGAACTATTTCTAAATCACCCTAACCACTTTATAGGCTATTTCTAGTCAAGTCATTTTTGGGAGGTTGAATTCTTTTACACGATCTTGTTAAATAGATAGCTCAAGAGAAAAGTGGAATGTCAAACGGGAGTTTGTCAATGCTAAAGTGAGAATGGCTTACCAAAATCATTTAAAATGGTTTCACACATGAATAGACCTTTGGAATAGATGTGATTTCGACCTGCAAATACACGAGGGCTAACTATTTATGCATCCATTTCACTCACTCTCATTTTTTACTTTTAAATTGACAACATTGTGTATTGAATGCAATAAAGGATTTGTACCGAACCATTAGGCATCAGTTTAAAAAAATGGGTTCTGATCTGGGCATGTGAGAGTAGTGGGTAGCCTACTGAACTTGAGACCTGCGCATATGCTTCTTACAAGGCTGGAATTATTAATTCAGAACAAAAACGAAAAGGAGAACTTAATTTCAATACCTACTACTACAGCAGATCAATACACATTATTCTCAATTTGCCTCAAAGGGAGAAGCACAAAAGGAACTTAATAATGCATGGCATTTGCACACCCTGTGAAAAAAGTGATTGAATTGAAGTTAAAAGACTTTCCATAAAAATGTAGCTAGACTTTAAATTTAGTAATCCATCCAATAAGAAAAGGAAAAATATCCTTATGTTCATTTGTTCAAAATTAACAAAAACCAAGCTCTAATATGAAGCATAACTAAGTGCAGCTATATCTGAACTTTTTGGATACTATTTTACTAATCAGAGGGTGAGAGTGGGCTGTTGACGGACATGCAACAATGAAAACCAGTATACTACTATACTTGTATCTCTTGTGCTACTCTTAATCTACATGGATCCTGAATGACAGCATAGCTACACATGTATAAATCAAACTCAGTATCTTGACTAACATGTGAATCCACCATGGTGCCTATATCTAGAACGACAATAAAACAGATTACTGTCATTATGTAGACTATCAGAAAACAAAAGGAAGCTAATACACTCACAAGCTTCTTACCAGAATACAGGAAAACCATAAATTAAAGAAGCTAATGAACTCAATCACCGTAATGATCTTGGAGAAGGGAGGAAACAAGAGGCATGCAACAGCGCGTTCACAAGAGATGGGAGAGGAGATGGTAGTTGCGTGAGGGGTTCCACCTCCTGGCCCTGTGCGATGGCGGTAGGGTTTGCGCCTCTGCCATGGCCGTCACGACTGCAGCCCTGCCCTCTTTGAAGGTGTGAAGGATGGAGGACGGATGGGATCCGGTGCTGCCATGGAGGATGGTGAGTGCGGAGGATGACGGATGTGGTGTGGACGCTGTAACCTACGCTGACAATTTTGCGCTCGGATGGAGTCCTGGAGATGGGGGATATGGATATGGGCGTGAACTCGTGATTGATCGGTGTGAGTTTGGTGTTACGGGCAGGCAGCAATGAGGCGAGCAATGGAGGATGGGGAGAGACCAGAAAGACGGCGGCAGCATGGCGAGGGAGCCGGTGTCCGATCCTGCGCGACCGCGAGTGTCTTGATCGGACAAGAGCGAAGCGTTGGAGAAGTGCATCAGTTCTTGAACTCGTCATCGAGGAAGTATCAGTGTGCTTCCTGCTGGAGGAGACGGTGCCGCCGGTGTGCCTATCGTCGTCCCAGGGTGTACGACTCCATGGGAGCACGCCGTGCGGGAGCAGTCCTCCGGGAAGGCCGTGATCTGCGCGAAGGCCATGATCTGCACGCCGCGATACGGGAGTGGCGATCGATCACGCGCGCACGGGAGGACAACGATACGGGAGTGGGCAGTTACGCACTCGGGAGGACACCGATACGGGAGCGGCCGGTTACGCGGTGAAAAAGAAAGAAACGATAGCGCGGCGCGGAAGGCGTGGGTATAGCGGGCGGGTAAGCGGCGGCGTCAGTGCAAAAAACACGTCGAAGCAAGAATTGCAAACTAAGGTGTAAGATCTTACGCGTAAGATTTTAGTGCAGGCCCACTCTCTGATTGACAAGAGCCGTTAGATGAAAAGGGACCAAGCCATCAACGGTTTAAATATTAGGTGGGTACAAAATATTTGGGTGAAAAATATTTTCAATTCCTTCGCTCCTTTATAGTATAGATAAGAGGCTAGCGATTTCGTCCTCGAACAGAGGCTTGGCAAAGCCGCTCTATTATCGACGGTGAAGAGTCGTAGCACAGACAACGATATTCGCAAAAAATTCTGGATTGACATCGGTTTTCCTAAAGAAACAAGATGGTGGGAAAATGAACATCACCCACCAGCACAGGATGAAAACACTTCGGGTATTGAGGACTTGGCTATGCCAGCTCAACGTGAATGGTGAACCCAAGAATCAAACTTCAGCACGACCTCTTGGACGAATGGTTCCAAAACATGGAATCGCGATCCGTCCATGGAAGGGTCCTTTGCCGAGGCCGCGCTCGTCGGCGACGGTGAGCGGATCGACAGATCACAAGCTAATTTACAGCATGATCAACGGACATTTCAAAATTCAAAAGCTATCTCTGAATGCCGGAGTAAATCAGTCTTAATCGAGCGTGCAAAACAATATGGCCGGTCTTGGTGGGACCTGTTGCCTTGCAGGCCCAGCGATCAAAGGAATTGTAAGGCTACCAGATACGATGCGACCTTCCTTCTGATCAGCAATATCGCATCGAGACTTCTCTTGCACGCCGCCTCGCGACCTGATCCTACTGCCGCCACCGCCACACCCTCGTACGCCGACATGGCTGGATGACAACCACCCACCAATCGCCACAACTCCAATGGGTTCAATCATGAGCCTCCGAGGGGCAGGATCAATGACCGCTTTCGCCATGATGGGCGAGGTCTAGGCCCAAGCAGAGGTCGTGGTGACCACGGAGGACTAGGTCGAGGACGCGGAGATGGGCACATTCATGGTCGAGGCAGTGGAAGGGCTGAAGGGGCGGGCCGTGGTATGGCCCCAGCGCACCTCAACAGGAGACACAACAGCAATATTAGCCGGTCACAGGGCCACAACGTCAAAATGTCGGAGCTGATGCCGCCGAATCCAGTATGCAGGGTGCAGCTCGAAACCAGCAACAACAACCTCAGCCTACAGAATCTGGTATGGCAAAAAAGAAAAGACCTTACTGCTGGAGGTGCAAATGTAGTGGACATTCTAATGATGAGTGCAGAGCTGACCTTGATTGCATCATATGTAATAAGAAGAACTCGCATCTATCATGTAAATGTCCAATTTTGAAGATGCCAAAACCAAATGCTATTTTTTTTGGCTCTGGTAAGAAGGAATTTGGTTTCTTGCGGATCCCTGATATTGATTACAAATTAGAGACACCTGATCTAGCCCCTACAGCACTAGTCAAGGTGACCGGTAGTAAACTCTCAGTAGATGTGGTTGAGTCTGAATTGGCCAAAATCTTATGGCGGATTGGACATGGGAGGCCTTACCCCATGAGGACTCATTCCTTGTGGCCTTTCCGTCAGATGAGGAGATGCACCGGATGGCATCCATTGATTATCATCTAAAGAATCATGGTGTCACGCTAACTATTTCAGCATGGCAAAGCTCTAATGACGTGAAACCCACTTATCAGTTGGAAGAAATTTGGGTGCACATCATAGGTGTCCCTCATGCTTGAGGCACTATCTTGTTTTTTGGGCTCTGGGTACAGTGATTGGCACCACGCAGGAGGTAGATTTGTCCACTTACAGAAAAAAGGGTCATCCGAGTTCGGGTTGGGGTGCTGAATAAAGATCAGCTTCCTTTCACCACTGATTTAGTTTTTGGGACAGAAGGATATGACATTGCTCAAGAAATTCAAGAATACCCAAGGTGCAAGTGGATCCAAATCTGCAACCAGAACTGAAAACAATGGTCCAACGCCTATGCAAGCCCAACTCGCAGTTTTACCCACCGGTATTCAGCGATTGAGGTCTCTAATGCAGCCTTTACACTGGGAAGATTTAGCCAAGCTACCTCCTGTTGCTATGACAGCTATGGCTGCTACAACTCTTCCAAGTCCAAATGGTACTCCTGGATCAAATAGGAATTCTAACACGTGCAAGAAGAATTTGCCTGCTTCTACGAGTGATCTGATTAGATCAACTTCGGGAACCAAGGCTGTAGTTGACATTCCATTGTCAGCCACTCCACCTATGCCGGACGGCAAAATGGGATGCTCTTTGGCTAGGACAGCAGAAACGGTACCAACTGTCACTCGACATTCAACGGCTAGAACACAGAGCAATTCAAAGTGGGGAAGGGAAATGATGCAGATTCCTAGTCACTGCAGGAGAAAACCGGGGTTGTCAATAATTCTCAGCTGTCATTAGACGTGGATGACTCACAAACCACCACGCCTCTCATGGGCTCACCGTGCCAGACAGCTTCGCTATCTGCAACAGCAACCTTAGGCTACAAAACTGCTACTACACATACACCATTGAACAAATGCCAAGTTGATGAGGACACATTAACAAAGGCGATGAAAAGAGCAGCATCAAGGAACACGGATGGCCCAAAAAAGGACAAGCCAATGGGAGAGATCTCACCACTTTCGGCTATGTCTTCAGCCAACATGATCCCAGGTATGCCCAAGTTGCAGCCATCTTCTATTTCTATTGTGTCTATACCTCAAAAAAGATGCATTTCAAAGCTAAGCAATGTAGGCTTGGTTTTGGGTAGCAATAGTAATACAATTAATTTGTCCATCAATGCACTTAAGAGGGTTGAAGTCGATAGAACAACTGTAACACCAAATCAAAAAGAGACTAAAAGGTTAGGAGTAGGTGAAAATCCCTTTGTGGCAAGTGACAACGAGGATACTAAAAATGAGGTACCCTTTTCGAACACTTAGTGAAGGAAATAACTGATGTAGGCTTGGATGATCTATACCTGGACACAAAATTTTGTGACCTTATGGTTACTGATCCAAAATCTAAGATAGCAGCAAAAAAGCCTAAAAGCCACAAGAAAGGTTCTCAACAAAAAGTTTCCCCATAAAAGGCTTCTATTGGAATAGCAGAGGTCTATCGGACTTGGCTAAATACTGCTACATAGCTGAAGCAATCCGAGATCATAACCTTGATTTCGTGGCTGTCATGGAAACAAAAAAGCAGGACATGTCAAAATCAAATCTCTCCTGACTATCTGGAGGGGCAGATTTCATTTGGAACTATCTACCACCTCGGGGGAGGTCTAGGGGAATCCTCCTTGGCATAAATGCTTCGTTTCTTGATCTATCATTATTTTTAGTAGGGGAATTTTACATCAAATTTCATTTTTACAATAAATCGGATAATTTTAATTGGATACTCATGGCAGTTTACGGTCCAGCTCAAGAGGAGTTTAAAATGCCTTTCTTGATTGAACTTGTACGTGCTTGACAACAAAACCAGCTTCCTACTCTAATTGGTGGGGATTTTAATATTATGAGAAATAGCAGAGAGAAGAATAATGATAGATTTAGTGACCGCTGGCCTTTCCTGTTCAATGTTGTCATTGACAGCTTATATCTTAGGGAAATTGATTTGACAGGTAGACAATTCACTTGGGCTAATTCTCTACCTCATCCCACTTATGAAAAGCTTGATAGGGTCTTAATGACGACTGAATGGGAATTTAAATATCCTTTGGTGACTGTACATGCTCTTGGTAGAGGTGTTTCAGACCATACACCATTACTTCTTGACACCAGAAGACCAGCCTTTACGGGAATATCAAAACCATTTAAAATGGAACTCAGCTGGTTCTATCATGAGGATTTCTATGATCGAGTTGTAGAAATATGGAATAAGCTGGTGAGGGGGCAAAATTCTATCCAGAGATGGATAAAAAAGGAGTGCTACGCAAATATCTCTAAGGATGGGCCTCACACACGAATGGTGTATATAAACAACAGAAAAGAACCCTTCAGTTGACCATCAATAACCTTGATATTGCCGCCGAAAATCGGGACTTAACTGAGGATGAGAGAAGTCAGCTTGAGCAAGCTAGAAAGTGATGTGACTAAACTACTTCGAGAGGAAGAATTAAAATTCTATCAGCGAGCAAAGGTCACTGATGTTCTACTTGGGGATAATAACACCCGTTACTTCTAAATGGTTGCCAACGGTAAATATAGGAAGAAAAGAATTCTCTCTAGACCATGAAGATGGAAAAAATAGAAGGTCAGGCTAACGTTAAGAACTATATCACATGTTTCTACAAGGACTTATTTGGACAATCACAAGATAATACCATGACCTTAGATGAGTCACAAACAGTTGTTATTCCTCAGGTCAGCCAAGCTGAAAATGAATTCCTAACGACTTCTTTTATGGAAAAGGAGATTCGGGATACAGTTTTTGCGATGGAACACAATAAAGCACCAGGGCGAGATGGCTTCCCAGCTGAGTTTTATCAAAAGTTTTGGGATGCCATCAAAGTGGACCTGATGCAAATGTTCCATGATCTTCACTCGGGAACCTTGCTGCTCTTTAGCCTCAACTTTGGTGTCATAAATCTGATTCCGAAGGTCCAAGAAGCTAATAGAATTCAACAGTATCGACCAATTTGCTTACTAAATGTTAGCTTCAAAATTTTCACTAATGCGGCAACCATTAGAATTAACTCAATAGCAGATCATATAGTTGGTCCAACTCAAACTGCCTTTATGCAAGGATGCAACATCCTCGAAGGAGTCATCACTCTTCATGAGATAATTCATGAGTTGCATTGTAAAAAGCAAAGTGGAATTATTTTTAAAATCTTTGGAAAGGCTTACGACAAAGTTAGATGGCCTTTCTTACTGCAAACAATGCGGATGAAAGGTTTCTCTCCTAAGTGGAACTCTTGGGTGCAAGCTTTTATATTAGGTGGAAGCGTGGCAGTCAATATTTATGATGAGGTTGGACCTTACTTTCAAATGAAAAAAGGCCTTCAACGGGGGGATCCACTATCCCCCATTCTGTTTAACATTGTAGCTGATATGCTAGCTATACTAATAAAAAGAGCCAAAGCAGATAATCAGATAAGTGGAATAGTGCCACATCTAGTTGATGAAGGTTTATCTATTCTACAATATGTTGACGATACGATACTCTTTATGGATCATGACCTCGAAAAGGCTCGCAACATGAAGTTATTACTTTGTGCATTCGAGCAACTTTCAGGGCTTAAAATAAACTTCCACAAGAGTGAAATATTTTGCTTTGGAGCAGCACAAGAATCTTTGCCCCAATATATAGAGCTTTTTGGTTGTAATCAAGGAGCTTTTCTGATGAGGTATTTGGGCATACCTATATATTATCGGAGGCTCTCAAATGCATATTGGAAAAGAGTAGAAGAACGTTTTAAAAAAAGACTTAGTAGCTGGAAAGGAAAATATCTGTCAACTGGTGTGTGCTTGACACTAATTAACTCAGTGCTTAGCAGCTTACCAATGTATATGATGTCCTTTTTTGCAATCCCAAAAGGAGTTCTCAAGAAATTAGAATACTTCAGGTCAAGATTTTTTTGGCAAAGTGATGAACAAAAACGAAAATACAAATTAGCCAAATGGGACATATTATGCCAACCCAAAAACCAAGGTGGGCTTGGAATTCACAATTTAGACATCAAGAACAATGCCCTTCTGAGTAAGTGGCTTTTCAAATTGCTCACAACTGAGGGTACTTGGCAACAAATGATACGCAAAAAAATATTTAGGATCTAAGCCTCTTTCTCAAGTTCAATAGAAGAATGAGGACTCGCATTTCTGGGCTAGCCTAACGAAGGTTAAACAAGATTTTCTGTGTTTTGGGACCTTCATAATTCAGGATGGATCACAAGATTGATTCTAGGAAGATAGGTGATTAGGACAGTCAACTATGTGTCAACAATATCCTTGCCTTTATAACATAGCCCAACATAAACAGGTCACTATAGCAGAAGTGCTAAGCACGTCTCCACCTACTCTATCCCAGCGAAGAGATCTAATTGGACACAAATTAGTGGCTTGGAACAACTTACTTCCACGCATCACGAATATTGTGTTAAGCCAGCAAGAAGATGAATTTCGCTGGAACTTGCATCCTAAAGGATAGTTCTCAGTCAAATCTCATTACCTGGCAATGATCCACAATGATGTCCCTAATATTAATAAAGGCTTGTGGAAAGTTAAAGCTCCGTTGGAGATCAAGATATTTCTGTGGTACCTATGTAGAGGCGTAGTGTTAACCAAAGACAACTTAGTTAAATGTAATTGCCATGGCAGCAAACAATGTTGCTTTTGTGACAAAGATGAGACAATTAAGCACTTGTTTTTTGAGTGTCGTTTCGCTCGTGCTGTCTGGTCTGTTATCCAGGTGACTTCAAGCCTGTCTCAATCGCATAGTGTATCAAGCATGTTTGGTTCTTGGCTCTGCGGTCTAAGTAAAGAATTAAAATCGTTAGCCTTGCTAGGAGCAGCAACTACATGTTTGTCTCTTTGGTTATGTAGGAATGACCTAAAAAAATGTACTTCTTTTCCTTTACAAGTTATCTACTCGATTATACATTGGCTCCTTATATGGGCTGTCCTACAGACGCCAACTTCACAAGATTTTGTTGTAGCGGCATCTCAACAATTGGCACGGGTGGCCAAGTAGTTTTTTAGCCAGGCACATGGGTGGCAGTCTAGTCTTCGAATTGAGTGTTATTAGTGTTTTTTGTTTTAAGATCTTTTGTAAGGCTGTGTGTATCCTTGTTATACAATGGCCGAAAGTGTTTCAAGGTCTTTGTATCATCTCGATGTAACGATCTTGAAATTAATAAAGCTTTCCTTATCGAAAAAATGTAAATAATCAACAACATTTGAGAGGTCAATAAACTGCTGATAGGGCTCCACCGAAAATGGCAGATGAAAGAGGTCATGAAAAGCTGGTGACTGGCAGACTTGCTGAACTGAAGTAAACTTGTCTTTCACAAAGGATAAAAAGTTCTGGCATATACGTACTTAAAGAAAAGCCATTCCAAGTATCTAACTAGAAGAAGCAAGAAGAGCCATTATTAACTAAAGCAGCTACCATGCCTTTGGAAGTGGGCAAGTGTTTTTGAATACCACGCCACCAGAAAGAGCCTTTGCTAGTTAAAGCTGCAGGTCTACCATTAGGATATTGAACAGTCCATATAAGGTGCACCTAGGGACATGCCTAGCCGATTGAAGAACTTTTGAAAATTCTTTAGAAGTAAGCTCTAATTTTGAGTATGTAAATTGAGGACCCCTAAACCACGACTCTCTTTAGGAGTACAAACCATCTGCCAGGCTACCTTAGGAGGTTTCTTGTTGTTTATATCTGACCCTCATCACAAACAATTCCTGAACTTAGGACATCTTAAGTGGCCTTTCAATAATCTACTCTTAAATATTATATGTATTGGGTTAACACAATATTCATTTACATAGACATGTGGGGCAAAATATGGCTAAAACAAAGAGCAAAAGTATGATGAGAAAAGGAAGATAAAAATGAAAAAAATGAGAAAGAAAGATGAGAAAAGAAAAGATACCCATGCCATCAAAATAAGAGATGGAGATCATTTGTGTTAAGGAGTAAAATAATTATGATCATCATGTTCTGTACATGCACATTTTGATCTAAGTGTATGGTATTTTCTCCTTGGATCCATGTTTTGATTTAGCAGTATATGCAATGCATATATGCTTCATTCTTCATAACCAAAGCTCCACATAAGCCAATTATAAGTACAAAAGAAGGCAAAGCATCAATGCCTTGGTAAGGATTCATACACATTAATGAGTGATCTGAGAGTATCACTCGAGGAACTTAAATTTGTTGCAAAAAGATTTTAAGGCCTTCAGAATGATGGTTACACAAAGAATGACAGAAGTATTTCTCTGTCAAGCTTATCTGTTTTTCAACCACCCATGACAAGGAGAAGACCATAAACCTGACCAAGAGTCCAAGACAAAGGAAATATGGGTGAGTTTGGTATAGAGTGCCAACATATTCAATTCAAAAGAAAATGTTGAGTTGCATGCAACGTACTTGTAGGATGTATAACATATTAGTAACTCTTGATCCACCGAGCCTAAGTCTTAATCTTTGCTTGGGACGAGCAAGGGTTTAAGCTAGGGGAAGCTCGTTCACAATCATTACAGGATCATACCCGACTGTGAGTATCTTAGAAATAAAAATGGATTATAACATTTTTCATACATGCATGTATCTTTCAAATAAAATCAAACATAAACATTTTGGAAAATTGACATATGCAGACACCCACAGAACATGGGCCAAAATGGCTCCAAACTTGGTCCATGGCGAAGAAACATGATTGATGGGGCTAGACATTGGGCTTTAAAGTTCATGCCAAAAAATCATTCATCATTCATGACTACTATAGGCCGGCCAAGCATTAATAGTAGCCCACAACTTATGGCCTAGCAGGGTAGAAGCTAAGACATCAGATGTTGTTTTCTATTAAAAAATTGATGTCGCTAGTTGTTAGAGAAGTAATCCCTCCATCCCAAATTATAAGTCATTCTAATTTTTTGGAGAGTGAAAGCATCTCATGTTTGACAAAATTTATATAATAAAATAGTAACATTAGTGATACCAGATGTCGCGGGGTTGAAACCGCAACAAGCATGTTGTTCGAGTCGGTGTCAGAGCACTAGGTCTCCGGTGGCTCGGGTGGACTTAGAAACACAAGAATCACGCAGAGAAGACACAATAGTTTATCTTGGTTCGGGTCAATTCAGTCCCTACGTCCAGCAGTTGATGATCCTTATACTCAAGAGCACTCAAAATATGGAGGGTTACAACAAAGTGTAAAGGAAGAAGATTTGATATGGGGTTAACTCGGTGCTAATCCTAAGGTTGCCTCACCGCCGGTGGAGTCTCCTCCTCATCGAAGAGGAAGGAGACAATGGGATGCTGTGGAGGACGATCTCTCGGTGCCCCTCTCTGGGTTGCCTTGCTCTCGGTGCAGAGCGGAGGCCGATGGAATAGAATGGAGTGTCTGGTGATTGAATCGGGATCTTCTCCCACCTAGGTCTGGTCTTATCCCTTATATAATGAGATAGGTTAGGTACATGGTAGTTTGGGGGTTCTAGTCTACGGTCTACTTGTACCGGAGTCCAGGAGGGTCTTGCAGCAGTGCGTCGTGGACCATGGAGGTGTCTTGGAGCCAAAGAAGTCTGGACGTTGTCCGGCTGCTCTATTCTGACATTCTGTGTGTCAGACGGTGTTGGCTTGGACAGGCCTCCCCTAGGTGAGACCTTCTAGAGTCTTCTTGGTGGCGAAGGAGGTCGGCTCCAGGGGCTGACACGTAGGTCCGGAAGCCCCCGAGCACCTGGAGGCCATGGGAAGCTTTGTCTTCTTGTGTCACGCCCCGGACGTGACCCTATCGGAGGAGCAGTTGGCAGAGCACGCCTAGGGAGCGGCGCAAGGGAGCCCCTGGGCATCAGTGGCCCGGGGCTTGTCTTCTTGTGCTCGGGTCCTGGTGGCCATCAATAGCCAGGTAGGAGCCAAGGGCTAGGCCTGGAGGTGCCGTAGATCGGGAGCCCAAGGCTCGGGGAAGCCCCCGAGCCCCAAGCGGAAGCTACGGTCGAGTCAGACTCGGTCGGATCTCTTTGCCAGAGGGTGCGCATGAGCGTGCCCAATGGGCATAGCCTCCGAGCCCCCGGGCGATCCTAAAGGGGTCGGTCGGGGGTTCTTCTTCGTTTGGGAACCATTGGACCGAGGCTTAACATACTTATATGTTAGAATCTCGTACCAACTAAGTATTATTATATTCTTCATTAATTGTATTTTCATACTATACCTATTTTATGTCATAAATTTTTTGTAATTCTCTATATAACACTACTACAGAAAACATTATGCGAGGCATTTTAAAAATAGCGTCGGAAGCGGGTGAGCATTTGAACCACCTCAGTTAATGCCTATGATTAACCGAGGCGGTCATTTTTATTAACCGAGGCGGTCACGATCAACCACCTTACAAAATTGATTTACGGAGGTGGTTAAGAAACAATCGTCTCCTAAAATCTATTAACCGAGGCGGGCATTATAAGAGGCCCGCCTCCAAAATACCCCTATTTTCAGAGGTGGGCCTCTTATAAGGCCCGTCTCGATTAATATGCCCGAGCCCACTAGGAAGCCCACTCGGCCTGGTAAGTAGTCACGCTATATAAACAGAAACCCTAGTTCCCCTAAAAAAATAGAAACCCTAGTCTCCCTCCCTCCCTCACCAGCCATCACTCTCCTAGCCCACTCCTACTCCCTCACTAGCCCAATGCCTCCTCTCTCCCTTCTCAGATCCGACGCCTCCTCCCTCCTCCCTTCCCCTCAGATCCGACGCATCTGCACCCAGAGCCCGGCGCCCCTCCGACTCCCCTCCCCTCCCGGTGCCCCTCCCACTCCCCCCTCCGACTCCCCTCCCTTCCCGGTGCCCCTCCTAGCAGCGAGCAGGCCTGCAGCGTGGGTGGCTCCTCCACAGCCGCAGCCCTCTCTCTCTCTCACTCCCTCTCCCTCTGTCTCTCTCACTCCACAGGCGTGGCGCGGGCAGCTCCTCCACAAGCCTCAAATCCTTTGGCGTGGATGCGGGCGCGGCCTTGGCGGCGGCGACAGCGAGGCAGGCCCGCCCCCTCATCCAGCGCCAGCAGCGTGCGGGGCCTGGTCCCCTCTTCCAGCGTGGCAGCAGATCTGGCTATGGCGCGGCGGATCCATCGGCGGGAGGCTAGATCCAGCTACAGGCGGCTGAATCCCGGTGCTGCGCGCGGTCCTGCGAGCATGCAGGCACTGGCAAGCAGCTGTGGCTGGTGTGGCGCGTGGATGGGCTCAGCAGGCCCATGGATGGGCTTAGTGGGTCTATCCATGGGTTTTTCGTTTTTTATTTGATTAACTGAGGCGGGCATCTGAACCGCCTCGGTAAAGGTTTGATTTACCGTGACCTTTAGTCCGAGGCGGTTGTGATGCCCGTCTCGGTAAATTTATTTGCCCGCCTCGGATAAGTTTTTTAGTAGTAGTGTAATTTTGGTCAAATTTAAGATACTTTGACCCTCTAAAAAATTAAAATGATTTATAATTTGGAATAGAGAAAGTACTTTGTAGGAGGTCAGGAGCGGCATCCAGTAGATGGCCACGGCAGGGGTAATTGGCATGACCGTGATACTAGCTATTTGGAAAGATATGTACCCACCCCTTCCCCCACACCAACCCCCACCAAAAAAAACTAAGTAAAATATACGGTTACCGCTCACACTTTGGAAAGAGAAGATAAAAGATTTGGGAATTTATTTGGCTCGTTCTTTTGAATTGTTGCTCGATTACATTTATAATCGCTGGTTAGGATCAGAGCTAAAGCAAACAGTAGTGCAGTCATGACAATTGAAGTCGTGGCTGGTGTGCACCGTGCAGTGACATAAATGCTCTCGTCACTTCGCGTTGGAGATCACTAAGACGAGCTGGGTACGCCACCGCCACGCGCTATCCTCCACGCCAGCACGTAGCGTTCGGAAAACGTTGCAGCGGATACGCCACCGGCTACGCTACGCTCGTGCGCGATGCTATTTCTGGCACGGTAGCGGGCACCGTGCATGCGCTCGCGGGGGCCCGCGCATCCTTGCGCCTCCCGCCGGACCTCGTGAGGCCACCCGCCCCTGCTCCGCGCCGCTGCTCCGTCGCGAGGAGGCCGCCGGGGCCGCGCCGCCGCAAGGCCGCCAGCCGCCTGGAGAGGGAAAAGGGGAGGAGCAGAGGAGGAGGGAGGCCGCCAGAGAGGGACGAGCGGCGCCGTTGCCCAAATCCTCGACCCGGAAGCCGAGCTCGTGGCCATGGCCGCCCGCCGCACCGCGTCGCCGACCTCACGGCCATGGAGGCGACCCGTCCCCGCGGCCGTGGATGTAGGCGCGCACCGTGGATGGAGGTGACCCGTCCCCCGCTCGCCCGTCCATGGCTCCCTGCTCACCGGCGAGGAGTGGGAGCGACCGGGGGCAGGGCGGGCCGCCAGCGAGGAGAGGGCAGGGGGCGCGGGCGGTGCTGGCCGCCGGCGAGGAGCGGGGGCATGGGGCCGGGCCGGCCGGCTCGGGCCACGACGAGGAGCGGGGATGGCGGGGAGGGGCGGGAGGCGTGCGGACGCGATAGGGGAGGAGGAACGGGCGGTGGGGAAAGGATAAGGAGAGAGAAGAGAGAGGAGAGAGAGGGGAAAGTGGATGACAAGTGGGTCCTGTGGTTTAGAGTGTGGGATACAGAAGATGAATGAGTGCGGAGAAACTGTATATTTTGTGATGACTAGGATGGAATATTCTGTTTAGAGAATGAACATAGAGTAACATGAGTGCGGGTAGTCTAATGGCAAAGTTGGCAAAACTTTAGCTTCCCACAGGTACGTACATTATTTAGATTCTCGGGTGTCATAATGCATGCATGCGCAAGACTTTGCGAACCTGAGAAGAGCTGCCTGCCTCTCTCTTTCGTCGTCTCTGAAAGAATGGACGGTGGGTACGAGAAGGAGCGACTAGCGAGGACCGTGCAATATAATGCATGCGTTGCTTGTCTTGTGATCACGACCACGACCGAGACCTGTACGTACGTGTGGCCTGCAGTGCCGCACATGACCACGACCGAGACCTGTACGTACGTGTGGCCTGCAGTGCCGCACATGACCTTAATTTGGTGCCGAATTTGCAGATACAAACATAAATGCTGCGTCGTCCATTACATTTTGTATCGATCAATAATGCACGTCTGTTGTGGCACACCCATCAAAAGTGCCTGTAAAGTGTCCTTGTGGAACATAAAAATATACTCCTACATCATTAGTAGTTCGACTGACATTAGTTTCTTTATTTAAGGAGACGATGGTGCTTTGGAATATAAAAGTAATTGAACAAGATATAAGCTACCGAAAGAACAAACATATGTACACTAGTACACGGGCATACTATATAGGCAGTTGGTAACCTATTTTTACTGGCGTTTTCCAGCACCGTCTGCGCTGGAGGCCAATAGAAATGGGCCAATTCCACATGTGGTTGCTTGTGAACCGCCTGTGCAAAAAAATTCCCGAAAAAACCCAAAAATAAATAGCAAAAAATTTTAATTAGGGGGAGGACCCCACCGCCTAAGCGCCCGCTCGTCTCCGTCGCAAGTCGCGTAAAAATCGCGCGCTACGCGCTCCGGGTGGGATTCAAACTCACGACCTCGGCCTCGCGCGGAGCCTCCTCTACCACTGCACCACAAAATCACATGTGTCTATATACCCTTTCGGTTCCCCACATCTTATACAAATCCGTGTGTAATTTGCTTGTTTGAGGTCCTAAACGATTTCAAATCAAAAAGTTGTCAACTACAAAGTTTCATAACTTTTCGAGACGAACAACTTTCGTATTGGTCATTGCTCCATCCGAGGTCGTTTACAAAATTTGAATTTAAAATTTGAGACCATTTAAACGTAGTTTTCGTTGACAATATGATTTCAAATTAAAAATTTGTAATTTACAAAGTTTCATAACTTTTCGAGACGAACAACTTTTTATTTTAGGTGTTTTCTCATCTGAGATCGTTTGAAAAAAAATCGAATTTTTAAAAAGCACGGGTATTTCTGGTGGCGGATTTCTTAACGAACCGCATGTAGAAATGGATTTCTACAGGCGGTTTGTTAAGACAACCGCATGTAGAAATGTCTTATTTTCACAGGCGGTTATCTTAAGAAACCACCTATAGAAATATATTTCTACAGGCGGTTTTGGTCTTAGGGTCCACCGTTTCATTTCTACTGGCGCGTGATAACTAAAACCGCCAGTAAAAAATAAAGCAGGCGCTGGGAAAAATCATCTTTCTACTAGTGGTATGCAGCAGAAAACCTCAAATTAGAAGAAGCAGTTCAATCAAACACACATATATAACAACCCCTGGGATGTGCAAACGGTATGTAATAAGCACATGCAAAAAGGGTTGGCGAAGGTATTTCCCGAAGGGCCTACCTCCATAAACAAAAAATGAGGTGACAAAGATTAACAAATGGACTCTTTCTCTGGCAATCCCCCTTTTGCACCATTTTGTAGGAGGGATAAAATGTACATTTAACATTTCCGTGTATCAAAAATACCCCTCACCAGCTGTAGCATATTCCCAAATACAAAGATACCCCACGACGTCTCCATTCCCAGACTTACACATAGTTTTATACATGGAGTTAACTACCTTTCACCTTGGGCTGGACCCTCGGTCCGGCCCAACACCTCACATATTTATCTCCCCGAGCCAGCCTTGGCTATATCTGACACTTCCAATGGCGATATAACATCATCTATCAGAAAGTCTGGTGCTCTTAATTTTTTTCCACCATTGTATAGTCCATTGTGCTCAAATGCACAATCAGCCTCAACTTCAACCGCTTCTGACATGAATGTCTGGTGCTCACATTTTCTACCCGCCGGACAGTTCAATCCGTTTATTTTCACTGAGCCACAAAACCCTAGTTTCTGTTGAATGTTCGTTCATTGTCTGATGCTCTCATGTACCCGTGGTTGGACTGTCCCATGCTTGTATTTGCATAGTTTCTTCTCATGCACTCTCTGGCCAGACTCCACCTCGATTGTCCAGTGTGTGTGTGTTTTCTTCATGGCCAGACTATTCATTGCATGCAGTCAATTATGAGTTGAAATCTTCACATCCTTTTTGTGTCCGGGCTTCACTTGTATGATATCTTGAGATTCTTGCTTTCCTTCCTAGGGTCTTCTCGTCCTTGATCTTTCATTGAGGTGTTGATCTTCACCCTAGCCTACGTCATGTCCATCTCTACAACGTATGGACTAATGCACCTTATATACTAGCAAATATTGTTAGTCAAATGGTTATGTTTGCCAATCAACAACAACAACAACAACAACAACAACAACCAAGCTTGTCAGTCCCAAGCAAGTTGGGGTAGGCTAGAGTTGAAACCCAATAAGCACCCTCAGTCCATGTTTGCCAATCAACCACCAAAATAATTAAACACTTACTGCAGTCCATATTTCTTACATGGTTGATACTAGTGTAAATTAGCAAAGATGATGTAAAAAAATGATTAGTAAAATAAACATACTCACCAACAATATAATTTAAACACAACGAACTAAAGAAATTAATGTTGTCCAACACATTTTGCTTATTAGTATGGTAATAAGTTTATTACTTATCTAATTTTTATCAAGATATATAGTTCACTTTGTTTTTGTCACAAGTCATACTTATCTTACCTTGACCAAGTAAATTATTATAAATGTATATTAACATTTACACAGTTCGAGTAAGTGCATTGTCAAAACATATATTTCATAGACAATTTAATGAAAGAAATTTAATGTTGTAGATATTGATGCATTTTTTCAATAAATATGGTCAAAGTTAGATAAGTTTGACTTAGAATATAGCTAATACCCATTTGGTCCCAGAAAATCTCATGAGGATGAACATGTTGTCCTAGAAAACTTGATGTTTTAGCTCTCGGCACTATATTGGGCCCATATTAGCTTCAGATTGCGGCCTGCTTGGCTCCATGCATGACTTTTAATTAATTAGCACCTTATTTCTTAATTATATGGATCACCTTATATAAATAGGAGTACATGTGTAATTTCTGTTGAACACTATGTCCCAAAAATCCTAAAACATCAAGTATTTGGGAATGGAGGTTGTAATTTCGAATTGATGGAGTAATGTACTAGGTCGTTGTCTGTGTGCATCAATAATGCAGGTAAATGTCTGAATTAACTTCCATTATCTTGCTTGATTCAAATTGTATATCCTCTTGTCACACTAGCTGAGCTGGGGTCAACATTGAAGACCTCGATCTAGAACCTTATGTCTTTAATTATGTGTCACTAATAACAGGCAGTCCTCACAAAAGTTTATCAAGTTCAATTCCGACCTGTCTTTAAGATTGTGGCCAGGAAAAAAATGGTTTGCATTATTTATACAGCTTGTCTGTACTAGCAGCATGGCCTGCCTTGGATTCGATTTATTTCGTCCATGCATGCTTAGAGATGGTTTTCTTCGCACAGATAAAACAATATATCCAGGACAGCCTTGTCCCTAATCCAGAATAACATCACATCACCTATGTCGCGAGGTGCACACCGTATACTGTTCATTTCAGCACATTGATCGATCGTCCACATCCTTCTCAGGTAGATCTTCTGGATGCAAAAGAAGCAAAGCACATTGTACACCTTTTAATAAGTTATATATATATATATATATATATATATATATATATATATATATATATATATATATATATATATATATATATATATATATATATATATATAAGTGATATTCTACACTAAACTGTTATACTGAACAAAACTCAGTATCGTTCAGTATTCGCGTTTCAGTATTGTTCAGTATTTCGTGGTCCTCGGTGTAGTACTGAATGATACTGAATACTGTTCAGTACTACTCAGTATTTTTTCTACTCAGTTTTGACTTGCGCTGCAGTATGTATATATATATATATATATATATATATATAACAATTAAAAAAGAAATAAAATACATTGTAGAACACGCATATTAAAAATAATAGCGTACACTCGAATCTTACATGTATATGACACTATCGCAATACAAATAAGTGTACACACCCAGCTGTACTTTATTCTGTAGAAACAAAAAAACAGGACTGCAAACCACGCTAGCTAGACCTCGCACGATGCAACTCGTAGCTAGCAACGTTGATCACTGACCATCGTAAACTCCATCGATCAGTGCTTGACCGGAGGGTGGTAGATGGGAGTCGGTGTCCCGTATGTTGGCGTCGGGGGGTGATACTCTGGCTGCGTCTGTGGTTTGGGCTCTGGCTTGGGCTTCGGTGGCACAGGCTTCTTGTGGAAGTGGTCAAAGAAGTGGTGGTAGTCATGGTCCTTGTGGAAGTGATCGAGCAAGGGCTTCTTGTCCAACGACAGAGGGTGGTAGATTGGAGTCGGAGACCCGTATGTGGGCGTCGGGTGGTGGTACTCAGGCTCAGGGCTGTGGCTTGGGTTCTGGCTTTGGCTTCGGTGGCATGGGCTTCTTGTGGAAGTGGTCAAAGAAGTGGTGGTAATCATGGTCCTTGTGTAAGTGATCAAGTAAGGGCTTCTTATCGAACAAATGCCTGGCCGGAGGGTGGTAGATTGGTGTAGGTGACCCGTACGTTGGCGGAGAGTGGTACTCAGGCTCAGGCTGCGGTTTGGGCTCAGGCTTGGGCTTGGGTGGCACGGGCTTCTTGTGGAAGTGGTCAAAAAAGTGGTGGTAGTCATGGCCCTTGTGGAAGTGATCAGGCTCAGGCTGCGGCTTGGGCTCCGGCTTTGGCTTCGGTGGCACGGGCTTCTTGTGGAAGTGGTCGAAGAAGTGGTGGTAGTCATGGTCCTTGTGGAAGTGATCGAGCAAGGGCTTCTTGTCGAACAAATGCCTGGCCGGAGGGTGGTAGATTGGAGTTGGAGAGCTGTACGTTGGCGTCGAAGAGTGGTACTCCGGCTGTGGCTTGGGTTCTGGCTCTGGCTTTGGCTTTGGCGGAACTGGCTTCTTGTGGAAGTGGTCGAAGAAGTGATGGTAGTCGTGGTCCTTATGGAAGTGATCAAGAATGTGCTTCTTATCAAACAACTGTCTGGCTAGAGGATGGTAGATCGGAGTTGGAGATCCATATGTTGGTGTAGGGTGGTGGTACTCTGGCTGCGGCTTAGGTTCTGGCTTTGGCTTCGGTGGCTCAGTCTTCTTGTGGAAATGGTCCAACAGGTGCTTCTTGATCGGCCCCAACAGGTTGCCGACGCGCATTCTGCCGATGGGTAGTCTGTCTTGCCAGGGACCACGACGAAGTTGCCCTCGGACGACTGTGGCATAATCCTGGAAGGTTCCTGACCGGGGCACGGGGTGCCAGCGGCGCTGTGGAGCCGCGCAACGCAGTCAGCGGCGTGCAGGTCCGTGCTCAGTGGGATGCTGAAGGCGCCGGAGCCATCTAGCTTGCCCATGGCCTTGGTCTCGTACTCGCCTTTGCTGTTCTTGCACTTGATCGCCACCTCAAGACCTGAAATGCATGGATCGAAAAGCACTGTCAGTACCAGCAGCGCTAGCTTCTTCTGACCTAGTCACTGATCAGCGTAAAGCATTCAGTATGCACTAATGTTATATAGCATAATTAAATGCATGTACTCCTAGTACATATACCCTTGAATGCCGCCTCGGCCTTCATGTTCTTCCTGTGCAGTCAGCGCATTTGGCGAGGCCGACGACCAACGAGGACGTCTCGCTGGAGGCAGCGCTTGCGACGGCGATTACCATCAGCACGGCGCAGACGCCGGGGAGAAGGCCCCCAAGTGCCGCAGCCATGTTTGGAGGATGGATAGATGGATGACTCGATGAGATGAGGAAGAGGCAATGCAATGCCTGCCTTATATAGGCCTATGCATTGATCAAACACAGCTCGATCTTACATGCATGCACGCATGATCATGAGGTGAGGCGCCAGTACACACATAATTTTGGCGCCGAAATTGCAGACTGACCGGGAATTAATGCCGTCAATTTGAGTTGATCAATCTCTGTCTGTCCATTCATCATGTCCAGACGGTTGGTAGTAGTTGGAGTTGTGTGGGTTACGTCAGTTCTGGCACTTTGCATTTCCTTGCATGCAGCGTCAGTACATGCACTATGTAATGCATCCTTTCATTGGTGACATCGGAAAAGCAAAGTTGATGTAAAGCGCGTGTCCGGTGTGCTCATCTGCTGGACAATAAATTTCAGCACAGTAGTATATAGTTTGTTTCAGAAAAGGAACGGTACTTTCAGAATGTGGATAAAAATCAAATAAGTTCTTTTTGACCGTGTGTGTTTGGATACAACAAATATAATATTGGAGCAGGTATTTGAGTTATAGGTTTGACACCAACTGATCACAAAAAATCAATAATATCAGAGCCATTTTGGAAGTTATTGTTATGTATCAAATAGTAGGTAAAATATTGTAACAATGCCGACAATATAATGTCAAAATATATACAGTCACTACTACAATAACTTCATCACAGCCGGGCTAAAACACACCATAACCGCTGGTTTTGCTCACCAGCGGTGACGAACTAGAGAACTATGGTGAAATCATTACAGGAAAAATGGGCTTCTATGACAATTAGATTATGACGATGACAACCTTTTTCATGTCACAGGCTGCATTCTATGATATTGCAGGGACAAAGTGGGTTGTCGTCACAGAAGGTGGTTCACTTACCACTTCTATAACCAACAGAGAACACCGTCATGGATCCAATGACAATAGTTCTTCTATCACTAACTTGTGACAGCAATATCTGTCACTAAACATGTCACAACATAATGAACAAAATAACGACGTGTATGGTGACATGTTACATGGACATGACAGGTGATGTGGCAGATAACATTTGGCCCATATAACATGGTTTTTTTAATTAGGGTCAACCCAGTTGGCCCACATGTTGTTTAAAGCCTTTTTTTGACCCAGCTAGAAATTGGCGCATTGGCTAGTCCATTTTAAAAATCATCACAAATTATTATAGTCCAAGCTCATATTGTGCGTTGGCCCATTTAAAAATCATCACAAATTATAGACCACATAACCAATTGCATAATAAAATAATGACCATACAAAATTTTCGTCTACAACAAAATAAAAGTTCCAGCCATAGCCATATAACAGTGCATACAAAACCATATATGATGTTGCCCATACAGAAACATGAATACAAAATGGTTGTAATAGTCTAGCCACCAAAACATAAGTTCTCTAGCCACGAAAACATAAGATCCAACAATCAAAACATAAATTCTAGCCACCAAATTGCCTAGTACCAGAAACCAAAATTCTCAGCCTGATCGGTTGTGCTACTTGGACTTTGTTGTTGCACATTTAAGCTGCTGAACAATAGTATAAATAGTTGGAATATATACAGCACAGCCCAAGTAGCTGAAGCGATCACAACCTCTAAGCTCAACTACACTAACAATAACAGCCACCAAATTCTATGTTCCCAGCCACCAAATTACAAGTTCAGCTACAGTAATAGGCAAGCCAACTTCCTGTTCAACCATACACATATAGTACCATGCACCAAAATTTCAGCCACCAAAATACATTTCAGTAGTCTTGAGAGCATATAGCAAGCTCGAGGAGGAGTGATATGACCTTGTCCGAATGTTATCATTTGTTGAATGAGGCTTTGAGTATCTGTTGTCATCTTCTTTAGGCTCTAAATCTCCTAAGCTTATTTGTCAATTTTTGAATCATATTCTAGTGTCTACTCCAATCTTTCAACCTCCTATTGAAGTCCCGCAGGCTCTTGCTTTTTGCCTCTAATTCAGCTTGTAGCTCTTGCATATTGTTTGTCTTGGCAGCAAGCTGCTGAATTCCAACATTGTGAAGAAATGTATTTGGCTTCAGCAGGACTTGGGAAACAGCTTCTATAGAAGTCTTTTTTGCTGCCCATCTTGTAGTGAGGGCTTCATATCATCCTAGCAATCAAAACAACGTTTCAGTTTTGATTTATTATGCAAATAAAGGTTCATTGCATAAGGTACCTACTAAAAGAAGGAAAAGAAGAGGTATGAATCTAGTACTTACTATGGTTTTCTTCACAGGTTCATTAAAACCTTTAGTTTTGCCACAATGTATCTCCTTGAATAGATCAATTGCAGTGGGCCCAGTATCTTTGTATTTTTCATGCTTCTGTAATGTTGAGAGAAACATGATGCGGTAAATAAATAACATACAAAACATGTTCCCCAGCACAAGCATGATCTCCTTCAACTTGATGACATCATAGTTTTTTCTTACAACTGAAATTTTCAAAACTTAGCTAGTTTTTAGCACATTTCTCCTATACATGACACAATTATGTAGCATAAGTAATAGAACCACTATAGTTAATTAATGATCTTGTTTTGTCAAATATAAGAGAAGCAATAGATATATTGCATATAAGAGCTAAAAATTTTTGTCTGCATTGTTTTCAATTTTGGGCTCTTGTATTTCTACCCTTGTTTTGTATTGAAATTATGATTTTGCCCCTATTTTTTTAATTTTGCGAATATACCCCTGTATTTTCAAAACGAAGCATCACTTTGCCCCTATTCCGTCATCCTCCCCTAACGGTGTTAACTTTTGTACGGAAGGACAAAAATGCCCATGTGATTTTGCCTCTCGTTTTTATGGCTATTTGTGATTTATTTTGACAATAATTGTCAAATATATCTGGCGCAATTTACAATTTGCAATTTGGAATTATTTAAAATCAGATTTAATATTGAAATATTAAATTTTGGCTGCATCTTAGCAATAACTTAGGTTAGGGATTTAGGTCCCAAATGACTTCTGTTAGAAATTTGGGTCCTCTGATTTCCACAGAGGAAGGGAAGAGAATGGATACGACCAGCCTCCTCACGAGATATAGGTGCCTGCTGTAAGGTCCAAATGGCTAGAGGGGGGTGAATAGCATATTTAAAATTCTACAAGCTTCACTAAACAAACACGTTAGTATAAAAGATGGCTAAGCTAATTCCAGCACTAGCTCAACTATACTATGCAAGCCACCTATACAATTCTAGTGAAGCAAGGCTATCATCTCTAATACACACCAACAAGACTAAGTCACTAAGCTACTTACTCCTATGTGATAAAAGCTACACTAAGCAAACTACACTAGGATTAGTACAAGAAAGTAAAGAGCAAGTGACTTGATTCTTACACCAACGATGTAGAGAAGTAATGCACTCGAAGAATCAATCACAATTATCAACCACAAGAGAAATCCTCGGCAAAGAGATGACACAAGATTTTTATCGAGGTTCACTTGCTTCCCGGTAAGCTACTCCTCATTGTGGCGATGCACCCACTTGTCGGTTCGTGAGCTAATCGACTATCAAGAGTCGAGCCCTCGGCGGGCGCCACACAACCGCACACAAGATGGAGATCCTCCAAGCCACGAGCTCCACTAGAGTATCCAATTTGCGAACTCCCGCGGGGAAGGATCAAGAACCCCTTACAACACTTGGTGAGGGCTCCAACAATCTTCAATTATGAGCTCAATCACTTCCGCTGCTCCAAGCCGTCTACCGTGTTGGGAAACACGGAAGAGTAACAAGAAATCCGTAGCAACTTGAAGATCAAGTGCCTCTAGAATGCAACTCTCAAGCAATGCACTTGAATCTCACTCAAGATGTGCAACCAAGCAAAGAGATGAGTGGAGGGGTTGTTCTCTAGCTCAAAGGATGTCTCTAGGTCTCAAAATATGCAAGAGTTACCCTCAAACCCCAAATATCTTCTATTTATAGCGAAGGGGTATGCAGCTAGCCGTTACCGGACGACGTAGTGAAAAACGTACTGACCGGACGTTCTGGTCAAGGTGACCGGACACATCCGGTCACTACAGGACAAGCATGAACAGTGCGTGTCAGAAGTTACCGTTGTCATGACTGGACGCGCTGCACCTGGCGTCCGGTCGGAGTCCAGTAAGCTCCCACCGCGATCGGGCGCGTCCGATCACACGTGACCGGACGCGCTGCGCGTCCGGTCGGCTCTACGACCAGTTCTGCCCCTCTGGGTGCCTGGCCGGATGCTCTGGTTCCGTGAGGGACCGGACGCGTCGGTTGGAAACCCTAACACTATCGCGCCTGACAACTGTTGAGAACTGACCGGACACGTTTGGTCAAACCGTGACCACGTCCGGTGCAGCGTCTGGTCACCACAGTGACCGCTGCTCGTCTCTGTTTCTTTTTCAACTTCCGACGCATTAGAAAATAGGCATTTCACTTCCCCAAAAAGCGCCGAATCCCGCCTCGCAAGCTCGGCGGGAGGGAGAGAGGAACCCAAACCCCTCTCTACCGCTTAAACTCCACCGCCTTCGCAAATGTGCTAACACCACCAAGTGTACACCACCATGTGCATGTGTGTTAGCATTTCACAAAACGTTTTCAAGGCGTTATGTTAGCTCTCTACTAGATCCTAATGCATATGCTCAAGACATTGATCTAGTGGCACTTGATTCCCGAGCTAACCGTGATTGCCCCTCTTGATAGTCGGCTAAGTATCCTAAACCCGGTCAATCACTTCTCTACTCATCTTAGACCGGCAAAAGGAAAACCCTATGATTATACATTTGCCTTGCGCTCTTAGATCCTTCTCCTCCACTTGATCATCATGTCCATCATTTTATGTGCATCTCTACCATGATCGTCATTTCATGTCCATGCACCATTTCTTTATGATATTGTGGCCACCACTCCTTGCCACATCCACCTCCATCACATGTTGCTTATGCCTAGCTCATTTCACTTGATACAATAGCATTAGCAACTTGGTGTCATTAATTACCAAAACCAAACTCGAGTTAGGAATTAGTGGCGTGTTTTAGCTCTCGTCGATAGCCTGATATATCACGTGTGGCATGGTGGAGGTAGCTGAACCTCAATAGCATCGAGTTAGTTTTGGCGAGCGCTTTAAAAATCGTGCGCAACCACATGCCTCGGCTGCCTGCCTCTATGTGCGAGGTCACCGCGCGTGGCCATCCTGTGCCGCCGTCTGGCCACGTCCGGCGCTGCTATGCTAGGCTAGTTAGGCCGCTCTAGCCTGACAGTGGCTGGCCCCAGTGAGCCACTGGCCTACCGGCCGGCAGCTAGCCATGGCACCCCGCTGTGCCTTGCCCCTCACGCGCGGCTGTTCTACCGCGTCGCGTAGCTAGGTCCGCACGCCGTGTGCTGCTGCCGCCTGGTTTGCTCAGCGTTGTGCCGCTGTCTCCTGCCTGCGAATGCACTGTGCTACTGCTGCTTGCCATCGCGCGTGCGTGGGCTTGGCCGGCCACCGGACACTGCGACGCTGTTGCATCAAAGTCATGTCGTGGCCGCACGTGCCACGCTACCCCATCGCCCAATTGTGCACGTCTTGCCCGGGGTGAGGACAGACTGAGCCGGAGGTGACCCGAGCGCTGACCTAGCCTTTCCCTCTTCCCCTGCCACCATGGCCGCCTGAGCCACTTCCTGTAGTTGGTCAGAGAGGGACCGCCAGCGCCCAATTCACCATGCCCTCGACTTTGCAGTGAAGTCAGCCAACCGGCCGACCCCGCCCACCTCAGGTTATGCCCCACCAAGCTCCAATTTTGGAGTCTTCCCTCTGTCATGCCATTAAGGCCGAGCTCAGCCGTGACCCGCGGTAGCCCCCCAAGCCGTTCACGTCGAGTCTAATTCGGAGCACTGACAGCTTTGCCTCAACCTACTCTGCACCATGCACACCATTGCTAAACTCGTACTGCTCCCTAGGCAACGTTGACGCCACTGTGCCATCGCAGTATGCCGCCACACCCCCTTGGCGCACGTGGCCGGCCCTCCTCGGGCAGTCTCCGGCCAAGCCATCATCATCGGTAGGTGGGTGGTGAGTTACTGATGCTCACCCACTACCTCTATTCCCTCTTCCTTGTCATGGCTCACCGGAACGTGGTTGCCGTCACCGCAGGTTGTCCGTCGCCGTGGAGAGGGATCATCTGATCGCGTTGCCGTTCGTTCTACCGCTACCCATCCGTGTGCAAGGACCCGCACGTGAGCGTCGGCTCCTTACATATGCAGTAGGGAGTCCTAGTTGGCTGGTGTAGTCGCCTTGTGCCGTTGCTTGCCGCGCCGGCGGGCAGGGAGGCGTCAGGGACCTCCCCGTTGCGAAGGCGAGTGATTAAAAGGGCCTATTTACTTAAGTGCTGACTGTCGGAACAACGCGCTTGGAGGTCGTGGTAATGCTGGGTTTTGCGAGGACCTTTCTACAAATGCGCCAGCACGCGGGCGGGTTTCCCCTGCGTGGGCCGTCTTGCACGCGTGGGCCGCGTCGCGCAGGCCGCGCATTGGTGGGTCGCACGGGTGTATCGTTTTCCTTTTATTTGGAATTAGAAAGAGCTTTATAATTTCATTTTAGAGCTGATCTTAGGTAATTAATATAAAATCATGTAGAAGCCCAAAAATGGTGAGACCAATTTTGTTAGGTTCCTAAATTCATGCTCTATCTGTTAGTGTAGTTAGTTAATATGCATCTGTGATGATGCTGAGATCTATTAAATTATTTGAAAATGCTTAATATTATTAGGTCCATATTTGTAGGAATTTTTTATGGCGAATCTGTGATAACTTTAACCCTGAAAAATTTACAGTAGTGTCATGGTATATTTGTGTGATTGCTGTAATTTTTGTAGCTTCAAAATAGACTTTTGGCTAGAGTAACTTAATATCCACCAAAACTAGTAGGAATAAAAGCATTATATTGATTTGTAAAATGAAGCACTTGTAAGATGAGTTGGATATCTTGCTTGATGAAGATGGTAGATAGCTTGCTGTCTTAGTCATTAGAGCTAGCTTAGTAGCTTAGCATGTGTATGTGTATTTTAAGAGTTGGTGTTGCCTAGATACTAAGTGGTTGCATCATTATCGCATGCATATAGAGAACGACCTGGTGGAGTTCATGACTGCCGGGGAGCAAGAGTACGATGAGGTGATCGAAGAGTACGAGGAGGTGCTCGTAGAGGAGTTTCTGGAGCCGTCTGTGACTGACACCACTGACACTGGACCTTCCCAAGGCAAGCCTTGATGCATAACTCGTATTTTCGAATAATCATGATATATATAAATGTTGTGCATTTACATTGCGAGAATTTTATGATACCCACATGCATATATATATCTACCTATGAGTCTTACTAGTGCAGGATCGCATAGCTGCTTTGCTTAGGTTATCAGTAGTGTGAGTAACCTATCATTACTCACAATAGGTGGTTATTATTATTATAACTCTTATGATAAAATAATGGAAAGGAAAATGATGATCGGACATGGATATGGTATGGGTATTAGTGGGTGTAACAGGTTATGTCCCACGGCTATGGAGCTTGACTTGGTTGCACTGTTTTCCCTATCCATGTCGATTGAGGACCGTCCGTTGCATTGAACACTAGTCAAGTCATAGACTTATTATCCTGAGCACATACTTGCTTATGGGAGCGGGAAGGCTTGTTACTCTCTTGTCGTGGGTTCCGCCTCTTTTCGGACTGACTGATTGGATGTGGGGATAGGTGGAGGTCTAAGCATCGCGCTGAGACCTAGTCTCAAGCATGGGGGCTTGGAGTCCAAGTTCGGACGGGGACTTAGAACCCTTGATAGGAGTGGAACGAGTCGGTCTTGTTTGTGCCTAGGGTACAAGCAAGGCGTGTGTTTTTTGGAGTACCCAGCTGGGCACAATGATTCGCGAATCATCGTTTCTATATGATGGTACCCAACTGGAATAAGAATAATGGAAAAATGGTTCTGATTGCTTAACCCTTACTTGAAAATAGAACAGGTGCTTACCTAGAATGTATGGATAATGGATTAATCATGACTGCTAATAATCTAAGGAAATAAGGACCCACTCTTAGTATTGCTTCCCGCAAACCAGGAACTCACAAGTACTAAGCCTTAATCTCACTTCTTTTCTGGTAGCTCACAGTTACAGTACTGCAAGGTCTATCTGTGTTGCAATTTGGGCTTGTAGTTGTAGCGAGCAGTGGAAGGCAAGTAAAAAAACGCTTCTGCTAAACATGTCACTGATGGAGTGTCTGTTTCCTGGTCCATCGATTTATTCAGCACTCATTTAGAACACAGTAGTTTCATACCATTTTTATTAGGGTATTTCCAGCATATTGATTTTCTAGGGTGCGGAGGCAGATGATTAGTCGAATATAACCATGATGTTATTTTAAGCAGCGCAGTTCAATATTCCATAAACATCAACCACGGTAAACTGTGGCCTGTACATCCAAATATATACTTGGACAATCAAATATTCAAATTCTATGGTGCATGGGACACAGCTTAGACGTGTTAGACTTAAGCTTAATAAGGATCGAGATTAGCATAACCTGTGAATACCTGATCCACCTCTTAGCACTTAATCGTCGCTAACCTTTAGACGAAGATGCCCATGGTGTGGACGTGTGGTTCGGTGTTGAGGTGATGGTCGCCAACATGGGACGGTGGCCGGCGGATGGCTCAGGTCTTCAGAATCACACCCGAGTTAACCTTGATCGGTAGGTACTAGGGATTCGGACTAATTCACATCACCCACCCGTGAGATGGGAGTACCCTTACCCTGTCAAGCCAACTTAGTCGTCTATTACTTGGGTTGTTAGGCTCCTAGACTCAGTCAATTCTTGAGAAAGCAGAGATCAATCCTAACAAGACGTACGTGAAAATTAATACAGTAATAAAGCACACATCTTGGCATAACTTCCACTCATTCAGATAATATTACATTTCCCCATGTCTCATAGTTCACAGTAAATTAAAACACACATTTGCAGCTGAAAGATATGGATAACCATGCATGACTCTGGTCCCACACTTGTGTCTTGGGAAAAAGAAAAGAGTCTCTCACACTTGTATCACAACCATTATTCTTCAGAAACTAATAGATAGTAGTGCAATATCATGCAAGATTATCAAGTACGCACCATTTCAAGGCAACAAAACGAACTCAATGCTTGGCTGGAGGGTGGTAGTGGAGGAGGCGAGCCAAACGTTGGCACGGGAGGGTTGGTGACCCATACGTCGGTGTAGGAGGCTGGTGCTCTGGGGTTTCGGCTGTGGCTCAGGCTTCGGTGGTACAACAGGCTTCTTGTGGAAGTGGTCGAAGAAGTGCTCGAGCTCGTGGTCTTTGTGGAAGTGATCGGTCAAGTGCATGTGCATTGCAGGAGGATGGTAGATTGGAGTCGTTGGCGATGGCGACCCGTACGTCGGCGTTGGGGGCTGGTGTTCTGGCTGTGGCTTAGGCTCTGGTTCGGGCTTTGACGGCTCCGGCTTCTCTTCCTTCTTGTGATAGTGCTCGTGGAAATATTTCATGATCGGGCCGCAGATTGTCACCTACGCACACACCGCAGACGACGCTTGTTGCGTCTTCCCGGGGACGGCAACGAAGGTGCCATCGGACAGCGGCGTGATCCTCGACGGCTCCTGCCCCGGGCATGGTGTGCCTGTTGGACTGTGGAGTTGCGCGACGCAGTCGGCAAGGTTGACGGAGACAGGGACGCTGAAGGCGCCGGAGCTTTGAATCTCGCCGACAGCCTTGCTCTCGTACTCACCGTTGCTGTTCTTGCATTTGATCGCCACCTTAAGACCTGAGATGGATGTAGGCGCCAAAAAGACATGAAAATACGGCCCGGAGGGATCATACAAATAAAAGTAGCGCAATTAATTACTCTATATAACTTTTTACCATTGAAAGCCGCCTCAGCATTCACGTTCTTCCTCGTGCAGTCCGCGCACTTGGCTAGGCCGATGATCGACGCCGCCTCGCCGGACCCAGCATTTGCGACGGCGATCGCCATCAGCACGGCCACCACGCAAGCGCCGAGGAGGAGTCTGCGTGGTGCAGCCTCCATGCTTGCGAAACACGTCCAGCACATGAGCTAGCTACCTGTTACGTATGAAATGGTAGAAGATGGGTGAAGAGCTAGGAGTCAGTGCTTGGTATATATAGAAGGTCTCTGCACTGCATGCATGTCGATCGATCTGTGGGCAGGGAAAAAAATATCGGCCGGTAGAATCCAAAATTTTCGAGATATCCCGTTTACCGGCTAGGTCCGAAATGTTTCCTCTATCGTCCGAAATTTTCATATTTTTAAAATTTTGTCATCCAAATAGACGCCAAAGCCCACCCAATACTCTAACCTTAATCCATGTTTAATTTTATGTCCTCTTCTCTTCTAAGTTCAAGTTGCCATCGCCGCAACACACTCAGCACGCTCCAGCCATGTTACTGCCCTCCTCATTGAATAAGCAATTGATAATATGTTTTATTTAGTTTTTTTATGTTAGATTGTTTAGAAATGATCTATGTGCTTTCCTAAACAAAATGAGTCATTTTTTGTCTAAATTTCTGCTGAAATTTTATTTCTATCGCTGATAAATTTCTGATATATCCGATATTCCCGTTTATCGGTGCCGAGATTTTTAAAATACCGGTACAGAAAACCGTGGTGGGTACATGGAGTGGTTACTGACGTGATCCTTCTTCTAACTTTTGGCGCTGAATTTGCTGGTTGGTAATCAATGCCTCTGCAGCACAAATGAGCCTGCTCAAGTACTGATGGCACAATAATCGCCGGTTCCCTTTTGAACAAAAGAAGCTAATACGTATATAACAAGGTCTAGTAGTCTACGCATGAACTATGTGTTAGAAAATACTCCCTCCGTTCTAAATTATAAGTTGCTTTGACTTTTTTAGTACATCCATTTTGCTATGCATCTAGATGTAATATATGTCTAAATACATAGCAAAATAGGTGTACCAAAAAAAATCAAAGCAACTTATTATTTGGAACGGAGAGAGTATTAGCCTTAGACAGGATCTGAGTTCGCCTAGCCCAATCCATTACAACACCTAGCACTTAGGGATTAGGATTGCTTACATCGTACCTTTATACGAAGATGGCTAGAGAGCTGCTGCAGTCTCCATGCCTGCGTATGCAGGCGTAGTGTCGATCTCCTTCGCATTGTTAATTAGACACCGTGACCCCTCTTCTTGTAGCTCGGGCACCCTAGGACAAGGCCAGTGACCGTTGGGTCTGTTAAGTCCATCGGTCATGGACTATTAGCGGGACTTTAAGCCCTTAATGACTTAGTTTGTCATTGACAAAGCCGAGATCATTCCAACATTCCCCCCTTCGAATGACTTAGAAATTTTATTATTAGTCCCATTATCAAGAGAACAGTATACTAAGATGAAAAATCATAACGGCCAGTTATAAGTACCATTAGATCAAGCATCACCACTCTACATTAAATAGAACAATTACTTATACATTTTGGAGAGAACTTATGGGGAGATAACACTATGCATCTTAATTCTTCAATAAAATAATACACTAAGATGAAATGATTGCCACAGTTAATTAATAAGCACTGATGAGCCCAATCACTATAGTGCACCATCCATTTCTCAGAATAGTTCACTCTTAGTCTTAGGATGGCCTCTTTATGGTCCTATTGTGCAGTTTGTTTTCACTTAAGCTTTTGTGAACATACAAAGAATTATCTGTACTTCCAAAATCACAATTTTGAGATCTCAATCTTATCCCATATGGTAGGCTACCATTAAACTTTACGCCGGAAACTTAAGATAGGCCTATGGTGGGAATAACTAAACTGAATATGTGATCAACACTTAAAACTTAAAAAATAAAACTTACATAATGTGTACCAACATCTTAAACTTATATGATTAACTTTGATTCTGGGTTGGTCTTTCACACTGCCTTCGGTTTGATAAAACCACTTGATGTGTTACTTGAACCAAAAACTGCATTCTTATATAACATATTTTGGGATGAGTATCTTATGCTAAAGAGTAACTCATAATAATAATACTTTATTCTTAAGACAAAGTAAAATTAACTTATATTAATTAAACATGCTATAACTTAGTTTGTATCACTAACCATACTTTTGAGCTAGGACGAAGCCATTCCACAATATGCAGATTTCTTAATATCAACACTTCTTGCAAAGGGAGATTACTGCCATACCAACCTATAACTTAGTGGTTACTAGACTTCTTATTCTAGATCAGAGCAAATACTCTATATACATAAAAGCAAGATAACTTCATAACATTCTAGGGGCCCATTCCTAGACTATGTTTGCCAAGAATCCTAGTTATAAGATTTAAAGGCGTGTAATAACTTTGTCATCATTCTTATAACTTAATTATAATGCTTATGGCTTAGCTATAGTACTCATATAAAATGCTTATGTTAGCATATATCATTACGAAAGCTTGTCGCCCTTAGATTGGAGTATGACTAATCTTTCAACTTATGAAATAATTTCAAATACCCCCTTTTGTGGATCTATCTTAGTCAATCTTAGTATTGAAATAAGTATAAGAAGTATTATCAAGATAAAATTTAATGGAAATATTGTGTTCTTGCCCCTGTCTAGCGGTCTAATTATGATTTTGCCCTTGTTTTTTAACTTTGTAATTTTGCCCTCGCTATTTTGAAATGAATCCTCTTTTTCCCCCTTGTTTGGATGTCCATCAAATAGGCCTGGAACAAATAAATTAAAAAAATATAAAATATCGTGGGTCACAACTGAGCGGGGGTGCATCCAGTGGCGGGGTCCAACGGCGACAGTGGTAGAAGCTCGCGATGTGCAGGCTGCGTGTGGCAGAACCGTCCGAAATAACTCACTTCCGATGGTCCTTGTCTTCCTCTAGATACTAAGTACTCTGAAAGGGAGCTAACTCAAATAGTTCCGTCAAGCACACCCAATGGGAAAACTCGAAACAATCCACATTTTACATCCAGAATCCAATAATGAGTATAAGCTTACAATACTTAGTCCATTTCATACAACATAGAGTCTCAGAAATTATTTATTACAATACCAGAGTTCAGAGTGAGATAATTAAACAGCGGAATAAAACAAACATCTAGCGGTAAGGTACAAGGATCCATCTGTGCCACTACAACAATCCTCCACACAAGGACTAACTTCTCAAGGTGCACCTGCAACAAGGGTAAAATAAATCCTAAGTAAACAATGTACTCGCAAGACTTACCCGACTAGGGAATATATTTTCCGACTCTCAAGGGACGTGGTTCTTGACATTCATAAAACCACCCTAAATGAAGAACAAGATCATTTGGTACCCCGTTCCTACTTTTATAGAACGACCCTTCAGTGAACATTGTACACTGACTGCACAAGACAACATGTTGTCTGCTAGTTCTTCCTACTTCACATCTAGACAACTTAAGGGCATGTACAACCCGTAAGTAGGGATCGTCTGCAAGATCCTCGAATCTAACATACAGACAGCCTGTTTATTTGTTGAGATACCAAGTCTTTGGTGGACTTGGCCATAGTCGAACGAAGACTTAGCCTGTTTATTTGTTGAATTGTTGTGATACCAGGCGGCCCAGAAGAATTCAGAAGCAAAGTCCCATTACGTCCGGAGCCATTTCACCCAGCCGAGCTGGAGGAAGAGAACAAAGGCCTTAGGCGTCACCGATCGGAGACCCAAGATATTGTTTCTTCGGCTGGTGACTCAGCACTTCAGGTTTTACCTTCCTACTGAGCCCTTAATGGTTTGATTTGTTCCTCAGCCGCTGCCGACATTTGTTACTCAGCAGGATCAAGAGGAGCTGGCGAGGCAGCAGAGGCAGTCTCAAGGTAGCTATTTGTGTTTTGCTTTCTTTTTTGCCTCCCGAGCCTCAGGCCCTAACTAGTGCTTTGCTGTTTAGTAGCAGACTGTCAGTTACAAGAAGAGAACGGCGAAGGTGGGGTGATTGCTGAATGCGGATGTCTGCGGTCTAGCTGTCATGCTATTGTCGGCAACACGTGTGTGTTGGCGAGGCGTTGTGTCGTAGTGGGCCAGCCGTAACGGTTTGCCAGGGCTGGGTGGCCGCGTAGCGTATAAAAGGCGAAGATTGTAACTGAATCGGTTATGCAATAAGGAATACAAACTCCGAATCGTCCCTATCGTCTCTGCCTGGACTCTGTTCTTCCTGATTCTTCCTCGACCAAATCACCATCACACATGCTTGCCTGCAAAATTGTGGTGTACATGAACTCTAAATTAGTCTAAATTTCTGCTGCTGCCCTTTCACTCCCTGGCCCGTTGCTCAAATTTAGATTTTGCAGCACCACTGTCAGCTCAACTGTTTTTGGGTCGTTGTACATCCTGAACGTTGTTGCAGCTTGCCTCTTCACCTTTGTCAGCAAAAGGTTCTGTTAGGGCTCAGCAGTAGTTATAGGAACTTGGTCTGATTTTTTTACTCCTATACAGTTTACTAACTGGAATTAATTATTTGGATGTTCTCTAAAAGTGAGGCACATCAGTAGGAAATTTCATGTATTACAAGCAAATAAGTTGTTTAAGTCGTTATGTGTTGGAGTCTATACAATTGGATTTTACAGTCTTTTGAGCATATTTCTGGTCTTTTGAGCACCCTTACAAAATCTACATACACAAACACATTTTTCTGGTAATTTGAGCGTGTTCTTAGTTGTTTTTAGTTCAGTAAACATGTTTCAATTGTGACATGAATGCAGTATCATGTAAAGTGTATATCCAGAATTTCGGCAAAACACAACTCGCGGCAGTGTGTTTGTGCTAACACAAGTCTGATTGTGTGCTAGTGGAGCATCACACTAGGCGAGTGGTAGCCGTAACAGTTCGGTAGCCGTGTAGCTGTGGTGGTTTCATCTGCTGGTGTGCTTGTGTGTTTCATTGTGGGTCTTCCATTGTACTTAGCTGTGTTGTGTTTGAATATGCATGACCTGAGACTAGGCACATCTATGGAACCCTACCTCAGTACATCAAACTCTAAAACTGAAGGTCCATCGATGTTATCCAAGTTAATACCAATTCTTGTCTCAGCATCTCAATTGCTCAAGAATTTAGAGCATCGTTGTCATTGTAATCTTGATTCCTGCAATCAATTTCATCAGAGGAGGTACATCTCATGTTTTGAATTGGAAAACTGCATGAAAAAGCTTTCACCTGATGTATATGCACCTCGTCGTCCTCCAAACTGCCTTTGCGGACCTTAGATGAAAGCTGGACAGAGAACTGAGAGAAGGCACCGGATTCAAAACTACCAAAGCTCAAATGAGCACAGTCTACATTCGCAGCTTGCAGATGATCAGGGAATATCATAAATGTTGATTCTGTAATGAATGTAAACATGTATTGAGCATGTATGTGATGTTGTATGGTTGAGCTATATCTATATGTTGTTGGATGATTAAAATATGTTTTCTGTTTTTATAATGCAATTGCTAATGGTGGAAAATTATGTGGGCTGATTGTGGTGTGGGCTGTACCGTGTAAAGCTAGGCGTGGGCTGAATGTGCTGTGGGCAGGACTGTGTATAGCTAGGCTTGGGTTGATTTGCCAAAAAATGATCTTGTTGATTTAAGGAAAAAATGGGATGATTTGGGACAAGAAAATGGGCTGAAAACACTAAAAACTAAATGGGCCTAGATGAAAAGAATCAACCCAAGTCAACGCCTTAACAGGTCAAATTTTAGTTTTATGACAATTGTGGCCTTTTAGAAGTCTGCCTCTCATATGGGCCTTAACAGGCCTAATTTTAGAATTATGACGTTTTCGCCACCTGCTAAGTGATCGACACGTCAACATGGCATCCCACGTGGCGCTTGTACACGTGGTAGGGGTCTATGCGGTTGTGACATAAAAACTAATGTCATTAATCTCTATGCCGTAAAAATCAACATCATAAGGTTAATGGCATAAAAAATGCAAACATCAAAAAATGTATTTTGTGATGCACATTTTTCGATGTTTTCTTTTTTGTCAACCAGGTGTCATAAAATGCAACATATGACATAAATTGTCTATATTATGACATAAGTAAAACATCAAAAAAGGCCGATTTCTTGTACCGATGCCACATACACTCTCTATGCTCTACATTAGGAAATACCTCAGTCACACTAGCCATACCTCCTTGACCACAATGACTATAGATGGTCAAACTAGGTGGAGTCCCTAGCCTATTGCCTCTCAAAACCTCTCCATGAACCATATCCAATTCTCATTTGTTTCTGAATCTATGACTCTTACTCTAACTGGATAGATCCAGTTGTGCCCATCTACTACACAAGCTACTCATCATTTCTCTATAAACTCACATGTAAGGACCCGCTGCGTCAATTTACCTAAATCGGGTGTCATCCGCTTGACCAACCCAATCTAAGCAAATCAACCTCGATGATCCCCTAGAGATGCCATCCATATCTCCACTACACTGGATCCTGGTTGAGTATCATACCATGATAGCTGCAGCACATAATTCAGCGAAAACAATACATTACAAGTCTTGTTAAATTAATAACTTAATTGTTACAACATAAATGAAGACATTGATTAAACTACATGTAGTGAGGACAAAACTCAACAACTACCTTACCACATTACACCTAAGTGAGCACCGCGTTAGCATGGCATCCCACGTCGCCTTGCCCATGGCATCGCCACCATAGCTTGGACGGCTCCTGCCAGGAGAGTTGACTCATGGAGTTTGTACTCAGTCCACCACTAACAAAAGGCTAGAAGTATCATTAGCAGAAGGTGAACAAAATTCTCCAACACTAGCGGCAAGCGTACCCAGGAGTGAATTCCAAGTTCATTGACTGGAGACATTGGTCTAGATGGCGCCTTACATAGCCCTATGAGGGACTACTCATGGCCAAATGACGATAGCCATGTCAAATAGGAGTCCCCTGAGTGAACTACTGCTCCCACATCCATAGAACAATGAAAGTTGCGAAGGTTGGTATTACCTTGCAGCTATTTGATATCCATGTTACTTTTCTAACAATCTGAATGTATGAAAACTGTGTAGTACCATTGCAGAGAAGAGCGAGGAAGCCGAGGCCTCGATCTACAGGAATTTTGCTTGACAAAATGAGCAGATCACTAGGAGTGAGGATGTCCATCTCTGTTGCCGAGGGGAATAGAAGGCCACAGGATCCAATGTAAGTTGCCAAGTTTGCCTTAGAGGCAAGTGTAGTAGTCAGGTGTCAAGTACCAACTTTGACTAATTGGCAAGAGTACAAGAATGACACCGTCATCGTCCATTACGATCAATTTGTGAATAGGCTA
Source organism: Saccharum hybrid cultivar R570 (assembly GCA_038087645.1). Lineage (NCBI taxonomy): Eukaryota > Viridiplantae > Streptophyta > Magnoliopsida > Poales > Poaceae > Saccharum > Saccharum hybrid cultivar. Next base: position 10,514,809 of record JAQSUU010000038.1, read on the forward strand.
ACTGTACATATGGGTAACCTCTCTTGACATTCAACTCTGCCTAGAGCAACTTAGTAACGGATTTAATTTGCATTCACGCTACTATAGGGAAGGTTGGGCATTAACTAGAATCACCCACCAACAAAAGAAGCTTGTTGGAATGTATTATAGTCTGTGATATGATAGGCACGCTACAAGTTGAAGCAAGTCCACTTCAATGGCATCCCTGTTTATCAGATCCCTACGATCTCTTCTGTTTCATCCATGACTGATGCACAGTGGTGTGTGTCGTGACCCGATCATGACATGTCTGTGAGCATAAGCATCATGATCAGCATTTGCATTTAAAACTCAAATTAAGAAAATGACTCGTACTGAAATCTGCATTCAGACTGCTCACTGTTAGTTTGATGAAGGGTCTGCCAATCACATCGGACGGTCCATCAACCTATCTGCATGATCTGACAGAATTCAATCTATGTCAGTGTAAATTCGACACTCAATGGAGAGTCTGCCACATCCAGTGGATGGTCTATTAGTCCATCCCATGCAGAAATTGTGATGTGTCACTTTGTTAGTTCTTTGGGTCCCACACCTAAGCACAACTATCCAGCTCATGAGAGACCAAACCAGAGGGAGTAACCAGCTCACCCACTCACTCTCACACTCCTACCCTCTCTCTAGTTCATCTCTCTCTACACTCTCTCCCACTCAAAGAAGAAGAAAGAGGAAGAAAGGAGAAGGAAGAAGGGGGGATTGGATCTTGCTGTAGCTGATGATGGCCTTGGAGATCACCTACAGGCTGCTATCCACAAGAGGTAGGGGTTCGAAGGGGGAGGAGCCCTCTCACCCTCACCACAAGGAGCTAGGAGGAGAATAAGGTAAGGAGCAAGAAGATTTCGAGTCACCATGGGGGAGATCCAGCTTCTCCATCACTTTGGAGAGCTCACAATCTTCTTTGCAGCCCTCGGTATGGATTGAAATAAGCTAAACTCTAGTTTTCACTCACATGAGCACAAAACCTAGAAAATATCAATTTTGACCTAGGTTTAGTTTGCACACAATGTAGCTAGAGCCACCTAGCTAGAAATGCTCCTTAGTACACTAGAAACATACCCTAGCTAGTGATGGTTTACACATGCAAGAATCATAGGTGAAGATTTGAAATTCAAGTTGTTAGAATTGTTCACTATTAGTCAGCTGACGGAGGGTCTGTCACTACTGAAACCTGACTGTTTACACTTAAGCAGAGTACTTTATAATTCAATGGAGAGTCCGTCGAATTTGGTGGAGGGTCCATGGAATTATATTTCAAAGATTTAAGAGATAGAGAGCCAGCAGAATGTCCATCTGTTGCACCAGAGTGTCTACTGATTTATAGCCACGAATTTTAGAGAAACCCAAGAGTAGAAAGTTCTTGGTAGAGGCACTGTCACTTTTGGTGGAACATTCTGCTAAAACCTGAACACTTAGAAAACAAGTACCCGATGGACTGGTTCTGATGTGTGGTCCGCCACCGCGATGGAATGTTCCATTGATTTATATAGAAAGCACAATTCATCCCGAGACTACAGACTTCAGTACCAGAGAGTCCATGAGTTACCACGGAGAGTTCGATGATTCCAATGTACTGATTTCACCGGCCCTGAGTCAGCATACTGTCTGACACTTATACTGGACTATCTGATAACTCAAACCGATAGCCCAATTATACAACACTCAAACTGTTAATGCATACGACCTAATGTTAATCAAGTAACATCATTGCATAGCAAAACATGCCATTTACTTTATGCATTGTACTCATCAAGCATCATGCATGTATAGATGATGAAGTTCACGAGGAGGCAGTGATTGAGGAAGAACATCAAGCACTGGAACCCGACAATGAACCAATCGACGTAGCTCAAGGCAGGCCCCTATGCATCCCTATGCTTTGCTAAGTGCATAATAAACAATGGTTATCTATTGCATCAATATGTTACTATATGACTAGATCAACCATGAGTTATCTATTCGAGCTATCACACCTTGATGATGCCACATCACCCAACCATTGCTTGATTTCTTATATTAATTCATGCTTAGTATGCTTAGATCCTAGAGTCGAGCTAATGATGGGTTTCTCATTACTCGCGCGATATTAGGCATGTTTGTCCACTAAGAAACATTCATGGAGAATGACCTAAAACTTAATCAATGATGAATAAAGGGTATTGAATGGTCAGAGAGGGGTTGGGTCATGGCAAGATGGTGGTGATCTTGAATGACATAGCTTGCTAACAGGTTAAGGACTGTGCATCTGTAATAGTGAGTTATGAACATAAAATTGTACAAAGCACTTGTCACAAGTGGGGTGACAAGCCAAGTAACTAATTGTGACTGGCTTGTTCATGAAACTGGCACAAGGGTGGCACCGGGTAGATGGTGGTAGCATTACCTGGGAACTTATCAACCCTTTTGTGAATAGTCTTGGCCGGATTAGGGAAAGGTTGAGACATCGAGATATCCCTTATGTACCGACAGGACGTAAGGGTAATATCCATTGTTTCTGGTGGGGTTAATGTGTACCCCTCTGCAAAGTGTTTCTTTTGAAGGCTATAAGTTCTAAACTTCTAGATACGTACTAGAGTTGTTTTGGAATATAGGACTCATGGAAGATCGAGCTCCAACTTGCTAAATGCTTAATTCATTTACCTATGCTTGGCTTTCAACTGCTAAGTTCATAGCTCACATTTATTATTCCTATTTAAATGTTTTTATGCAAAACCAATGTATTCCTTGCTACTACCCATGATCCTTGTTTATTATATTGGATTGTCCTACGGAGTACAATTGAGTACTCACCCTGTATGATCTTGAGTTTTGCAGGTAGTGTTCCCCTAGTCCATGGTTTCTTTTACGCTCCCGAGTCCCACCCAGATCAGGAGTGGTGAAGAGACTCATGTTGCTAGAGTGTGGAGGTGTCACAACCGTACACTAGTTATCATGAAACTATGTTATGTTGAAAGAATTCTATTAGAACTCTGATGGTAGCATGTCATGTGTGAACTTGTGTTATGACTAAGCATGTGAACCATGGTATTGTAAACTTAAGTACTTTGAACTTGTAATGTAACCTATGTGTGGTTGTGATGTATTCTCTCTCTCGCTGATCTTGGATGAAGGCTGGTATTAGTACATCTTATGGGAGGTGTATCGAGATGACTGATTAAGAGATGTGTCCAATTTAATAGCCCCTAGTGGACTATCATCTTGGGTACTCGCTTAAGAGGGCATTGATCCTGATAATGTGCATTGTCGAAAAGTGGTCTAGTGCTAAGAACAAGGTGTGTGTGAACTCATTGATTTCCTATCTAGTCTTGCTATGGTCTACTTGTGCTACAGTCTAACACAATGTAATTATAGGAAGTACCTAAGAAGAACAAGCAAAACCATGCAAAAGTGAAGTACCACCAGGCTACAGGATCTCACTCCTATGTTGTCCAGCTACAAACATTTGTGAGTCATGGACATGTTTTATTGTTACTCTTGCCTTTGTATAAATATAAATAGAAACTCATGTGCAATGTGAACAGAAGGAGAACAAAAGGAAGGCCGCATAACACGATCAGGACTTGATGAACAACATGACGATCAAAGATTTGATAAATAACATGGTCGACTTGATAAAGATGTTAATGTTGTGGAAGTCTTCAAGGACTTACATACCAGTAGGAAAAAGGTCCTGAACGATATTGCAAGAGCAGCAGTTATAAGTACCTTCATTTTCTTTCCTCAAAATTTACTGAAGTCATTGCCATAAAAGAAGTAAAAGTAGCAGGAACCTAATGTGGCATCATCATTTAATTTTGATGTTGCAATTTTACACCAATCAATATGGTACCTGTACATTTTGTGCTTATGTAATCTCTATCAGCAGTAGGCTGAGAACGACCTATACATTGTGCTTATGTAATCTATATTAGCAGTAGGCTGAGGAAGACCTATGCATTACTTGTTATGAATTAATCTCTTGGGTTTTCAATTTAAATCCTCTTCCACTATCTGCAACCTAATGTTTACTGCTTGAATTTCGTAGAAAGCTATGGAAACTATACAAGCAGATCTATGGGCAGAAACTAATACTAGTGCTAATATTGTTTTCAAGGTCCTCTGCCTCTCCTAGGGCAAGGTCCCCACCTAGGGCAGTGGCAACACCCTTTTTTAGAGAATGCTGCTATCCCGACATGCTCCACAAGAACAGAGATATTGATGAAGAGAACGCTTCAGGAACAGCTTGTTGCTAAATAGGAAAGTTCCACTGCCCTCATCAAACAAGTGGATGAACTAAAGATAAAGACAGAAAAGACTGAAAGGGAATTTGAGGAGTTCAAGAAATAACAACAGGAGGAGTACAATAAGCTCGGTGAGGATATCATGCGCTTTGACTCTTCAACTCCTGTGGGCTTGCATGATGAAGTGAATATTTGTGGTTTGATGTGTGGACTCATGTGCCGGTTTGATGTGGTGAAACTCTATTAGTGGCTTGTTGGTGATGTGTGAACTACAAATTTGATTGCTAGGTTGAATAATATGTAAGTTATTATTTGAATAATTATGTACTCATTCTGTGCAGCAGTGATGATCTCAAATTATTTTTAGATGAAATGACTATTTTGCACTTGGTAGAACTAGGACAGGCTATATGATCAAATAAAAATACGACACGTGAACGAACCAGTACATGATATGTGAAATAGCCAGGACACGACATGTGATCTATTAAAAATCCGATACGTGGAAGGAAGTCATCAAGCGACGTGGCCAAATTAAAAAATGAAACGTGGATGGATAACACCGTGATGCGTGGTCAAATAAGAAATGGCCACGTGGACCAATAAAAATATGACACATGATCCAATTTAGAATTGACACGTGGGCTAACGGCAGCACGAAACGTGTGCCAGTAAAAACTGACAAGTGAAAAAATAGGACCTGACACATGGTACAGTAAGATCCTGAAACATGCAAGCACCAGAGAGGGCCAGGTTGTCCAATAAGAAGGTGACACGTGACCTGAAGCATCTCCAACATAATCGGCAATAACTTGTACACGTGGAAGCATCTCCAACGGAAGCACCTGCCAGTGTGGTTGCCCCTTGCACACATGCCAAAATAGTTCTATGACGGTCAGTTTTTCATCACAGATCAAGCCACTTCTATGACGAGTTGCTCGGATTCGTCATGCATGTTCCAATGTGTCACGTCGGTTTTTGACAAACGATTTTTCGTCATAAAACTTAAATTATGATGAATTTCGCTTCTTTAGTGAAAGTCGTTCGTCTTGTATGTGCAGATTTCTAGAGTGACAAGGTCAATGTAGCCACATGGATACTTATCCACAATGTCTTTGATAATATCTTTAACGGCATTGACAATTGGTCATAACTACCCTTATTTCTAAACTGTAGCTCAATTTAGGGTCCATCGTACGTACATTCGAACACCCATTGTTGATGGTAATTAACACCCATCATAAACCATCAATATAACTTGAATAAATGCATTAATATGATCACTAACATAAGTTTAGGGTTTAAACTAACAAATTCCATGAGTTTAGGTGAATCTGTGTTTTTAGTAGGGTTTATTCAGAAAACCATCAAGATGGACCTAAATGTTAGAATTAATCATGCTTATTCGCAATGAAATAAACTTCAGCAGACTCTAGAAGACACTACAAGGCAAACCATTGAAGCAGAGAGGAGGACGCTGCCAGGTGCTGCAGGCCGGTTGGCTCCCTAGGCCCACCTATCATCCCCCTTCGCTACGTCGGTTCTCCGCCGCCTTAAGGATTGCATCTACGCCGTTGCTTTAAGTCGGTTTGATCCGAATGCTTAGGATTGGTAGTTCTCCCTATATATGCCAGCCCCTACCACCCCCAGAGGCATCAAGTCATATCATCATTGAGAAACCCTAATCAGAAGAGAAGAACCTCAGAGTTCCAATATATTCTAGGGCATACTAGCTAGGTTAGATCTATAGGGAGGCAAGCTTGGCTTGGATTCCTAATTTTGTCAAGAGCGTGGCTTAGTATAACCCCTTATATCCTCTTTTGTATCTTCTATTATTCATATATTTGCTACAATTGATTCGGCATTGTTCTTAAAATTATTCATGTTCCTACTTATCATGTTTATCGTCTACTTGATTATATGCTTAGTATAGCTAGATTATCCTTATGTTCAAGCATAAGTTTGTATAGTGCTCACTCTAAAGTACATGGGGTGAGTGGTCGATATTGTGTAAGCGTGGTGCTTATACGTTGTTTACCTGCAGATGCACCCTATATTCCAGACCATGTGGTAGATAATGTCGACGAAACCTGGTCGGCAGTCTAACAAGGGGTATGTCCAAGGTAGTGATTTGTCGGTAGACAAGTGCGCAAGCTACGAACTAGATGGTGATGCAAGACACACCAAGGTTTTATCTAGGTTTGGCTGCCATGAGGGCGTAATACCAACGTCCTGCGTCTGATTTGTATTGCTATGTATGATGAGATGTGTTTTGAGGGGGTCCTCTGCCCGCCTTATATAGTCTGGGGGGCAGCGTTACAAATCTAGAAACTAATCCTAGTCGGTTACAATTGTCATAGCTGGCCAGATAAGCATTCCTATTCTAACCGACTGGGATCTTGCTTGATCTCCAAGTTTGCTTTCCTTCCTTGTGTGGGACGCCGAGCAGATCGACTGGGCCACGCGTCATCTTCTGGTGGGCCGGGCCCTCTGGTCTGGGCCAGCCCAAGTCTAGCCGTAAGGGTATAGGGGTTAATACCCCCATAGCTAGTCCCCGAGCACTATGCATTGTGATGCGACACGCCATCTTGACCTTCTCCGGATAGTGAGGCTTGAGTTCTTGATGTCTCTAACCAGTCAAAACACCATCCGAGCAGCTGTTGCAGGCGTCCGACCAGCTTATAATATAGTTGACCACTGTTGTTGCCGGAGAAAGTAGGTTGTCCGAAGAATGTATGGTGCTCTTGAGAAAAAGAAAAAGATTTCCTTTCTAGTGAAGTGTGCCCACTTGTATTTCTAAAAAGAAATGTAACCAGGGTAAACAAAGCATAGGGGTCAAAAAATAAACACATTCGCCGCTAGATGAAGTGTGCCCACTTAGTCCCCAAGCCTGGTAGTAGGTGACGCAGGCACGTGGTGCCAGGGTCTAAAATGAAACTCCATGGAAACTTGATTCTAAGATGCACCGACAAGTGCATCGTATCGATGTAGTCCCCGAGCTTGCTGGAAGGCGAAGCATGAGCTTTGTAGCAAGGTGTAAAAAGTAATGATCTCCCAACTATATATGAGTCAAATTTCACATGTAGCCGAGGAAAGCAGACGTCGAGTTGTGGTCGGAGAGTGGTCAAAACAGTCCCCGAGCACAGCATGGAGTATGGTTGATGAGTCCCCGAACAGAATGAGATGTGGTCAACGAGTCCCCGAGCAGAATGAAACATGGTCGACGAGTCCCCGAGCCTGGTCGAGGAATATAACATGCTCCATGGCCTATGACAATCTGTGACCAGACCAGTCCCCGAGCATTTCTTACTGTCTTCCCGTCTAACACGGAATATATAATTTATATTTTTCTTCCTTCTTTGCTCTGTCATGATATCACAAAAAGTTGACTGATGTGACGTTATTTGTCATGCTCAACTGCCTTGTCAGTGTCACAATGAAATGTCCGCCAGACGTAGCATGCCAGTGTGGGCCCTCCCGCAGAGGAAACGAGGGGCGCATTTACTAGCGCAGTAACCGGGAAAAAAAGTGGAAACCGAAGGGATTGTGCCACGTTTCTCACGCACGTCTCCCGAGAATCTCGGAGAGGTGGAATGGCACAGTCAATGAGATAAATAGCCATAGTGCGGCCATTCCCCATTTACACCCAACAGTCGTATTTGCAAACCAAATATCTTCATTCTCTAGCCCGCGTGCCCTATTCTGACTCTGCCGCCACCATTAGCACACCTCGCTGCCATTTGGAGCGATGCGCTCTCTATACACTAATAAAGCCAAAGTAAAGAGGCGAGAGAGGTAGAAGATGGCCAAGATGGAGGCGGCGAAAAGGGCCGAAATGATGAGGAAGGAGTGGTGGAAGTCAAAGTCCACCGAAGCGACCATCAACGACCTCATCGGCTTGGGCGTGCTTCACAACCGGGACCTTGCCGGATGGTGGCCAGCAGGCAGCGACAGCTACCCCAATCCCCAGCCTGGTGAGATAGTTGTTTTCAAAGATTTCTTCAAGCGGGGTTTTGGGGTTCTAGTCCATCCTTTCCTTCAAGGTCTTTGTCTATATTACGAGATTGGGATTTGCAATCTGCATCCCAACTCGATCTTTCTTGATTCTGTTTTCATCCACCTGTGTGAGGCGTATGGGGGAATCCAACCCCATTTCGACCTCTTTAGATATTTGTTCTGCATGAGGAAGAAAGGGTCCCAAGGCGGCTCCATAATCACCGGCGGAGTGTATCTGATCCTCCGGGATGGGATGAAGCAAGAATATCTCAACTACCCCTGGAACACTTCTCTTGGAGATTGGTACAAGAAGTGGTTTTACATCCGCGAAGAGCCCGACAATGCTACGTTGTGTGACATCGGGTACATTCCAGACAAGAGAGTGGCCTAGAATGAGCGACTAGAGCTGGCCGGGCAGGTGGAGGAGTTGATGGCGCTGCTCCTGAGGAATCGCCTGGACGGACCGGCCGTGGCCAGGAACTTCATTAGCCGGCGTGTGTAGCCATGCTAGAGGAGGGTGCACGCCAGGTATGAGTACCAAGGCTTGTCCGACCAGACGAGGATGCGCTCGAAGGATCTAGACCTCGATGAAGTCGTACACCAGATTGGGGAGTTGTTCAATCTGGCAGACCAGAGCTACTCCTACCCGAGCAGGATCCAGCACGCATATAAGCTCATCCGACTAGCCCCAAAGGTAAACAACCCAACTCCTTGGCTCCAAAAAGTGTTGCCGACCACCATAGAGTAATAAGTCCTGATTTTTCTTGTCTATCGTGTATATAGGTGCACGACGTGGAGAGACACAACCTATTTGTGTCATTAGCCCCCGGAGTCGAGCACTCGCAGAGCGTGGAACCGCCACCACGGAACGTGCAGCGGTGCTACGAGGACATCAAGGACAACCACGAATTTGGGGCCCAAGCAGGTGCTGGGAAGAGTCCAAGCGCCCCTGACCAATCGAAGAAGAGGGCCGGAAGCTCCCGGGCACAAGAGAGCCCAGAAGACTCGACCAGGAAATGCCATCGCATGGTGCATGACTGGTGAGAGGACGAAGTAGAGGAGGACACGATCGCCTACATGCTCAATCCTCGGAAGAAGAGGAGCGAGCAGACAACACAGGGGGAATTGACCCCACCGGCAAAGGGGCCGCAAGAGGGCCAAACGCCACCAGCGGGGCCGACGCCCAGCGTGAAGATAGCGGAAGAGGAAATCAGGCCACCACCACAGGACGGAGGCCAGGGTTCCTTCGCCCAGCAGACAAGCCAAGGGCAACCACGGCATCGCGCCTTCACCACCATTCATAGGAGCTCGGATCTATAAGTTCCTAAAAACTCAGTAAATAACACGTCAATAGTAGTAGCGAGCGTATAATTAGTAAAAGTAATTGTTCTACTGTGACTTGCTAGCTCGGCATCAATGGAGAGACATGAGCAACTAGCCACTGCCAGGACAACTGTGTCGACCACCACCACGACATCATCCAAGCAATTGGAAGGTCAAACCACCAGTGCAGTGGAGCCGACAACGAGCAAGGATGCGGTCAACGTGGCGAACACGGAAGTGCCCGAGTAGGTGCCTGAGCAGGTGCCCGAGCAGGTGCCTGAGCAGGTGGCACCCGAGCAGAGTCTTCCCGAGTAGACCACGACCACCACGAGCCTGACTCAAGGTGGTCTGCCTGACACCGCAGCCAGAGGAAAAATGGCGATGGGACCGTCAACCGTCGTGCCGAACCAAGAGCAAGGGCGGACCAGTACGGATCAGGCGGCTGAGTCTGATGACGACATCGTCGAAGAAATCCAAGGGCACCCACAAGATGGGCGGCAACACGTGTATGTCTGCCGTGAATGTGGAGACCATTACGTCTGCCACGAGGAGATCTCCATCGACGAAGAGATGGAGAGAGTGGAGTGAGCAGCAAGACGACTCATCGGGGAAGTATAGGTAAGCGTACAGCCTAATGACTTGTCGTAGACCAGTACAAATCTGTGGTCAGCCATATATGATATTGTATTTGATGTGCAGGGCCTCATGAAGATGGCAAAGTACCGTAAACGGTGCTTTGACTAGATTCAAGGCATCTCCGAAGATAACAAAGAGCTAACAGCTGAAGTAGATCGGCTGCGCAAGCTGCTCGAGACTGCTGAAAAGGACCAGGTAGAGATCGAGTCACAAAGGCTCAATGCTGTCCTCCAGCTTGGTCAGAAAGAGCAGGAAAGAGCAAGTAACTTATCTTAGCTGCACATCCCCGAGCACTGAAAAATATTGTTCATGTGTATTTATGTATCTCCTGGAACTTGTTGTAGACCTAGCGGAGGAAGTCGCCAAGATGCGAACAAAGAATGTGCGTATGGCCAAAGAGTGCGCCCGATTAGCGGCTGAGAACACCCGACTGGCAGAGGACCACGCATGGTTTCGAGACCACTCAGTGAAGATGACCGAGGAGGTGAAGAATAAGAACCAGGAGATAACCAGTAAGTGGCCATTTTCCTGATTGTGGCATAATTATTGTATAGATGTCATTTAGCTGGTTTCTAACCAGAATGCCCTTTTGCAACATTAAAGACAAATGGCAAGAAGCACATTACATAGCTGCAAAAAGACCGTGACCTCTAGAACGATCGCTACACACATATGGTGTGGGGCATCGGGCCAGTGCTTGACTTGATTGATCCAGGACTGTCGATAACCGAACAGCGGCCCCGTAGCTAGGAGTAATAGACAAATGTCAGCTTGCGTGGGGTTGGCTTCAATAGTTTGTGAAGGAGGCCAGAGAGTTTGCGAGCGCCCATGTGCTAAGCATGGTGTGCGCGGATTATCCCCTGATCGACTTCACGTGCCTTGCCAAGGGCTACCCCAAAAAAGTTGGTGTGCAAGAAGCGGGAGAGCTGCGGGGCCAGTTGACCGAGCTGGCGACGACACTCATTGGCGATATAAACCTGTGCGGAACACCAACGCCGCCGTCGCAAGGAACGCCGATGACATTTGCTCTAGGGTCTTCAAGCCGACCACCTGTGACTGCGGTCTCGACCAGCCAGTCCCAGAGGGGGGAGTCTTCTAGCAAGGAGTATCCGGGGCCTGCGGTCATGACCAGCCAGACTCCTGCGGCTCAAGCTCAATCAGCAGAGGCAACGCCGCAACCATAGATAGGCGGTAAACAAGAGCCAAGCCGGCTACCTATAGTTGTAGAGTAGACCATAGTTTAGTTTATTGTAAACTTGTGCCTCGTCAGGCAATCTAGTAATAAAGTACTATTGAGACAATGTAAGCTTATGTTGTTTTTTGTTTAAAAAATGTGCTAAGCTTGTATATTGCGTTTGATAACTAAGTTAGAACATAGAAGTGTTCTAGTTTAGTTGTAATAATTGGAAGACACGTCATCTTGTGGAATCCGTATGGCCCTAGTCAGATCTATGGTTAGAGTGCGAGGCACGGAGCCTATTCACACGTAAGAGTGCACAGGTCAGACCAGAGAGCACCCGCCGACCACCCGGAACGTAGAGAGCTAGTCCCGTGCACGCATGGGGAGAAAATCAGAGACGGGGCTGGCTCCGAGGACTCGAGAAAGAATGGTGGTCTGTCAATCTAGTCTTTTATAAAATACTGATAGAGAGTAAGCTCCAGATAAGCACGTTAGAGTGACTAAAAGAAATCATATATGCTTTATTGAAATAATCAAAGTACAGGAAAGGTACATATCTTGATTGATGCACTCTATGGGTAGAAACGCCTAAGCTTATCAATATGCCAGGAGTTCGGTACTTCAGTACCGTCGAGGTGAGCTAATCTGTATGAGGTAGGCTAGGTAACCTTGATGACCTCAAATGGTCCTTCCCAAGGAGATGAGAGCTTGTGCATGCTTTCTTGGTTTGTTTTCCATTTCAAGACCAGGTGCTCGACTACGAAGAGACGTTCTTTGACATTCCCATTGTAGTATCTACGTAGAAGAGCTAGGTACTTGGATATACGTATACAGGAGTCGAGCCGTCGTTCTTCACAGCAGTTAACCTCGAGTTCACATGCTTCATCAGACCTGTCTTCATCAAAGTTTGCCACACGTGGTGATCTGAAAGTAATATCTGTAGGGAGTACTATTTCTGCGCCATAGACGATGCAGTATGGGGAGGCACCAGTGTTGCAACTAGGCTAGGTTTGCAGTCCCCAGACCACATCCGGCAATTCTTTGAGCCATCTTCCAGGAGCTTTGTCATTTGCCCTGTACAACCTCTTCTTCAGTGCATCGAGGATCATGTTGTTGGCCCTTTTGACCTGCCCATTAGCTCTGGGATGTGCCACTTACACATATTTCACAACTATGCTCCTTTTATCGCAGAAGTCCTAGAATGCACTGCCAGTGAACTAAGTCCCAGGTCTGTAATTATGCTGTTGGAAAAGCCAAAACGGTGTATAATCTGATCAAGGAACTCGACTGCCTTTTCTAATGATGCCTTAGTTAAAGGCATGTACTCGATCCATTTGGAAAACTTATCAATCAACACGAAGACACATTTGAAGTTACTAGGGGCGGGCTTGAAGGGACCAATCATATCTAGTCCCTAGCACGCAAAGGGCCAGGAGGCCGGTATGGTCTGGATCTCATGTGCTGGTACGTGTATACATTTGGCAAAAAACTGACATCCTTCGCAGCGGTGGACTAGCTTCTCTGCATCAGCCACGGCAGACGGCCAGTAGAAACCTACTCGGAAAGCTTTGCCGACCAGGGTCCGAGAAGCGGCGTGATTGCCACAAGTACCACTGTGAATTTCATGGAGCAGTTGAATACCTGCTTCCTGAGTGATATACTTCATTAGTACTTCCTCCTTTGCACTTTTGTGTATCAGGACACCATCGACCAGTAAGTACTGCTTACTACGGCGCATAAGCCGCTCATTCTTTGTTTGATCAGCATAACCGGTCCCATCCTACAAAAACTTGATAAAAGGTACTCTCCAATCGTCAGCGTCATTGGTCGGAGGTACTGCAGGTGTTGTTAGAGAAAATTCCATAATGCTCGGAGGGGGAACCGTAGTCACCAGAGGCTGGTCTGGAGGCTTCTCGACCACCTGATCTGCTTCTTCCTTGATGGAGGGTTTAACAAGGTCTTGGATGAACAAGCCATGTGGAACTTGAGCTCGGGATGACCCTAACTTAGACAACTCATCGGCTGCTTGATTTTTGTCCCAGACCACATGTGCGTACTCGTTGCCATAGAATTTGCCTTCCAACTTTCTGATTTCCTTACAATAAGCATACATCTTCTCGCTAGTCATATACCAGTCTTTGTTAAGCTCATTAATGACTAAGGCCGAATCACCATAGACGTAGAGACGTTTTACACCAAGCTCAACCACAATCCGCATGCCATGGAGGCATGCCTCGTATTATGTAGTGTTGTTAGATGCAGGGAAATAAATTCTAAGGACATAGCAGAGCTGTTCGGTGGTTGGTGAGATAAAGAGCACTCCTGAGCCTGCGCCATCGATGTTCAGAGAGCCGTTGAAATACATCTTCCAGTATTCGATTGGCCCCTGATCGGGAGGTGCGCTAAAGTCTGTCCATTCGATGATAAAGTCCACTAGAGCCTGAGACTTGATAGACGTGCGACCTTGGAACTTGATTGAATAAGGGCATAATTCCATTGCCCATTTGACGATGCATCCATTAGCATCCTTATTTCGAATGATGTCTCCCAATGGGAAATTAGTCTTGACAACCACTCGATATCCGTCGAAGTAGTGTTTCAACTTTTGGGATGTAATTAGGATGGCGTACATCAGCTTTTTGAACTTGCGGGTACCTAGCTTTGGATTCATTGAGCACCTCGCTGATGAAGTAAACAGGGCGCTGGACTTTATACACGTGGTCGGGTTCCCCACGCTCGACCACGATGACTATGGAGACCACGCGATCGGTGGCCGCAATGTAAAGAAGAAGAACATCGTTTTTCTGAGGGGCTGTAAGGACTAGAGGAGAGGTTAAGAACTCTTTGAGCTGTGTGAAGGTAGCATTAGCCTCTTTTGACTAGATGAACTTCTCGGAAGCCTTGAGCAGCATGAAGAAAGGCAGGCCCTTTTCGCCTAGTCGTGAGATGAAACGACTTAAGGTGGCCATGCATCCAGTGAGCTTCTGGATATCCTTGATGTTTTTGGGTGGCTGCATGTCCACAACGCTGACGACGTTGCCCAATAATATACTAGATGGGACTCCAAAGATACACTTCTTTGGATTAAGCTTTCATTGGTACTTGTTGAGAGCCGTGAAGGTATGCTGGAGATTTTCGACCAGGGTGTGAGCCTCCCTGGTTTTCACGACCACATCATCGACGTAGGCTTCGACCAGATCATCCTTGATCTCATCAGCGAGGCATTGCTGGATAGCACGCTGGTATGTGGCCCCCGTGTTCTTGAGCCTGAACGACATAGTCATGTAGCAGTAGGCGCCGAACGGTGTAATGAAGGACGTCTTGATATGATCGTCCTTGTTGAGAGCGATCTGGTGATAACCAGAGTAGCAATTGAGAAAGGACAGCAGCTCACAGCCAGCTATGGAATCAACGACTTTGTCTATGCGAGGTAAGCCGAAGGGGTCTTTAGGGCAGTGTTTGTTGAGATCAGTATAATCAACGAACATTCTCCATTCATTATTCTTTTTGCGTACAAGGACCTGGTTGGCTAACCAGTCCGGATGATACACTTCTTTAATAAATCCGGCTGCTAAAAGCTGGGTAACTTCTGCCCTAATAGCCTCCTTTTTATCATGAGCGAACCGTCGTAGCTTTTGCTTGATAGGTCTTATGGTTTTCGAGACGTTCAAGGAGTGCTCGATCAGGTGCCAAGGAACATCGGGCATGTCAGCGGGTTTCCACGCGAACACGCATACGTTGTCCCTCAAAAACCTAATGAGCGTGTCTTCCTATTTGGGATCCAGGTTAGCCCTGATAAGGGCCGTCTTGCTGGGATCATCATCGACCAGCTGGATCTCCTTATGCTCGTTGGACTTGATGTGCTTCTGCGGTGCTTGGCGCTCTAGGATCTCTAGTTAACCGGCGGGAATCTTGGATTCATCGACCAGGGTTTGCTCCATGCGAATTGAGAGGTTGGTGGCCTCTGCCACCTTAAAGCTTTCCTCTTCAAGGTATAGGTAGTGTAAACATTGCCTTTAAGAGTAAGGACACCCTACTCAGTAGGCATTTTGAGCACCAAGTAAGAGTAGTGCCGCACAGCCATGAACTTGGTGAGCGCTGGTTGACCAAGGATGGCGTGGTAAGTACCCTCAAAGTCTGCGACCACAAAGTTGACATAGTCGGTGCAGAAGTGGTTTGGATTGCCGAACTGCACAGGGAGCGTGATCTGCCCGAGAGGTATGGAGCTCTGTCCGGAAAGGACGCCCCAAAACTATGCATCGTAAGGTTTGAGATTAGCCTCAATTAATTTGAGGGCAGGCAAGCTGCTGTGAAACAGGATGTCGATGGAACTGCCACCGTCCACGAGCACCCTCTCAAATCGGACGTTGTTGATGCAGGGGTCGAGGATGAGGGGAAAACGACCATGTTCCAGAATTGCCGCCCACCGGTCTACTCGGCTGAAGGAGATTTCATGGTGGGACCAGGCCGGGAGCCTGGGATCGGAGATAAGGTCATCGGCATTGATGACGCTCGAGCAGGCCCACTTCAACAGCTTACGCTCGCGCTTGGATTCTAAAGACACCTTTCCACCAAAGATGGAGTGGATGGTTTTGGTGGGATTGACATATTGGTGATGAGGATTTCTATCATGTTCGTCATCATCACCGTCATGCCACGGTCCATCGTTGATGGCCTTTGGAGCATCATCATTAGCAAGTTGTTTGGCATAGATGTTCTTGAGGAAGCGGCAGTTCTCCATGGTGTGATTGGACTTGGGATGGATCTAGCAAGGACCCTTCAAATCTTTGTTGTAGTCCTCTTGATAGTCACGGTGACCAGCAGGTTTCTTGACCGCGTTGACCTCATGGTCATCTTCGCGGGGACGCTTGCCTCGGTAATCACCGCGATTATTGAGCCACCGATCACGATTATCTCGGCGGTCGCGTTTGTTGTTGTTGCACCGATCACGACGCTCGTGATTGTTGTTCCGACCACGGTCATTGGGTTTATCATCCCGGCGCGGTAGGTGCTCGGGGCATGACGACCCACCCACGTCTTCCTTAATGATCTTCTCGGTGTCATCGGCATCTATGTAGTTTTTGGCAGTAGCAAGGAGCTCAGAGACCATCGACGGTCATTTCTGGAGCAGCTTGCTTCTGAGGGCATCGTGGTGGCGAAGGCCTTTGATGAAAGCCTGCTTCGTCATTAGTGATTCTTGGGATCTTGAGACATATATCCGAGAAGCGTCGGATGTAATCGTGCAATGACTCGTCTGCTCGATCACGTATGCGCTCGAGGTCATACTTGTTGCCCGGCTGGTCACATGTGGAGATGAAATTATTGATGAAGGCTTGCCGAAGGTCTGACCAGCTGTCGAACTGGTTCCCCAGGAGGCTGAGAAGCCATTAGTGACCTATCTGATCAAGAACAACTAGAAAGTAGTTAGCCATTACGTGCTCATCACCTGCAGCGGACCAGACGGTGATCTCGTAGAGCATGACCTAGCTTTCGGGGTTCTCCTATCCGTCATATTTCCTGAGCTTCTCGAGCTTGAAATTCCTTGGCCAAACAACTTGTCGGAGATGAGGAGTAAACTATTTGAGGCACGAGGGGCCATGTTCGGTGTCATACTGGATGCGGCGTACGTTCTTGTGGGCCTTGCGGTCATTAGCATGACTAGTGATGTGACTGCGGACGTCACGAGGAGGAAGACGGTGATGGAGATCGTGAGGAGGATTCTGGTCAACCTCCGGATCTCGATTGCCACGATGATTGCGGTTGTTGTCATGACGTCATCATCGCCATGACCACCGCCACCGCCACCGCTGCCACCACCGCCACCACCACGTGGGGGATTGGGTAGGGGGGGCTGATCGTCGCAATGTTAGCGACTTGGATGCTCTGAAGCACCGGAGCGATGGCTCCGACTAGATGCGATGGACGTGCTTGTAGAAGCTCGGGCTCGCTGGGCGAGCTCGACGGTTTGGCCCATGGCAGTGGTCAGATATGCTTTGATGTCTTCACGAACCGCGTGGTTCTCTGGCGTGTCTAGTAATCGATCTAGGTTGGCCATGGCAACGGCCACGTTGGCACTTGGGGTCCTGAAAACTTGCCTATCGCCTACTCTGTCGAAGGCGTTAGCCAGATCTCGAGGTCAGGGTCCCCCACGATGTGCTTCTTCTTCTTTAGCCTCTAGGCGACGGTGTTCAACGTGGTCGGCGTTATGCTGTTCGCGAAGCTACCGTTGCTTGTCAATCTCTCCTGTGACTGCGGGCTCGTCATTGCTGACATTGTGCACTATGTCGCCATGTCTTGGTGGGAACCATGGGATACGGGGGAAACTTGGAGGGTATGGAAGTGGATCCAGATCATATTCGTCGTCTTCGAGGTGTTCAGCCTCGGTGTGGATGGAGCGTGTAGATCCAGTGCTGGAGTCGCCATCCTCGGGCAGTGTATGAACCGAACCTTCATGATGCTCCCAGATACCGACCATGTTGACGGCGTTGCCTGATGATGGTCGAGGTATATCTAGTAAGTACAAATCTGAAACATGGTCGCGCTCTGTGGGACCCATGGACAGATGGTATGCGTACTCGGAAGCAGCGTTTTTTAGGCCGTATGGGAAGGTCTGGCAATCCTTCGTCGGGACTTGGTACTCGGAGAGCCTGAGGCCGGGTGTAGGAACCTGGCGAAGGCATACCGAACGTCCTTTAGTAGTAGTGGTGACCACTAGATCTGTACCTAGCCGTGTTGGACAGCGAGCCCGAACTAGTCAGGTAGATCTATTGTGGTGGAGAAGTACCTGCTCGGTAGATTGATTTTGGATCGAATCTACCAAAGTCAGGGTTTGCGAGAGCTTGTGACCGACTTGGTCGATAGCTTCAATTAGGTCAGCATTGTTGATCACTCTTCCTTTGTAGTGGGGGAGCGGTCAACGAGTTGTCGGCGTGGTCAGAGCCGTTGCTGGGGTGGTCGGAGCCGTTACTAGCATGGTCGGAGCCATGGCCAATGAAGACATGGTCGACGCAGATCGAATCTGTGCCTCCTCCGTGGCAGTGGTGGTGAAGCTATTGATACCGGTGGTCCAGGTGATCTGGTTGACGGTGAACGTGAAGTCGGGGATGATGACCATGTTGCTCGCCTGGGAAGCTGTATCCACACCCCTACCTGGCGCGCCACTATTGACGAAACCTGGTCGGCAGTCTACTAAGGGGCATGCCCAAGGTAGTGATTTATCAGTAGACAGGTACGCAAGCTACGAACTAGATGGTGACGCAAGACACAACAAGGTTTTTATCCAGGTTTGGCCGCCGTGAGGGTGTAATACCTACGTCCTGCTTCTAATTTGTATTGCTATGTATGATGAGATGTGTTTTGGGGGGGGTCCCCTGCCCACCTTATATAGTCTGGAGGGTAGGGTTATAAATATAGAAACTAATCCTAGTCGGTTACAATTGCCATAGCTGACCGGATAAGGATTCCTATTCTAACCGATCGGGATCTTGCTTGATCTTTAAGATTGCTTTCCTTCCTTGTGTGGGACGCCGAGCAGATTGACTGGGCCACGCGTCATCTTCTGGTGGGTCGGGCCCTCTGGTCTGGGCCAGCCCAAGTCTAGCCATAAGGGTATAGGGGTTAATACCCCCACAGATCACGAGTGTGACACTCTCGTTGAGTCCTTTGTAGTCTACTCCCCGAATATAGGTCAAGTAGGATCTAGTTACGAAGAAAATCGTGCTCTGTTCTTGATCTTACTTAGTAATATCCCTTATGTGTACATATGAAGTTGATCTTAGCCATGATTATTAAGTATAATTACACTAATCATAATAAGCTTTGACTTGTAATTAAGAATGACCAAGGAATTATTTCTCTATTGTATCTATTTAGTCATGCTAATGCCATAGAAGTACTCTGAGTGTTCAACTATTAATTATCAATGATCATTTATCATATATTTATCCTACTCTATGACTTACCCTTGTTATGAGTGGAAGCTTGGTTATGGTTTATCTCTCCATCATATGTATAAGCTATCAATATATTCCATCTGTCAGTCCTTCCCTGTGGTAACAAATAATGATATCTAGAATACTCCCGGGTGAAATGCTCAATGGTAAATTATTTGTGCGCTTGTAGATCCCTTCATATACATATTTGCATTATTTCTAGTCACAATAAAATACTTAAGTACTTCTTAGTGTCATTCTAGAAGTGGCGCTAAAAGTACCAACAAGCATTTCTGGCATCATAGCTAGGGATGACAACTTAGCAAAAGTGATGTTAAGAAGTGTCAACAACATTAGGTGGCTACTTAAACAAGTGATATGTTAATAAATACCAACAAACCTTTCTCCGTTAAGGCAGTTTTATGAGAACAAACTAAGCATCTACCACCAGGCTAAATGCATCACAATGGAGGAGGACAAGACTAAGAGAACAACTCATCCGCATGGAAGCCACGTTGATCGCACAACCAACTCCATCATCGCGATTCCCTACATCTCACAGTCACTCTCAAACAAGGAACCCTAGTGCACGTGGCTTTGGATGCAGTGATTCCACTTTGGTCCCTACCCCATTAGCCCCTCCTCATTTGCGCTGATTTGCTTGCTTCGTCTAGTCAAAGCTGTCTCTCTTCTCGCCGCCATTTGGGTTCCTTCTGCTAGGGTTTCTAGAGAGAGAGGAGCTTGAGAGAGAGGAGAAGTGAGGAGTTGGGGCTACAGTCCAATTCGGGAGCCGGTGGGTACCGTGGGGACGCACAAGACATAGGGGCACACGAGTCTTTTCACATTCTAGTCTCTTCCAGTTTTGCTTCTCGACCGGTGAACTGATTTTTCAACATGATGGAGGTAGCGGAAATGACACACAGGACTAGAGAACTTTGTGTGAGGGACTGATGTGGACCAACCAAAATTTCCATGCTATATAAGGAATTAGAAACTTTTATAATGGCTCGTAGGTAAATGTCTTATTTTACAATCAATCATAACTACGTGATCCCCAAAATACTAGGTTAAGACCATGAGCTCGCAAAACAAAGGGAAAAAGAAAAAGGGAAATGTGCACCCCAGAGGTTGGAGGTACTGGATCCGTAGGGGAAGATGCGCCGCCAGGAAGGTCTACCGCTAAACGAGGTCCGCTCATCTCGTATACGTAGGTGGTTCGTGTTCTGGGCTTTGCATGCCTGAAGGATGAAGACCAACATGGTTGGTGAATTTAGGCCAGGGGTAAAACTATCTTTTCATAAATCCGATATTGGCAAAAGAAAAAGATGATTTCAGATTTTGTAATGGAAATGGACAGAGTGGTGGAAAGGTGTGACGTTGCAATCTTTTATGGTATATGTTGCAATCATAAATCCGATATTGCTGCTATATCTCCAAAGATGTGAACTTTTAATGGTACGCTGCCAATTTTCGTAGTACAACTATTGTACCTTAAATGTTCATAGAAGCACTATGCAATTGATTTAGCAAAATCAAAAGATATAGGATAATCTAGTTACTGAGCAAGATATACTGTGAAATTTAACTTCAGAAACCACTTGCTCCATTAGTCCGGCCAATACCAATAATGGTTACGGGGACCAATAATTTCTCCACCCTGTACATTAGAATCAGTAGTACAGCTAAAAGCTAATGTGTGTATATACTCTAGGTGCGTTCACTTCGCGAAAAGTAGGTGAAAAGTTACTGTAGGGGCCCTAAATAACTTCAAATTAAAAAGTGTTCAACTACAAAGTTGTATAACTTCTCAAGATCTACAACTTTTGTATTGATAATTTCTTCATTTGACAAAGTGATATTAACGTTCTTTATAAAATCTACATCTCTTGTATATAGTCTCAAGAAAACTAGAAGACAGATCTCTAAGTTTTGTAAACAATGTTAGTATCGCTTTGTTGAATGAAGAAATGACAAAAATAAAAGTTGTAGATCTTGAGAAGTTATACAACTTTATAGTTGAACACTTTTTAATCTGAATTAATTTTGCTAGTGAAAAGTACGTCTGAATTTCAAAAAAATTAAAATTTGAATTTTTCAAATGACCTCGGATGGAGAAACGGCCAAAACGAAAGTTGTAGATCTCGAAAAGTTATTAAACTATGTAGTAGAAAACTTTTTGATTTAAAATCATCTTGTCAACGACAAGTACGTTTGAATTTCTCAAATTTAAAATTTAAATTTTTGTAAACGATCTCGGATGGAGAAACAATCAAAATGAAAGTTGTAGATCTCGAAAAGTTATGAAACTATGTAGTAGAAAACTTTTTGATTTAAAATCATCTTGTCAACGAAAAGTACGTTTGAATTTCTTAAATTTAAAATTCAAATTTTTGTAAACGACCTCGGATGGAGAAACAATCTAAATGAAAGTTGTAGATCTCGAAAAGTTATGAAACTTTGTAGTAGACAACTTTTTTATTTGAATTCGTTTAGAGCCTCAAATAAGCAATTTACACTCGATTTAGTATAATATGTATAGAACGAGAATGAGATACAGACACAAGTGACAGTGTGGTGCAGTGGTAGAGAGGGTTACGCATGAGGGAGAGGTCACGGGTTCGAATCCCGTCGGCCGCGTTAGCCGTGCCTTGCCGAAAAAATACCGCGAAAAATGCGTGTTTGAAGAGACCGGTGGGCGCTAGCCGGTGGTGCCCTCCTCCGATTAAAAAAAAATTTCCTGTTTTTTTTGGATTTTTTTCGATTCGCGACTTTGCCGAGTGCTCAGTCTTTGCCGAGTGTTTTTTCAGCACTCAGCAAAGTCTTTGCCGAGTGCCCGATAAAAAACACTCGGCAAAGAGCCTTTGCCGACGTAAATTTTGCCGTGTGTTCTTTGCCGAGTGTGGCACTCGGCAAAGCCTTTGCCGAGTGCAAAAAGGTCTTTGCCGAGTGCCACAGGCACTCGGCAAAGCACTGAATTCCAGTAGTGACTCTAGGGGTGCGTTCACTTCGCGAAAAGTAGGTGAAAAGTTACTGTAACATCGTTTGTTGTTATTTAGCAAAATTTGTCTAATCATAGACTAACTAGGCTCAAAAGATTCGTCCCGGCATTTACAGATAAACTATGCAATTAGTTATCTTTTTTAGCTACATTTAATGTTCCATGCATGCGTTGAAAGATTTGATGTGATGGGTGGAAGAGGAAATATTTTAGGTTGGAATGGGGAAGTGAACTGATTTTCTTACGGGCAAAAGGTACATTATTTTCTACGGTTATCCGCAGTGGATTTCTGGTTCTGCAGTACTTCGTTCTTTACGACGATGAAGCCTGTCGTCCTTGCTGTACCAAATTCGCCGCCAGTTCACGTGCTTTCAAGATGAGGATTCAAATCTCTACACAGCTTTCTTGAAAAGTACAAGTAAAGATCTACACGAACATACTACTACATAAACTAGTAAATTAAAGTACGAACAAGTTACATATCTGCTAGATAAATAATTAAAATAAAAAAACAGAGTTCTATATATACGATGAAACCTTTGATATATTTCTTTTTTTGAAGAAAGATGAAAGCATTGATATTGTTTTTACTTTGAAAAGTAGAATTCCAATATTCCAAATTAACAGAGGGGATGAAGAGTTTACGACGAGTGGACCATGCATGCATGTATTGTATCCAGCGCATATATATCGCTGTATCATTCATTCTTACAGCAAAAGCGCATATATAGCAGCAGTTGCAGCATGCAATCTGGCATCCATGTGCTCGAGCACGCAAGCACGTACTCGTAGTACATACGTATCTACTGATCGAGATGCATGCCTACTACGCGTTGCCCGGAAATAAATGTAGATCGCCAATCAAGACGATCAAAAATTGAATTCAGCTTGATCCGATCCGATCCGTCCGGACGGACAGCATGGATTCGAGTAATTTCCCAACTACAAAACCGGCGCCCCATCTTCGAGGGAGATGCATGCCGAGCATATGTGAGCGGTTCGTTCGTGCCTATAAAAGCCATGGCGCAGGGCCGATCTCCTCACACACAAGCTAGCTAGCAGGACCATGGCATCAGGAAGGATGCTCCTCGGCGTCTGTGCTGTGCTGATGGCGGTCGCCGTCGCGAACGCGGCAGAGGGCCAGGTGGCTTCGGTCGTCGTGGGCCTGGCGAGGTGCGCCGACTGCACGAGGAAGAACATGAAGGCTGAGGCGGCTTTCAAGGGTAAGCATGCCGCATGCGCCATGCCCATGCGTGTGCTTTGCATGCATGCATGCTATGCGATACATTTTCATTGGCCAAGTTGTTGAGACCACGGTTTCGTCTAATGCACTTAGTAGTAACCAGTCCATCAACCCTTGCTACCGCACAGGTTAGATTCTTACGTATGGGCTAAATTTTTTTACTTAAGCTACTGGAAACCATTGTTTATTTTAAATTTACTTTATTCAATTGACTTCTCTTTGAGAGTTACACAAATTTTTTTAATTTTTGTTGGCATGTCTGAGAGAGTTTGTCATGGCATTGCTATTATTGGTATTTAATTTGATTCCACGGGTGTTTTTTTTCATTGCTTTGTACATTACATTGACGTGTTGGACTCACTTTAGTAATTTAGGTGTTTGTTTAGCATTTTTAAAGTTTATTTTATTTTTAATACCATATGCGGATAATTTAGATACATTTTTTTATTTAGTTCATAATGGTAGAATCATGTATAACATATCTTATATCATTCTTATACATGTAAGCTTTTTGATAGTAGTGTATAATGATGAAACATATGCATACCTAATTTGATGAGTCCTACAAAATCAAACCTAATTCCTCTAAAGTTTACCTATTGTACTGCATTTGATCCTCCAGTGTCCCTTTTAAATGGTCATCAATATGAATCTTTTTTATACTAATACCACTCGAAAATTGGCTTTTTCATACGAAGAAATTTAACCATGTTAGAGTGTAAACTACAAATATAAAATAGAACACTATTTTATTTTGTTTTACCTATTATGTGCACCCATAGCTTCAGAAATTGTTAAATCTATAAAAACTTGTGGTGCATTGGTTGACGACAAAGAATATCCTGCAAAATAATAATTATTTAATTTCATTGGAGGCTTGCACTGAATGGCAAAAATATTACTGAATTATTAATATTCAATGAAAACTTCCTGCCAAATTTTCACAGTTGTAGATGTTATTGTGATGACATGAGATTTTTCCCTCTCATTGATTTGACCAAGTTTGCCCCCCCCCCCTCCCAAATCGAACCTTAACTTCTTATCCACTGCAAATTCAAAAATAGAAATAATATAATTTAAGATGAGCGCAAACTTTAAGAAAAATAATCTAATTTAAGGTGTGCAAAGACGACATAGCAGTAGCATGCATGTAAATGAGTAAAATTTCGGTTAAAGTATTTTTTATCATAATAAACATTTTTAATTTATAATGGCAGGGGTGGGTAATTTTTTTGGATAACAAAATGGATCCAATGGTTATAGATGGCTATAAATTTTCAATTTGATGGCCGGATGTTTCTAATTAACGTGAGAATTTGTAACATTTATCTTTTTTTTAAGCATCTAATGAGAATTAATGTGGAACCTCCGTTGGAGCCTCCAATTAGTAATATTTTTTTAAGCATCTAGTGAGAATTAGTAATATTAAGATTAAGATAGGCACAGGCCTAAATAAATTAGATATCTGTCTAACCTAAATTTTGAGAACCCTCTTTCCATTCCATCTTGAGAAAACCTAACTGTGTTTAATTAATTCCATGGTGCACAGGTCTTCAGGTGGCGATCAAGTGCAAGAACACCAACGGCGAGTACGAGACCAAGGCCGTGAGTGAGCTCCAAAGCACCGGAGCCTTCAGCGTCCCACTCGCTGCCGACCTCCACGGCGCCGACTGCCACGCGCAGCTCCACAGCGCCGCGAACGCGCCTTGCCCCGGGCAGGAGCCGTCCAAGATCGCTCCCATGTCTGGCGGCACCTTCGTCGCCGTCCCCGGCAAGACGCACTACACGTCCGCGGAGTGCGCGCCCGCGTTTCTCTGCTCCCCGATCAAGAAGCACTTCTTAGACCACTTCCACAAGGCACCCGTGCCGGAGCACAAGCCAAAGCCAGTGCCGGAGTACCACCCCACACCCGAGTACCACCCTCCCACGCCGGAGTACCACCCTCCCACTCCGGTGTACGGGCAGCCAAAGCCAACTCCGATCTACCATCCTCCCGCTGAACACTGAATGCGTCATTGAATTCCTGTGAATTCAGCATATTTTGCCACGGACGCCACACCTCCAACGGCATGCATCAGGCTTGCGTTAGTTCTTATTAATAATTTTAGTACTGCATGTGTTACTACTAGTGCGCCCATGGAGAATAAAATGTTGTGAATTAGTTGGGAGGTTGTACTTTGGAGATCGTTGTTTAGCTTTAATTTTCTTATAAAAAGCGGATTGTGCATCTTGTCTTTTCGTCAATGTAAGCAGCTTGTGCGCTCAGTCCTAGGTCGTCTGTTCTGTTTTAAATGTCAATGGATTACAATAGTCTTTTGTACATGGGTCAGATGTGCTCGTGTGTGATGAGTGCTAAGTGATTGTTGAGAGATGATCAAAGTTTGGTTGAGTGTTTGTTACTAACCATGGTGGGAGTATGGTTGTTGTGCAACATGTTTGTTGGCTTGTGATGGGTGCATGTGTTGAGCTTTGAGACAGTCGATGACAATGAAGAAGGTCATGTGAGTTCGTGCCGATGGACCGGGAGCGGTGAAGAACCGATGTGGAGGCCCGGACCAAGGGACTGAGGTGCCGTGGTGGACCGTGGACATGTGGCGTTTCCTTGTCCACTATATATAAAGTGGTACACATGCAGATACTTATATAACACATATAAGTTCTCTTTCTTTATTAGATTAGATGGTTATAAATAAAAAAAATTCTGCTCATTGAGAATAACAAACACATCAACAACATGTCTGGAGCTCAAGCAAACAATCGCCATGATAACGCCGAAGGTAAGTTTTCCTATCGTTATATATTAGGAGGATGAGGAATACCATCAATAGTGCTGGAGATTCCAAAACTAAACAATACGTCATGGGTAGTTAGATTGGGCAATATAAAGGGCTACACAAAAGAATGGCATAGGTTGAGAATTCTTTTTTTAAAAAATATTTGAGAAGACCACAAGTTCTTCCAACAAAATAATTATTTGAAAATACCACAACCGCTTTCAAGATGATATTGAGAAATAATTATTCGAGAATGAAGGATATTGACAAAATGGCAAGTTAGATTAAGAAAGCCACAGGTCCAATACAACACAACTTTGGTTGGAGCATTGTCTGTTTGCTAGAATGCATGATCTGTTTATCTGCTCCCATCTAGATAGAGGTTTGAAGTCTGATATAGAAATCATCAGAATTAGTAGTGTGATCTTTGTTTCATTGGTAGTCAAAAGCATGGTAGAATGGGATGCAAAGCCACTAAGACCATAATTTGTAATAGTCATGAATAGATGCAATTGTTAAGTAAACAAGATGCAGTTGGCGAGTCGGACGAGAATAGAATCAGGATGAAATTAATGCATGTCACGTGAAAGGTGGATTTTCTTGAAATCAAAGTAAAAAATTGAAATATGTTATGTCTTCAACACAGAATAAGATATTTTTGGAAAGACCATCCAAGCATATAGCCAGATTGTTGACAGCCAGTAGAGAGATATTCATTGGTAATTATACTCATAAACTTTTAGTAGTCCTATATGCTAGCAAAGAAGCGCACCTGATGAAGAATACACGAACCTAGAAGGCCACCGTGACATGCATCATGCGCCAGTCTATGCCGGAAAACTCCATAATCACCGGCAACATGAAAGAGGACATGGACCAGTGAAAGTGCTTCACGCGGAGTTCTTTGCGGCCGCCATGCAAGACCAGCGCTTGATTATCGCAGAGATGACCTAATATCCTCGGCATTAGCAGCCTTGGATTGGCAGACTATGTATAACCTCTGACCGAGTACCTACACCAGTACCATAATTTCGAGGGCACGTGTCATGTGCCCGACAGACTGTGATGACACATCCAATGCTGGGATCACAGTAGCTAGTGCTGAAAATACACACCACTGAACGCTGGCTGCATGGCATGGTGGCCTCGGATTGATGA
The DNA here is from genome assembly GCA_038087645.1 of Saccharum hybrid cultivar R570. NCBI lineage: Eukaryota > Viridiplantae > Streptophyta > Magnoliopsida > Poales > Poaceae > Saccharum > Saccharum hybrid cultivar. Next base: position 10,542,304 of record JAQSUU010000038.1, read on the forward strand.
TAGTGACCTAGGAACTCAATCAGAGCTACCATAGGCAACAAATCCAAGGCTGCAAATGATGACAAAAAAGCAGATCTTTGCCCCCCTATGTTTCTCCACGGCTGATTGAGCGAGTTTCCTTTTCATGGGCTCCATGGCTTTGCTGTTGATCTTCTTTGAGTTATTTGCTCCCATCTAAATGAGAGGTTTGAAGAGTTTGATATAGAACTCATCAGAATTAGAAACTGATCTTTGTTTCTCTCATAGTCAAAAGCAAGGTAGAATGGAATGGAAAGCCACAAGACCATAATTTGTAATAGTCATGAATAGATGCAACTGTTAAGTAAAGAAGATGCAGTTGGCAAGTCGGGCGATGCATGTCACCTAAAAGGTGGATTTTCTTGAAGTCAAAGTAAAAATTTGTAATATGTTATGTCTTCAACACAGAATAAGATGGTTTTGGAAAGACCATCGAAGCACATAGCTAGATTGTTGACATTGCATTCATTTCCACATTTTTTGTACAATTCCAGTAGAGAGACATTCATACTTGGTAATTGTCATACTCATAAACTTTTAGTAGTACTATATGCTAGCAAAGAAGCGCACCTGAAGAAGAATACACTATCCTAAAAGGGCACCATGACGTGCGCCAATGTCTGCTGGAAAACTCTAGGATCACCAACAATGTGAAGGAGGACATGGATCAGTGCACATGTATCACGTGGAGTTCTTTGCAGTCGCCATGCGAGACCAGCACTTGACTATTGTAGGCAATGACCTAATATCCTCGGCATTAGCAGCCCTTGATTTGTTGACCATGTACAGCCTCTGACCGAGTACCTACACCAGTACCATAATTCCGAGGGCACATGTCACGTGGACGATAGACTGCGATGGCACTTCCACTGCTAGGATCACTGCAGCCAGCACTGGAAATACACACCGCCGAATGCTGGCCGCATGGCATGGTGGACTTGCATTGATGATAGTGACCTAGGGACTCTATGAGAGCTACCATAGTCAACAAATCCAAGGCTACAAATGACAACAAAAAGCAGATATTTGTCCTCTTACGTTTCTCTACAGCTAACCGAGTGAGGTACCTTTTTTCATGGGCTCCACGGCTTTCGCCAGTGATTGTCTTTGAGTTATCTGCTCCCATCTAGAATAAAGGTGTGAAGTTTGATAAAGAATCATCAGAATTGAAAAGTGATTTTAGTTTCTCTAGTAGTCAAAAGCAAGGTAGAATGGAATGCAAAGCCACTAAGACCATAATTTGTAATAGTCATGAATAGATGTAGTTGTTAAGTAAAGAAGATGCAGTTAGCAATTCGGGCAAGAATAGAACTAGGATGAAATTAATGCATGTCACCTAAAAGGCCTCCGCACGCGAGGGAGCAGGCTCCCCGCGCCACTGCTCCTCGTGCACAGGCCGCCGCGCCGCCATGCGAGAGGGAGCCCTAGCTCTCTACGGCGAGGCTGTCATGCCGAGGCCCGGGAGGGAGAGCGCCTCTCACATCGTGCCGAGGCCGAGAGGGAGTGGGCCGAGAGGCCATGGGAGGGAGAGGGCTGAGAAGCCGTCACGCACTCATGTTGCAAGAGGGAGGCGGCTTCGATGAGAGAAGATGGTGGGGATAAGAAGCTAGTGTTTGGGCTAGGGTTTAGCACATTTATATACTTCCTTGTCTGATCTAACGGTTCTAAATTCTCCGAGGCCATCCAAGGGCTAGAAAATTTGGTCCGACATTGTGCCGGCCCATTTACCATGCCGTGCCCGTGCCGGCATTGCGGGCCGAACCTGTGGCCCAGGCACAGCCCTAGACCGTGCCCATGCCGACACTGTGTCACTATGAGCCCCGTCCCTGGGTTGTGCTAGTGTCATGCTTTTTTGGGCCGGGCCTGTGCTGACCCATTGTGCCTGGCCCGTTTGGACATCTATACCTCCATGGTATGCATGGTGCTGATAGTGCAGTCGATTCACTCGTTATTGTGCCTACTCTTAGAAGATATCCAACGAAGAAGACGTGCTTTCCTATGTAATTAATTAAGCAGTGGTGCTGCTACTTGCCATGGGGTCTTTTCTTTCTTATGCCTCTATTCTTTTTTTTTTGGCCCTTTGTTTATGGTATCCTGTGGCCAGCCTGTGTTGTTTTTTGTATGCATATTTAATTTCTGTGCTTCCTATTTTAGTTGAATGGCAGAGCTCTTGCCTTTTTTTTAAAAAAAAGGATGGTTTTCCTTCTAGTGGCAGTCATCTCTAAAACTACTTATATCATATATGGGCTATCCGTGATGCAAGCGAGGCTCCTCTAATCATTTTTATAGTAGTGAATAATAGCCTGCTGAAGTATTCAATGCTAGGTAGACAGAATTACAAGATTAGAACAAAATAAGCGTTTTTTCCCATGTGCAAAACCTGTTCTACTCTACTTCCACCGTCGTTCTCAAACGCTCCTACGCGCCGCTCTCAATCTGATGGATCGCCACCGCCACTTCCTTCTCCACGTCGATCTCGCCGGCTTGCTGAACCGATGGGTATGGACGGTGGACGTTTCAGTCTGCTAGGTCGGTATGTCCAGCCAGCAAACGCTCCAACCAATAATCCTTGCATGCTCGATGCTGCAGTCCCATGGCTGATGGCCATGGCTCGCCTCGCCTCCTGGCGGCTACAAACAAGGTCGGCGATCGAGCTGAGATCCATCTCGACGGCAATGGCATTAGCGGTCGCCACCTCGCCGGTGGCCACCAGAGCTAGTTGTCGAGCAGCCCCCTAAGATTGAGACCCAGGTGGGCTCGTTAATTGGGCTATGCAGGTTTGCAACTTCCCGTTCTAGTTTCTACTCTTTTTTTTTAATTCTGGTTTCAACACATACTATGTGACAATTATCATAATCCTATATATTACCGGAGTATTAAAATGACAGCTTTCAGCTCACCGAGTCCATCTTATCTTGTATTCCTAGGCTAAAAGTTTTGGCATCACCGTTATTGTACAGGCGGGCTATTTGGAAAAAAAAATTGAACCTCCTTAACCTGCTCGTCTCTAGAGATAAGCGGTTTTTCGTGAGGAATACAGCCTTGCATGGCTGCGGGAGATCGAACTCACGACCTAAGTCTCGTCCCTTGCTTCCTTACCACTATGCCTCAAAGTGACTAATAAATTTCTTTTGTACTCTCTGTCCAAGAAAACATACAGGTACAGGTTATGTGCTGGTAAAAAAAGTTTATGTTTGACCAAATTTCTAATGAATACTATTCACATTTATGACTTCAAATTAATTTATTAAGAAAATATATTTCGTAATTAATCTAATGGTATTTACTTGATATATCATACATATTAATATAATTAATTAAATTTGAGATATTAAACCATGACATTGTGCTAGAATTACATGTTTGCAAAAGGATGCTAGTCCAGTTAGTCTAGTCACTCCAGATGCACCCCCAGGTCCTGAGTTCGACCCTCGGCTAGGACGAATTTCAGGCTGGGGTTAAAAAACCCTTGCTGCAGAAGTCAGGGTTCAGGGGGTTTTCTCGGTCGGGGACTGGGAATCTTCTCCTGTCAAATCTAGTCCGGCCTGTGGACCCTGTGTGCCCACCTTGAGTGCCGCACGGGCCAGGTCCGGCAGGCGCCTAATACCGTGGGGGCGGTTTGTACCCCACCGGCCAAGTAGAATTGCATGTTTTCTGAACGGATGTAGTATTAACTTTAGTGAATATTGCAATAAATATTTAAAAACTCTAGCAAACCCGTCGTACGAAGGGTTTTAGCCATAAATGGTGCAGGTGTGTTGAAAGGTATGTATCGGGAGGAAGTGTAGGCATCAAGATAAATGAAGATATAGGACACTACATCCAAACAAAAAAAAATACTTAGATAAGGAGATCCTTTGTCACATATACTTTTCAATATCGAAGCTGACATGCTCTCAATATTAATTAAGAGGGCAAAGTGGACAAATCAAAGGAGCCATTCCTCACCTTGTGGATGATGGATTATCTATTATGCAATATGCAGATGATGGAATCCTTTTTATGGACCATGACTTTGAGCAGGCTAAGAATATGAAGTTATTGCCCTGTGTTTTTGAACAATTATTAGATCTAAAAATTAACTTTCACAAAAGCGAGATTTTTTTTCGAGAGGCCAAACAGTATGGACAAGATTATCGGTCTGTTTGATTAAGCTGTGGCGGTGGGCTGTGAAAAGCTGCTGTGGAATGTCAGCTGTGAGAAAGATGAAAGCAGTTTGGCTGAAACCGCTGTAAACAAGCTGCTGTGAGCTGTGTAAAAAGTCTGTAATGCCCCTGTCTGCTACGTTGATTATATGTAAAAATGACTGTAAAATGCTATGCTTCAATGATTCACATAAGTAGGTCCATACAAATTTACAAAAAAAATACATGGTTAATATAATGATTTCCTCCGATACATAATTATCAACCTCTTGTACTAAACAAAGCGTCATGCTCCCTTTTATCGTGCTCCCTCTGAAGAAAATCAAATTGTCCTTCATTTGTTTCCAAGGAGCTAAAGATCTCCCTAAATTCAGGGTTCACAATCAACAAGGTGGCTGTACTTTGGTCCTTGTTTCATAAACTTGGCATGGCTGCATTTGATTCCTTTCTCAATATTATTGCATCTTTGGAATTAAATAGAAAAAATAGCAAATCAGATCCTATCAAAACAGTGAAAGTTACCAGGTGCTGAGAACAATGAACATTGAAAAGATTTTACAGCAAAAAATTCCTTAGGCAATCTAGTTATAGGTATCATCAATAGTTACTCAGGCCATAACAATGCATCATCAATTTCACCATGTGCACAGCATACTCCCAGCACAAAACATGCAAGCAACAGTATCTCAGAGATCCCTTTTTTTTACTAATCAAGCATGCTGCGATTTTGGACAGATTAAAGAGGGAAAATAGGGGAGGTCCAGGTACCTATCTTGTGGATCCGGTCGTCAGTATTGCAGATCAGGGAAGAGATGAGGGGAGCCGCGCCTTTGTTGCTCTGCGGTGGCCGGGAGAGGAGACGGTTCCTAGCCGCCGGCCTTGCAACCCTAGCAGGAGCTCCGGCCGACCGAACGGACGCGTGGCAGGTGAAGGGAGGCGCGGGCGGAGCTCCTGTGGCCGGGGATCGACGGATCCAAGGTGGGGAAGGGGGGGCCTAGCCGGCAAGTGCCCTGGAACCGCGATGAGCAGGTGGCGACAGTGGGGGAGACTGAGTCACGACATTAGGGGACGAGCGGGCACACGACCTTATCTGTCAGTGGGAGTCGGATGGGGAAGAAAGATGAACCAGTATTTTTTCACTTAGGAGTGGCAGGCTGCTAATATTTCAAAACTTTCTCCTCCCAAATCCGGTGAAAGCAGGTTCGGAGGAGCTGTGCATTTTCATTGCGCGGAAGCTGGGTTTTGGAGAAAGCTATTGGTCTATTGTGTGTGTGTGTGTGTGTGTGTGTGGGGGGGGGGGGGGGGGGGGGGGGGGGGGGGGGGTGTCTTTGGTTGCCTTTGGACTTTTAGGAAGAACGAAGAAACTGCCCCAAAATCCAAACTAAAGGGACCCTATACTAACCAGTTCGGCTGTGACATAGGCATGTTCCCTTTTAGGTACTCAGAAACTCCGATACACCACCAAAAACTACGAAATTTGGAGTGGGGTGCTATAGAAGAAAGATTTAAATGGAAACTAAGTACTTGGAAGGCTAAGCATTTATCCTATGGGGGTAGACTGGTGTTGTTGAATTCAGTTCTAAGTGGCCTGCCTATGTTCATGATGTTTTTCTTTGAAATCCCAAAAGGTGTTCTTAAAAGACTTGATTTCTATCGGTCAAGATTTTTTTTGGCAAGGCAATAATGATAAACAAAAATATCGCCTCGTTAAATGGAACATACTTTGCCATCCTAAAGATCAAGGTGGATTGGGAATGCCTGACCTTTGGATCAAAAATAAATGTCTTCTAAGCAAATGGATTTTCAAATTATTGAATGAAGATAGAACTTGGCAAACCTTGCTCACAAACAAATATTTGAAATCAAAATGCCTTACCCAGGTTCAATTTTTAACATAGGGACCCGCAGTTTTGGAAAGGTTTGCTAAAGGTCAGGGAGGATTTTCTGAGGTGTGGGTCTTTCAAAATAAGAGATGGCTCGCAAACTTGATTTTGGAAAGACACATGGGTAGATTCTTCACCCCTAAAAGAGCAATTTCCTAGCCTGTACAGCATAGCCAATTGTCCTCATGTAACCGTGAAGACGGACATGAATCAAGTGTCTATTAATGTCTCTTTTTGTAGAACACTAACTGAGGATAAATGGACGGCTTGGCTTAACCTAGTAGCTAAAATAGCCATTGTTCAACTTTCCAATGAGAGGGATGTTTTTAACTGGGGCGTGCATAATCATGGTCACTTCTCTGTATGGTCAATGTATGCGTACATGACAAACCAAGGTACCCTTTTTATAATAAATGAAATTGAAGCTTCCTCTTAAGATAAAAAAATCTTCCTTTGGTACCTCCAAAGAGGTGTTATCTTAACGAAGGACAATTTAGCTAAGAGGAACTGGACTGGTAGCCAAAAGTATTGTTTCTATGATCACAACGAAACAATAAAGCACCTTTTTTTTATTGCTGCCATGCGAAAACTATTTGGAATATTGTTCATATTGCTACTGGGTTAACCCCACCTAGATCTACTACTCACATGCTTGGAGGCTGGCTCATGGGCATGTGGAGGGAGGATAAAAAAACAGATTTTTGTGGGAGCTGCTGCTATTATTTGGGCAATTTGGTGTACTCGTAATGACATTGTTTTTGATAAAAAAACAAAATATTTCTTTTATGCAGGTTATTTTCAGAGGAGCATATTGGTTGTGATTTGGACGCTCCCGCAGCGTGAAGATAACAGGGAGACATTTCGATGTGCAAGCAAAGCATTGGAGGTTATCGCTCTAGATGTGTTTGCCAAGAATGAATGACAAAGTAATAATAGACTTTGATTATGATTTTCTCCTATTTGAGTACACTATTTAAAACTACAAACTGCGTCTGCTTCTCGCGTGGAAGCGCCATCCACGTCGCCCTAAAATCACCTGGTCGTCCAATCTTTTGTTTCACGGTCCAAATTTGTTGGAGCGGATTCCACCGGAAGCAGCTTCCCAGGCTTTTCCTTCACTTTTCCGCCTCCTCCTCTGATTCTCTTTCGCTTCACTAGCTTCTCGTTCAAATCTGGTGAACCAAATATAATGTGCGGCCTGCACTTTTTGCATGAACATACGCTTGCTGAAAGTATTGAATCTATTGTACAGATAATGGTGGAATGTTGTTTTCTTGCATGTGCATGCTAATATGAGATTACTGAGATAATGAGGCCACTTTAGAGTAGCATTGTAGATAAATATTGCCACTCATACATAGGTTCTGAATCAATATTTTATTCCTCTCTTCAAATTAAAAAGAATCTCTGAAAAGTTAGTAGATCAACAGGTTTGAAATATGAATAGGAGAATATATTTATCTAATGGCAACTTGGTTGAGTTGAGTTACTCTCTATATATGTTTGATTTATGAATTATGTACACCTATTGCTTGGATGCTCACCACAATAAAATCTAAATTTTGATGCTTGATTTCTCTGTGCACGCTGAACAAAGTTGTTCTATCTAATGGTTTGGTCGTAGCAGTGAAGAGTGCTAGAGCAGCCTCTGCTTCCAAGGATTAACTTCAGTATCCTTCCTATGTGGACAAAGGAAACCTATATGAAGTTTGTTTCAGAAATATTTTCCTACCTGCCAATAAAATTACTAAATTAGTCTATATTATATAACACTATAATGTGTGTGTGCTGCAGTCTCCCCTACCACACACTGTGTTCTCCTCTACAAAACAAGCTTTGTATCCTTCGTTTGGTCGTATATAGCAACTGGTGTGGCCTGACCACTCTGCTACTCATTTGCTCATAGGGTTTGGCTGAACGCCCACCATGTAACATTTTAAATTTTGCATTGTTTCAAAATAGTGGAAATTGATTTATTTATGTATTTAAGTGTGTATTCAAATGTAGGAGATAATATTTTTTTGTGAAAATAAAATCAATCATAAGGTTAGAAAATGATCATGCATGCATGCTGTTGCATAAATATTTTTGTGATGATTGGTTTGAGTCAAAGTTCAAAAGATATTCAAAAACATTTGAAATTGGTTTTGGAAAATCAAATTAGAAAAAGAAAATTTCTTTTCCTTCCCCCTCCCTCCTTCCGGCCTGTGCGGCCCAGTGGGCCTGCTGCCGTTTCCCCGCCGAGCCGGCCCGCGCGTGCGCGCCCTTCTTTCCCCCTCCTCTCTTTTCTCTTGTTGGGCCGGCCCAGTTCAGCGGTTGGGCAAACCGCTGCCGCGCCCTTCCCCCCTGCCGCTGACAACCGGTCCCGCCTGTCAGCGCCCTCTTCTTCCCCAACCACCTCCTCCGCTCGCTCGCTCGGTCTTGAGCAACCTCCGAGCCACCCGCGCCCACGCTCCATCGTGGGAGCATCTCCCCCGCGCCTCGGGCTTCTTTAAAAGGGAAGCGCGATCCCGCTCCGCCCCTTCCCCCACTCCAACTCCCTCTCTCTCGAGTTCACTGGGCTGCAAAACCGCAGCAAACGCCGTCGGAGAGTCCCGTCCGCCCCGCCGCGTCGGCCGTCACCTCCGAGCCGCCTCTGCCCCATGTTTTTTTTGCTCGGTGAGCTTCGCCTCTCTCTCCTCTTTCTCCCCATCCATCTCCTGTGCCGGATGGTGGCCTCTAGGGCCGTTTTCACGAGCTCTGGGGAGCCCCCTCTGCGGCCGGCCATGGTGAGCGCCGCATCGGGCCTTCCCCGGCCGCGCAAATGGCATGGTCGAGGTCGCCATCGCCTCTGCATCTTCCCAGTGCCTTCAATTCGTCGAACCGTGGCCTGTAGCGCCTGAATGGCCAACGCCGGCGAGCTCCCCGCCGCCGCCAATGGCGGAGTCGCCGTCTCCACCCCCAACTCCGGCGGCCCGCGCCCATCCACCCTCCCCCATTTAATCCCGTCCGTCCATCTCATGATCAACGGATCAGAATGGCCAATACCCCTTCGTGGGTCATTTTTCTAAAGAAACCCTCAGCTTTTAGCAAATCACACCCGCAGTCCTTCAGCAGATTGGAATTCCCGAATTTTGATTTATTATAAATCCAAAATTAGTTCAACTTATTTACAGAATTACCACTGCATTAAATTGCTTATAAAATTGTTGTTTTAGCTCCGATTTGACCCGTTCAACTTGCGTTAGGTTCGTAATTTCGTAATCTACGCGATGATGCTACTGTTAAACCCATTAGCAACTTTTAAATTTCTTGATTAGGTTAAGTTAATTAACTCGCTATAGGAATCTTGTTTAATTCGTAACTTTCGCGTTATAGCTCCGAATTTCGTGAACTTCGCATCGATGTGATCGTAGCGAGACGTAGAATATTTTCATAAACTTTTTATCTTGTTTTTATACTACTGGTGTACTGTTCTAATTATAGGTTTGTTTGTTATGTATGAATGCTCCTGAAATGTGTATGTTGCCGTGTTGGTCGAGTTCAGACGGTGAGGAGTACGTTGGGAGCCAGGAGTACTTCGAAGACCAGCAGGACCAGCAGGAGTTTATGAACCAAGGAAAGTATAGCATGGGCTTACCTTGATGTCCTATTCATTATATAATATACTCATTATGCATGTGTCCAATATTGCTCGACTATAAAGACTTCCTAACTATTGATGACCTGTACCTTGATTCCTATGGGATTATTTGCATATGGGTAGAATGCTAGTGCTCTATTTAAACATGATCAATACTATGACTAATGGAACAAACAGATAAACATGTTGGTAACAATTGAACTATAGGGTGATGGTGCAAATGATGTCGATCATGTTGCCCTAAACCCTCCATAAGGACTTATCTGTAGGGTAAAAGCTAGGACATACAGTGCAACCGTGAGAGTCACATGGCTCTGACTTTAGCTTAGTAATAGGATCTTTTCTAGCTTGTTAGAGGTTACCCGAAAGGGCGCAAGAGGGGCTTGCCACTATGGGCATAGGACTGCACCTATTCTTATGTGTATAGCCGCGAAGAATTTGTGTCATAGAAAGGGGTTCCTACATATGCCTGCCGAGGAAACCTCGTGGCCCTAACATGTTAGAGTGACCTATGGAAGGCTTCATAGTGTACCCTGCCTGCTCACCTTGGGAGTGTTAGGGGGTCGACGGGCCCAGGGCATTTTTGGCAACACGACTCACGGGTAAAGATGCACAACCTCTACAGAGTGTAAAACTGGTATACTAGTCGTGCCCACGATCACGGGCGGCCCAAAAAACTCACAGAATAAATGGTTACCTGTTATATTGTTAATTTATGATGATGTTGATGATGATGTTATAATGTTGTTCAATGACTCTATTTAATTCTAGTATATGATTATGTGGGTTAATTTGGGAGCTTAAGCATAACTTGATGTTAATCAATGATAAAATGTTGACTTACTAAAATGCTAAATGCAGTAAACCGTGTGTACCTTTTGAGCCTCATGAATCCTCATATTATGCTTGTGGAGTACGAAATGTACTCACACTTGTTCATTTTTCATTTTTGGATAAAAATCCCGGATGGGTAACAGATGACAGTTGGTATGAGGATTACCCAGAAGATTTCTAGGTTTGAGTCAACCAGTTGACTGTCCCTGTGTTGGAGTTACCACGTCCGAGAGCTATCTTTTATTTTTTCGCTTGTGTTGTATAAAACTAAGTGATGTATTAAACGTGATGTAAGATACACTGTAATGATACTTTTTATAATTTGTCGACTTATATGTGTGATTGTCCCTGAGACGCACATAAGGTTTATGCACTCTATTTTTTCCTTAAAATGGAGTGTGACACACCATCTTCTAACTCTTTGGACAGAAGAGTTCCATGGGTTTTAAATTTACGAGTAGGTTAAATGCAATGGAGACGGATCCTAAATTGGATATACATTCACATCTACATCTGGGCCAAACATTTTGCCTGCCTGGTGTTTATCTCCCATGTGTATACTTGCTATCTTCTAATACGCGCACTATTTTTCACAGTGCCTCATGCGAAATGGATGTTCTTTTCAGGTTGTTTTCTGGACACATTCTCATAAGGCTAATGCAACACATATCAACCACATATGCTACGGATTGGCCACTCTAGACAGCAGGTATATCATTTAGTGCTTCTATGATACCTTACTGCCATTGTCTTCTCATATTTTCAGCAACGGATTCTTACTTGATCTTGAGTTGTGCTCGGAAGTTGCCCACTACATCATTTTTACTGAACCTAAATCTTTTTTTTCCTCCTATCCACAAATAAAAATACCAGTGCCGTTTTGGCTAATGGACAATGAAGTCACCAGTGAATTCCTGTATGTAAAGGTTTTCTCTATTTACCTAAACCTATTCTGCTACAGAACAACAATTACGAAATTCTCTTTCTCTTAAGAATACGCTTCGATAGCATTTCTTTGTACCAAAATTGCCCTTAGCAATTATAATTGCCCTCCTCAACATGCTTGTTAGAACTAATGGTGGGGCAATTTCTTTGTAGTTACCATTGTCCATTTGTTCTATTTGGTGCTTCCATAAAATTTTGATGTTCTCCATATCACTCCTGATGAAAATAAAATCTCATGCAGCTTCCACGAGATCATTATATTGATATTCTGATTTCCCAATTCGATAAGCGCTTATGCCAGTTTTACTTACGTCAATACCTGAATGTTTTTTATTGTTATGATTTCATAGCCCAATCCGATCTGTGCTGGTTTTTATGTCCAAGAAATACAGATATCGCTTATGTTCCCACCTCCTTGCCATGTCGTCCAACCATTTCTGTTCATAATGTTTAGGATGCTATCTTCCTTTATATTATTACAGACCACATCCAGTCTCATTGTCTCGCTTCTATATATCACCGCCTAATTCCGTATGTTGCTTGTGAAGCAGGCGATGCCGATCGACCACAGTTGTGACTCACCATTTTTGCAATGTGCGTAGGAACTTGCTCCCCAACTCGAAGATCATCATCGTTTCTTTACTATGCCGGTCCTATGGGTCTCCAGATGGTTTCAGACTAACACCAAAGAATAGACCCTCCTATCCATGATAAATGTGTCTCCAGACCTGATATTTGTAGACTATTAGCATATATAGTATGTCTCCATGCATCAGATCACTTATATTATATCTCCATACATCACCACTGGTCTTTCCGGACCAGAACAATATATGTAATATGCTTATTACTCATTGCACTTTTCAGACTTCAACACAATGTGTAACATATATATACATCCTAAATATATGTTCATGTACCTTATTAGTCACCGCGTCTCTTTCATGTTTCAAATTTTACTATAGCTGCATATGCGCGCGAGTGCGCACGCCCTTCACTAGTTTCTCTTTATCTTTGGTAGCAAATAAGCTAACAACATTGTAATACTTGGTTGTATGTTGTCGCAGAGGCTAGAATTTTTCCGTTTTCTAAAAAAAAATATTTGAAAACTCTAAACAAATTTAAATAAAAAAACATAGAACTAGAAAGTTTCATATCTCTTCGAGTACCATAACTTAGGTTTAGGTTATTTCTTCATCCAAGGTCATTTTTTGAAACATTAAAAAGTAAAGATTTTGAAATCATTAATCTTAAAACAAAAGTTTCAGGCCCTAAATGATTTTAAATGAAAAGGTTGTCAACTACAAAGTTACATATCTCTTCGTGTACTACAATTTAGCTTAGGTCATTTCTCCATCCAAAATACTCTTTGAAAATTCAACAAAATAAATTCTAATTCTAAAAACTTAAAACATAATTTTTAGGCACGAAGTGATTTCAAATAAAAAAGTAATCAACTACAAAGCTTTAAATCCCTAGGAATACTTTAATTTTTGTTTAAGTTATTTCTCCGCAACCGCTGAATGCACCACCATCCCACCGCATGCTAGCACCAGAGGAGAAGGGCCGGGGCTGGCCTGTTTGGCACAACACACAACGTCAACCCGTAAGAAGACTGCTTGTGCGAGGGGAGAAGTGGCGGGCTATGAGGAAGGGGCAAGGTTGGCCCGTGGGGAGATAGCTGGCGTTGGATAAGGGGCTAAGCCTATGCCCCGGCCACCACATGCGCAAGCTCAACCCCGGCTTCAGCCACCATAGGCCAGTGCGCGGGCGAGTTCAGATGGCAATGAGAAGACAGACAAGGGAAGGAACAGAGGACAAGGACAAATATAGTGGTTGGGATGGATGGTGGGACCCACCTAAAACTGCATCGCTGAAGTTGCATTGTTTTAGGGTGTTCCGGCAATCTAGTTAGCTTGTTATTAATTTGGTATCCATGTTAGTTGAAGAGGTACCACAACAATTCATCCATCCAACAGTTATTTACAGCACACACTCCAAAGCAACATGTCCTAAATAAGATGAGTGGACAGAGAGATGCAGAGGGGGAATAGACTATTAGACTCTCATGTGGCGTGCGAGATGCCCTAGGTGTATACAAATCGTCTAGCATGGAATCTGTCGCTAGCGGCGAGTTTTTAGCCATCTCTCTTTTGAGTTTGTAGCCATCTCTCTTTTTTCCATGTCAGCGAGATTCCAACTAACTCTGACATAGATAAATGATAGGAAGCCCTTATAGGCGGAGGGAGATTGAGTACTCCCTATCGGAAAAAAAAAGGTCGTTTTAGCCTCCGGCGTTGTTTGCGTAAAGGATGTCGCTTTAGGTTTGATAACGTGGTTTTGGACGCTAATGCCCCTAAAATCTTCGGTTGCCATCCCTTCATTCAATCACGGGAGTAAATAGCGCCGCTTCTATTGCCGTCCCTTCCGTGACCAGTTTGTCGCCCGCTCGCTTCCCCTTCCTCGCCGGCCACGCTTGCGGTGCGCGCCATGGGAGCTCGCCGGAGCCGCCACGCTGGCCCGCGCCCGCGCATGCTGCCGCTGCCCTCGCTCACGCCCCGCGTCACAGCACTCGCCCGCACCCGCTCGTGCCGGTTGCCACATCCGCCATGTTTGCCCGCCGCATCTGCTCGCCGGAGCCGTGTGCGCTCGGCCGCTCGCAAGCTCGCGTGCTGGTTCTCAGGTGCCGCGTGGTGTGGTGTGCTGCTTCGTGCTTTTGGCTGGTAGGAAGATGCCAAGAACACATCGGTACTAGCTACTTGTTCGATCTATGAAACGCTCATCAGATGAAAAAGAAAGATGTCAAGATCGAGCACTACAACACATCGGTAATACTTGTTCGATCGAGATTAAATGTCTCATGCATACATCCATACTTCCCTGAGTTCTAAAAGGAGTCTAATTGTGCAACTACTAATCAAGGTCTAGTTGTTCCATGAACCAAGCTTGTCCATAGCGTCGACTACCAATGAGCGGATAAAATTGAATTCTTGAAAGGCCTGTTCATGAAAGCAAATTCAGTTATAATGATACTAGATTGATTTAAAATTAGAAAAGAAAATGTACTTGTAGAGAGTGTACCTGTTGAACGCTCAGAATAATGCCATGAACGGTTTTTGCAACTTTCTTATTTTCAATAGCTTGGATAGCACGAGATATGCCCAGATCTACTATATCAAGATTCGGTGAATTTGCTGGTTGCAAAATGACCCTAATGTCCAAACCATCTTCTTTACCAGCTTCAAGGAAGTGTGGATCATCCGGTTCTACTCTAATATGAGAAGGTGCATTATCTTGTAGGATAGATAGGGTTGTTGACATCTTCTAGTGGCCATCTAGCTCGAATAGCAGGAAGAACACTAGAAATCATGAATTCTCTAATTACATCTCTCGTAATTGTTGCTATCGGCTTCGCTTCCATTGTCCCAGCTGGCTGGTTAACACTATTCCTCTTAGCATGCTCAAAAGTAACTAGAGGAAAGCATCCTATCTTTCTGTTAAAAATAACTACACCTTCCTCATCAAATCTTGGCCGAACAGTCACACATAAAAACTTTATTTTAGGAATGTTGCTCTCGGAAGAACCTAAGGTCATTATTCTAGTAAGAACACAAGAACACCAATCCTCATCTTCTGGTGGCAAGTTGAAATCAAATCATATCCAAAAGGAAACTAATAAGGACCGATTGAATATAAAAAGGAAACAATGTTATGAGAAACGATTGAATATGAAAAAGGAAGCTAATAAGAAATGAATCAAATCAAATCCTATGATAAAGGAAACTAATAAGAGACGCATTACCGTTGTCATCTTCCAGTACAGGCTTGTTGAGATCAAAGCCAACAAATAAATCAGCCATGTGTTGCATGGTAGATGAAAGAGCTAGAAGAGGTGGCTCTGTACATGAACAACAGCAGTGGTGGCGCTTAGATAGGCACGCAAGTAACCCAAACGTCGTCGTTGCAAGTAACCCAACCGAGCGCCAGGCCTCCAGCGATCCGAACGTGAAGGCAAAAAAAAAAGGCGCCCAAACATGAGTGAACAGCAAAAAAAAACGCGCCCAAACGCGATCGAAAGGCAAAAAAAAAGGCGCCCAAACGCAGCCGCACAGTGCAATGCAGCACAGTAGCATGCAAATTCCACGTGCTCTTTAAAAAATAATGTGCCCGAGAGGGATCGAACTGAGCTCCTCTAGCCTCGGGCCGTGGAGCGTTTAGCACTCCGGCTAACAAACTTCATTTGTACTAGAGGATATACCTGCAGTCCTATTTAATAAGGATAAACAGGGAAAAATACCCTTTAATTAATCACTCCTTGATATGCTAAATCATGTCCTAAACGACTTTCTATTTCAACAACCAGTATATAATTTAAAATTAATGACAGTAGTGATCCGGCAAAGGATCATCTAAAGTAAACAATGTTTGTTCCATAATAAATGCACAAATTTGTTGGTGCTGCATGCATGCACCCATGGACGTACGTTGTCAACAAAGTGGATCCGATGGAGTTATTTGTAGTCTGCAGGTAGATATGGGCAGCTGCAAAGGGTGATCAACTTGGAACGGCATTAACTCTTTAAGACTGCAAAGCCGGTGCCAGATTTTGGTAGCTCCTTCATCACTACTAGCTAACAGCGGCACTTAACTTCTGCCGCATCCGAATGCTTGGATTCAGCAGCTCGATCCTATATAAACCCAGGATGGCTCCTCCTACATCTCCATCAATTCACTGGTACCTAGTTAATTCTTGTGAGCTCGCCGGAAGAAGAACAAGCCAAACTTCCATTTGTCATGGGGGCCTCTGCCTCGCTGCCTGCTTGCTGCCATCTGCGCTGCCGTCCTGTTAGCGGCAGTGGTCGCCCATGGTGCGGAGCACGACACGGCGTCAATGGTCGTCGGCTTGGCCAAGTGTGCCGACTGCTCCAGGAAGAACATGAAAGCTGAGGCGGTATTCAACGGTGCGCTGATATAATTTATATATATGCTACTGGCCTCCTACCATTTTCAGTTTTGCATCTTTCTGGGCAAACTTATATATTGTTTGGTTCCTTGTTCAGGCCTTCAAGTGGCTGTCAAGTGCAAGAACGCCGACGGCGTGTTCGTGACCAAGGCCTTGGGCGAGGTTGACAAGTCCGGCGCCTTCAGCATCCCCCTCGCAGCTGACCTCCTCCGCGAGGACGGCGAGCTGAAGCAGGACTGCTTCGCGCAGCTCCACAGCGCAGCCAACCAGCCATGCCCCGGACAGGACCCGTCTTGGATCGTCGGGCCAACCAGCGACAGCCAGTACGACGACGACAAGATGAAGAAGACCTTCGTCGCAGTCGCCGGCAAGGTGCACTACCCATCCAAGGAGTGTGCCTCTGCGTTCCTCTGCTACCATTTCTTCAAGAAGCACCTCTTGCACAAGAAGCCCATCGTGATTATCCCTCACATCCACAAGAAGCCGGTGCCAGAGTACAAGCCGCCGACAACGACGACGCCTGTGCCGGTGTACCACTCGCCCGTGCCGGAGTACAAGCCGCCCCACCCCACGCCGACTCCGATCTACCATCCTACAGCTGAGGACAAGACCCAGAACCCTGAGACGGACCCTGAGAAGTTCAAGAAGCTCCTCCCCTTCATCAAGAAGAACCCCTTCTTGTTTCCCAAGTTCCCCAAGTTCCCTCCGGGGAAGGAGGAGATCAAGGCGTAGAAAAATGGGTGAGAGACGAAATGTACTCCGTTCGTCTGCATCTAATGTTATGTAGTGTCTGCTTGCATGGATTATCGTTACCTCTTGTTTCTTGACAGTGTTTGTCAGCTCTCATAGGCCAGCTGGCCTCCCGCTAATACAAATAAAACATTGTTCTGAGCACGTAAACCTCGATGACATGAATGCGATTATTTGGTGTAGGGTTTCTGGGTTAGGCATGACTTATATATGGTCGATCTGTCTCACAGACATTTTGTTGGGGGCATGACTATCGATGCGGGACCCACAGGGTTTCCCAGCGATATGACTACAAGTCGTGGGCTCTGGCCTGGCCCACGGACCGATGTAGGAAGGGGTGCAACAACTGCTACACCGAATCCGAGTAGAATAGGTCAGACTAGCCGGACTTCTATAGGAAAGTACCTTCTGTATTTAGATCAGGACACCATATTTGGATTCGACTAGGATTGTAACCGCACCATAGTCTTCTCTATTGATATAAAGAACAACAACATACCAATCAATCCAACGCAAAAAGCTAACGCCGACTGGACGTAAAGCCTATTACTCGATCACGGTCGAGAGCCCGAATCAATATAAATCAAATGTCTCTTGCATTCACCGTTGAGTTCCGCACTAGTCGAAACCCAAATAATTATCCCGGGTATTCCGTGACAGGCTATCGGTAGTAAAACATCGACAGCTAACGTGCCAGGTAGGGGTGTTTCGGCGGATTTGCATCCAAGAGCTCAACGGACCTCAACAACATGATCTTCTCGACGGAATCAACCTTCATCTTCGGATCATGAATCTGTGAGGTGGACGACAAAGGCGAGCTCCAAGGACGTCTCCTTGAGGATCAAGAAAACCAAGAAGACCTCACTCTTTCGACGAGATTGACAAAAGAACTCATCGGAAGGCTCTCACGTCTCGCGATGTCTAAATCAATTCAGGTTTTGTCGACGATCGAATTCAATTCAGACTTTGGGACGAAATCTGCCTTGGAAACCAATCCACGTTCTTTTCATGGCAAGCCGGGTTCTATTCTGATGGGACTCTGGAACACAGCTTCAATCCATCAAGAGATCAACTCAACCTTACTTCAAAATTCTTCCATCAAGTTGGGCCCTTTCCCATTCGGACTCAACAACATAGCGAAGTCATGCCAGATTCTACTCTAAAAAGCAGCTAGATCAGTGCAAGGAGTACCACTCACAGGAGACCAAGAAGGCCTCGTACTGACCATGACTCCACAAGATTACCTCATCCACTGGCCGGGTTCTGTCTCCAGGAGTGGCAGCATCCGACTGGTTGATGAAGCAACGATTCTACCTTACCAAGAAGGAAGTACGCTCTACGACAACGACACCTCTACAGAGATCATTAGCAACTCTAGTGGCATAGTCACAAACGCGGAAGCAACACACGCCTGAGAAGTATTCATGATTCGGCGACCACCTCTGATTCCATCAAAAGCACACGACATCAGGTCCTCAGATGAATCAGAGTCCAACATATCACCCAACACTCCAGAGTATGATGGCGAGACTAAAAGCCAGAGACAAACCAGAGAAAGAAGGAACAAACTAAAGCTGGGATGCAGACGTCGGGCCTAGCAACGCAAAGAAGTTTCGGTCAAGTACGAACCAGAGAAAGAAGGAACAAACTAAAGCTGGGATTACAATAAGAAGAAATCAGAACAAGAAGCTGAAGAAAGGCGTGCAACCAGGATGCACAATTCCCCGTATGACAAAATCCAAGAAGTATTAGAAGAACTCGAAGCCGTCTCGCATCCCAATGAAGAACAAGAACGACTCTGAGAAGTTCTCCGGTCGATAGCCTTAATAGCACACAACGGAAGGACCCGCTCAAAACTACTTGCCAGATCAGCATCTCACAGACAAGAAAATCAAAGTCAAAGGAAGTCCGCTTTCGAAAGACTAGGGCCAAGTGAAAGCCACAACAGAGAAAGTAGAAGGGACCATAGTCAAAGCAATTGAATTGAGCAACCGAGGGAAAGCAGGAGCAGAGTACCCATCCAAACAGCCCCACGGAACTACTCTCGCCAGAACGATAGTTGGCAGGAAGGAGTGGCTGAATCAAAGTATAAAGAAGCCGGAGCACACGACAGGTTCCCTTGCTTTGCAAACTGACTTGCTTCGGTACGGCTACCTCACAAATTCAAGCCTTCGAACCACTCCAAGTACGATGGCAAAACTGAACCTAGGCAGTGGCTTAGGATCTACTCTCAGTCAATTGAACTAGCCGGTGGTGATGATGACATCAAAGCACTCTTATTTCCATGGCGCTGGAAGCCATCCCACTCTAATGGTTTGATAAGCTAAGCCCTGGATCTATTAGTGGGTGGGAGGACTTGCAGAGAGCCTTTTGTGAAAATTTTGCGGGTATCATCATGCACCCTATCACCCATGCAGAACTGAAGGAACTCAAACAGAAAGGTGGTGAGAGCCTTAGAGATTATTACCGACGGTTTGGTTAACTGTGTGCTCAAGTACATGACATCACTAAACGCGACGTAATCTAAGCCTTCTCCCACGAGATCATGGCCAAGTGGAAATTTCAGCACTTCTGCAAAGAGAACCCAAGAAACAATGAAAAAATTAGACGCACATTAGAGAAGATTATCACTGCAGAGGAGAAAACACGAGAAAGGTTCCCGGATAGAAACAACTGAGACAACCCGAACAGGCAAAATCATTGAAACAATGGGCATAAAGAAAGAAAGTGTGGACCTGACAACACTGTAACGGTGGTTGACAAATCAAAGGAATTTTCTAAATTCAGAAAGTTTGAAGACATTGAAAATATGCATTATATCTGGCACCCTCAGGGAAATCACACAACGGGAGACTGCCGTATCTTCCTTGATCGATACACGTATCTTCCTTGATCAATACACAAGAAAAGGTAATAAGAGGGACAAGAAAGAAGACGACCAAAAAAAGGAGAGGATAACAATGAAGACAAGGGATTTCAGCAATCAAAGGGAACAATAGCAGTCATATTTGCTAGAATTCTAGGTTCTAAGAGCAAACACCAGGACAAGCTAGCTCTACGAACCATCATGGCGGCAGAACCGGCTACTCCCAGGTACCTCAATTGGTCACAGTATCCAATCCAGTTTTCAAGAGAGGATCAATGGACTAGCGTGGGAAACACTGACCACTACCCACTAGTTTTAGATCCAATATTCACTGGTATGACCGTCACAAAGGTGCTAATCGATGGGGGAGCTAGACTCAACATAATATTTTCAGAAACACTAAGGAAGATGGGACTAGAATTCACCTGGATGATTACTCCAACAAGCGTTCCCTTCTACGAGATAGTACCCCGGCAAGGCAGCCATACCACATGGACAGATCACTCTACCGATTACTTTTGGGACTCTCTCAAACTACTATACAGAGTTTATCAAATTTGAGGTTACAGACTATGAATCTTCATATCACGCTATCCTTGGAAGACCAGCATTAGCTAAGTTCATGGCGATACCACACCTTGACTTTTTCAGAACAGGTCTGAGTCAAATAGCAATGATTCGCTACCCTTACCTCCTGCTCAAAATGCCAGGGCCCAACGGGGTCCTCTCCCTCAGAGGTGACCTGAAGCGTGCTTTCAACTGCGATGTACAAGCAGTCCAGATTGTAGTTAAGGCACAAGCAGCCAGTGGAAGAGAGGAGATAGCAACCGTAGTAGCTGAAATCAACCCGACAGAAATAGAGATCCTAGACAAGAAGCCTAGCATTCTCGCTCCTCCAAAAGAAGCCGACGTGAAGCAAATCAACCTGAGTACTGGTGATCCCTCTAAAACAGCGACCATCAGTGCCCACCTATCGGCAAAATAGGAACTCACGCTCACTAACTTTCTTCAAGACAACAAAGATATCTTCGCTTAGAAGCCGGCCGACATGCTAGGTGTCCCAAGAAAGTTGACTGAGCACAGAATTGATGTTAATGGAGGTTCCAAGCCTGTGAACCAACGGCTACGATGATTCTCACCCGACAAAAAGGTGGCAATTAAAAGGAGATTGCAAAGTTGATGGTAGTATGGTTCATAAGAGAAATCCTTCATCCAGATTGGCTGGCCGAACCAGTTTTAGTATAGAAAAAGAACACGGCCGAGTGGCGCATGTGCGTCGACTACACAGATCTCAATAAACATTGCCCGAAAGACCCGTTTGGACTACCACACATTGATCAGATAGTTGATTCAACTGCGAGATCTGCCCTATTGTCTTTTCTTGATTGCTATTCAGGATACCATCAGATCACATTAAATGAAGAAGACCAGAGCAAGACATTTTTTATCACTCCGTTCGGCGCCTACTGCTACAAAACCATGTTGTTTGGACTCAAGAACGTTGGTGCTACTTACTAGAGAGCTATCTAGACATGCCTTGGTGAGCAGATTGGTGAGAACGCGGAAGCATATATGGATGACATAGTAGTAAAGACAAAGAACCCAGACACACTAATTGAAGACTTGAAACAAACTTTTGAAAATCAAAAGAAGTGGAAGTGAAAATTGAACCCAAACAAGTGTGTATTCAGAGTACCATCAGGACAACTACTCGGATTCTTGGTCAGTCATCATGGAATCGAGGCTAGCGCCAAGCAAATTTGAGCTATAATAGAGATGGGCCCTCCTCAATGTGTCAAAGATGTGCAGAAACTAACAGGTTGCATGGCAGGCCTCAATCATTTCATGTCACGAGTTGGTGAAAAAGGGCTACCTTTCTTCAAGTTATTAAAGAAGACAGGCAAGTTCGAGTGGACAGAGGAAGCCAAGGAGGCTTTTGAAAGCCTTAAGGCATACCTCACCTCCTTGCTCATTCTCACACCTCCAAAGAAGCACGAAGACATGATGCTATACATTACGACAACTTCTATGGTGGTCAGTGCAGCAATCGTCATAGAGAGAGAAGAAGAAGGGCGCGTGTACAAAGTACAACGTCCCATTTACTACATTAGCAAGGTCTTGTCATATTCTAAAATCTAATACCCGCATATACAAAAACTACTCTACGCCCTCCTGATCATCTCCCACAAGCTACGTCACTACTTTGAAAGCCACAAGATCACTGTGGTAATGGACTTTCCACTCAGAGATATCCTACACAACAGAGATGCAACTAGGTGCATATCTAAGTGGGATATTGAACTTGGAGCTCTCAACATTGATTTCACCCCATGCAAAGTGGTCAAGTCCCAATCACTTGCTAATGTGTGTTCGAGTGAACAAAAATCCAACAACCAACGCCAGATACAATTCTCGATCATTGGAAGATGTACTTTGATGGATCACTCAAATTAGGCGAAGCTGGCACAGGTGTCCTCTTCATCTCCCCAGATGGGAAACAACTCAAATACGTCCTCTAGATACTTTGGCAAGCCACAAATAATGAAGCAGAATATGAAGCACTCATCCATGGGCTCCGTGTTGCTACATCCCTTGGAATAAAATGACTTCTAGTCTACGATGATTCAGCAGTAGTTGTCAATCAAGTCAACAAGGATTAGGACTACACCAAAGACAACATGGACGCCTACTATGCCAAAGTACGCAAACTAGAGAAAAACTTTTAAGGATTAGAAATTCTACATATCCTGCGTGATTCAAATGTCACAGCAGACATCCTTCAAAGCTAGGATCAGACAGAGCGAAGGTCCCACCTGGTGTGTTCGTAGAGGAGTTGTCAGCACCTTCTATCAAACAACCTGATGAGATAACCCCTAACTCCCAGCACCAACAACCCAGATTTTGGTAATCACAATATCATGGACACATGATTTCATTGACTACATCAAAGAAAACAAGTTACCGGCAAATAAAGAAGAAGCTACTCAGATAATTCAAAGAAGCAAGAACTATGTCCTCATGGGAGACAACCTATACAGAAGAGCTGCATCATCAGGAGTACACCTCAAATGTGTCTCATCAGAAAAAGGCAAAGAGATCTTAGATGAAATCCACTCAGGTTGCTGTGGAAATCTCGTTGCTTTGAAAGCATTTCGTACCGGATTCTACTGGTAACTGCTTTGAAAGACGCAGAAGAACTCATCAAAAAATGTAAAGGTTGCCAAATGTTTGCAAGACGGGCTCATGTCCCAGCACACAATCTCATCTGCATCCCGCCCGCTTGGCCGTTCTCCTACTAGGGGCTGGATCAAGTAGGGCCTCTCAAGAAAGCCAAGGGCAGTTTCGAGTACATCTTTGTGGCTATTGGTAAGTTCCCCAAGTGGATTGAGTACAAACCACTCATGAAATACAGCATAGCCAAAGCAATTGAGTTCATCCAGGACATCATACACCGCTTTGACATGTCCAATCGAGTCATCACATATTTGGGTTCTCCCTTCATGGCTATAGAATTCAAAAGTTGGGCAAAGGATTGTGGCATCAACATAGATTACGCATTAGTCGCACACCTAGAGGCCAACGGACAAGTAGAGAGAGCTAACGGACTCATACTAGCTAGATTAAAACCCAGGTTGTATCAAGAACTAGAGGACTATGGATCCAAGTGGATTGAAGAGTTGCCCAAAGAGTATGGGGCCATGAACTCAAGTAAGTAGAGCTACCGGATACTCACCTTTTTTCTAGTCTATGGATCAGAAGCTGTATTACCTGTCGACCTCATCTAGACATCACCAAGGATTGAGCAATATGATAAAGGAGAAGTCGAACACACCCGAAGACTAGAACTGGATAGTATAGAAGAAGTCAGGGTCAACGCCATCTTATAGTCAACTCGTTACCACCAAAGTTTAAGACGCCACTACAACAAAAGTATCCAACCTCATTCTATCCAAGTCGGGGATCTGGTGCTTCGAAGAATACAAAAGGCAGATGGACATCACAAACTACTCAGCCCATGGGAAGACCCTTTCATCGTCGCCAAGGTCACCGGACCAGGAACATATGAGCTGATAACCGAAGGGATACAAGTCAGAAATTCATGGCACATCAGCCAGCTACGAAGATTCTATGCCTAAAAAGCACAGGACTGATTCTTCTGCCGCAAGAAAACACTATGTAATCAAGATTCATGATCAAAGTAACAAAGATAATGTTCCTCACCAACATTTGTCTTACTAAGATCTACAAAACCTATCCTGGAGTTGTTCAACCCGGATCAGAGCAAAAGAGCTAACCAGGCTTGAGCTCTATCCCAAGTCTTTTCATACTTGGATGAGAGTAAGAAGGCTGCCAAGCCAATACTTGACCTATCCCGAGTTGTTTTCACAGCGTGAATGAGAGCCAAATAGTGCTCGCCTTATCCCAGAGTTATTCAACCCGAATGAGAGCAAAAAAGCTAACCAGGCTTGAGCTCACCCTATCCCAAGTCTTTTCATACTTAGATGAGAGTAAGAAGGCTACCAAGCCAACGCTCGACCTATCCCGAGTTGTTTTCATAGTGTAGATGAGAGCCAGATAGCGCTCACCCTATCCTAGAGCTATTCAACCCGGATGAGAGCAAAAGAGCTAACCAAGCTTGAGCTCGCCCTATCCCAAGTCTTTTAATATTTGGATGAGAGTAAGAAGGCTGCCAAGCCAACACTTGACCTATCCGAGTTGTTTTCACAGCGCAGATGAGAGCCAGATAGCGCTAGCCCTATCACGGAGTTATTACACACCGGATGAAAGAACACGACTGACCTAGCACCGATACTCGCCAAGACTCATAAAGACTCAAAAAAACAAGAGTACAGCCAGTTGGAGGGACATAACTCTAAAGCACCTAGATACGCCTACAACGATTAATTAAGGTTTATATCCAGCACATAGCTAAAGAAAGTTCCATGATCTAGGAAACAACTCAAAAAGAGTCACAAAAGGATGACTACTCGAATAATCCAAGCAAGATAGTAAAGATGTATCCAAAGAACCAGAGTTTTTTACAAGACAACATATAAAGTATATCTTTACAAAGGAGGAAGGAGGCATTTGGGCACTACAAAGCCTAGCTATCAGCTTCATCATCAGAAGAAGGGAGTTGAATATCAAGCTTCTCAGCGATGAAGTTGGCCAAATCTTCAATCTCAAGCTCAGCCTTCTCGATGGACTCCAAGTAGTTGTCATCATTGGCTTCCTCCCTAAGTTTTCTAGAGAGACCATCAGAGCAAGAACCCAGACATGTGCCAAGACATTCTTAACGCACATCTGGACCCACTTCTTGACAAAACTCTGGAGACGCATAGGGATCAGCGGGATGAAGTCACCCTAGGTCCTTCCATCATCTTTAGGAGTCCAGAGAAGCTTGGCGATGGACTTGAAAGATTTCCATAAAGTTGAAAATCTTTGATCAGAGACTGCCATCTTGCTAGACAAGTATTCAATGGTCTTCTTGGCCTGCACAAGATCCCTATCAGCTCCACGTCTAATCAGCTTGGTGAGAGCATGCTCTTCCTCAGTACGCGTAGTTACCTCATTTGCCCGGTTGAACTCAACCTGGAGAGTCGTCTTCATCATCTCCAGATCCTCCAAGAGCATTTTGATGCTCTTCTGAAGGGCTGTTCACAAAGAACACGGATCGAGAAACCTACAAGAAAAGAAACGAAGGAAGCACGCAAAAAGTACTCGGAATACCTTCACACTCCCGCTTGTAATGATCAGATTTCCTAGATTTGAGTACCACATCCTCCTTCCTCTGCTCTGACTCACCGATTTGAGCACGGAGGGCCTCTTCAAATGTTCGGCATCCCTGGCACTCTGATTCTAGCTCAACTTGTTTGCAAGCCAGTTTTGCCTTTAGCTGATTCACTTCAAAGACCAATTTCCTCTCGACTTCACCCGAGCCAAAGAAGTTGGATTGGTCTCGAGAAAAAGCCTTTACACAGAAGAGAGGAAAAATAAGAAAGAGAAGGAACAAAAAGGAGCCAGACCACCAAAAAGAACAAGGAAAAAATGTCTACCTAAAGCAGCTCACCAAAAGAAGCCACCCTAGGCAAAAGGCCCTCCCATGTCGTGGTCAGCTTTGAGAGGCAGTGGGTGGCATTAAATTCCAGCACCACATCCTCGGCTAAACATTGGGTGGGCGAGGAAGTCGACGCTAGGACCAAAGCCATGTCCAACATAGCAGAAACCCCAACTATATCCTCGGCTAGGCGCCCCACCACGGTCATGACCTCCATTGGATGCATAGACTCAATGATAGGTTGCTCAGCCGGGATCGCCGTTTCTCCTGCCCCTGCCTCACTAATCGTCCGCTCCAAGTCTTGCGACACAGTAAGCAAAACAGGCCCAATCGACTGAGAAGAAGTCGATAGGGTATTGGGGAGGAAGTCGATGATGATCTTTAAAGCATAAAAGAAGTCATAAAAGAATAATCAGGGTCAAGAGCCAAAAGGATGGCAAACAAGTCATAAAAAGCTTACTTGGCACTCCTCCTCTTCATGACAATTTTCCCAAGCCAACCAGAAGACTTGGGCAGGGGCATGGGGGCTGAAAAAGTATCAGTACTAGCCTACTCCAGGGCTAGCAAGACTAGCATTGGAGTTTCTGCAGAACTCTAACTTGACCCCTGCTTACTGCCAAAGGCAAAAAAAGATGAGTCATCAAAAGAACTCGGGACAATGCAAGATAATAATGGATAGACACTCTAACTACTCACCAACGAGTAACGAGGGTCGCACTATCGTCCTCATCCTCATCCTCGAAGATCTCCACCGTACTGCCATCTGAAGAGAAAAAGTACTCAAGTAAGGAAACATACAAACAATAAAGGAAAATAAAGAACATTGATACGCTCACCTAGGAGCATACTACCTATGGCTTGAGTACCTGAGCGAGTAATCGGAGGATGAGGCTTCTTAGTAGCAGATGCACTGGCAGAAGTGTCATCTGCTCATGCCCTCTTGCTGGTGGAACAAGGAGCTCGAGGAACTAGGCGAGGCACATACTCAATAAAAGGATCGAGTTCTCAAAGAGAAACACCAGGAAGAATAGTAACGGTTTGAGACTTACTAACTCCTGAGGCTCTAGCCTGGCTCCCATCAACCACCGCCCTAAAAGGATTGTCCTCGGTAGGAAGCGGGGGCAAATCATCAAAGTTCCACCCCAAGTGCTTCATATAACCAAACAACAAGATTGAGCAGAAGAAACAAAGAAGAAAACTACTCGCGAAGAAATAACAAAATAACTTACAGAAGGGGGCAGATTCATAGTGGTGTACTCCTTGACTTGGAGAGGAGCAACACTCGCATCCTTCAAGATTTTGCGAAGGTGTCCCAAGACCTCCTCCTCTGTCAGCTCCTACGTAGGAACCATCCGGGATGGGTCTTCCGCTCCGGCATACTCAAAGCCATACCTCTCCCTCGCCTTCAGAGGCTGCACTCAGCGACGAAGGAAACTGGCCATGATACTAAAGCCAGTCAAGCCCTACTGCTTCAAGACCCTGATCTGCTTAAGGAAAGGCTTGATCTTCTTGAGGTCTTCTGATGACAGAGGCAGCTTCTCCCAGCGGTCATTCACAACTAGACTGGCATCTGAATGCACTACGAGGGGAGGGGCCATGTTCCTAGCATAAAACCATCGGATCGCCAGTCCTTAACTAAGTTAACCAGGTTATACTCAAAGAAGTCTTTCTGCTTACTTTGGCGAAATTGGATACCACAGCCACCCAGGACAGAAGTACTATCACTCCGGGGGTGTGGTTTCAAACGGAAGAGGTAGCAAAATAAGGAGATAGAAGGGAGGATTCCAAGAAAGGTTTCACAAAAATGAACGAACACAGAAAGATGAAGAACTATGTTCGGGGTCAGATGGTTTAAAGAAATATCAAAATGTCGAAGGAATCGGTGGAGAAAAGGAGACGCTAGGAGGCAGAGTCCAGCATGGATGAAAGATATGAAGAGAACGATATCACTAGGACCGAGGGAAGAAACCCGGTGCTCACTAGGATTCTTCCTCTTAGCAAGACCCTGATCCTAGATCAAGCCATCGTTGACCAACTCCCTCAGCTGATCCTCCGTGGTGCTCGGAGTGGGCCAGACCTTCTCTGTGGCCCTCATGGCGATGACTTCTTGGTTCTCGATCACCTAGAGCACCTCCTCCTCGTCCATTAAGATGGCCTTTGACTTGCTAGACAAACCTCTCTTCTTGCCCATACACTAGATGGTGCTCTCCTCTCAAAAAACAAGACGGCGACGACGCATGAGCAGTGGCAGCACATGAATGGCAGCGACGGCGATGGTCAAGCTCTAAGAGGGGATTAGGGTTTGGGAGACCGATGGCGGAAGGCAAAGATCAAGTGAAGAGGAGAAGAAGGAAAAGAAATCATTTTTATAATAGTAAAAACATGGCCCAAACGACTCGTTAAGCTAATGGATCGTTTTTACCTTTTGCGCATTGAATGTAGGACGTGACCGAAGCTACACATGGCATGCCTTTTCACAACAAAATAGTACAACGGGCAGATTTCAGACTTATTTGTCCACATGGTACTATTGCCGACTAGTTTCAGCACACACTAGTTAGTGAGAAGTTGACATTTACAATAAAAACAAAGAAGACCCAGCAACAACCCAAAAAATATTCAGAAGAACTCAGGAAAACTCAGAAGACAACATTCAGGCAAAAGATCCTTTTCATTACAAATATCTTTGAAAGATACAAGATTACATATCTTACAAGACCTAATGAACTCGGAACAATGACGAACAAGGTACCAATGAGGAGCCCAAAAAGAACACGACTCTAGAAATGACTACGCGCTCCTAGTTGCTACGCAGCAGAACACACTTCACTCGACTACACTGTTTTCTTCAAAGGAAGGGCGCAGTGCATCCAAGATTTGTGTCAGTGGCACAACGAGGCAACATGGACCAGGTGAGGCTTGCATGCATCAGTATATCCAAGTCCGATGTGATACTGGATAAGGTGCTAATCTGCACCAGACAGTCATGAGGCAGAGTGGAAGGATCAATCCGAAGCTGCTAGATGAGGGAACGCGTCTCGCATCACAAGACTTCTTTCACCTGCCAGCACGTACTACCTAGTACAATGCTGCTACAAGATTAGTCTACCTCTAATCCCTATCACAAGACTTCT
The DNA here is from genome assembly GCA_038087645.1 of Saccharum hybrid cultivar R570. Lineage (NCBI taxonomy): Eukaryota > Viridiplantae > Streptophyta > Magnoliopsida > Poales > Poaceae > Saccharum > Saccharum hybrid cultivar. Next base: position 10,571,522 of record JAQSUU010000038.1, read on the forward strand.
TTCATCCACTACAAGCAATACAAGACTTTCGACTTACGCCCGAGGGCTGCTCTATCTCATAAACTATCATATTCATGGCTGCAAGACTACAAGTTCCACACCAAGACTTTGCCGATTGCAGCAGCTCGCCAGGAGGGTATTTATAGGCCAAGGAGCGGTGTACATATAACAAGTGCACCAACAACAAAAGATTCAAAGAAGTGACAAAAAGCAGTAAAGGAAAAGTAACCGCGCGTGAAGACATAGTACTCGAGGATAGTATACCCGAAAGAATATGCCAATATTGTGCAACCCATGACTGCACAACATTCAACCAACTCAACCACCACCTACCACCTACCTCTGATAGAAAGTAGGCTACCTGAGAACATGACAAAAGACGCTCTATCCGAGTTCTTCTTAAACAAAAGAACCCAGATATATGCTCAGGGGTTGTAGAGTACATATCCTTAGAAGAAATTTTTAGTTTTTCCAATGATAAAGATCCAAGGCCCTCCAACTTTTTGTTCCAAATAGCAAGAGGCTCAGGGGCTAAAATCAGTGAGTGCGCTTTTTCTTTGAAAAGGGGCACATCACTTATGACACTTCTTCAAGGCTAAGGAGGCTTTTGAGTTCAACCATGAAACGCGCAGGGGCTTGTTGAAGCGGGACCCATAGGGTTCTCCAGCGATATCACTACAAGTCATGGGCTCTGGCCTGGCCCATGGACCGAAGCAGGAGGGGGTGCAGCAACTGCTACACTGAATCCAAGTAGAACAGGCCAGACTAGCTAGACCTCTATAGGAAAGTACCTTCTGTATTTAGATCAGGACACCTTCTTCGGATCTGACTAGGATTGTAACCACACCATAGTCTTCTCTATTGATATAAAGACAGACTATGGGCACCCCTATAAAGAACAACACAACATACCAATCAATCCAACGCAAAATGCTAACACTGACTGGACGTAAAGGCTATTACTTGATCATGGCCGAGGGCCCAAACTAGTATAAATCGACTGTCTCTTGCATTCACTGTTGAGTTCCGCACTAGTTAAAACCCAAACAACTGTCCCAGGAACCCCCGTGACAGGCTATCGGTGGTAAAACATCGACAATGACCATCCCAAGTGGTGGAGGCTTGAGCAAAAGCGAACCGGGCAGGCACTCTGATTTCTTGTTATGCCTTGTAGGGATGGTGGAGCCTCCAGCATCATTGGCAAAGGCCCAGGTTGTTGGGACAGTATCATCCTGAGAAGCAGAGGCCTGAATGACACGGAGTTAGCAAGCATGCTTATACCATTTCACAAAGTTCAGCAGGGTGGCAAAATAGGACCTCCGGCCCTGGCGATGAAGGCATTGTTGGGGCAAGTGCCCCAAATGGCAAAGGCCATCAGCGGTGGAGGATACGGAGACTGACTAGTGTGAGTGATGTTCTTTGCATATAGGGAATGGAGGACCAGAGCCTATGGCCACACGACATGGAGGCCATGGCTTGCAAGGCAGAGGCCAAGGGTGCATCGGCCGCGGTGGAGGTCCGTACAGACACGATGAAGGTTGGCATAGGACCAGTAGAGATCTCAGCCAAGGAAGAGGGCAGGCGCATTGCGAGCGAAGTTTTTAGTGACCTTCACTCCCTGAGGCGCAGGAGGTGCAAGAATATGGGCCATTCCTGGGCCTATGTTTTTGGCCCGAATAGCAGAGGTGGTTCATGAAGAGTTTTCCATAAATGCCCTCACCAAGTGCACATCAGAGCTAGAATATTCCTAGAATGTACTGCCACCATCACGGGCATTGATGTAAAGATCCATAGAAGTGAATAGTGCCCTATAAAAGGGGAGATGTAAATATTTTGAGAGCATGGTTGGTGAATGCCTCAATGAAACCCTAGCATTCCTTGTGTTCACTAGCCTCAGACCTCCGCTCGGGGCACCGGCCAGGCGAAGGCATAACTGACTCACCTGCTAAAATACGCTATTCCAACATTGGCGCCCACCGCGTGTTGGACGAGAAAAACCCACGATGGCAGGAAAGAGAAAAACCTCCACAAGAGTGCCGGAGGCCTTCGCCTCGAGAGGAAGGCCTAGGCGTAATACCCGTAGCACATACACCCCAGTCCAAGAGGACCAAGTTGAGGAAGTTGCAGTCCAAGAGCAACCTCCGACCCTGGAGGTACAGGAAGCGCCCGGCCAAACACTTGAGCAAGAGCTCCAGCAGCTGCAGGCTCAGTTGCAGAGCATGCAGCAAGAAAGGGATAGAGTTGCAGTGGCATTTGCCACAAGACAGCAAGCGGCCCAAACTTTAGCCTAGGCAACAGAAATCAGGCAACAGCTCGGCCTCTTGTAAGCAAAGACACAAAGCTTGCAGCCTACGCAACCACCTTCAAGCACACCCCACCAGGTTCACTCAGTAAGTCAAAACCAGCTCAATCCCCCGCCACCTTCAATAGCTCAACCAACCTTTGGCTCACCTCTCACAACCCCACAAGCATGAACCATAGATCCTAAATTCCCACTATCCAAAGGCATTCAAACATCGCCATGGCCAGCTTCCTACAAGCTAATCACACTTCCCAAGTTCAACGGGAAATCAGACTTGCACCAATTCATTATGAACTTCGAAGTAGCAGTAGCCTCCACGGGGGGGGAACAAGATAGTTGTTGGTAATTATTAATGCACATAGAAAATTCCGCAAGCGCACGAATACTGTTATAGCTTTTACCTAGGAGTATTCCAGAGTATCGTATTTATCCACAGGGAAACAATGGTTAAAGAAGCTAATAATTCACCATCATGCATCTACTAATATACCAACTAGACTAAAGTAGGGGTAAATGATAAATGATAGGAGTTATGCATAATGACACACACATAGGACAATTCCATGATAAAAGAGTAGCATAGCTAAATTGAGAGGGCAACGGGAGAGTTCAAGGTTCCTAAATACTTCTCGATTACTTTGGTTCTATGATAACTGAAATATAGGTAGATATAGCAATCACACAATAACACTTTGGAGCAACAATACCTTTCTGACTCTCGAAAAGACTGGAAAGGGATAGTCAGGGGAAGGCTGCCAAAAAGCCCTACAAACACCAATCCGAACGTGGTGTGGATTACAAAGGCCTGGTTAGAGCTGTCACTTCTGGGGCTACCACAACTATTTGTGGGACTAGGCGCAATCTTAGGTAACCTATAGTCTAGACACCATGTCTACACCAGCGATTACTACTCTAGTCACACGTGATAACTAGCGCACTCAATATGAGCGGAGATCCCATGCAAAAGTATAACAACTATACTAACCACACATATGAAGGCATAAAAGTAAATAGAGAAGATATATTAAAGCATAAGTCTTGTAAAGGTAAGATACAAAGATATACTAGACCTCTGAAGAATTCTCCAGAACCTGAGTGTAGCCCGACTCTCCCTAACTCTCAACTAGAACTAATCTACTACATTGGAGAGTCTACCCCTAATTCTTTGGTGTTGTGCCTTGATCTGAATGAGAGATGGCCTCGTGGAACTTGTTAGAATCAAATCCTAGTTCTATGTGTATTCTTTCATTTGTACCATTTCTTATGTTTATTTAATTATAAAATGTTGACATTATCCACCATCAACAAGCTCCCCCAAGCTTACCCTTTGCTAGTCCCTTAGCAAAGCGAAACTTAGCAAACTTGGAAAAATAACTTGAAGCTTTTGGAAATTTTGGAATAACTCCTAAAAAGTACACATGCATTCAAACAAAAATTCTCCTCCGAATTCTGATCTGACTTTCAAACTTTCCCATATTACCTTTAATCATGGATCTTCTTAGCCTTCACTTGGGTCTTGAGCAATTGAAAGACAGAACAATCAAGTCAAGTGCTATGTCTCTAGCTCTTTGCTCAACCATTATTCCAGAGTTTTGCAAGTTCTCAAAATAAAACTCAGAGCTTCTATTGTATGACACTCTCAGATCTCTCAATATATATGGTATTTGTGGATCCTTACTAAGGCATTAATAATGTTATACCTTTCTCTTCCTGCAACTAAAGCTTATGTGGAGCTCATAGGAGTGGAGAAAACATAATAATAGTTACAAGCATGCATTTTCATGTATTGTAAAGTCAAACAATTGATTCAAAGAGAGTTAAGTCATACAATCAAGTCAAGATGTGCATGTGTATGGAGTATGATGGATATATGATAGGTGTATATGGTGGCTAATCCTAATTCTACTATGCTCCTTGAAATATACCTTTCTTTTGAAATTTGAAGAACACTTTGCAAAGAAAACATGGGCTATCTTATTCATCAGTATTTTTTCTTTTTAGGCGTGCATCAGAGTACCTATTGTTTTATCCTCTTGGACACTTGTCCATTTTTTCCAATACTCTTTTTTTCTTCTCTTTTCATGAATAACTTTTGCATAGCCCTATGTCTCTTTCTTCAACAAAACTTTGGAGAGATATCAACAAGAACTTGGAGCATTTATTGGGGCTATCCTATAGGGATATTTTTGGGTGTTTACTCTTAGTGTAAGAGTAAAACATTTTTAGGTGGATCTAGATGGAATGAAAAATGATTGCGCCTACTCCCAGTGTAGGAATAGTGCATATGTAGTGGTGTGTACGTGATCTTGATTTTAAGAGCATGACAAACCTCTCATAAGGCATCAATAAAGCTTGATCAAACTCAATGCAAAGCAAGCAGCATATAAGTGTGGAAGGTTTCCTATTCTAAATATCATATATGTCTTTGGTAGGAATTCAAGCTTTGTCATACAGGAGCTCATCATGTAAGATTTTAAGTTTTCAAAAGATAAATCTTCAGAATTCTTGTATCGCTAGGAACAAGATAAATAGCAGCTCAGGCTTTCTTATATCATATCCGTCAATTACCTAGACTTAGCTCAAGCATATGCTACCCACAAGTTTTAGGTTCAGAGCAAATTCTTCTATCAAACCCAATCCAAAACTCAGGAGAATTCAAGGCTAAATACTAGGTACTTGAAAGGAATTACGACAGAGCAAGCATTCATCATTTTATGACTCTTAAAAACAAAAATTCTAAACACACTCTTCATTTTGTTTTCAATGTTTAAGATCACACCTTAATATATATAACTAGCTAGATAAACTTTTATTTGGTTTTGATTTGTTATTCATCTTTTTATTTCTTTTGACTGACAGAAGCAAACTCAAATATAGTAAACTAAAAAGGGAAAGAACTACTTTGCTAGATACACGGGGATGCTCCTCCCCCAAGCTGGATGTTGCCGTGGTCAGAAATGAGTAATCTTTAGAGTGAGCTCGCTAATGGCGTTCCTTCTTATTCAGGCAGAGTGTAGTGACTACCACTGAGTGAACTTACTCTTGATCAAAATGTCATCCTACAAAATATACTCCAACAAGAACACCAAAAACTCGAAGCTTTGATTATAACAAGGGGTTAGCGGTCAGTTGTTGAGAAATTGATTGTTCCTATTGCTTAAGATTGATTTTATAGTTTGATGACTTTTTGACAGGATGTTGACTTTCATGTCTTTTTGGGATTTTCTCTTTTATAATGCAAATGGAAATACATATGCATGATATTTTTATTTTTAAGCCACCATAGTGAATATTCCTTTAGGGTTACCATAGGTTACTCACATGGGGCTTAAGATTTTTATGATGCAATGATGAATGTAATAAAGATTTTTATTTTCTTTTCTAATGCAATGCTAATGCAGAAAAGTAAATATGCTAAAGTGAAAATAATTAATGCAATGTGAAAAAGTAAATATGGATAACTACCAAGTTTACCTCCTAGCGAGGGTTCATTATTTTTAGTCCTGTAAATAGGACTCCTCCTTGCAGTGGTTCACTCTTAAGGATAAGGATTTGTCGTGGTGCCTCCATTAGTGGTGCTTCCAATAGTGGTGCCACCTTCTTCCCTCCTCAGAAATAGGAATCCTCTTCTCTCCACCCTTCACTTGAAGTGTGTTCTGCTCATAAGGACAAGGTAGAGATTAAGTGCATATGCTCTGTTGGTGGGAAAACACCAACAGAACCAGAAAATTATTCATTCTTCTCTATCCTTAGGCATGATATGATTGATGTTGTGTACTGTTGGGTATTTTTAACGCACATAGAGAAATCCATAAGCGTACGGATACCGATGTAGCTTTCACCCAGGAGTATTCCAGAGTATCGATTTCCATGGGGAATCTGAAGTGTACTAGAGAATCAAGGCCGTCCAAGGATAAAGATAAGAGAAGAAAGATATATATATATTTTTTGGCGGGAAGAGAGAAACTTTCTAGGGTTTTCTAAGTTGATTGGGTGATCAAGATCGGGCTTACTATACTTTACTTACTATGGAGCAATAGTACCTTTTCGACTCTCGAAAGAGACTGGGAAGAAAGTAGTTGGGGGAAGGCTGCCAAAAGCTCTATGAAATACCAACCCGAATGGGTGGATTGCAATGGCCAGACAGAGCTGTCACCTCTGAGGGCTACCACAACTAACCGTGAGATTGGGTGCAAACTCAGGTAAACTATAGCCTAGACACCACGTCTACACTAGGGTTTACTACTTTAGCCAAGTACTATAACTAGAGCACTCAAATACAAGCAGAGTTCAAGTAAATAGAATAAAGTAAGAATTAAATAAAGAACTTAGAACTTAGAAGTAATAATTGAAGAACCTGGATATTGCTGAATGATGAACCAGATGCAGCAAAAGTACAATGTTGAGAAAGATCCAACAGATCCGGCTCCTCCTCAGCTCTCTCCTCCTCTCTTTCCCTATTTTCTAGATACAACTAGATGAACTAGATCTAGAAATAGAATATAAACTAGAAGAACTAGAACTAGATGATCTAGAGGGACCCTCTTCTACTTGGATGGAGAATTGAAACACTAGCTTTTGCTCTCTAGAAGAGATATGGTGCCTAGGCGGTCCTGGGGGCTGCTTATATTGCCCTCTATGAAGCACCACAGCCCTTGGATCAAACCGACCTTCATCAACGACTTTTTATTGATCCTCAAAGGCGGTGGAGGTAGGATCTGCGAGACAAAGTCTGATTGGCTGCAGGACCTGGGCGCCCGCCCAAAAGGCTGGGCGGCTGCCCCATCGCTTGACCCAAATGGGCTCATATTTAGTGCGGGCTGTTAGATCTTTTCGTTAGCTTTCCAAAAAGTCCTAGATCACTGAAAACGGAGTCCGGATGAAGGAGATATGCCCAATTTACTCCGGACTGCTCTAGAAGCTCATTTGCAATCTTCCGGAAGGCGTAACTTTGTAGTCTGGACTCCGATTTGGGTGAACTAAAACTCTATTTCATGTGTCTCGACGAGCTCTTTGCGATGGTATACTCCAATTCGTCACTTGAGATACTTCTATTTAGTGATTCTGGTCCTTTTCCAGTTTAACCCCTGTAAAACATAGATTTACCAAAACTCGTGGAACTCGTTATCTTCAAACCCTACAACTATGCATGGTAGTTTATTTCATGCAATAGTTGATGGTTAAAAATGAGCATTAGTGACCATCAACAAGTTCCCCCAAGCTTAACCTTTGCTAGTCCCTGAGCAAAGCAAATCTCAACATTGGATCAGAAGTTGCTACTATACTTTCACGCCTTACAGGTACACATGCATTCAAACAAGAACTCTCCTTTGGATTAGAGTGAACTGTTCTGATTTTAGACTTACTCATATTACCTTTTACCATGGGGCTTGTAGCCATCACTTGGGTCTTGAGCAGTTGAAAGACAGAATGGTCAAGTCAAGCGTCATGTTTCAAGCTCTTTGATCAACTATTATTCTAGAGTTTTGCAAGATTTTCAAAATAAAACTCAGATATTCCTACCCTTCCAAGTCTCTCCTTTGTGGTATTTATGGATCCTCATCAAGACATTTATGGTGTATGCCTTCTTTCTTCTCTCAAGATATGTGGTATTTGTGGCATTAGGCATAGTAACATTATGCCCTCTCTCTCTCACCCTACTTCTAATTGGCTTATATGGAGCTCATAGGTGGGGAGACAAGGAATCCATACTTGCAAACATTTATTGCATAGTCAGACACATGGATCCAGAGGGACAAGTCTGGCCATACAGTCAAATCAAGATGTGCATGTGTGTGATCCTAAATATATGGGTTGAGTGATGGTAGATGGAAATGAAGCGATAAAGAGGGTAAAAGAATAATGGTGAACATCTAATTCTACTTTTGCTCCTTGAAGGAAATTTATACCTCTCTTGAACTTTGAAGAACTTGCTAAGAACTTGGGTTGCTGAAAATCTCTCATAGTTAGGACCCTTGTCCTTTTATTCTCTCTTTATTTTCTTTCTCACTCTCTCTTTTTTTCTTTTTTTCTTCTCTCTTTTTTTGAATAGGAACTGAATAGGATAAATACTTCCCAAGACTCTTTTTGAAACATAGATAAGAGGTAGCAATATGAATCTAGAGCTTATAACAAAAGGGGCTAGCAATGGATGAAGGGTTTTGTTCACTCCCAGTGTAGGAGTAGAACAATTTATTGGGATGTGTCTAATGAAAAATATTTAGATGCGTACTTCTAGGGTAGAAGCAACATAAGTAGGTGGAGTGCACGTGAATCTTGATTTTAACCGCATGACTAATCCCTTAGGGTCAACATAGACTGACTACACTCAATGCTTACAAGCAGCTAAGCTAACAAGCAAAAGTCTTTCCTAATCTAGTGAGCATGTATATATGGTTGTGGTAGGAATTAAACTCTCGTCATACAAGAACTCATCATGCAACAATTTTAGATTTTTAAAGATAAATTCTCCAGAACTCTAGCATCTCTAGGAACATGATAAATAGCAGCTCAAAACCTTTCCACATCATATCCGCCAACTACCTAGACTTAGATCAAGCATTCGCTACCCACAAGTTTTAGGTTTAGAGCAAATCTTAGATCAAAACAGTTATATCCTAAAACTCGGGAGAGTTCGAGGTTGAACACTAGGTACTTAAAAGGAATTACGATAGAGTAACTATTCATCTTTTCCATATAAGAATTTATTCTAGGAACTCATTTTAGCAGGCAAAACTTTGTACACTCCTCTTTTATTTAAACATTTCATAGAACTAACATATATAGCAATGAAAACATTTATTTAGTTTCTATGGTTATGCACCTTTTTATTTGTTTTAGATTATAGCAAGCAAACTTAAATTAAGATATAAAAGGGAATAAGAAATACTTAGCTAGATACATGGGAGATGCCCTCCCCCAAGTTGGATGTCGACATAGTCATTCACTCTTATGGTTTGCATGTAATTCTCACTGTTCTCAAACTTCTTAATTCCTGTAGAACTCAAATAGACAACAAAACTCATGGAACTTGATTAAGTGTTAGGTGTTTGAGCCTTAGTTGTCTAGAGCCTTCACGATAGAGTTTTTAAATTAGATCTTTAAATTGTAAGAATTCAACTACATCAATTTCTTCTAAGTTTTCAGGTTCAAGAAAAACTTTCAAACGTTGACCATTTACCTTGAATATGTTACCTGAATCATCCTGAAGTGTGGCGGTGCCATGAGATGCAACTTCAATCACCTTGAAGGGTCCTTCCCATTTGCTTCTAAGTTTTCCATGACCAAATAACTTTACTCTTGAGTTGAATAGTAGAACTTTATCTCCAGGCTTCAACTCCTTGTGCTTAATTCTCTTATTATGCCATCTTTTGGTTCTCTCCTTGTAAATCTTGGAGTTATGATAAGTCTTTTATCTCCATTCTTCTAGCTCAGATATTTGCATCTGACGATTCTTGCCAGCTAGATAGAGATCCCAGTTCCATTTCTTGATTGCCCAATGAGCTTTAAATTCTAATTCAACAGGCAAGTGACATGTTTTCCCATACACAAGCTGATAAGGTGACATTCCTATGGGTGTTTTGTATGCAGTTCGGTACGCCTATAGTGCATCATGGAGCTGGTACTTCCATTTCTTTCCCATTTCGTCCACGGTCTTCTGCAGAATGTTCTTGATTAGCTTATTTGGTGTTTCTGCTTGACCACTTATTTGGGGATGGTATGGAGTTGCAACATTGTGTTTGACTCCATATCCAGCAAGGAACTATCTGAAGGACTTATCAATGAAGTGTGATCCTCCATCACTTATGACCATTCTTGGCATCCCAAACCTTGGAAATATCACTTCCTAAAACATCTTCTTGGCATGCTTGGAATCGGCAACTCGACATGGTAAGGCTTCTACCCACTTAGACACATAGTCAACTGCCACCAAGATGAATTCAGCATCTCTAGACTTAGGGAATGGTCCCATGTAATCAATGCCCCATACATCAAACAACTCTATTTGGAGGTTGTTCTAGAGTGGCATTGGATCCTGAGTATTGATATTTCCATGTTTCTGACATCTGGCACATCTTCTAACAAACTCCTTTGTATCTTGATACATCATTGGCCAAAAGAATCCACTTTACTAGATCTTTGCATTTGTACGAAATGCTCCATAATGTCCTCCATAGGGTGATGCATGACATCTCTCTATGATCTTCATGGCTTCAACTATTGGGACACATCTTCATAACAATCCATCATTACAAACCCGATAGAGATACAGATCATCCCACAAGTGGCAACGAGCTTCATATTTGAGCTTTCTCTTGTCTCCTCCTAGTGGAACATAGCCTGCAACCATATAATTCACAATATCTACATACCAAGGGTCCGAGTGTGTTACCATGAGGAGTGTGTTGTCCCTCAGGTAGTCATTGATAGGTAACTCATGTGTTTCCTTATATTGAAGCCTAGACAAGTGATCGGCTATTGAATTCTCTACTCCTTTCTTATCTTTTATTTCTATGTCAAATTCTTGGAGTAAAAGAATCTAGCAGATCAACTGAGGTTTAGCATATTTCTTAGTGAGCAGGTATTTAAGGGCAGCATGATATGAATAGATGATTACCTTTGCTCCCACTAAGTAAGATCTAAACTTGTCTATTGCAAAGACAACTACCAACAACTCCTTTTCAGTGGTAGAATAATTGAGTTGTGGCCCAGTTAAGGTTTTGTTAGCATAGGATATAGCAAAGTGCTTCTTATCCTTTGTTTGGCCAAGAACGGCACCAACAGCAAAATCACTAGCATCACACATGATCTCAAAAGGTAGCGTCCAATCGGGTGGTTGGATGATTGGAGCTGAAATGAGTGCTTGCTTGAGAAATTGGAAAGCTTCATGGCACTCATTATTGAAGACAAAAGGTGCATCCTTAGCTAATAGGCTAGTGAGGGGTCTAGCAATTTGAGAAAAGTTTTTGACAAAATGCCTATAGACCCCCGCATGGCCTAGAAAGCTTCGGATTCCTTTCACATTCATGGGAGGTGGAAGTTGTTCAATGACTTCGATCTTTGCTCTATCTACTTCTATCCCACATTCAGATACCTTATGTCCTAGCACTATTCCTTCTCGAACCATAAAATGACATTTTTCCTAGTTTAGGACTAAGTGCTCCTCTTCAAACCGTTGTAAGACTCTGTCTAAATTCTCTAAACAGTCATTGAAGGTTTTGACATAGATAGTAAAGTCATCCATGAACACCTCCATGATTTTCTCGACCATCTCAAAGAAGATAGACATCATGCACTATTGGAAAGAAGCTGGAGCATTGCACAATCCGAACGACATTTGTCGGTATGTGTAAGTTCCATACGGGCATGTGAAAGTGATCTTACTTTGGTCATCGGGGTGGATTGGGATTTGGTGATCTCCGGAATACCCATCAAGAAAACAAAAGAAAGAGTGGTTTGCAAGCCGTTCCAACATTTCATCAATGAAGGGTAACGAGAAGTGATCTTTCTTTGTAGCCTTGTTGAGTTTTCGATAGTCTATGCACATTCTCCACCTAGTGAAAGTTCATTGAGGAATGAGTTCATTCTTTTCATTTGTAACAACTGTCATCCCTCCTTTCTTTGGTACCACTTGGACTGGGCTAACCCATTCACTATGTGGCATGGGATAAATAATCCTAGCTTGGTAAAGCTTTAAGACTTCTTTCTTAACAACCTCGCGCATAGCGTTGTTAAGTCTCCGTTGTGGTACCCTTGATGGTGAGATATTAGGATCTGTAGGGATACGATGCGTGCAGAGAATGGGACTAATTCCTATGAGGTCATGGAGTGAGTAGCCTATAGCTAATCTATGTCTTTCTAGGACAGTGACAAGCCTATGGGTTTCTTCTTGGGAGAGCTTGTCACTTGTGATGACATGAGTTTCTCGATTGTTATTGAGAAAGACATATTTCAAACAAGGAGGAAGAGGTTTAAGCTCAATTGAGGGTTGTGGTGGCACCTCAAATGGGTCTAGCTCAATAGGTTCTACTAGCTCCTCTTCTTCGATGAAGTGTTCATCATCGAAAAGAGGTTGGGCCATGTCTTCTAGAGATGTCATTAAAACTTCCTCAATAGGATATTTTTGGAGCTTGGGTTCTACTATCGCATTATGTGAGCGTGCAAGCGAGACATTGATAGTAGAGTTTACTAACTTTAAATTCAAGAGACTTTGTTTTGGTCACTCTTGAAAGAGTGTCCCCAAAGGTACACCAATCAAAATGGACCTATCCAAGATGTCATAGATGTGAAAGTCTAGACGATACTCAGAGCCTATTATGCGCAAGGGAATAGACCTCATGACCCCATAACTTTCTAGAGTAACTCCAGATGGAGTTCTTAAAAGCTTATGAGATGGGATCAAAGACTCGTTGGGGCAAAGTTCTTCAGCCAAAGCCTTAGAAATAATGTTCATCCCAACGGTAGGATTATAATGAGCCTCTATGGTTTTCTTTTTTAGGATGCACATTAGAACTTCTGAGGGGGCAATAATTCAGGCTACCTCACTAGATAACTCCATTTCTACCAACCACTCATGGCTCATGATGGCCGAGAGTCCTTTGATGTGTTCCATTAAGAATGGATCATTGTGTGGAACATCATCATCCTTAAATGGTGTAGAGTGTTCTAGAGGCTTTACTTGAACTGGAAAGTTTGAAGCATTCCCAAAATCTTCAAAAATACCATCCTCAATTTCAGAGAGGAATGTGGAAGGATGGGGCTCATCTTCTTCCAACATCTTTTGTGTTTCCGTAGTAGAAGATTCTTCGATAACCAAATCATTGGAAGGATTTAAAGGAATTTCAGATTTGGTTGCATGTATCTCCTCTTGTTGGTTAGGGCTTGGCTCGACTTCTTTTTCTTCTTTAGGAAACTCATCAAAAATGCCAGTGTAGGGGGTGTTTTCAAGGATTTTCTCAAGGATAGCTTCCCCCTCACTAAAAGACATGTGTGTGAATGAGCCTCCGGAAGATATGTCGAGGTGTAGAGCAGCTTCTTTGCTAAAACCAAGGTAGAAGTGATTTAGAGGGACGTGGTCAGGCAAAGACAGGTCTGGGCCAGTGTTTTTAAGGCTTGTGAACCTAGCCTAGGCTGCTCCTAGAGTCTCCTTCTCCTTCTATTCAAATGTAAGAATCTCTATTCAAAGGGCATTAACTTTAGAAATAGGGAAGAAAGCGAGACCAAATTTGACTCAAAGTTCATCCCAGTTTCCATTTACTCCTCCTACGATATGAGCATACCATTGCTTCGCTATTCCTAAAAGGGAGAATGGAAACAATTTCCATTTAAGGGTCTCTTGAGTTATGCCAGCGATAACGAGGCAAGAATAGAAGTGCTCAAATTCCTGAAGGTGGGTATAAGGATTTTCATCTTTTAGCCTGGAGAAGGATTGCGCCTGCACCATGGCTATAAAGCCAGGTTTGAGTTCATAGCTAGATGTCGTAATTGGCTTTGATGATTGTGGTGGCTCTAAGAACTCACCCTTTGGTGCAAAGAATTTATGAATAGGAGTGGAATCCATATGGTATAGGTGGTGGTAAAAAGGTGGTATAAAGGAAAAAGGATACACAAATGAACTTGGTTCTAAACTAGCACAGCTACCGTTCCCTGGCAACGGCGCCAGAAAGCTTGTTGGGTATTTTTAACGCACATAGAGAAATCCGCAAGCGCACGGATACCGATGTAGCTTTCACCCGGGAGTATTCCAGAGTATCGATTTCTACGGGGAACATGAAGTGTACTAGAGAATCAAGGTCGTCCAAGGATAAAGATAAGAGAAGAAAGATATATATTTTTGGCGGGAAGAGAGAAACTTTCTAGGGTTTTCTAAGTTGATTGGGTGATCAAGATCGGGCTTACTATACTTTACTTACTATGGAGCAACAGTACCTTTCCGACTCTCGAAAGATACTGGGAAGAAAGTAGTTGGGGGAAGGCTGCCAAAAGCTCTATGAAACACCAACCCAAACGGGTGGATTGCAATGGCCGGACAGAGCTATCACCTCTGAGGGCTACCACAACTAACCGTGAGATTAGGCGCAAACTCAGGTAAACTATAGCCTAGACACCATGTCTATGCTAGGGTTTACTACTCTAGCCAAGTACTATAACTAGAGCACTCAAATACAAGCAGAGTTCAAGTAAATAGAATAAAGTAAGAATTAAATAAAGAACTTAAAACTTAGAAGTAATAATTGAAGAACCTAGAGATTGCTGAATGATGAACAAGATGCTGCAAAAGTACAATGTTGAGGAAGATCCAATAGATCCGGCTCCTCTTCAGTTCTCTCCTCCTCTCTCTCTCCCTATTTTCTAGATACAACTAGATGAACTAGATCTAGAACTAGAAGATGAACTAGAAGAACTAGAACTAGATGATCTAGAGGGACCCTCTTCTACTTGGATGGAGAATTGAAACCCTAGCTTTTGCCCTCTAGAAGAGATATGGTGCCTAGGGGGTCCTGGGGGCTGCTTATATAGCCCTCTAGGAAGCACCGCAGCCCTTGGATCAAACCGACCTTTATCAATGACTTTTTATTGATCCTCAAAGGCGGTGGAGGCAGGATCCGCGAGACGGAGTCTGATTGGCTGTAGGACCTGGGCGCCCGCCAAAAGGGTTCGGCGGCCACCCCATCCCTTGACCCAAATGGGCTCATATTTAGTGTGGGATGTTAGATCTTTTCGTTAGCTTTCCAAAAGGTCCTAGATCACTAAAAACGGAGTCCAGATGAAGGAGATATGCCCAATTTACTCCGGACTGCTCTAGAAGCCCATTTGCAATCTTCCGGAAGGCGTAACTTTGTCGTCTGGACTCTGATTTGGGTGAACTACAACTCTATTTCATGTGTCTCGACAAGCTATTCGCAATGGTATACTCCAATTTATCACTTGAGATACTTCTATTTAGTGATTCTGGTCCTTTTCCAGTTTAACCCTTGTAAAATATAGATTCGCCAAAACTCGTGGAACTCGTTATTTTCAAACCCTACAACTATGCATGGTAGTTTATTTCATGCTATTTCATGCAATAGTTGATGGTTAAAAATGGGCATTAGTGACCATCAACATGTACATGGTTCCTTTATAATACGGGTGATAAGATCAAAAGTATAAATGTAGCATTTAAGCATTTCAGACAAAAGAGTGGAGTTGCTTTAACCTATGGAAGGATTGTTCAACTTATTTAATGTAGCAATGTTTACATGATTATGACTATCATCTTTCAAAGATAAGATATACAATATTTAGCTCATTTGGTTAAGACTAAGATCAAGAGAATGGTTCTATGAACAAACTTAAAGTACAAATCATGTTGAGTTAATCAGGTTGAATCAATTAAATTTGTAACTCTAACATGTTTATATCTTCATTTATGTGCATACCAAGATCAATAGAAAAACGATGACCACTTACCTTAAGATGTTACCTTCATTATGGAAGCGTAATGGCATCATGTGATGAAGGGTAGATGACTTTCGGTGGTTCTTTCCCTTCTTGTATCTTGGGTTGTTCATGAGCGTCTTGTCTCATATGTTGCACTCCTTTCTCACTCTTCGGACCTTTTGCTTCTCTCGTTAATTATTTCTTCTCTGCAAGGGATTAGTAGACAACATATACCCGAAGGAGTATACAAATGATTCAAAGTAAGGATAGTGTTATCAAGGATTTATCTATAGCCCATCATACACTTTTATTGTTCACCACTACTTCAACTTTTCAACAAGGTTAATGGCAAGGATATGTGTAATTATTTTGAAGAACACCTCTAACCTTGATTTATTTCTATGAATGATCTCCTGACATTCTGAATGAATTTGAATATTTTCCTATAAGGGCTAGTCCACATATGCAACCAAATTCTATATAAGTATGTTCTGATTTAATAGTTATGTTCAAGTAATGTTATAAAGCATACTTATCACAGAACAAGGAAGATGCAAGACTAAAGGGGATTCATTCAAGTAGAAACAATGATATGCATGGTGAACTAAAGAAGCATAAATATAAAGATGACCAAGACAAATTAGCAACATGGTATAAGATGTTGAATGTATTTTAATGTTGCATAATGCTTAGATGAACTTACCTTTATCTTTTTTTCTTTCGAAGTAAGTAGTGACAAATTTACCTGAACGAGGAAGTTTACTAGTTGGTGTGAGTTTGTGGTCCATTGAGCAAGGCCTTTTGAGACACCATAGGTAGACCATTGATCTAAAATGTATGGTGGCATCGTCATCTTGGTCCTTGCTGCCGACATGTGAGATGGTGTCTTCGAAGGTGATGAAGATAGGACATTGATTTGCTGATATGAAATGAATTGCTCCCTGCTTCTCATCAACCTCCTAGTCTTGAGTCCTAGAAAGGCTCAATCCTAGGTTGCCTTCATTGTTACTCATGACCGGTTGATTCGTCTGTCCACTTCTTATGAGTAAGTGCTTCTATTGTAAATCCGTTTTGTGGCACTTGTCTCATTTCCTCTTATTCATTCCATTGCTGAAGTGGTGGTTTGGCTGTTCATAGACTCATACCAAACCATGGACAGGCACAACTTATATTCATTCTTTCCTATAAAATGTTAATGGATACATCCCGAGGGAATATATCAAATTTGAAATATGAGTTTTGTTGTCCATACTTTTTGTGACTTTTCCTCTATGCTAATGAAATGATGGTTTTCAGAATTACATTAGCATAGATTTTACCTAGCATGTGTTATGTGGTTGCTGCATTCTAATATGGTTCAAGGCAAAGATAACTAGCAACAAAAGATAAGTGAATGAACTTTGATACTCACAGTCCTTCCTTCTATAAGGAATGAGCTAGATCTTCTTTGTGCAAAGTTATTGGAGTTCACTTGCCTTGATTCTTCTCCAACGTGAAATCATCTTTTGACTTACCCGGATTGAATTTGAAAATTTCCTATAGGGGTTAGTCCGACAAAATAACCAGTATCTGCTAAAGCATACTATTAGTTCAAAAATCAACCTAGACACCACATCTAATTTGATTCAGGAAAATATTTTTAACCTAAGCACCATGCTCAATTTAAAAGCCTTTGGAAGTACCCTATAGTAGTACTTCCAAACTAAAGCATACTATAGCAAACAAAATTAGCATGAAAGCATTACCGAGATTTACTCAAACAGAGATGAAAGAGCATGATCATGGTGAGGCTTTTTTCTTTTCTTTTTTATGCAAGCGACATGGATGAGTGCAAGGAACTAGACATGTTGTGGATTTGATATGAGAAAACATAAACTAAAGAGAGTAGATGCATGGATTATTCAACGTAAACATGCAGTGGAATGCAAGAATTAAAAGGCTAACTACTCATAAAGTTTAAAGTCCATGAGCAAGACTATCTCACCTTTCTTGATCATACTTACCATGTCTCACATGATGGAATTTGTGAGTGATGCAGCATCTATGTTCTCATCACTTGAGATGTGATTTGAATTCTTGTGACGACGACCTTTTCTCCAATCTACACATGGTTAGAATAATATATATATGTATACACAAACCTGTGAGATGGCAGGGTTCCAATGTTTCTCTCATCTTTTCATGTGGAAGTTTGCCGAAAAGTCAAAATGACGATTGTTGTCCTGTCTATTCCACAACTCAATAGAATAGGGGTAATCCTACTAAAGCTAGTGGTACACTAAATTTGCAGACATCAAGATCATTATCAAAATCTTTACGCCAATTGCATCCCCGGCAACGGTGCCAAAAAGCTTGTTGGTAAATGTTAATGCACATAGAAAATTCTGCAAGCGCACGGATACCATTATAGCTTTTACCTAGGAGTATTTCAGAGTATCGTATTTATCCATAGGAAAACAATGCTTAAAGAAGCTAATAATTCACCATCATGCATCTACTAACTTAATATACCAACTAGACTAAAGTAGGGGTAAATGATAAATGATAGGAGTTATGCATAATGACACACATAGGAGAATTCTATGATAAAAGTGTAGCATAGCTAAATTGAGAGGACAGCGGGAGAGTTCAAGGTTCCTAAATACTTCTCTATTACTTTGGTTCTATGATAACTAAAATATAGGTAGATATAGCAATCACACAATAACACTTTAGAGCAACAGTACCCTTCTGACTCTAGAAAAGACTAGGAAGGGGTAGTTGTGGGAAGGCTACCAAAAAGCCCTACGAACACCAATCCGAACATGGTGTGGATTACAAAGGCCTGGTCAAAGCTGTCACCTCTGGGGCTACCATAACCATCTATGGGACTGGGTGCAATCTTAGGTACCCTATAGTCTAGACACCATGTCTACACCAGCGACTACTACTCTAGTCACACGTGATAACTAGCGCACTCAATACGAGCGGAGATCCCATGCAAAAGTATAACAACTATACTAACCACACATATGAAGGCATAAAAGTAAATAGAGAAGATATATTAAAGCATAAGTCTTGCAAAGGTAAGATACAAAGATATACCAGACCTTCGAAGAATTCTTTAGAACCTGAGCGTAGCCCGACTCTCCCCAACTCTCAACTAGAACTAATCTACTACATTAGAGAGTCTAGCCCTAATTCTTTGGTGTTGTGCCTTGATTTGAATGAGAGATGGCCTCCTAGAGGGGGTAGGGGGAATCCTTATATAGACTGAGGTGGAGTAGAGGCCAAGTAACTGCCACGTCATCGATCTGTGTGACCTCCCTCGACCACCGTTGGATAAGCCGACTTTAATTGGATGTAGATGGGACCCTAGGAGGCATAGGAGGAACATTCTAGAAGCTCAAGGCGAGGCGGCATAGGGGAGTGCTGGCCGGCATGGGCCTTGGGCCGGCCAGCCCACTATAGTGGCCATTCAGGCCCATCTTCGGTCCAGTGTTTTCTTGTATCCTCTGGAACCTTCTACTGCATGCGTGGTCGCGAATTGATCTTTTTATTCTGAACTCCAAATATAGCAAGTAATATATCCATTTCAATCGTCTCAATGAGCCCTTCGCAATGGTGTACTCCAATTCATCACTTGAGATACTTTTATTCTGTGAAAAATTGCATATCCTACAAGACAAATGAGAGCACCAAAACTCGTGGAACTTGTTAGAATCAAATCCTAGTTCTATGTGTATTCTTTCATTTGTACCATTTCTTATGTTTATTTAACTATAAAATGTTGACATTATCCACCATCAACAATAGTCCTAGCCAAATCCTTTGTCATCGCAGTTGAAGGTGATGCGCTGGCCTGGTACTCCATGCTCAAGCCAAGCATAGTATACTCATGGGAGAACCTCTGCAACAAGATCCTGTTAAATTTCAAGGGCTTCACAAGTGAATCCTTGACATCCACAGACTTGTTCCAATGCAAACAAAACCAAGGAGAGGCATTGAGGGATTATTTTTGAAGGTTTGTGTAAGTCAAGGCGAAGGCTCCAGATGTCCCAGAAGAAGTGGCCATTGAAGCATCAATCAAGGGACTTCGCAGCTCACCTGGCTAGAGAAAAATCAACATCAATGCAAGAGCTATACAATGAGTTTGAGAAGTATTGTAAATCAGACAATGACCTCTGCTTGAGACTGGAAGAGCATAATCAGAACAAGCAATAAGGAAACAACAGCAATATTCAAAGAAACAATGCAAGCCAAGGCCAGCAGCAGCAAAAGCAAGGCCAAAGCCAGCAAGTTTTCAACATTGAGCAGCCTAGCAATAGCCAGCAAGGGCAAGCACCTGTGCAGGCAGGAGCACAAAATGCAGCCCAAGGGTCCAACCAAGCAAAGAAAAATGGCCAAGGCAGAAATTGGAGCAAAGACAAAAAATAGAGGCAGCGTAAGCAGTACTATTTCTTCCATAGAGAAGAGAAGGGGCATGTCACCAGGGATTGCCCAGACGCTAAAGAGACGTAGGAGAGGATCAAAAGTAGAGCAAACCCCCAGCCTCCGCATCAACAAACACCAAGGGAGGTAAACCACACCTTCGCCCTCTCAGTAGCAACCATATTGCCCCATTTGTCCAAGATTGAACTCCACCCAAATACACCCTTCCACTATAGCCTCCGCATATTACCTAAACTTCTTACCGACCTAGCGCCCAACTCCACCGCAACCACAAGCAAGCAACCAGCGGCCAAAGGCAAACCTCACTTACATAAACCCTAGGCCTCTGCACATAACATACAACAAAACAAGCCACCCCCAGCAACCGGCCAATGGATTTGAGCCACTGCCTCTGCCTCAGCACCAACCACTACCTCCGCCAACACATCAAGTACAACACCCACCACCCAAGAATGAGCCTAATTCAGAAAACCAAATCAATCCACATACACCTCTACCTACCATCGGCATGATCCTGCTAATAACAGGAGTCTTCGCACTGGAGTTCCAAACCAAGAAGCAAAAGAAGGATTACCTCAGGTTGGTCGACAACATAGTAGTGCAAAGATCAGTATGATGCACCAACTAGTCGAAGACCCCGATTACATTCACGGAGCAAGACTTATAGCTAGAGAGCTATCCCCACACTGATGCAATGGTGATCCATGGCAAACATAGCAGGCTAGGGGATTAGCAGAATCCTAATGGATTCCGACAGTTCAGCAGACATTATATTTGTCAATGCCTTTGATCAAATGAGACTCAGCAGAAGCCAGTTGCAGCCCTCGGTCTCACCACTTATTGGATTCGGAGGCAAGCAGATCCACGCCCTAGGAAAAATATCACTCCCAGTGTCCTTTTGCGACCAGTAAAACACAAGGACAGAGTATATCACCTTCGACGTGGTAGACATATACTACCCTTACAATGCCATCTTCGGCAAGGGATTTGCAAACAAGTTCAACATAACAATCCACATGGATTATCTATGCATAAAGATTCCAGCCCTGCATGGCATCATTTCATTGCATGGCAACCAAAAAATGCAAGGAACATTGAGAAAGCAATCTACAAGTCACACAAAAATATCTACTCTGTGGAATCAACAAAGAACAAAACACCATAGCCTCCGGACATGCCCAAGGGCAAAACAGACCTGACAGACCAAGAAGAAACAAAGACAACACCACTAGAGAAAGCAGTACTAGACAGAAAGATCATTATTGGAGCCAACCTGTCCCAGGAGGAAGAGTCAGAGCTCATGGAGACTCTAGCAAAGAATAAAGATATTTTTGCCCGGTCAGCCTCTGACCTCAAAGGGGTCAGCAGAGACATAATACAGCATGCCCTGGACATCAACCCGAAAATGAAACCAAAGAAAAAAGGTCGAGGAAAATGTCGGAGGACAAAATTTTGGTGGCGAAGGCCGAAGTACAAAGGCTCCTAGACGGAAATGTCATCAGAGAAGTCAAGTATTCAGAGTGGCTTGCCAATGTGGTCTTGGTCCCAAAAAAGAATGGAAAGATGAGAATGTGTATAGATTTTACTGACCTGAACAAAGCCTACAAGAAAGACCCCTTCCCATTACCAAGGATTGACGCCTCCGTCCATAAGGCGGCAGCATGCCAAAGATTCTCACTCCTGGACTGATTTTTAGGATATCACCAAATTTGGCTCAAGAAAAAAGATGAAGAGAAAACAAGTTTCACCACACCCTTCGGCACCTACTGCTATACCAGAATGCCGGAGGGGTTGAAAAATGCGGGGGCAACCTTCGCTAGAATGACAAAAAAGGTTCTGGGTCCTCAGTTGCAGAGGAACATCATTGCATATGTCGATGACACTATGGTAATGAGTAAGAATAAAGAAGACCACATAGCAGATCTCAAAGAGACCTTCGCCAACCTTAAGTCAGTTGGACTCAAACTCAACCCAGAAAACTGCATCTTTGGAGTCAGCAAAGGGAAAATGCTCGGCTACATCATCAGTGCCGGAGGCAACAAAGCAAACCTAGACAAGACTAAAGCAATAATGACAATGACAGAACCTTCGACCAAAAAAGAGGTACAAAGGCTCACAGGCAGAACAGCAGCACTTAGCAGATTCATCTCAAAATCGGCAGAGCGTAGCCTCCCGTTCTTCAAAGCCCTAAGAGGCGAAGACAACGTAGAATGGGGCCAGAGCAGTCGAAGGCTTTTAGGCAGCTCAAAAACTATATGGCAACTAGGCTGATGGTGACAGTGCTAGATTTAGAGGCCCCATTACTATTGTATGTGGCAGCCTCCGACCACGCGGTCAGTGAAGTTCTAGCACATGAAAAAGAAGAGGATGCGAAGGCAGCTCAAAGGCCATTCTATTTTGTCTCAGAAGCACCATCAGGAGCTAAGTTGAACTATACATAGATTGAAAAAATCACATATGCAGTCCTAATCTAATCAAGAAAGCTGAAACACTATTTTTAGGGGCACAAAATCACAGTGCCAACATCCCAGCTACTAGGAGACATTCTAAAAAGCAAAGAAGCCTCTGGCAGAATAGGCAAATGGGCCATAGAGCTATCCCAATTTGAAATTACATATGTGCCAAGAACAGCAATCAAGTCCCAAGCCCTTGCAGATTTCATGGCAGATCGGACAACATAGGCTCAAAACATTCCGCAGCCCAGTAATTTCACCGATGGGGCATGGGGACAGTCGGATGCAGGAGCCTCCACCGTGCTAGTGGCACCATCAGGCCTTCGATCAAAGTATGCAGCAAGGCTAGAGTTCAGAGCTATAAACAATATAGCAGAATATGAAGGCCTCATATTGGGACTAAACAAAGCAAAGGCGTTAGGAGCACGAACACTGTTGATCAAAACAGATTCTCAAGTTGTGACAAGCCAAGTAGAGAAAGAATACATGGCACGAGAGCCAGAGCTAGTAAGGTATTTAGCCTTGATAAGAGCCTTAGAGCAAAGGTTCCAGGGTTTCACCCTGAAACACATACCAAGATCAAAAAATTCCAAAGCTGATGAATCGGCGAAGGCCGCGGCAAACAATATGCCAATGCTAGCAGGAACTTTTGTAACATCCTAGATGTTACTAAATTAACAAAACCCTAATCATGTTAATCATCATGTATAATTAGCAAGCAATAAGGCATAAATGCATTTCATGTTTCAAGTATATCATGAATATGTTGCATATAGTGTCCCATATGTGTTGCATTTATAGCACTTTTATGTTGCATTCATAATGTTTCATATGTTTTAAGTAAAGTAATCACATGTTTGTTTTTTTATAAGAGTGGCATAGGTAGTGTTTCATATGTTGCATAGTAATATTTCAATAAGAGCATGTCCATGTTGCAAATGTGATGTTTCCTATGTTGCCAATGTTGATTTACATGTGTTGCATGGAATGATGTCATGAACAATAATTAAGGTTCTATGTGAATTTCTATACGTGACTTTGCTTAAGCAAATAAATTTTTCCTAAAATAAACTTCGTTGTTAAAAATGTGCTCTGAGAAATAGAGGCAAATTAGTGAAATGTTTTCTAAGTTAAACATGTTTAATTTGGAGCTCAAAGATTGGAATTAAGGTTGATTTTCTAACTTAGCCATTTTTGCCTAAGTTCTGAAAAATAGTGTTTAAGTTCAATCTTTGGTGAGTTATGAAATCAATTTTCATTAATAAAATTGATGCAACTTAAGTATTCTTTGATTGGAGCAATGTTTGAACTTTGATATTGTGTCATTGATTGTGATGCTTGATTAATGGATGATCACTAATTAATGTCACAAGTTAGCTAATCAAATTAGTTTTTTTCAAAGCTCTAACTGAAATGCAGTTTTCAGTGTTAAAGTGTCTCTCTTCAAAATTCTATATTTTTCAAACTATCAATTTTTGGGTGAGGGTTCCTGTAAAACCCTGATTTTTAAAAATAAATAAAATAAAATAAAATTTATGTTGACTAGGTGGACTAAAGATAGGACGAAAAATTTGACTTTTTGAATTATAAGTTGTATGGAAGATCAGAGACCGTGGTTGTGTAGATCTCGTCGAAACGAATTTGTCTGACTATTAACTTGTTTCATTTGGATGTCGTATGATTTTTTTACTGGATCCATTAAATTGGGACTGTTAGATTTCCATTAGGTTTCCTAATCCTCGTCAAATCAGAGAACACCAGGCATTCTTCCGTGGCCGCCGCCCCTCTAATCCACGCTGCTTCTCGTCTCTTCTCTGGCCTTGGCACGTTTGTTCCAGCGCCGCCACCCCTCCCGTCTAGCCACGCCGCCGCCTCTGCTGGCCAGCGTGACTCCGACTTCATCAATCGGTGCTGTCCCAAGCCTGAGGTTGGTCCCTGTTGCAGTTTAGGTGTGCTCGGCATCTCTCTCTGCTCCTATCTGCTAGCTGCTGCTGTTCGTGTTCTTTTTCTTGAACGCTGGGCTGCCGCAGGTCTGCTGCTGCTCACGTCCAGGAGCAAAGGATCAAGGAACCAGCCCAAGGGAGTGAGGGTCACGCATCTGCAGTCTGCTGCTCTAATCTGGGGTACCGTTTCATCTGAGCTTTGCTAATGCGTTAGATTAGATGTGATTAGCAGGTTTAGTTTTTGCCTAGTAAGCCTGGTGAATTTAATTGCTGCAAAAGAAGTGAATTCCTGGGTAGCACTTGGATCGTGAAACTAGGTTTTCCGTCCGTGTGTCTGTCCGATTGGCCAAATTGGTGACCAATGGGAAGATTTCTTTACTTGAAATTAATAGTTAATTCTTATAAAAAGGAGCAGGGGGGCTTGCTAATGTTTATGCTACTAGAAGCTCATTCATCTACCGAGGCTTTGGGACAGAAAAAAAAACATATTCTATTGTATGGCTGCTGAGTTAGTTTTTTATATAATTTAATCTGTGCTGTAGGCCAGCAGTTTGCCTCGTGTTGGTTGGGATTAAGATGTTAGTGTGCCAGCTTATTATTTTAGATGGAAAAGAAATATAATAATACTCATGGAGTTTGCAGTAATAACTTAGCACCCGCATAAAGACTGTATCGTTGATTTTCAGATTAGAAAAATCCTGTGCTATTTTTGAGTATGCGTGAACCATGGTTGTTCAGGTGCTGGCGAGCCAGTAGGCAGGACCTAGCTGTTTTCCAGAGCGCTTTGTTGCATCGATAAGACAAGTGCAAGACAAACCTTTGCTTGGGCTTCGCGCCTCTGTTTGAGTTTTCCACTGATTCAAATGTTTCATGTACTATACCTTTCATGGTTCATATTCAAGTTTCGGATTTTATATCCAAGTTTCAAGTTTTCATTTACATTCCATGCTGGTGCCGGTTTATCCGGAGGTGCAAATTTGGTTTTTATATTTAGGTTCCCGTGAGTAAGTGTTGGCCCCACTTACTCGGCTTTACCGGTAAATGCTAAGGAGTATTCAGGTGTTGTCCGTTTCAGACGGAATCTACTGTTTATTTGGTGATCTAGTAACTTGTTCCGGATTCTCATGAGATGATTGTTCTTTTGGTTCTAATTGTACTTGCTGAGTGTTTTTACTCACTCTTGTGTTTATTTGGGTTTTTAGATACCAAATGACCGCGACATGCATGAGAATAATTGGGAGTAGCACCTTCATGAGCACGAGCAATTAGTTTACTTATACTTCACTCTTTGAGACTAAGTTTTGCACCTGTAATATCTTAATTAAATATCACTTAAAGGTTGGTTGCATCTTATAGTGTTTGCGTTTGGGATGGTTCTTTTATTTTATTTGGGTTGGGCTGTGATACTTATGATCTGCATATGATAATATGTATGTTGTTGTTGTTGTTTATGAGATGTGATTTATTTGTCCCGGATGTCCTGTTTTTAGTGGAAGTGTTGTCGAAATTTTTAGTAATTTCTTGACTTAGTAGAAATTAGGTGTAGAGTGGTAGCCCCCAGTGGTATTCCTAGCTGGGGCGTTACAGTTCCTTAAGCAAAGGTGGAGAACTTGGATCAAGGAACAACTTTTATTTTGGGAGCAGATCAAGTTACTATATAAAAGTTGGAGAAAATAGAGGAGGAAGTGGAGGGTTTCAGGCTGTTCTGAAACTGCAGTTCTGTTTCAGTTCAGTTTTCAAAAGGCAGTTTCTTGTGTCCATCTTCCCCTTTCAAAATCTCCTCGATCTGGTCCGAATTGAAGTATGAGCATGAAAGCAAAGTTGTAGAGCAGATCAAGATGAACAATTTTTGTTTTTGGAGCTGATCAAGTTTCTACATGGAATAGAGAGAAAAATGGAGGAGAAGATGGATATTTCGTTCTGCTACAGTACCGCATTGGGAGCAGCTCGGCTGTCTGCTTCACCGGCGAGCTACCGTGCACCGTTTGGCCAACTCCGCGCCGCCTCTCGTGTTTGGATATGTGGACGACCGCGTGGCTCACTCTAGAAGGTGCCTATGCTCTCTCCTGGCTCGCCCTTGCCGTTTTAAGCCCGCACCAGTCGCCCTCTCTTTCTTTCCTTCCTCTGCTCCGTCGCCGGTGAGCTCGGCCCGCCGGCAAAATTCATCGCCGCCGCAGCAGCTCAACCAAATTTCCCTTACCTGCAGTTTCGCCTTGCCCTTGCACTCCTCCTTGACCCGCTCTCACCACCTCTCTCAGCCGGGTTTGGCCACGCACGCTGTTCCCGCGGCGGTGACCCGCCATGGCTGCCATGAGCGCCCCCACCATGGCCGGACCTCTACAGAGCACCTCTCGCCCTCTCGCTTGTTCCTATAGCTTCCTTGTGACCTCGTGATGCTCACCGGTCTCTCCGTTTTATCAGCCACGCGCCGGAGCACACCATGGCGCCATGTTCGCCGCTGCAGCTCGCCGGCGCACGTGGGCAGCCCTCCACGGGCCGTCTCCGGGCAAGCTACGGCAATCGGCGGATGCGCACGAGCCCTGGGATGCTCCCCCGTCTCTTCCTCGCCGCCGGCAGGCACCACTGTAGCCGGAAATCATCGTCTCCGGCATCCTCTGTTCTTCAAATCGCGATAGGGACTTCACGCTAGAATAGAAGATTTTCTAGGGGCCTAAGTGCGAAGACTGGGACTTAGGTGAATAGTGCCAACAGTGCAGTTTTTCTTTTTCTTTTCTTATTTTTGGCTGAAACTTTGGAAATTCATAGCAAATCATAGAAAAATCATAAAATAGCAAATGAAGATGTTTTAGAATCCTCATGACTAGCTCTATGCAGTAGAGTCATAATATGATAGGTTTTAGTAGAAAGTTGTTGCTGTGTGTAGATGGTTATTTATTTCTCTTGAAAATTAGAGTTTTCAAAGAATAATTAATATCTGTAGATTCCATGCTCCAATTGACGTCAAATTTTTAGGGTAGTCTCCTGATGCTATGTATGTGTTGTGGTAAAAATTTCATGACCATTGGATGTGATATGATTGAGTTGTTGCTTCTTCTTACTTAGTGCTTGATAAATAGTGTTAAATTGATTTACAGTTAAATTGATGAAGCAAATTGTGTTTTCTGTAGATATGGTAAATACAAGAGTTGTTTAAAACTTCCATATCTTTCATTTCCTAGAATTTCATGATTTTAAGTCTAATGTTTTGAGAGTTATAGATTTTGCAAAATGCCTATTAAATTCTGCTTACTTTCTAACCTGATCTGCAAGATGCAAATGTATGGGCTATTTAGCTTGTGAATCATCTCTTGGCAATATTTATAAAGTTGTAGTACTTTTTATGAGCTTTCCAAAATGTTAAGAACCACTATTGTTGGTAATCTAGAACTCTATTTATAGCTGTTGCAAGTGAGGTAACAGTTTTTGTCCAAATCTGGATAGAGATGTCTTTGTGGTGTTGTTTGACCTTGTTAGCTGTATGATCGTTTTAAGATGATAATAAGAAAGTTATTGACAACTTGATAAGCTTTCCATAAAGTCTAAGATCACCTTTGTTAGATTCTTGGATCTTTAGTTATGGTTGAGTGAAGTTGTGTATATGCTGCTGTCCTGATTCTATGAAAGTCTTAAATTGGTTGTTTAAGTTAGCTTATGTGAAGATCATAAACGATTCTTTAAGCTAAGATATGCTTGACGTTACACACTGCTTGTACATGCCTTTTCATAATATAGCTTTAGTCAGTAAGTTTGTATGCCAAATAAACTCATAACTTGTATGTTAAGTGTGAGATACTTTATTATCTTAGCATAATAAGTTGTGTAATGCTTGGTTGCCTGACTTAACCTCTAGTGCTTAAGTTAAGTTGATATGATCATAGATTTGACTTGCTTAACTCTTATAATATGTGATATGCTTTACTCTTTGTTAAGTTCATGGTTAACTTATTAAGATAATAATTAAAGATGCTATTTGATAATTGCTTGCATTTGTATTGTGAAGAAAAGTTGTACTCAAGCTAATTGATCTTGTTATGTTTCACCAATGTACTTCATGCATCATGTCATGCATCCATCATGCTAAAGCATGCCCTTCTCTGCCTCGGTCATCGGAACGGGCATCGCCTCTCCCTCCTTGCTAGCCTTCGTCACCAGGATGTGTGTAGCCTCTTTTAGCGGCTCGGCACCCTTCTCCGCCTCGACCATCGGGGCAGGTGTCGCCTCTCCCTCCTTGCTAGCCTCCATCACCAGGGTGTGTGTAGCCTCCGCCATCTCAGCCTCTTTTCTAGCTGTTGCCTCCGCGTCAGATAGAGTAGCCTTTGGAGCCAAAGCAGCAACAGCTCACAGCGGATGCGCACCAATAATGCCCCTAGCGGCCCCCTTCTTCTGCAATTCCTGTAAAGGAAACGGCAAAATCAAACAAGCAAAAATCAATTAG
This sequence comes from Saccharum hybrid cultivar R570, assembly GCA_038087645.1. NCBI lineage: Eukaryota > Viridiplantae > Streptophyta > Magnoliopsida > Poales > Poaceae > Saccharum > Saccharum hybrid cultivar. The sequence goes on from JAQSUU010000038.1 coordinate 10,600,508, forward strand.
TAAAACAACTATTGACACTTCTTAGCATCACTCGCGTTAGGTTGTCATCCCCAACATGACACCAAGAGTGTGGTTGTATTGTATTCATGCCGCTTAACTATATAAAGATATTAAAGTATATATCCACAAGCGCACAGATAAATACACCCGTTACAGCATTTCACCCAAGTTTATCTTAGATATTGTTATTTATATTTTACCAAAGGAGAAGAAACAGAGGGGCACATATTAATTAAAGGCTACTCTACACATGTGATATGAATATTCGAAATCACTATCCTCTACTCTCAAACTGGAATCAATCAAATAAAAAGAGATAAAATATATGATAATCAGACCATTCAGATGATATTCCTTAGAGCAGTACTACTATGGCAAGTCATTGATCAGAATATAAAGTAAGAGAATAACTCCTAAGTAATTCGTTAACTATTAGTCATAATCTACATTGATTAGTGCAATTATATCATGCAATCATTGGCTAGGTTATCTCATATCCATAAACAAGGAACATCTCCATTACGAAGCTGAGAAACAGAGTAACAACTAAGTAATGAGACCGCGTTCTACTAAGTTCTACACTCGGGGAGTGGAATACAAAGGACTCAACAGGAATGTCACACCCGCGATCTATCACATAGCCCGGAGTATAGAGTGCATTTGCAGGTAAACAGTGTATAAGTACCACACTTACACAATGTTGACCACCCACCCAGGACTCAATAAGGTGAGTGCTTTGCAAACATGTGTATAAACATAATGATAAACTATCTATGCCAAATATATAATCAAAGCAGACTAATCTCATAATAATTAAGGATATAATATAGATTAAGAACAAGATCATATCTAATATATCAAGAATAATGATCAAGAACAATGAACTAGAACTAGACAATGATGAACTAGAACAATTACGAACTATAACATAAACAATTAGAACAGAAAGAACTAGAACGTGAACTAGATCAAGAACTAGAAGAACTGATGAACTAGATGAATATCTGAAGAACAATGTTGATACAAGAGAGAAGAACTGGATTTATCAAGCTCCTCTTGACTAGATCTGGAGCCCAAGGCTACTTGACTCCTCTACTTCTAATTCTAATCTAGCTATGCCTAGATTTGATGGAGCTCTAAGGAGATGAGAGTTGCTGGTTGGTCTTCTATTTTCCGATTGATGATTGATTGAATGAATTCCCCTTTGGAGGGAGGTCTGGGGCCTCGTTTATATAGTCCAGAGCATGGAACCGTGGCCCTTGGATCAAACTGACCTTCACGTAGGGTTAGGACGCATCCTTGGAGGCAGTTGAAGTAGCTTGCAAAGGAAGGAGCCGAGGGGCGGTGGCCAGGGGCCGGTCGGCCTAGGGTTGAGGCCGGTCGGCCCCACCTGGCGGTGCCTCGTGGTGGCCCTTCTCGTGGAGTCCTCTGGTGTCCTCTAGAAGCCTCTTGCGTATTCGTGACGTGGATATTAGGCTGATTGACGTGGGTTGCTTCTCATGGAAGATATCAATTCCTAAATCTTCGCACGTTGAGCATTTGTCTTCCCCACTGGAAAGAATTTTGTTAGAAAAGCAGTAGCATAGATCAACATGTGGTATTCTTGTCCTTGTTGGCGTAGAACCATTGCTTTGCATTTCCCAGGAGTGAGAAAGGGAACAAGCGGAGCAATATGGCGTCTCTTGCGACTCCCTTGATGGTGAAGGTGCTACAAATCTCCAAAAAGTGTTGGAGATGAGCACTCGCATCTTCATGTGCTTTTCCACAAAACTGGTTGGCTTGCACCATGTTGATCAAAGCAAGCTTGAGCTTAAATCCGTTATCTCCCACATTTACTATCAGTCTAGTCCTGATGTTAGCAGTGGTTGGAGCAGAGAATTCACGGAGTGATCGGTCGGCCATGGCTTCAAAGTCTGGTGTTAAGATTCTTCTCAATTGGTTGATCTCAGACGAAGTGGTTGGAGCCTTCTTGAGCTTTGCTCTTGTTCTTCTGATTAGAGCTTCGGGGTTCTCAACGTAGTTTGTCGGGAGTTCAAAACCAGTCATACATCACCCTGCATAAGATAAAAAAAATAGACAAAAGACAGGGTGAGCCTGTTAGAGTAAAGGATCAAGTAATGTAATTCGAATATCACATGTGTAAGAGTGTTCCTAGATGTGGAAGTATGTTTATGCTCTTATGAATGTTTTCTAACTTAGTGTGCCATTCCGTTGCCTCCCCGGCAACGGCGCCAAAAATGCTTGTTGACACTTCTTAGCATCACTCGCGTTAGGTTGTCATCCCCAACATGACACTAAGAGTGTGGTTGTATTGTACTCATGCCACTTAACTATATAAAGATATTAAAGTATATATCCGTAAGCGCACAGATAAATACACCCGTTGCAGCATTTCACCCAAGTTTATCCTAGGTATCGTTATTTATATTTAACCAAAGGAGAACAAACAGAGAGACACATATTAATTAAAGGCTACGCTACGCATGTGATATGAATATTCGAAATCAATATCCTTTACTCTCAAACAGGAATCAATCAAATAAAAAGAGAAAATATATGATAATCAGACCATTCAGATGATATTCCTTAGAGCAGTACTACTATAGCAAGTCATTGATCAGAATATAAAGTAAGAGAATAACTCCTAAGGAATTTGTTAACTATTAGTCATAATCTACATTGATTAGTGCAATTATATCAGGCAATCATTAGCTAGGTTATCTCATATCCATAAACAAGGAACATCTCCATTACGAAGCTAAGAAATAGAGTAACAACTAAGTAATGAGACCGTGTTCTACTAAGTTCTACACTCGTGGAATGGACTACAAATGACTCAACAGGAATGTCACACCCACGATCTACCACATGGCCCGGAGTATAGAGTGCATTTACAGGTAAACAGTGTATAAGTACCACACTTACACAATGTTGACCACCCACCCATGACTCAATAAGGTGAGTGCTTTGTAAACATGTGTATAAACATAATGACAAACTATCTATGCCAAATATATAATCAAAGCAGACTAATCTCATAATAATCAAGGATATAATATAGATTAAGAACAAGATCATATCTAATGTATCAAGAATAATGATCAAGAACAATGAACTAGAACTAGACAATGATGAACTAGAACAATTACGAACTAGAACATAAACAATTAGAACAGAAAGAACTAGAACATGAACTAGATCAAGAACTAGAAGAACTGATGAACTAGATGAATATCTGAAGAACAATGTTGATACAAGAGAGAAGAACTGGATTTACCAAACTCCTCTTGACTAGATCTGGAGCCTAAGGCTGCTTGACTCCTCTACTTCTAATTCTAATCTAGCTATGCCTAGATCTGATGGAGCTCTAAGGAGATGAGAGTTGCTGGTTGGTCTTCTGTTTTCCGGTTGATGATTGATTGAATTAATTCCCCTTTCGAGGGGGGTCTGGGGCCTCGTTTATATAGCCCAGAGCATGGAACCGTGGTCCTTGGATCAAACCGACCTTCACGCAGGGTTAGGATGCATCCTTGGAGACAGTTGAAGTAGCTTGTAAAGGAAGGAGCCGAGGGGCAGTGGCCAGGGGCCGGTTGGCCTAGGGTTGAGGCCGGTCGGCCCCACCTGGCGGCGCCTCGTGGTGGCCCTTCTCGTGGAGTCCTCTGGTGTCCTCTAGAAGCCTCTTGCGTATTCGTGACGTGGATATTAGGCTGATTGACGTGTGTTGCTTCTCATGGAAGATATCAATTCCTAAATTATTCTGATAACCCCCTGCAAAATATAGATTCACCAAAACTCGTGGAATTTCATTAGTTGACACCCTAAACCTATGTTGGTGATCATTTATTAGCCCTTTATATATTTATTTTAAGCCTTTATTATGGTAGATAACTATCGTCAACAATAACAAGGCAAAGCCACAAAATAAGGGCAAATCATGAGCAGAGTAAAACATAAACCTCTACTCACCGGTCATCCGCCATCCTCCAAGCCTCCACCCTACCGAAATCGACCCAAAAAGAGCTCATGAAATTCCAGATCGATTTCCGCAAGCCGAGCAAAGTCGTCCCAAGGTCAGAAGGCCTAGCAAATTTCTCCTTTTGAATGCTCTCACTATGGGTACAACCCCTATGAGCTAGCATCTTCGCATAGTTGGTGGCCCCAGCCAAGGCACCATAATCAATAGCACCTCCGACAAAAGAGGGGAGTTTATGCGCATGCGCCTTTAGCCAAGAAAGGAGGTTAAAGGCAGTAGGCCCTTCCGGAAGGTCGGAGGTTATGCCACCGAATTGACCCAGTGCGCCCTCATACATCCTGGCCGTTGCTAGGCCTAGCTCCTCGGCAGCCTCCAAGCGCTTTGTTAACAGACCAACCTACTGCTGAAGGGCCAGTGACGACTGCTTTTCAGCGTCAATCTCCCTATGGAGGTTGTTTGCAGTTTCATTAGCTTTGGACGCACGCTCAACGGCAAGGGCCTCCGCAGTTTTCACCACCTCTATCTGCTTCCGCAAAGAATCAGCCTCCATCCGGAGGCTCTCAGCTTCAGCACGGGTGGCAGATAAGCCACCAATCTCCGCCATAAGACGGGTCTTCTCGGCCCCCAAAACCTCAACCTCCTTCTTTAGGTCCTCGATAACCTCATTCCGATCAAGCACCTCACGGGTGTTGCGTTCCTGAAGAGCCGTGGACATGTGATGGCTCTACAAAAGCGAAGGTCAGACACAAAAACAAAAGAAATAAAGATAACACCAAAAACTCATTCAAACTTATAAGGCTTTGATGCTCCAAGTTTACACGCAGAAGCTTAAAGTAATCCATGCTCCGTAAGTTGTGGCGAAAGCGATCTAGCAACAAGGATAATATAAGAAACATAAGCACAACAACTGAACTCGACAAAAAGGAGAAAGGGTAATAACCTCCGATATCAATATAAACAGTGTGGAGAGCATCAGCCCAACCAGTAATAGTCGTGTCAGAGGCCGTTGAAAAGCATATATACAAATGAATAAAAAACATATAAATAATAATAATAACACGCTAAGAGTCGAAAGGTAAAGGCACCAACCCATGCCATGCCCCAACCCAGGAGCAGTAGGTCGAGGGGTCAGGCCAACAACTGGAGACCATGGAGGTAACTCCAGCCCAACCCAACCAACGCTCGCACCACCGGCAAGCTCCTCCTAGCTCGCAAGGGCGTCGATCACCTCCTCTGAAAAGCAAAAGTTGTAAGAAAACAGATTACGTGCAAAAACTCAAAAGATCAAGTTGCCAAAAAGCAAAAGGCAGCTTACTCAAATGAAGATTGTATGTGCCAGCTTCAGCCTCCCCACCGCCTGGAGAACCCTACGCACGCGGCCGGAACGCGACGCTCTGAAACACGGACGGAGGCTGTGACTCGGCCTCGTCTTCTGACACCTCCAAAATCGAAGAGCCCACAGGGCGGCGGCGGCTACCGTCCCTAGCCTCTGCATCATTCAAAGGAGGGGCACCTCCGTGAACCACACCCCCATCGTCTTTCAAGCTGGACGAGTCACCACCCAACACGACAGGCATTGGATTAATAGCAGAAGGCTCGGGAGGATCCGTGCCCTCCACCCTTTGGCCACCAGCATCCTTCGGCGTGCCAACTTCCTCCACCACCTCCATGGCCTTGGTCGGACCACCACTACTGTTCTCGACGGAGACCTCCACCGCGTCAGCGGAGGCTCGGGCGGAGCCAGAAATAGAGGAGGCAGCAGAAGCGAGACTAGACATAGAAACCTTCTGTTTCTTGGCAACTACCTTGCAGGCCCCAATCCTCTTCCTCTTTTTAGACTTCGCCACTGCAGTAGCATTCTTAGCAACATCCTTCTTCCTCTTCTCATCAATAGTAGTCAGGACCTCCGGGGGAACCACATGTTCCTCGTGGTGAATCCAAAGCTCCTCCAAAACCCTATTAAGCCAGGGCATTGTACCTCTGGCAACCTTCCAGGCAAGATACTCCCTATCAGAGATATTCCTAACAATAAGCCATGCACCCTCTTCCACCTCCGCAGTGAAGGCCTTCTGGTCCTCACTTGCTGGCAGCTCACGATCGAACTACGGGAAAGGAACCCCGCCAGCTAGGCCGTAGACAGCGACGTTCACCGTCTCAATGCAGAACTCTGGATTCCTCTTGCCTAGTGGCTAGTATTGGACGCCACCATCTCCTCCACAAGATCCCGGCCTCCAAAATAGCGGCATGCCAAAGCAAAGGCCTTGTCGCAGGCCTCCCTCTCAGGCGTCATCTCTTCGCTCGAGGTAACATTCGATAAAGGCTTCATCTCTGACATGACGGAGGTTGTGGGATAATGAACAACCTTCGTCCCATCATCAAATGTATGGGTCACGCTGTATGTCCGGACGTAAAACCAGTACCTCATCCAATCCCTATCCCATTTGTTCTTCTGACAGTAAGAGATTTCCAAGCGAGAACCCCCTTGCTACCTCTTCACCATGAAAGTGCAGCTTCCATATTGGGCAAAAACTCTACTCCATCCACCTTCACCTTCTTCGGCTGTCGTTGCAATTCATAGTATGTGCAAAATGTGTCCACATTTGGCTCAGCACCACAAGATTCGCAAGCCCAGTAGAACTTACTCAGAGTAAGGAACCCATTGGGAGTCAAATGATGGATCTAGAGTTGGAACTCTTGAAGAACTACACGTAGGAATGTGATGGAAGGTAGGCAAAGGCCGTAAGAAAAGTAGTCCCTAAACACCATAGCATAGCCCTCAGCTGGCGAAGGCACAGTCTGCCCTACAGGTGGAAGCTTGGCCCGCCCAATAGAAAAGCACCCCTCCTTCTCCATCTTCTTGATCATCTTCTCCATCACCAGTGACTTGCCAAAATCCCATGTCTTTCCAGCCATCGCCCCTGCCTCACTACCCCCGGTCAAATCGCCAATCGATGCGTCCACACTTGCGAGATCCTCTTCTAGGTCACGCGCCTCAGCACTTGTCAACATCCACTCTTCAAAACGCGCAAGCCACCCACTCGCCCTAACGCCAAGGAGGTGGCGATAAGGACCAAAAAAGGTAGCCCAGCGGGGAAGGTGGGAAGAAGAAGAAGCCACCACCAAAACCAAAGCGGCAATTAAACACCGAGTGAAGGTCAAAAGTGGCAAAGGCAACAAACGCAGCAAAGCGAAGGCAGGTAGCAGCCAAAGCGAGCAGCGCAAGCACGCAAACGGCAGCAGAAAGTAGCGCGCGCAGGGGGTGTGATAGCGACTGGTCTAAGCAGGCAGGGGGGCCTCCACCGCCCCCCTTATATAGGCGGCAGGCAGACGGTTTAGCTTCTGGGGCCCAACGGTCAAAAACACGAGCGCGACCGTCCCGCTTCCCGAGAAGCAACGGTCACCCAGGCACGCATGCACAAGTCGCATAACCAACTTGCGCATGGCTAGCCTGAGGCCAACAGTCCAATCCAGCGCGACCAAGGGGAAGGGGAGCCACCACCTCCGCCAAAGCTAGGGAAGCCTCCGCCTAGGAAATTCAAAACGGATTTCGAGATCATAGTCTGCGGCATCAGACCGTGGCCTCAAAAGGGGGGAAACTGTTGGGGCATGACCATCCCAAGTGGTGGAGGCTTGAGCAAAAGCGAACCGGGCAGGCACTCTAATTTCTTGTTATGCCTTGCAGGGATGACGGAGCCTCCGGCGCCGCTGGTGAAGGCTCGTGTTGTTGGGACAGTATCGTCCCGAGAAGCAGAGGCCCGAACGACATGGAGTTAGCAAGCATGCTTATACCATTTCACAAAGTTCAGCAGGGTGGCAAAGCAGGACCTCTGGCCCTGGCAGCGAAGGCATTGTTGGGGCGAGTGCCCCAGATGGCAAAGGCCATCAGTGGCGGAGGATACGAAGACTGACCAACATGAGTGCTGCTCTTTGCATACAGGGAATGGAGTACCAGAGCCTATGACCACACGACACGGAGGCCATGGCATGCAAGGCAGAGGCCGAGGGCGCATCGGTCGCGGCGGAGGTCCGTGCAAACATGACGAAGGTCGGCGTGGGACCAGCAGAGGTCTCAGCCTAGGAAGAGGGCGGGCGCATTGCGGGCGAAGTTCTTAGCGACCTTCGCTCCCTCAGGCGTAGGCGACACAAGAATATGGGCCGTTCCCGGGCCTATGTTTTCAGCCCATAGCAGAGGCAGTTCGTGAAGAGTTTTCCAGAAATGCCCTCGCCAAGTGCACGTCAGAGCTGGAATATTTCTAGAATGTACCGCCACCGTCACGGGCATTGATGTAAACATCCATAGAAGTGAATAGTGCCCTATAAAAGGGGAGATGTAAATGTTTTGAGAGGATGGTTGGTGAATGCATCAATGAAACCCTAGCCTTCCTTGAGTTCACTAGCCTCAGACCTCCGCTCAGGGCACCGGCCGGGCAAAGGCATAACTGACTCACTTGCTAGAATACGCTATTCCAACACATTTTTTTTATATGTAGTACACATGGTATTTAGACTGTACTTGCGAAGGCCTCTGCATGCCTTTCTAGTAGTGAAGAGAGAATTTGGTGAGATTTCACAGAGTGTAGTCTTAGTTCAGATTTTAGAATTGAGACAGCACTCTGCCATACTACGCAACATGGTTGAATTGGAACCTACAACTACACAAGGGGACATTGCTTGCTCTTCAGTACCAAGGTACAACGCATTTGTAAGTTGTCATATGGAACCGAAGTAAAAAGGAGTGTCAATGTAGCATGCAGAGAGTAGAAATGAAATTCACTATTAAATTGAACATAAAACAACACTTGACTAGTATAATTAATAGAGTTAATAATCTGGAAATCAATGACTTATCTCTAAACAAGCAAATCTTTCACGTCCCTGACTAATGTACAACTTCCACTGGTATAGTACCCCATGTTCCAATAGTTCAGAATAGCAAGCTAAGCAACATCTAAAAGATATGCCAACAAACCACCATAGAGATAAACATAAACAACTCATAAAAAGAAAAAATACCACAAAGCAATGAATTAATAGCTTTTCTTTGCCTTCTGATAAGGATAAACTCTCAGAAGTGTGGTTGAGGTAGGCCTAGTGGGTGAGTTAGAGAAATCTAGAATCACTCAGAGATCACTCAATAAGATCAACTAGCACCAGAGGTTACTCTACAGTTTCTGAACTAGGTATATAACTTGGAGATCACTCGATAGAGCGCCGGAGGTTACTCTACGGGGGTTTCTAAAAGAAGAGCCAATCTCATTTCTCACAAATATCAAATCTCAACTCTGTTTCAAATGATGGATTACATGGCTTATTTATACTAGGAACATCCCTCATATTTGGGTGTGAACATAAATATAAATGAAAGTATATGGAAGGTTATCTTAGTGGAGCATTTGCGGAGTTTTCTTCCATTCTCGTGCAGCCACAAACAGCCTGTGCAGCCTTAACAAAAATGGCCATAACTCCTAGACTGGAAATCTAAAAGATACATCATTTGTTGTGTTAGAAACTAGACTTACATATCTTTCCAATGGTATAGTGTTTGGTGAGGTTTGCATAACTCTTGTTGCACGGTGCTTGTGCGCACCATTGTTTTACCTGGAGGGGCTTGTAATCTTGCAAGATCACACCAATCATGTTTGTGGTGTGGCCACCGACGGTGTACTGGAGGGAACGAGGGCTGCCGCATTTTGGCCAGAAACTCAATAGTGAACACATTGGGGAGTGGTACGATGGAGGCTAGACTAAGATCCACTTGCACATAGAGAAGGCCTTGGACTATCCATGGAGTTATCAGCTTTGCCCTTATGAGGGCATCCTTGAGAGGGGCTCCAACAAGGACTTGAAAGAAGCGTGAGCTTCTCGATACATCAGGAAAAATCATCTCCATAGGAGTTTGCATTCTGTAGCTCATTTACGTTTTTGCACTTACTTGCAATCCTTAGCTCTAGGTAACCATAGTCTCCGATCATCCATATGAATTATGATTCAAAAAGTCAAAATTTCTCTCCTCATTGGTTCATCCGGTCAACACACTAATTTTATAAAATTTATAAAAATTCTAGGTATTACATTCTCCCCTCCTTCAATAGAATTCCTCCTTGAATATTTACTGTTACCTAGTCATGAAAAATAAACTTACATATTACTGAAATAAGAAATTAAAGTACTCACCTAATGTGAACAACTCTAGGTACTCCTCCCTTATTCATGACTCGAGCTCCCAAGTCGCTTCATGTTCTGTCTGATTTGTCTGAAGAACCTTCACATACTTGAGACTCCTCCATCGTAACACTATCAAATCCCTCCAGAATTCTCACAGGACGGACCATAAAGGTCAAGTCTTGCTAAATAGTTTTAGGCTCCAAAGTAAAGTGGTTTCCTAGAGCTCGCAAATACTTTCTTAGCATGAAACCATGGAGCACATTATGCATACCATTCATAGAGTTAGGTAGGTCCAACCTATAAGCTAATTTTCCAACCCGTGTCACTACATTGGGCTAAGCTTTCCATTAATACCAAACCTCACAACACCTTTATTATTAGGGGATACCTTTAGAAGTACATTGTCCCCAACCTAAAACTCTAGATCTTGTCTCCTAATATCAACATTGCTTTTATGCCTGCTTTGTGCAACTAGCATTTGTTGGTGAATTTCACCCATACGATTGATCGACCTTTGAACCCAATCTAGTCCCAGCACGACGTTCTCACCCACTGTATCCCAACAAAGTGGTGGAATGCACTTCCTTCCATAAAGGGCTTCTTCAAAAGGTGCACACCCTATGCTAGCATGATAACTATTATTGTAAGCAAACTTCACAAGAGACATATGGTCCTCCAACTGCCTTTCTAGGACAAAACACATGACTTAGCATATCCTCCAAAGTCTGAATTGTAAGATCGGATTGACCATAATGTTTGAGGGTGAAAAGTCATGCTAATTATCAAATTTGTACCCAAGGCAATCTACAACCTCTCAAGAAAATGGAAGTAGATTTAGCATCTCTATCAAAACACAATGGTTTTGGGCACACCATGTAGCCTCACGATCTCTCGCATTTAGATTGGAGTTAAGTAACTCGTTGAATTTATAGAGCGACAAGGAATAAAATGTGCTATCTTAGACTTATTTGTTTACCTTTAAGTATAGTTTTAGTAGTGTTCACACCTTTGCATGGGTTCACCACTCTTAATTGCATGCTCTAGTTTGATCTCCCATCAGGAACTAGAGTAGTATTCGATAGTGTAAGCATAATGCTTATACTAGAGTTTACCTATGTTTGTGGCTTGGTCCTCGGATGTGTGGTAACTAGTGGGTGGTGACAGCCCCATCTAGACATTATCATGAATAGTTCCTTATGATTTTTAACTTTTTTATCTCTCTCCAATAGAATAATGTTTATACTACGTCGCAAAAAAACAATGGTTATGCTGGATTGATGGTTTAATTGCCTACCTTAGATTCCCATTTTCATCTAATCTAAAAAAAAGATTCCCATTTTCATCTAAAATTCTGGTACATGTAACATTTCTTTGTCTCTTCACCAAAAAAAAATACTTGAAAAATATGTAGATTCTGTCATCAAATCAAATCTAGAAAAGAAAAATACACTCATTCTGTAAAATTAAATTTCCTATTAATAATAATAAGCAAGTCGAGTGAAGCTTAGTTGGTTGGTTAGATCCATATGGTGGATACTGTGCACCCAGTGGCGAAGCTACAACAAACTAGAGGGTGGTGCGTCTACCTTATAGATGCGTAAACTTGAGCCGTAACCATAGTGAAAAATCAATCTACTCAATGGTATATATTTTTTTGTGGGTGCATCTGCACCCACAAGCTTGTATATAGCTTCGCCACTGTGTGCACCGAAGTTTAAGTCCAATACGTCGCATAAGGTATAGACAGTTGTCTGCAAAAATGTGTGATTCTTTCAATGATAGACGGTTGTCTGCAAAAAAATGAGGTGTTGATTGTTTGTTGATCTCTTAAGATATACAGATTCATTTTTTGGAGGTGTTCGTAGACATAGATAACATATGTCTAGATACATAGCAAATTCGATATACAAAAAAATCAAAACGACTTATAATTTAGAACAGAAGGGGTATTTGTTTGTATTCCTATATTTATAGGAATAAATGCACATGTGTGGTATATTAGTACATAAATGTATATGTTTAAAAAAATTCTTTTATCTCTACAACTAAAACAAAGCTGCAGCTTACAGTGGTACTGCTGCTATCACTATGGTGGGGAGAAAGGAATACATCGAGAGAAGAAGGAAGCGAACTGCTGTTGAGCTGGCGTTTGTAACAGCAGCCTTGGCAGATCGTTTTCAGACAAACATACCTCCCAGGCTATTGTCGGATTTCAGACGGATAGGCGGCGACGGGCTAAACCATAGCAGGGCGAGTTCAAGGTCAACTCAGATGGAGCTTATGACCCTAAAACAAGAATGGGGGGCTGGGGCTTCATTGTTCAGGATGACGGTGATGTGGTGTTGGCTGGGACAGGAAACGAAAAATTCTTGATGAATGCTTTTCATGCGGAACTGCATGGCTGTCTTGCGGGTGCAAAAGCAGCAGCTCAGTTGGGACTGCACAGAGTTGTTTTTGAAATAGACCCAACACTTCTAAAGTCTGCGCTAGATGGCGAGGATTATCTGCTATCGTCGATGGGGGGAATAATCACTGAACTCAAGCTAGTTCTGTCGGATTTTGCAGTGTCTCGTGTGCAAGTATGTCCTACAACCTGTAATAGAGTAGCTGATGCTCTAGCCTCTTATATGGTTGTAGTAATCCAAGTGACGAGCAAATCACTTGGCGATTTGTACCCCACTTTGTTGAGGAACTGGTGACCAACGATTCAGCTGCGTCTGTTCAGTAAGAAAGCTCTCTCTCTCTCTCTCTCTCTCTCTCTCTCTCTATATATATATATATATATATATATATATATATATATATATATATATATATATATATATATATATACACACACACACACACTAGGTAAATGGCCGTGCGTTGCAACGGGAACACATATTACCACGACAACATATGTATGCGCATGTGTTATACTATTACTTAAAATAGATACTGCAATTGTGAGCCATAAATTTTTTACATGTTTGTGCTTTACAAAATACATGTTATCCGGTATTTTTTTTCCCTTGCAACACACGAGCATTCACCTTAATCATAACAAGTTTGTGTTTCACAGTACATGTTTTAGGAAATATTGTACAATTAAGAATCTAATCTCTCAATAGTTTGACCAGAAGAACATGCTTTGCATGGACACCATGCTGCAGCTGGTCACCAATCAAAGATGATCTAGAAGATTTTTAAGTCCAAGATGTGACGTCTGACTTGTTGCAGCTGAAGTATGTAGATAGCTTAAGCTGTAGTTTGAAGTATCCTGCATATAAGTTGTTTGTTATTAATTTTTAAAGTTAAAGTAGTATTGATATCTAAAAAATATATATCGACGTTTGATGCATTATCTCTTTCATTCATAGAGTTAGAACCTCTTTATACATGATATTCTTTATGAATATATCCTTTGTTGGTTTCTTCTTTCCCTTCCCTTTCTCTTTCCCCTTATTCACGTTCTTCTCAGCAGCCAGCATCTACCAATAATGGACCAGCTACAAACAACAGGTATGCAATGATAAAAGGAGATTCAGAAACTACAAGCTAAATTAGAAGTAACTGCTATAGCTTTCAAATAAAATTACAGCAACCGTGAAAGCTTATTTGAGGCACATGATAGAATCTGGGAACTAAATTTGAGAAAAACTAAATTTGCAGATTATTCTTAAATCGAAGTTGATAATTGAACAGAGCCAAACCTGCACTTCTAAGATTAATAGTGAAGTTACTGACCCTGTACAAATGAGTGACCTCCTGTGCAATTAAGACCAACTATCTAAGATCAATTATCGACCTGGTGATGAAGAATCTACAGGAAAACAATGATTCTAGAGGGACTGTAACACTGGACTCAAAATCAACAAATATCAAGAAGGTCAAAGAATTCATTGAAGTAAAAATAAAAACAACAACAATAATATAGATGTCTTAATACAATCTACTTTTTGGACAATTCTCTGACCGAGCAGCGAAGTTCATCTGAGATGACATAAAATAAGAGTATAAGAAGACCAGTAAAAGATTCATGTCTGGCTGCTTTGAATCAGTAGTAGAAATATCATATTATTGGATTAGATTTTAAACAGACATCTTCACCATGTAGTTGCAGGCTGCATGAAAAATCTTGATAGCAGAAAGCAGGGAAAGCGAATAAAGTAACCCGAGGAAACTATAGACCGCACAAGTTCAATTCCACTAAATCAAGTTTTATTTCTGAAGACAAGTAATTGCACTTTTGCTTGTGCCACTGCATTAGTTAGCCATTACTCTTTCAACTTTAGAGTTCAGACCTACTGCATACACTGAAACCAGAATAGTACTTCTGAGCTTGATGCGTGGTAGAAAAATAGTTTTTTTTTCAGATTATTCATAAATCGAAGCTGATAACTGAACTTTCCGTTGCCTGTGGGACCTGACGGTGTAGATAACTTTCTGGAGGTGGGCAGCAGCGAACTGGTTACTGCATCTGTAGGTAAAGAAAGCAAATTTGAAACCTTCTCCTTGTCTCAAGGCACATGACAAATAGCCTGTAAATTTTCCTTGTCTTTCAAAGCCTTTTGGTGATGATATATTGATATCGGCATTGCACTTTTCCTATTTCAGATAAAGAAAGAATATTTTGTAAATCCAGACATATATTACGATCACTACAACAAGAACAATCTTACAGATAACGGAACTTCCGGAGAGTGTAATAGTTTTTTTACATGACTAATATATAATATAATAGTAATACATAACTACTCTGACATAAAACATATGAAAGCGTATAAAGGAAAGTTAGGGTTAGGAATCTAGGAAAACTAAGGGTCTGCTTGGAACGGAGGAACGCAAAATAGAGGAATGGAAAGAAAAGAGGATTGGAAACACGAGAAAGGAATATAACGAGGTGTTTGGAACACAGGAATTATGAGCAAAGGAATTTGAGAATTAATTAAGAAGTATAAAGAAAATATTGGAGGCACATAGCAGGCTTAATAGAGTCGACATGCACATGTACGATTTAGACGGAAGGAGACTCTTACCTGGTCTATGGACTCAGTCCAACTACGTTCACCATACACCGCCGTTCTTTTTTTTTTTTTTTGAAAGTAATGGCAGGAGCTCTGCCTTTCAATTAAAAAGAAAAGAGCTTGCCTAGTTTATAAGGGAAACCAGGCCCGAAAACCTCACAAAAGCACAGATTAAAACACAAAACACCGCCGTTCTTTTTATCCAATCTTTGGCCATCGTTCTCCACACACGAAGCCTCATGGCTCATGCCCTCATCCTCATCCTCGTCTAGGCAAGGAGCCAGGCGTGGCAGCAAGCGAAGGAGGGGTAGCGGCTATAGGTGGCAACCGCGAATCGCTCGATGGCACACTTGCGGCAAGCAGGGAGCCTCACCGGGGGTGTTCAACGTCGTCGCACTGCAACGGCAGGAAATCGATCTATTTGGCCTGTTCATCTATTTGGCCTGTTCTTGCTTGCGAATGGTTAAATTTGTCTTGATCCTCTTGTGTTTTGATTCATATTTGCGAAAAGTATGATTTCTCCAATCCGTTTTTGATTTATATTTGCAAATGAGAGGCTTTGATTTGTTGAAATTAATCTGACAATCTCATTGATTTCCGCTGCTCCTTTCATCTTGCTGCCCCTTACTCCCGTCCATTTCACTATGTATGAATAGCATGCGTCGGACTTCAGGAAGAGAATGCAGGGGAGAACCAGAGGGGAGCTGCTCACCAGGCCGCTGTCGTCGATCCGCCGGGGCTGGGAGCTCGCCGGTCGCCACTATCGCCGAGGAGTCGCGAGCGTGATCGACGGCGTGCGTCCGGTGGCGTCGAGGCGGTGGCGGCGGCAGCATCCGACGGTGGGCGCCGCTTCGCGGCAGGGAGGGAAAGGAGCCGCCTTCGTCGATCCGCCGTGGCTGCAAGCTCGCCGGTCGCCGCTATCACCTGGGGCAGGCGAGCGACCGCGCGGAGTCGCGAGTCGCGAGCGTGATCGACGGCGTGCGTCCGGTGGCGTCGTCAGACGGCGGCGCTGCTTCACGGCAGGGAGGGAAAAGGAGTCGGCGTGCGTCTGGTGGCGTCGTCCCACGGCGGCGCTGCTTCGCGGCAGGGAGTGAAAGGAGTTGTCGGCGTCGGATCGGGGCGGCGCGAGGACGCGGATTGAGGCGAGGATGACGGCGCGGGCACGAAAGGCGAGGTGGTTGAACGGCCGAGCGGTGACGTGGGTGAGGGGGCTGCGTGATATCGTGGCAAGGGGCGGGATCACGAAGGGGATGTTGCGTGATTAGAGGGGATAGATCACGGGATTAGTAGGCCGAGTGGCATTTTCTAAAGAGCATTCAGGTCGAGGGTGTGTTTAGTTGGTGAAAAGTTCATATAGCACTTTTTGTTGTTATTTGACAAATATTATCTAACCATGAAGTAACCAGGCTCAAAAGATTCATCTCGACATTTACAGACAAATTGTGCAATTAGTTATTTTTTTTATCTACATTTAATATTTCATGTATATGTCCAAATATTTGATGTGATGGGTGAAAAAGGAAATATTTTAGGTTTGCATGTGAAAATGAACACACCCTGAGTCCGCGCGAGTGGCGTTTTGAGGGAAACATCAGTCCGGGTCCACTTGCGGGCTGGGGAGGGAGCCATCGCACGGCGGGAAAGCATGCGAGCGATCGCAGCTGTGAACCATTCTCTTTGTAAGGGTGGGTTCACTCCGCGAAAAGTAGTTGAAAAGTTATTTTAGCATCTTTCATTGTTATTTGGTAAAATTTGTCTAATTATGGACTAACTAGGCTTAAAAGATTCATCCCGACATTTACAGACAAACTATGCAATTAGTTATCTTTTTTATCTACATTTAATGCTCCATGCATGCGTCGAAAAATTTGATGTGATGAGTGGAAGAGGAAATATTTTGGGTTGTGAGGGGAAGTGAACAAGGCCTATTTTTTAGTAGCAGAGATAAAACTATTCCGTCCACCGGCCGCCTGGCGATCTGGTGTCGCTCGCTCCCAGCCCCGACCGGCAATTCCGCACGCACTCTCGCTCCCAGACTGCCCGCGGTCTCCATGCCCGCTCGCTTGCAGTCCGCGCTCCAATCAGGATCGCAGTCCACGCAGTCTCCTCCTCCAGTCACGCTCCCTTCAAATCACGCCCCCACAAACAATTGCGCCCTATCCCCTGATCCCCTCGCTCACTCGTCTACCGAGGCGGCGTCCGGTCGCCGACGCCTGCCCCATCCTCGGCCCCGGCCACGTCTGCGGAGGGCGTCCGGCCGCTGCCTGCCCCAGCCTCGGTCCGGGCACCATCTGCGGAGGACGTCCGGCCGACGCCTGCCCGGCCTTGGCCCCAGCCCCATCTGCGAGGGCGTTCGACCTCCACTGTCCCGCCCTTACCCCGGACCCCGGTGGTTCACAAGGTGGAAGAAGCCCCAACTGCAGACGGCCTCAACGACGGCGGCGAGGGGCGCATGGAGGGAGAGACCGATGACGGGGATAGGGACGCCCGGGTCACGAGGGACGAGGAGGCGTAGGGATCTGAATGGACGAAGAGGGGGAATGGAGGAAACGCTGAACTTGACGGAGTCGCGGACGCCCGTTCAGGCCTCGTCAACTTCAAGAGCGCGACGCGGTTGGACTGGGCCACCGGAGGAGGGGGGACGCCATGGCTGCGGGATTGCTTGAGGCCTGAGTGCTGTGTGGAAGGGAAGACATTACTGTAGCTTGGAGGTCTGGATGGTACTTGCAAGGTTGGTCCTATCCTGTCGTCGTCGTCCCTTTCGTCCATATTATTGTCTCCATTAATCTCATCCTGCACATAATTAGTGGATGAATGGTATCTATTTTCAGTGGGTGAATTGATTAGAAAAGTTTCATTTAGTTCACTATTACAGAAACAAATTTGTTGAGCTCATTTGCATTCTTTCAGATTTTTTTTTCTACCAGTTAGGATATTAACTTCTTGCTAAAATTTCTTTTTTTTTCTTGGTGAACTGTGGCGTTGATCTTGTTGTGGTGGCCTGCAATGCAACCATAGATTACTGGATTGTTCCATCCTGCTTTTGTTTGATTTAGGGGATTACTGAATGCTGCCACATATACATACATCACCAGTTTTAGGCTTCACCACAATAGAAGGCTCCTTTTCAATTGTTATGTAGACTATTATTTTTCTTGTCTACAACCCTGAACCAATGCTCCTGCTGCTAGAAAAAACTGCATGGACCATATATGTGTGAATTTTCTTCATCTTAATGGAAAACGTGCTAAGACATGATCGCGAAAAAATATATATGAATATTTTGATCCAGTGCTGCTTTGATAGACTGATTGGCCTTGATGTTCTTTACTGTGTGGCCTACACAATTCCTTTTCAAGATAAAAAGAGTGTGTATAGTCTTTTCTTTCCTGCGATTGTTATAAATGCACATCTTTGGTAGGAAGTGAAAATCACGTAAGCAATGATTCAGCTTTTATTTGGTTTAGGCCTTTAGGGGATTACTGGACGCTACCACACATACATACATCACGAGTTTTAGGTTTCACCACAATAGAATGGTCCTTTTCAATCCTTCTGTGGATAGTTTTTTTGGGTTCATTGCAAAGTGCAATTTCCTGGCAATATGTAGGTAATGGTTTTGGCTCCTGGCAACTTTGCTTCATATGAGTCTAATTCAGTTTCTTTATCACTTCACTTCATTGACATTAAGCTATACGCCCATCCATGTGTTCTCCCATTCATCAGGCTGGTGTTGGATTAAACAGCCATAGAGATGCTAACACTATTAGTTTATTTGCAATGACTCAGTTCAAGACCTTAGTTCATGCATTGCTTGTGCTCCTTCGCGTAAGTATCCTTTTATTTTCACATTAGCCAGCCGAGCTTACATATCTAGCACTTACAAGATTTTTTTTTTCTTATCAGGCATGCACAATATCTAAGATGTCTTATGGCTATTTTCTCCCTGCAACACTGGCACTAGCATTGATATGTAGTATGTAGTACATACACTTGCTCAAATCTTGCAATCTCTAAAAACATAATCCTGCAACTGACAAACTCCTGCAATGTGACAATAGCAAGCAGAACAAATTGGTACTCGATAAAAACTCTATAACCTGCACTTACTTTATTGCAAAACTACTAAACAGTAGCTACTGCTAGCTTGACTTGTTCTCTAGCAAAACTGAAAATACATGCTACTGCTACCTCTACTTCTTGAATAGCAAAACTGAAAATATATGCTACCAAGGCTCTAAATTAATGGTTCACACTTTTGGAATCTGAATTTTTAGTGAGGCATTGTGTGTCCCCTTGCTGCCTGCTTGTTTGAGCATGGATTGTGATCATGTGGTGCACTTTGGGCTTCATAATGCTGTTGGGGTGAACTAGGTCCCATATAATGCAGAGTTGGTGTATAACCTTGCAGACCGCTGGCGCTGTCATTTTAACCTACCTGTTTGCTATTGTTTCTTGAGATGCTTATTTGTGATGCCTGAGAAGAGAGTTTAGAAGAGAAAAGAAGTCACACGGCAAGGCACTCGACCTTATGCACTGAAAGGATTGAATGTCTCTTTTGTATTGTATGATGCAAGTGCTTGGTGATCAGTGTCTTGGTGTATACACTATCCTATGATATTCAGCACGACAGAGCATCCTAGGATCAAGCTCACAATGGTAAGCCACTGGAGAGCTCGACTGGCAGGATTACTTGTTGAGATTATACGAAAATTGGGTTTGCCCTATGTTGGATTACTTGTAAAGATGAATTATTGGACTTTGAAAATTTTTGTGTAATGACTTGGTATGGCATTCAAATTTCACCATTTGTATGCTTCATAAGGCTCCTTTCTGTCATGATTGATTTGATTTGCATCACTATTGTCTATGTGTGTTCCAGTAGTATTAGAATATTTTGTTCCCATTATAACTCACGGGCATTTACCTAGTAATAATAAAACATAGGTAAGATGTGTTCCTTGTCGAACTAGCTGGCTTTGCCAGATCAGGGGTCTGCATCTCCCACAACTAAAAAGAACAAAAAGAAGACAATTGTTTGGTGCGGTAATTTTTTTTTTGGTGTTATCGTCCATCCGTCCGTGTGATCCCGCTCGCCGTCCCTCTCCCCACCGCGTGCGATCACTGCACAGTTACCGCAGCCCCAGATGGAAAGGAAATCATCCAGCCCCAAAAGGAAGGTGGGATCGCAATCACCATCGTGCGTCTCATGCTCCCAGCCGACACCCTGCGTCTCCCAAACCCGTGCCCCGCCTACCGCCCCTCGCCCTCTCCCCGGAGACCGCCCCTCGCCCTCTCCCCGGAGACCGAAGCGTGCGTCGCCCACAGCCGTGCGTCCCCGATGCCACCGCTAGGTGCTCCCTTCACCTCGCCCCCGACGCCGACGTCGCCTTGTTCCCCTGACGCCACTGCAGCCGCCGAGCGACTCCGATGCGAATGTGGACAGGGAAAAAGCGTGGGCCCCGCCCTACTCGACGGCAGCAATCGGGGCCGCCAAGCCTCCACGACTTGCGCCACCGACGCCGCCGGACCGACCGTCAACCTCGGCACTCAGTTCTCCGCCACTCCAATCCGCCGGACACAGCTCCCTCTGTTGGATTCGCGTTGCATTGGAGACACGCCGACCCACCACCAGGTTGCCGGATGTCGTACTCACGGCGAACGGGCGACGGGGTCATGCCTCACAAGTAACATGATCACGCATGGCTGTGAAGCGCCGCCCGGATAATGTTCGACCAAATGCCACAATGATGGCTCTTCTGTATTGGTGCATCCTGTAAGCATCGATCATGTTTGCTTTGTTTATACTCTGATCCCTTCAACTGCTTTTTTCCCCTTTTCTTGTATGAATTTCTTCTGCGATAGATGTAGTGCAATTAGTTAATATTAGAGATACATGTGTTCTGGACGAATACTTATGCTTCTTGGTTCATGCCTTATTTTAGTTGTCACCTCAATTAGTTCGTAGGACCCAGTGCAATTAATTCTAACACCCCCGCAGTCAGATCGTCGGTGGAGCGAACGTTCAGACTGGAGCGAAAATCCATGAAGACGGAGGAAAGGAGCCCCTTGGTGAAGACATCGGCGAACTGCGACGTGGTGGGCACATGAAGAACCCGGACTGCACCCATGGCGACACGTTCACGGACGAAGTGAAGGTCGATTTCCACGTGCTTGGTGCGCTGATGTTGAACAGGGTTGGTGGAGAGGTAGCAGGCGCTGACATTGTCGCAGTAGATGAGGCATGCGGAGTCTAGGGGATGGTGAAGTTCCTGGAGCAGTTGCCGCAGCCAAGTGGCTTTAGCGACGCCATTGGCAACAGCCCGATATTCTGCCACGGCGCTGGACCGGGAGACAGTGGGCTGCCGCTTGGATGACCAGGAGACCAGGCTGCCCCCGAGGAAGACGGCATAGCCGGAGGTGGAGCGGCGGGTGTCCGGGCAGCCGGCCCAATCAGCGTCGGTGTAGACACGGAGCTGTGTTGGAGCAGTTCGGGGAATGATCAGCCCATGGCTGAGGGTGCCCTGAAGATAGCGAAGGATCCGCTTCGCAGCGATAAGGTGAGTTTCCCGCGGATCATGCATATGAAGGCACACTTGTTGGACGGCATAGGCAATGTCGGGCCTGGTGAAGGTGAGGTACTGGAGGGCACCCACAAGGCTGCGATAAGCAGTGGGATCAGCAACAGACGGGCCGGCATCAGCTGGTACTTTTGCACAAGTGTCAACTGGAGTGGAGCAAGGCTTGCAATCGCTCATGCCATGGCGAGCAAGTATGTCCAGAATGTACTGACGTTGTGAAAGGAGAACAGAATCCTTGTGGCGCTAAACTGCAATGCCAAGAAAGTGATGCAGGGGTCCAAGATCTTTCATGGCGAACTCCTTTTTCAGAGCAGCAATGACACGGTGAAGGAGTTGTTGAGATGAAGTCGTAAGGACAATGTCATCCACATATAAGAGCAAGTAGATTGTCTCTGTGCCACGGCTGAATATGAAGAGAGATGTGTCTGACTTGGCTTCAACGAATCCCAGAGAGATCAGAAAGGAGGCAAAGCGGCTGTACCAGGCCCGCGGGGCTTGCTTCAAGCCGTAGAGGGATTTGTTGAGTCTACAGACATGATCTGGAAGTGCAGGATCAGCGAACCCAGTAGGCTGAGAGCAGTATACTGTTTCTGAAAGAATCCCGTGGAGGAAAGCGTTTTTCACATCAAGTTGATGAATCAGCCAATCCCTGGAGTGTGCCACCGTGATGATTGTCTGAACAGTGGCTGGCTTGACAACCGGGCTGAAAGTTTCATCATAATCAACACCGGGGCGTTGAGTGAATCCCCGAAGTACCCAACGAGCCTTGTATCTCTCCAATGAGCCATCGGCATGGAACTTGTGTTTGAAAATCCATTTTCCAGTAACAACATTGGCCTTGGCAGGGCGGGGGATGAGGTCCCAAGTGTGGTTGTCCTGAAGAGCCGCATATTCATCTTCCATGGCCTGGCGCCAATGAGGATCAGCAAGGGCATCTCGACAGGACCGCGGTAGGGGAGACAAGGCCTCGATATGCAAGGCGAGGCGAGGCTGCCGGTAGCCTATTTTTCCACGGGTCGCCATGCCGTGGGAGTTGGCAACCGGCGGAATGGAAACAACACCAGCAGGAACCGGAGGATCGCTCTTGACATAGCGAGGTGGAGAAGGGACCATGCTGGAACGTCGAGGAGGGGCTCCTGCCGGGCACTCGGGTGGAGGGGCAGGAGCAGGAGCACGCCTGCTGTAGACATGAATAATAGGCGGCTTCTGAGGTGCAATCACCGAGGGGGAGCACGCCGGCTGTAGACGTGGACGACGGGTGGAGCCGGCGCCTATATAGGGGGCGCCTGTATAGAGGACACCGGGGACCCCCTGGACACAGCCGGTGGTGCTAGGGTGGAGGGCGCTGGCAGCACCGGGGCCCTGGACGCCGGCGTGCCTGCGCGTGCCAGAGATGGTGCCAGAGGCACCGACTGGGAGGGGCAGCAGCGCCGGGTGTACCTGCAGGAAGAGGAGACACTACAATAGTGTCGTTGTTAGTTAGAAAGTCAAGTTCCTGCTGAGGAGGGGATGGCCGGCTGAGGGAAAAAGGAAACGTTGTTTCGTTGAAGACAACGTGGCGGGAAATGATGACGCGGTTGGTGTTGAGGTCGAGACACCGATAGCCCTTGTGATCCGGTGAATAACCAAGGAAAGCACAAAGGGTGGAGCGGGGGGCAAGCTTGTGAGAAGTGGTGGCAGAAAGGTTGGGGTAGCATGTGCATCCGAAGGCACGAAGATCATGATAGGAGGGGAGGGTGCCATGGAGGGCGAAAAAAGGGGTGCTCATGTTTAGAGTTTTGGTGGGAAGGCGATTGATGAGATAGGTGGCAGTGGCTAGAGCATCAACCCAGTAAGAGGGGGGCATGGAAGCTTGGAAGAGGAGGGTGCGGGTGACGTTATTGACGGTGCGGATCATGCGCTCGCCTTTCCCGTTTTGCTGGGAAGTATAGGGGCACGACATGCGGAGAGTGGTGCCATGAGCAAGAAAGAAAAGCACGAGAGGCGGAGTTGTCAAACTCGCGACCGTTGTCACATTGGACTGATTTAATGGTGCAGCCGAATTGGGTAGACACATGAGTGAAGAAATTAGAAATTGTGGGGAATGTATCGGACTTAGCGCGAAGAGGAAAAGTCCAGAGGAAATGAGAGCAATCATCAAGAATAACTAAATAATATTTGAAACCAGAGACACTAACAACAGGAGATGTCCACAGGTCACAATGGATTAAATCAAAATTCTTGGCTGCTCTAGATAGCGAAATAGAAAAAGGGAGACGAATATGACGCCCAAGCTGACAGGCGTGGCAGAGTGAGTCATCTTCAGACTTGCTGCACACAATGGAGGAGGACTGCGTGAGGGACTGAAGAGTGGCCTTGCCGGGGTGACCAAGGCGCCTGTGCCAGGTAGTCGGTGAAGGAGTGGCGACAAGGGCGTAGGAGCCACTGGAGGATGAAGGGAGGTGAAGAGTGTAGAGAGGCCCCGTGCTGTTACATCTGAGGAGGGTGTTCCGGGTACGGAGATCCTTCACAGAAACACCAAGAGGGACAAACTCGACAGAAACACAATTGTTAGTAGTGAATTTTCGAACCGAAAGGAGATTTCTGATAATGTCAGGAGCGACAAGGACATTGTCGAGGCGAAAGGGTCCAGGAAGGACAGAATAGCCGGTGCCAATTACAGGAAGGGTGACACCGTTGCCTACGACAATGGAGGAGGGAAAGGAAGAGAATGGTGTAGCGGTGACCATACCAGGGTTGGCAGTGATGTGGGAGGAGGCACCCGAGTCGATCACCCCATCTGAGGAATTCGGTGGTGGGGTGAGGGAGACGGTGCTGAAGGCGCTGGCGAGACCCTCGGGCGTCTAGGGTGCCCAAGCAAGGGGTGCCTGAGGGGGTTGTGGGTAATGGGACCCGGAAGCCGGCGGTGGAGCGAAGTATGCCGGTGGCACGCCGGCCACCAGAGCCTGCTGTAGAGGTGCAGGCTGGACAGCGCGTGGTGGAGGGCCACGGGCGCCGCCGGCGGTGGACCCTGGCCACATGTGGATGGAGCCGGTCCAGGGGTTGAGCAGCAAGGGCCACTGTGGTGTGGCTGGGGCTAGGGATGAAAACGGATCGGATACGGACGGATATCACTGATATCGTATTTGTTTTCGTATTTATGTCCGAATTCGGATTCGAATACGGATAGTATAAAAAATGACGGATAGGATACGATTAGATATCGACATCATAAATATGTGATTTAAATATTCGGATACGGATACGGTATCGGATGTTAAATATCTGGACTCGGATACGGACGGATTAAAACCCCTCTAAACGGATTCGGTCTCGAATACGGTCGGAAAATATCCATACCGTTTTCATCCCTGGCTGGGGCAGTACCACCCTGTGCACTGCTTTGGGAGCCGCCAGAGCCGCGCCCACCGCGGCGGCGTCGGCCGCGGTTGCCACTGGATTGTTGTTCAGCAGCAGCATGATGTCCAGCAGTGGCCTGATGATGGCGTGGAGGCACAGGCGTAGGTGAGGACGAAGTGGGCGGCCTGATGGAGGGCGCGGCGACGAGAGCCGAGGGAGAGGCAGAGGGTGCTCCCATGTTGAGCTCGGCCAAACGGAGGTCAGCACGAACATCGGCGAAGGATGGGAACAGCCGCTGGCGAGTGACGAGCTGGGACATGAACTGGAAACGTTCATTGAGACCCCACAGAACGTTCAGCACCAGAGTTCGGTCCTGGATGGGCTCGCCGAGGTCGGCAAGGGCATCCGCCATGCTCTTCATCTTGCGGCAGTAGTCATCGATGGAGAGGGCACCTTGGCAAAGAGTGCGAAACTCGGCGTCGAGGAGCATGGCGCGGGACTCGCGATTGTTGAGGAACTGCTGTTCAATCCCGAGCCATGCTGCCCGGGCGGTGAGGCCATCGTGCTCATGGATGACGTCCAAGAGGTCGACGGAGATGGTGTTGAAGAGCCAAGAGAGGACGACGCAGTCCATGCGCGACCACGCCGGATCGTAGGGGCGGGAGTCGTCGCTGAGGACGTGATCCTTCAAGGCGAAGCGGCCGAGGATGAGGAGGACGTAGCCGCGCCACTTGGAGTAGTTGGAGGATTGAAGATCAAGAACAATGGGGATTAGGTTCTTGATGTTCTGGACGGCAGCAGCTTGAGTGTGGAGGTGGGCGATGGCCGCTGCTTCAGAGGAAGGGGAGTGGACGTCGTCATCCTCAGGATCGGCGTCGTCGTCCGGATGTTCGGTGCGAAGGCGATCCCGGAGGGCCGCGGCCTGCTGCTCCAGGGTATCTGCATACGCGCGCTCTTTGTCAAGAGCAGCAGCAGCGACGCGGACACGCTCCTGGGCGGCGGCGGACTTGAGAAGGGCAGCTTCTTCCTCGAGCTGCTGACTGCGCTCTGTGTTGGTGGAGCGCAGAGAGGAGGCCTCATCCTCGAGGCGCTTGGCAGCAGAGAGGGCTTCGTCGCGGAGCTTGGCCGCGGTAGCTATGGCGGAGGAGCTGGAGGTGGCCATGGGCGCGCAGCAGCAGCAGCAGCAGAGGGCGTGCGCGCAGCCTGGGGCGGGTGGAGTGGGAGCGGAAGCAGAAGGATCGATGTTTTAGTCTGATACCATGATAGACAATAGCCTAGCAGGCTTAGATCACTTGAAATGAGTTTACAGAAGAGATTACATATAAATAGAGAGGAGGAGGGTAGCCCAAAGGGCCAGCCGAGTCCCAAGGGGCCAGCAGGGTGTGAACCCGTCCCAAACTAGTTAGAAGATTACACAAGTAACTAGGGGATTACAGTAAATAGCAATTAATTCTAACAAAAAGAGTGTGTATAGTCTTTTCTTTCCTGCGCTTGTTATAAATGCGCATCTTTGGTAGGAAGTGAAAATCACGTAAGCAATGATTCAGCTTTTATTTGGTTTAGGCCTTTAGGGGATTACTGGACGCTACCACACATACATACATCACGAGTTTTAGGTTTCACCACAATAGAATGGTCCTTTTCAATCCTTCTGTGGATAGTTTTTTTGGGTTCATTGCAAAGTGCAATTTCCTGGCAATATGTAGGTAATGGTTTTGGCTCCTGGCAACTTTGCTTCATATGAGTCTAATTCAGTTTCTTTATCACTTCACTTCATTGACATTAAGCTATACGCCCATCCATGTGTTCTCCCATTCATCAGGCTGGTGTTGGATTAAACAGCCATAGAGATGCTAACACTATTAGTTTATTTGCAATGACTCAGTTCAAGACCTTAGTTCATGCATTGCTTGTGCTCCTTCGCGTAAGTATCCTTTTATTTTCACATTAGCCAGCCGAGCTTACATATCTAGCACTTACAAGATTTTTTTTTCTTATCAGGCATGCACAATATCTAAGATGTCTTATGGCTATTTTCTCCCTGCAACACTGGCACTAGCATTGATATGTAGTATGTAGTACATACACTTGCTCAAATCTTGCAATCTCTAAAAACATAATCCTGCAACTGACAAACTCCTGCAATGTGACAATAGCAAGCAGAACAAATTGGTACTCGATAAAAACTCTATAACCTGCACTTACTTTATTGCAAAACTACTAAACAGTAGCTACTGCTAGCTTGACTTGTTCTCTAGCAAAACTGAAAATACATGCTACTGCTACCTCTACTTCTTGAATAGCAAAACTGAAAATATATGCTACCAAGGCTCTAAATTAATGGTTCACACTTTTGGAATCTGAAATTTTAGTGAGGCATTGTGTGTCCCCTTGCTGCCTGCTTGTTTGAGCATGGATTGTGATCATGTGGTGCACTTTGGGCTTCATAATGCTGTTGGGGTGAACTAGGTCCCATATAATGCAGAGTTGGTGTATAACCTTGCAGACCGCTGGCGCTGTCATTTTAACCTACCTGTTTGCTATTGTTTCTTGAGATGCTTATTTGTGATGCCTGAGAAGAGAGTTTAGAAGAGAAAAGAAGTCACACGGCAAGGCACTCGACCTTATGCACTGAAAGGATTGAATGTCTCTTTTGTATTGTATGATGCAAGTGCTTGGTGATCAGTGTCTTGGTGTATACACTATCCTATGATATTCAGCACGACAGAGCATCCTAGGATCAAGCTCACAATGGTAAGCCACTGGAGAGCTCGACTGGCAGGATTACTTGTTGAGATTATACGAAAATTGGGTTTGCCCTATGTTGGATTACTTGTAAAGATGAATTATTGGACTTTGAAATTTTTTGTGTAATGACTTGGTATGGCATTCAAATTTCACCATTTGTATGCTTCATAAGGCTCCTTTCTGTCATGATTGATTTGATTTGCATCACTATTGTCTATGTGTGTTCCAGTAGTATTAGAATATTTTGTTCCCATTATAACTCACGGGCATTTACCTAGTAATAATAAAACATAGGTAAGATGTGTTCCTTGTCGAACTAGCTGGCTTTGCCAGATCAGGGGTCTGCATCTCTCACAACTAAAAAGAACAGAAGGAAGACAATTGTTTGGTGCGGTTTTTTTTTTTTTTTGGTGTTACCGTCCATCCGTCCGTGTGATCCCGCTCGCCGTCCCTCTCCCCACCGCGTGCGATCACTGCACCCGAGATGGAAAGGAAATCATCCAGCCCCAAAAGGAAGGTGGGATCGCAATCACCATCGTGCGTCTCATGCTCCCAGCCGACACCCTGCGTCTCCCAAACCCGTGCCCCGCCTACCGCCCCTCGCCCTCTCCCCGGAGACCGCCCCTCGCCCTCTCCCCGGAGACCGAAGCGTGCGTCGCCCACAGCCGTGTGTCCCCGATGCCACCGCTAGGTGCTCCCTTCGCCTCGCCCCCGACGCCGACGTCGCCTTGTTCCCCTGACGCCACAAGCAGGTGGTCTTCTACATCGCTTCAGAGTAAAATACGTTAACAATTGAGCTTTTAATTGTTGTAGCATTTTTCTTTTGCCACAAGAGGTTAAAATAGTTCTGACAACTCATCCCACCCAAATAAATCTTCAAACTTTGCAATAGAAGCACCTAAGAGTAGCTATGAGTTTAACATCTATAGTTATAAAAAGACTTTCTCGATTTCGCTCAAAGTGCCGCTTTTTACTTATCGTGACATTATTTTTTTCCCTGCCTTAGCACACAGGCATGATCCTATATATAACTAAAGTGTTTATCATTTTTGTTCACATTGGTTTTGTCATACTTAAATGCTGTCTCCACGTGTTTATTTTGGTCATATTGTTGTCTTATCAAATGAAACATTATTAAAGGCACAAAATAAACTAAGATGAATTGGAGAGGCAGGAGTGATCCAATCTATGGTAACAACAAATAGAGAGATTAGAGCTAATTCACCAGAAAGAAGATACGGCGATGAAATCACAAAATGCTGAAGGGGAGGCGAAATTAGGGGAGAGCTCAAGTAAATGAGCGGCTCAACTCCACAGGTTAAGAATGGCTCAAATGAATCCCAAATATCAAGCAACAACAGCTAAGGTAACACAGATCTCAAAGTTGAAGCTAATGACAAAAAGTTTGGGTGCCAGCACAAAAATCGCACATACAAAATACAGTAAAAGTGTAAATTTCTTGCTCCTGCTGCAATATGATTTTGCAGTTAAGGTTGAGCTTCCTTAAGTTGTAGTGCAACATAATTCAATGAAGGTTTAATGGAAAATAGGTTGCTGCTGATGTGTGTTTTCTGTTGCTAGAGGACCGAAATGTGTTTAAGGATGAAGTCCCCTCTAATATACGTCACTTCTCTATTCTCGAAGCCCTGTTCACAAGCATGTAGGTAAAAAAAACATTGACTAGCTTGCTTCTTTGATAGTCTTTCTTTTGTGTATGAACCATCATCATGAAGATTAGAACAGAGTATGTTTATTTCATTTATTCTGCCTCACAAAATAAGAATAGAGATAGGAAAAATAACAATAGTTGGTCCTTGATGTTATAAACGCTAACAAAACGTGATGGTTGCCCAGCTTATGAAGAAAGAGAAAAAGGACAACCAGAATCAACTACTAATAACTCACATATCGATCACTGCAAGGTTTTTTTATGTTGCAAACTGTGTTCAAAGCTTTTATTCTTTGGAAGGTTTTATGTTTGTGAGTAAATATGCTAATGTACCGAACCATACACCCAAAATGGAAAAAGGACATGATTTTTAAAATATTTGTTTTAGTGAACTACAGAACCAGCTATCAAATTCAATTAGCACATGGACTCGTGCTATAATTTGTATATGCTTCTTTAGACACATGACAAGAATTTTGATAAATGTATATGACTGATGTGATACTGGTACTTTGACAGGATCAAAGTGATGAAAAAGTCATATTTTCTGCAATTTTGGAACACGTTGCCTAAATCAGACGTGCACGTATCTATAACATAAAAGAGACAATTTCCTGGACAGTTGTTTTAATTCAGAATTAAGCATCCTGTCAATTATATCAGAGCCAATCTCAACATATATTCATGTTTGCAAAAAAAACAAGGTTTCATCTATTGATTTGTGGATTCTTGCATGCACTTGGGGCAAATAATACATTTACAGCTCACCAATGTTCAACTGTGCTGCTCCAAATTCCTACTTGTATGTGTTCAGATCTGCTCTAAAATCAGGTATTGTGATCCAACCAATACAATTGTTGTTTTGAGCACCAAATATAAGCATATAGGAGTAATGTATGTTAACTGATTTTTTTCAAGTGTCATTCAGTGCTTTAATGTTTTCTGACAAGTACTCATATTAAGGATTCTTTAGAGAAAGGGGTGCATACTTGTAAGTTAATGGAAAAATGGTATACCTTTAAGGCTTTCTCTAGACTGTCTTAGTGTTGCAGGAAATGAGAGAAGGTAGTGAAGTGAGGCAAGCTGAACTTTTCTACTGATAAAATGTGACTTGGTGAACTATTTACAGCTTGATGAGGTTGAGCCATACACAATAAAATTAGAGCTTCTGAAATTCATCTATGAACTGCAAAAGGATTAAGTTAGATCAACGTAGTTATAGTTTGGTTAGGCATTACCTGTTCCGTCCACACTTTGGTACTTCTACCGAAGTATAAAGCAAGCATAGCAGATAAAAGGACTGTGAAAAAGTTGCCTTGCAATTTGAGAACTGTAGCATTCAGTCTCCAATCTACATATTTTTTTGTATATCTGAATGTCTTTCTTTTCAAATTCATTTCTGTTTGATAGTACAGTAGAGGATTCATTTAATAGCCAGATAATTGGAATACCTCCACCATCTAATGGATGATTTTTTTTTGTTTTTTCTTCGAATAGTGAACCATGCTAATAGGCCGCTGATTTGTCAAGGTCTGGCGCTGATTCTCGTCCTTCGCTAAAGTCGCCTTGCACCGGTCCATTCTATTTAATTAATTATGGATGCATTAGTTTTGTACTTTACTATTGTTGATATATATGGAGGTATCTTAATACAATCTATCTATTTAATCAATGGACTGTCCCTTCTATTTAATTGATTGATTTTATACATATGTTTTACAGATGTAACTATATGTTTTGGAAGTCTACGTGTGTCAGTACATTGGGTTTGATTAATTGAACTTGCAAAATTTAAGGACCATAGCTCCTATCAATTTACTATCTTTTATCCAAACACATCAGTTCTATCTCACCTTGGTCATAGTTATAACTGAACGTTACCTATATAATTTTTCAGAGTGGGAAGAAGGGGCTGATCCCTTACCACAGTTCTTTTCCAGTTGCATCAAATTACATAGTTAATGTAGTTGAGATTTCAAAGTGGGTAGAAGGGGCGCATTCTTTCAGAGTAGTTTCAGTTTTCATATATATAATCTAGATAGAAATTTGTATGGTTTGTTCAGATTTAATGAGAATATGTTTTTTTTTCTGAAACTAATAAGCTTTTTTTTTTTTGCAAAATCATGGTGTGACTTTTTTTTGAGTTGGTGACATTTTTTTCCTTTGCCATCACCATTCACATCAAATTCATCAACAACCATTCTATGAACCTACAAAACTACACGGCGGTATTTAATGTTTACAATATTATTATCTTATCGTACGATCCGTGTGTTTTTAGTATAAAATGTTAGCTATCCCATAGCAACGCACGGGCCCGTCACCTAGTCTAAAAAAAGATCAGGGATCTGCCTGGGCTGTAGTTCCTAAAGGAACTTTTCTTGCACACTCAATTTGTAAATTTCTGTACCGTGTTTCACGGAAGAATTGAATTGTTTATTTGAGGTGGGGGTAGCCAGCAATAGCATGCGCAAATTTTCTGATGAAAACCGATGGCTTTAGTGGCGGCGGAAAATTTTCGTTTCTTTTGGAAAATGTGGCTCCACGCTGGCACACTGCACAGCAGCTGGGAGCATCGCCTTTCCAGCTCTAGCAGCAAAAGCATGCATGCCACTTGACACTTGTTAATCATCTCCAAGATTTTTTATTCATTAATTACTTCTACAGAAAAATGGTATATATGCTCTTCACGTGCTATTGCCGGGCTAAAGCGCGTAATGACCCTCTATAATGTATGGTTTCCCCTTGCCAAAAATAAATAAACAATCAATCTTGTGAGGTATTGCTTTTATTTTATTTTATTTTATTGACGTATATATATTGTGAGCAGGTCTGTATGGATTGATAGGGATGTTGGTTTGTATGTAATCCACGTCATATCTGGCTTTGACATATACATAAATGACTAGAAGAATCATATTAATTAAGGGCTTAAACTTACGCCTCTTTTTAGCAAATTAAATTATGCTATGGCTCCCATAAGTCATAATCATGATTGAAAATAACACATAATTGACATATTAGGTTGTCTCGCAAAAAAAATGATAGATTAGGTCACATGCATTGCTATTGTTTTACATAGTATTTAGGAGGAAGTGAAATATCTCACCTAAGTATGGTGTTTGGTTAGAGGACTACTAGGACATAGTCATCCCACTTAGAGAATATTCTTTGTGGATCAAGAATGTATCGTTTCCTCAAAAATATATGGACCAACTCATCCCACTTGGACGTTGTTTTCTTTGTCAATTGCATCCATTCCTCCCTTGTGTCCGTAAGACCAGGCGCCATCAACTCCTCCCTTGATCCGTCTAGCCAAGTCATCACGAGATTAGCCATCAGCTTGTGGCACCGGCCTGTACCCCCCTATGCCACCATTCACATCCCCTTAATCCTCTGCTACAAATGTTCATGCCTCTATGGCCATATGGTGAGGTGGCACAAGGTTTGATCGGCGAGGATCAACGATGAAGTGCCATGAATTAGTGATAAGCAAGTGTAGATTGATGACGAGATGACATGAGTCATCAAAGAGATGGATTGGATGGCTGATGAGGCAGCTCATATTCCTAGATGACGCATGCATGGACGAACGAGCATGGCTATGGTGTGCGGCGTCACGGTCGATCCGCATGCACGAAAAGGCATTGTCGGTGTTTCATGTGACCAACTAATAAATTTGTATCACTCGTGTGTTTAGATGGCTTAGCACGTACTCAGAGACTCAACTACAAAGTGCCCTACGCCTAGTGAGGTTCGATTGTGTTCCTAAGCACCAAGAGCTCAATGTTTATGGTAGGGGTTACAAATAGGTGAGATAGAGGAGGAATTAGGGTACATGAGGTTGGAGAGAGGTGTCAGAGAATGCCTAGAGTGTTTGCGTGGGTGTGTGGAGCATAACAAAGAGAGAGAGGTCCCTTGCCTTGCCTTATATAGTTGGGAGACAAGGGTTAGAAGAGGTGTAGGGGCCCACATGTCGGTCGAATAGGATGGACCCTCATGCTGATATCGCTCGGTTGTCCGACGGCGTATCCCTTTGCCCTATGCAAAAGAGTGGCATAATGTGTGATGTGCCTATAGGTTCTCAAATTATTGCTCCTAAGAATTCATGCAATGAGCCTAAAATGGCAGCTAATATTTTTCAAGATGGTCAAAACATGCCTTCTATTGGTTCTGAATTATATGTGAGGGGCTGGAACAATCTACTATCCAATTTGGTTCTTTCTCTATTTCTCTAAAGCATTTTTTTTTGCAAGAGAGTGTGTACATGAAGCAAACAACACATGTGAATTTGGTGTTAAACTAAATTGGTCATCTAGTAGCATCTTTGTGGCAACCGTTGGCATGATTCATGGAGGCTTCGATGCTGTGGACATCGGCTCTCTAAATACGGCGTCGGGAGACTTGTATAATAATCCATATATTTTTGCCGCTAGCCATGGTAACCAGTTTGGTTCTTGTGCCGCTAAAAAGGCTGATAAGAACAATTTGGTTGATGCTTTCCACTGCAAGCATGTAAGTCACGGCACCGGGGATCATCCTGAGAATGAAGGGCATGAATTTGTATCAAAGCCGAGGATGGCTTTGTTCCAAGGGAAGGAAGATGATGAGATGGCTCTCCAAATTATTCAGCTTGGCTCATTTTTATTTGATGCATAAAAATGCAACTTGAAGGAAGATATGCTAGCTAATACTGCAACTTTGGAGACCAAGCTTATTTTTTGAGGAAATAATTTGCACAAGCAAAAGAAGCAAGAATATAAGTATGGGACAACTCAAATTGGTTCCATGCATATTGAGCTATATTCAGATTGTAAGTAAATTAATTAGCGTGAAGCATATAGTTAGCACAGTGATCGAATGTTTTGTTGAGGCAGAGAAAAGCTACGGAACATTAATTCATCTCGGTTACATGCAAGTTTGAGTGCTAATCTGATCAGGTTACGTAGTTGTGTTTGAGTCATAATAGATTTATTAAGACTAATTTATTTTGGTTGGCTTGGCTCATGTCAAACTAGTCTTTATTGGTCCCGAGCTCCCAGATAATTTAGAGAGTCAATTGAAGGTTAGTCGGACTGTCACATTCTCCATCCAGGGACTTAATATGCCCTTCAGGAGCCCCGAGCTCTTCATGGCATTGTGGGTCGCTCCTAGGACGGGGTTGAGGAGTTCTCTTCGAACTTGGCTTCTGTTGGTCTTTTGGCCAAATGTCCGTCCTTTCTTTTGGGTTTTAAAAAAACTCATCTTATTGTTATGAGCTACTTTACTCTAAACCACATGTCAATTATTTAAAGGTAAAACAGATCATATTTTGTTCGTCATTCATTCTAACTTAACCATAATAATTATTATGCTTCTCCATGGATTGGAGGCCATATGTGTTAGTGATGACAACTTTTGGAAACAATTCTTGCTTTCACCCTTATGACTATCGAATGCAAATACAAATGGGAATGTTTACCACTACGAACTCGAGACGTGCAGGGGCTAATTAAGAGATCTATTAGCACTAAAAATTAATAGTTATAGTACTAGTAGATCTAAATAGACCTGCTAATTATTAGCAGGAGGATTGCTAACTATTAGTTCCATTAGCAGGTTTAGAGTTGCTAATAGATGGTAATATTTAATATACACCTTCAATTCGATATCCAACCACCGATTAGCACGTGGATCAAAATAACCTACTGCTAAAAATTAGCAGCTATTAGCTATTAACATATCCTAAGTGCAAATTCAATTTATTCGTTCATCCGTGGCTAACAAGGACTCAGGACTATTTAGTTCCTGAAATATTTTGCGAAATGTACTGTAGCATTTTGTTGTTATTTAGTAATTAGTGTCCAATTATGACCTAATTAGGCTTAAAAGATTCGTCTCGTGAATTTCGTCTAAACTATGTAATTAATTTTATTTTTTTATCTATATTTAATACTCTATGCATGTGTCAAAGATTCGATATGACGGGGAATCTACTGTTTTTTCGTAAAATATTTTGTAACTTAACAAGGGCCATGTTTAGATGCCCGATTTGGGGGAGTCCTGATTTACTGTGCTGCATTGTAGCAGTTTTGTTTTTATTTGGTAATAATTGTCCAAACATTGATTAATTATGCTTAAAATATTCGTCTCGCAAAGTATAATAAAACTGTGCAATTAGTTTTTGATTTCTTCTACATTTAGTACTCCATATATGTGCCGGTATTTTGATGTGACGGGGAATCTTCTTTTTCGTAGTGAAATTTAGAGGTGAATTTAAAGATCTAACCAAGACCAAGGCCTCATTCCTCCTAATAAACTATGCTTTTTTTTTTTGCAACGAACGACCGTGATGCGCTGTCCATAGTAGACCACAAGCCGGCCCCTGGAAGTCTCACCTTTTGGCTTGTCGCTCCACTTCTCGAGAAACCGCGATGAACAGGAGGCCTAGTCCACGGCCAGGCAGCGCACGACACGGTCCCCGGCCCCACTTACCCCTGTGCCGGCCCCACGCGCTGACCGCACAGTCGACCCAGCCGCTGCCCGGTCCAGCACACCAGCCACCACTCCTCCAGCTCCAACCGCAGCCGCAGCCGCAGCCGCAGCCTCCGCTCCTCTTCGCCAACCAAACCAAACCCACCACCACTACCAACCATCCCCAAAACCCCACGAGGAATCCCCCAAATTCGCCCTGCCCCCTCGCAGATCGCACCATCCGCGCGCGTTTCCATCCAATTTTCCATCCAATTCCACCCGCAGGACCCGACCACCCAAGCCGAGGCGCCGGTTTCTTCGCTTCTCTGATTGGGGAGGGGAGACGCGATGGGGGAAGGGGTGAAGGAGATGCTGGCTCCGCCGATCCAGCTGGCCGACGAGGTCTCCAAGCAGTGCGCTGCCGCGCGGAGCTTCCGCGCCGAGTGCGCCGAGCTCAAGGCCCGCGCCGACAAGCTGGCGGCGCTGCTGCGGCAGGCGGCGCGGGCCCCGGAGCTCTACGACCGCCCCGCCGCCCGCATCTTGGCCGGGGCCACCCAGGCGCTGTCCAGAGCCTCCGCCCTCGCCGCCCGCTGCGCTCGGGGCCACCCGCGCCTGCGCAGCCTCTTCACGCTCGGTCCCGCCGCCGGGTTCCCCCGGGCCGTGGCGGCGCTCGACACGGCGCTCGAGGACGTCGCGTGGCTGCTCCGCATCTCCTCGCCTGGCGCCACCGGCGACGGGGACGACGACTCGCTCCTCGGCCTCCCCAACATCGCGCAGAACGAGCCCATCCTCTTCTTCATCTGGGACCATGTCGCGCGCCTGCACACGGGCTCACCGGCCGCCCGCGCTGACTCGGCGGCCAACCTCGCCTCACTCGCCCGCGACAACCAGCACTTCGCCAAGCTCATCATCGAGGAGGACGGCGTGCCGCCGCTGCTCAAGCTGCTCAAGGACGGCACCGACGACGGCCAGGAGGCTGCGGCACGCGCCCTGGGCCTCCTGGGCTGCGACGCCGAGAGCGTCGACAAGCTCGTGCAGGCCGGGGTTTGCTCCTCCTTCGCCGCCGCGCTCAAGGAGCCGCCCATGCGCGTGCAGGCTGCAGTGGCGGAGGCCATCGCGTCCCTGGCTGACCGGAGCTCCACCTGCCAGGACCTTTTCGCGCAGAACAATGCTGTCAGGTACCTTGTTGGACACCTCGCTTCCGGGACTATCC
This sequence comes from Saccharum hybrid cultivar R570, assembly GCA_038087645.1. Classification (NCBI taxonomy): domain Eukaryota; kingdom Viridiplantae; phylum Streptophyta; class Magnoliopsida; order Poales; family Poaceae; genus Saccharum; species Saccharum hybrid cultivar. Next base: position 10,637,655 of record JAQSUU010000038.1, read on the forward strand.
AGGAGCACAGCCGGTACTCCGTCGGCTCCAGCAGCTCCAAGAGCAGCGCAGCCGCTGCTGCCACAACACAGCAGCCCATGAAGTCACTCCACTCGGTGGTGCTTGCCAAGACGCTGAGCATGTGCCACAGCGGTGACCGTGACATCTCCAACGGTGGCGCTGATGAGCCGCCAAGGATGTCCAATGGAACACCAGGAGGCGATCAAGACACAAAAAGGAACCCCCAAATGCAGTCGGTGGTACACTCGGCTATGGCTGCCAAGACAAACACAAATGGCTCATTGGTTCCGCCGTTCAGGCCTCAGCTGGGCACCAGTGGCTCCAGTGGCCGTGGTGCTCGTGAGGTGGAGGATCCTGAAACCAAGGCACATTTGAAGGCTATGGCGGCAAAAGCTTTGTGGAAGCTTGCTCATAACCATTTGGGTGTGTGCAAGAGCATTACAGAGTCACGTGCGCTACTGTGCTTTGCTGTGCTCCTTGAGAAGGGTGATGGCGATATGGGCACTGATGTGCAGTACTTCTCAGCAATGGCCATCATGGAGATTGCCCGTGTCGCTGAACACAGCCTCGTGCTGCGGCAATCAGCATTCAAACCCAGCTCCCCAGCAGCCAAGGCTGTTGTTGATCAGCTGCTTCGTGTTGTCTGCAAGGGTGAATACGATGCATTGCTTCGCCCATGCATCACTGCCCTTGGCTGCCTTGCCCGTACCTTCACAGCAAGTGAGACCAGGATAGTGGCCCCTCTTGTGCAGCTTCTCGATGAGCGTGAGCCTCCAGTCATAAAGGAGGCTGTTGTTGCGCTCACCAAGTTTGCGTGCACTGAGAACCACCTACATGTGAACCACTGCAAGGCCATTGTTGATGATGGTGGTGCGCGCCACCTTGTCCAGCTTGTCTACCTTGGCGACGAGGTGCAGATTGAGGCGCTCATACTACTCTGTTACATTGCATTGTATGTGCCTGAGAGCGAGGAACTCGCACAAGCTGGTGTGCTGGCCGTGCTGCTTTGGGCATCAAAGCAGGCTCAAATGGTGCAGGACATGCGTGTAGAGGCGCTGCTTCCAGAGGCCAAAGGGAGGCTCGAGCTGTTCCAGTCCAGGGCCTCCAGGTGATGTTGGATACAGGATCATTGGCATGGGTTAGTAGTTCTTTGCTGCAATGTGTAATTAGAGTAGAATTATTTCCATCATCCGTGATTGCTCTTGTGAGGTATGTTACATTTTAGGCTGTACATATGAAGTCATCTATTTGTCTATGAAATTGGTTGGGGTTATTGAATTATAAATTCATGAGACATTGAAACAGAACATATTGGCCATGATTTTTTTTTTGTCGTTTGTATCTTAGAGTTAATACAAAACAACAACTGTTCTGACTATAGCATCAAGGAACTATAATTCCTGGTGTCCATTTCACAAAATCACAGCCACTTGTGCACTCAGTGCGAAGGAACTACAGCTTTTAATAAAAACTTAAAACTGTAATGAAACAGTGTGTCAACCCTAATGGGGTTGCTACTGCACTATTAGGCTGACAGGAAGGTCCATGCTCCTGTTCTGTTACAGTTTTCTAGCAGTATCATGTTACCAAGGGCACAAGTAGCTGTGGTTTCATCATTTCATGATGGGCACCGTAGTTGTGGTTGTGGTTCCTTGTTACAATGGTCAAGATAATTGTAGTTTTGTAAATTAATTCTATATCTTATTCCACTGAGTTTACAGTATTGTGAAATGAATTCTACTCTCTTCAGAAATTTCATCTTTGTTATGTTTGTCAGTGTGTTGAGCAAAGTCAACCAGAAATTATAGGATTATAGCGCTGCATAATTCCTAGAAAATTATTTGTAATCAAAACCAGGCTGCCAGTCCCTGTTTGCCAAATATAGACACAATTGCTGGTTGCCCTGCATCTGTGAATGTATTTAGTTTGCTGAATCTCTAAGTGTGATTGTTTTAAATATTAGCAGTATATTTTACTAGTCAAGATTGGACAAATATTGATAAATAAATGTTCCGGAAGTATTTCAGAGATCTTCTACTTGTTCATCAGAATTTGATTTGTCCAATTTTCAAAAATTATGTTTGTTCCCCAAAAATGTTCCCATCGTGGTTGTGCTTGTTCCCTTTGTAGAATCTTGACTTTGCTTATTATAGAAACAGACTTTGCTTATAGCAGTTATATTTAGAACAACATTCTAATTCAGTAAGGAAAATCAGCAATTAAGTGGTGTCCTGGTAGGTATAATATGTCTCCACATTTGCAGCATTTGTTCAAAACAATTACGCATACTAGAGCCCACATGTTGCTGTCAAAATTACAGTCTTTAACTAGTTCGAGAAAATATTATGCAAGAAGACCAAACTGTTGACTGAAATAAACTTGAGCAATCATTCTCTGTGGAATAAAATCCAAATTGTAAGTATGCTGGTTTTGAATATGGATATTTGTACTTGTTCCTTTTTGCTTTTGTTTATGTTGAATCAGAAACTGGATGGTAGGAACAAAATAAGCCTCTCCAGCAGTCCCATGAGCCATCTATCGATTTATATTATGTGATGAACTAGAGTTTATATATGTGAATAATAGTACAGTTCTTATACTCCAACATCATCAAACCAATAGTTGACCAACTTTATTTATTGCTTTAAATATTTGTAGCTGCATTGCGTATGTTAGCCAACTTGCTCCATTCAGATTCGGCCAGTTCGTTCTTCAGGCCGCCTGCTTTGATCCTATAGTGCAAAAGGACACAAAATTAGGCCAGTAGAAGCAATGATAATAGACGAGATTTGTAATGCTTAATCAATGTATAATATAGCCCATGACTACCAGAGGTTTGAAAATCTAACAATTTATTTTTTATGCAGTTGAGTTGAGCAATTCTCGCCCTTGACACCAGTTGGTGAGTAGACTGTTTGGCTATGTTACCCTAGTGGCAAGTTGCGCTATCCTTGTAAAAACCCCTGTTTATACTTGTCTGATTGGTGATAGAATATTATCTGCCCATGATCATGCCACGTGGGAAACGAAGGTGACTGACGTTGACATGCGGGACCCGCTCTGGTTGCTACTGTCAGCATCTGTTCCCACATGAGACCATTGACCAAGCTACTCACCGCAGCCCTTGGGGATGGTGACGCCGCACTGTTTGGTAACGTAGAACACCTTCTCCAGGCTTAGTTTGTTCCTGGCGTCCGGGGAGCCCAGATAGTCGCGGATGCAGGACGCATCGGCATCTGTGGCCTTGACGGTTTTGCAGCACTCCTCGGACGGAGGCTGCTTGGGCCCCTCCTTCTGGACGAACTTCTTGCAGCTGCTCCACAGTGCGTCGATGTCATTCTGGCAGCCTGAGCCTGGGGCTTGTGGGTCATGAGGAGATAGTTGAGCTGAGACTGCGGCGGCGGCAAGGAGGATGAGGAGAAACGTCGCGGTCAGGCGGCCAGCAGGGCTCCTCAGCTGGGACATCTCCGCGTGCTCTTTTGGTGGACTGGGACTTTCCCTATTGATTAGTAGGAGTATTCTTGTTGTAAGTAATAAATTTTGTGCATCTAAGACCTTGGATGGCAGCTGTGTATTTATAGTATCTGTTGCATTGCTTAGACCTGGTTTAGGGTTCCCTCTAAATGTTGATTTGGTAGATGGCGATTTTTGAGGTTCCTGGGAACCATTGCAATGCGAATTTTGTGAACTGTTTTCAGGGTGCGTGTTTTGCTTAAGCACTGCATTTGCAAATGCCATAAGTGTGACCCTCTTAATTCATGGGAGTTGAGCTTGCACTCTGAGTAACTAGGGCCCTATTTGGATCCTCCAGTTTTTGCCAAATCTTTAAGAATCTGGCTTTTAAAAACAGGTGAGATCCAAACAGGACAGTTTTTGCTGCTAGTTTTTGCTATATTCTTAAAAACCAAGAAACTGTTGATGTCTAGCTTTTGTCAGTTTCTTGTGACCCGGTGAGCAATAAATGAAGTCAGATTCTTAAAACCTAGGAGGATCTAAACACCCTACCGGTTTTTCTCGAATCCAGATTTTAGATACTAGAGACGAAAACTTGTTTTTAAGAATCCAAATCCAAACAGGGCCTAGGCTAGGCATCGTTATCCTCTCGGTTATCACGGCCATGAGTAAATACGTCCGACGATTCCTTAGGGCATGTTTGGTTTCAATACGTTAAAGTTTAACTCCCATCACATCATTGTTTCCTTAAATGCATGGAGTACTAAGTATAAACTAATTGTATGCATGTCGACACAGATTAGGAGTAATTTACGAGACGAATCTATTAAGCCTAATTAGTCTAAGAATGGAAACTTTTTGTCAAATAAGACGAAAGTGCTACAGTGTTTGTTAAACTCTAACTCCTCAAACCAAACACCCCTTTAGTTCAGTCTCATACCATCAGAGTTTATATGGGTATTAAATAGGATAATAACTCAACAAAATGGTGACTTAGCAAAGTTTTAATAAAGAGGGGAAGAAACATGGTTTCATGAATATGAAACTTGTCGGCGTTGTTTCTAAAGCCTTGGAAAGAAAATAAAACCTACACTGAGACTGATTGTTTCATCTCTTCCGATGTCGTGCTCCAGCTAGGACAAAAATATAAGCGCAAATTTCATTTACAATGTTTATTTGTTGATGTGAAATTTTAAATATAAGATATGGTCATGTATGATAAAAACATATTTATTTACCAATATTACCATAGTCTAATATGGTAATATTTATTACAGTATCAAATGGTTACATAGTTCAAATGACATATGTGATTATAACACAATGCATGAATTAAATGCTGCAGCTACGAAGCTATGTATTGAGAGAATCTATTTTATCTATTCTCAGTTTGCAAGGCTATCACGTCTTGAAAACTAGGGTAGTGTTTAGTTTCCAAAAAATTTTGGCCGGCATTAGGCTACTTTTCGCGTTTTGGCAACTAAACGGCCCCAAAATTTTTTGGGTTTTTACTGTTCATCACAGGGGAGCCACATCCGCCGGATATCCCTCTCTGCACCGAGGCCTATCCATTCACACGCCCGACGCAAAACCCTCTCCCTCACTCTCGTCCTTCGTCAAACCCTAGCCCGCTGCCGCCGCAGTCTTCCTTCCACCATCGCCACACTCCCGCCACTCCCACCGCCGCCGCGCAGATCCACGACGTAGCCCGCTAGATCTACACCGTAGGAGTCCGGATCGAGGAGCTGCTTGCCCACTTCGGTGATGGACGGCCACCAACGTGACAACATCAGCGCCGCCGGGTCCCATGGCGGCCACGGCTACGACGGCGCGGGGGACAGCAACGAGGCGCGCACGCGGGACTTTCTGGCGACGTCTAGTCCCTGGTGGCAAGGCAGGAGTTCGGGCCTCTTCCCCGGAGCGGCGCAACCCGCGGTGGGTTCCACAAGCTTCAACGAATTCCAGCTTGCCTTTGACTCCCTCGATCTGAACGCCGGCGACGGATGGCAGCATATGCACCACTACGTCGGGTTTCTTCGCGGCGACAACAACGTCCCCCCATGCCTCCCCCTCCAGTGCGTGTGCCCTCCCCCAACGTGGTGCGCAGCCGCGGGTTGAACGTGGGCATCGCGCGACGGATGCGGTGAAGGAGCAGCGACGGGCGCTGAAGCCTTCGTCTCTCCAGTTCCGCGTCCACTGGGACGCACATTAGGCGCGTCTGGCCGTCGCCGGGGCTGCAGTGCGCGGGAACGAGGGCAGGGCCCAGCCATTGTCGACGACAACCTCCAGCAAGACGACTACACCCCACCCCGGCGCGTCACGGTACAGATGGCACTCCCCTCCATGTTTATTTTTGGTTTTCTATAAGCTATGATGTGATCCATGCTTGTTTTGCTTTTCTGATGCCGACATATCTGATCTGTCATACTTGTTGAATCAACAAATGGTCCTCACATTGATAGATGCAATCATGTTTACTCAATTTATTGGAGTTGTCCGTACTTAAAATTTTTGGTCAGTTTGTTAACTGAACTGTCACTAGGTTAGTTTGAACCTTTCCATGTTTGTTACAATGTACCTGATCTGTCAATAGGACAGTTTGAAGATAAAACTGTTGGTTACAATTTTTGCTCAGTTCGTTAACTGATCTGTCAATAAGACAGTTTGAAGATAAAACTGTTGGTTATAATTTTTGCTCAGTTTGTTAACTGATCTGTCAATAGGTTAGTTTGAGCATTCCCTGTTTGTTACAATATACATGGTTTCTTACCTGATCTGTCAATAGGATAGTTTGAAGTTACATAATTTGCATGAATAGGACAGTTTCAAGGTACACCTGTTGCTTACAATCTATATCAGGTTTTTCTCTGATCTGTGTCAATAGGACAATTTGAAAATTAAACTGTTGGCTTCAATTTTTTGCTCATTTTATAAACTGCTCTGTCAATAGGTCAGTTTAAAGCATTTCCTGTTTGTTACAATGTACATGAGTTGTTACCGTATCTGTCAATAGGTCAGTTTGAAGTTACACATTTTGTATGAACATGACAGTTTCAAGGTACACCTGTTGCTTACAAACTATGTCAATATTTTACCTGATCTGTCAATAGGACGGTTTCAAAGTAGACCTGTTGGGTACAATGTAGATCGGTTGGTGTAATGATCCTTGCTTCATGCCTTGTCGGCATCTCTCTGCATGTGTTTACTAAACCTTCTTAGATTTTGTTTACATAATGCATGGTGTTTGTATTCATCAATCAGGCTTTCAAACATAAGGAAAATTGGGCAGAACCAAACATAATAACTTTCTGTGACATTTGGTGCCATGAAATTGCCATTGGCAATTGTACAAAGGGAGTCATGAGCAAGGCAGGATGGCAGGATGTAATAAGCAGGTACCAAGCAACAACTGGTTTGGTCCATGACCGCGAACAATTTCAAAGTAAGCATAGGCAGCTAAGGTCGCAGTGGCGATTCTGTAACAAGCTCCGCTACGGCTCTAGCTTAGGTCGTAGGGAAGATGGATCTGTTGACGCCAGTGATGCATGGTGGAAAGTAAACACCCACGTAATGTGTCTATTTATCTTTTCTGGTTTTTCAGCACTTACTAAGTTCACCAATACTTACCAAATGATGTGGTTTGCAGGGGCAAGCTGATTTGATGAGGTTCAAGAATGGTCTGCCTGTGTACCTTGATCAAATGGACAGGATGTTCAATGGCAACACAGTAGATGGGTCAACCTCATTTGTTGCTGGTGAGAGTTGTCCTATTGACTTGGATGCTACTAGCTCTGATGAAGAGGCTACTGATGACCCGGATGACTAATTGACCCCACTAAGCATTGGCAATAAGAGGGCCAGCAACACTAGCACTATTGCCTCCAACCCTAGCAAGCGCTCCAAGAGCCCACCAGTGAGGTCCATGGACAACAACATGAGGACTCATAATGAGCTTGCCAGCCGAAGGGTCAGCCTGCTGGAGAACATGTTGGAGTAAAAGAAGACAGAGCAACAGAATGCTCGGTCGGCCCTAAGCCAGAAGATAGAAAGGGTCTCGCAGATTGCAAAGGAGATGGGGATAACTCATCAGACCCCAACACTGTTCAAGGGGCTATTCAACATCATCCAGAATGAAAGTGTCATGGACTTCTTCCTTGCAAACGGGCCTGAAGAGAGGATGATCATCATCGAGCAAGCTGCCCCGGTCGACCCATAGACTTTTGTCATATTATTTTGAATCTTAATTGATATTAATGTAGACATGGTGTGGTGTGAATTGTGTTTATTTGAACTAAGTGTCTATTGTTTGAACAATTATTGTGAACTTATGATTTGAACATGTATGGTTTGGTGAACTTGAAGCATGGGCGAGAGTGACTTGCATATGTTAGTTAAGGGTGGGATGCATGACATGGATTTGTATTTTCATTCATGACTGACTTTTGTCCTTTGTTTTTGCAGGATGATGTTGGCTCAACAGCAGGAAGGCATTGCGGAGCTTCTTGGGATGATGATTTCGAAGACTTTATGTTGGCTGAGTTAGAGGCTGCTGAAGATGGTGATGATGCATTCATGTTTGGTATGTACCAGTATTGCCTCCACATTGACAAGCATTTGAATAGGGCTGAGTATAGGGAACCTGCCATGACTGGTTTGGCTTGGGTACAGAGGAAGCTTGGGGATAGCAAGACCTGTTATAGGATGTTTAGAATGAGCCCAAATATGTTTGATAAATTGCATGATCTTTTAGTGGAATCATATGCCCTCAAATCTAGTACTAAGTCCACCTCGGTTGAGGCACTAGCCATGTTCTTTGGAAGGTAGGGCCCCACAAACTGTTAGGCAAGCTGAGGATAGATTTGAAAGGTCACTGGGGACTGTCTCCAACTTTGTTTAACAAAGTTTTGAAGTGTATAGTGAAGCTAGCAGCTGACATCCTTAAGCCTGTGGACCCTAAATTCAATGAAATGCACCCTACATTGAGAAACCATAGGTTCTATCCCTACTTCAAGGACTGCATATGGGCTTTAGATGGAACCCATGTACCTTGCGTGGTGCCCAATGATAAGTTTATGCAGTACTTGTGCCGCAAGGGCATGACGACACAAAATGTCTGGCTATCTGTGACTTCGATATGAGGTTCACATTTGTTCTCGCTGGCTGGCCGGGGTCTGTCCATGACATGAGAGTATTCAATGATGCAACAACAACATACAACAATGTATTTTCACATCCACCTGCAAGTCCACACCTTTCTTGAAGTACTTTATGTTAATTGTTCTTGAATTTCTAGTGGCTGAAATATTTGTTGTTGTTGTAGGTAAATATTACCATGATGATAGCTATGTCCCACGAGAAGCATATGAGAATCAGCCGAAACCTGAGAAAGTTGATGATGAGTCCGATCTTATGAATGAGTTTGGTAAAACAATTGCTTACGGTTTGGAAAACCGTAATTAACAGTTTTTTGTGTTTGACGAACTGTACATGTGTACTATTATTGTGCGACAGCTGTTAATCATTGATGACAATTTGTTTTGATGAATTATGGATGAAGAATTGTTGAATACATTATTTGTTTGATTGTGATATGCATGCTGTTGAATATATCATTTGTATGGATAAAACATGCATGATGTTGCATGTCTTTGCATATTGCATGAGAGCATTAAATGGGAGCAAATTTATTAATATGGATGTGTCCAGCCCAAAATTTTTTGCCATCTAAACAGCACACCCAAAAAATTTTGGGTTATCAGCTTTTTGCCAAGAAACTACAGATGAACTATAGTGCACAACTTTTTGGGTTTGCCCAAAAAATTTTGGAAACTAAACACGCTCTAATAAAACATGAAATTTTTCGCTAAGACTAGCCTGAATGACCGACGATATACGTAGGTGCCAGATTCTCAAGATGGCATGAAAGAGGTTTCTACTTTTGTACTGTGTATCATGCAACCATAAGACAAATACCATATTCAATACTCCCTCTGTCCAGAAAAATATACAATTCTAGCCCAGTGTCATGATTTAGTATCTCAAGTTTGATTAATTATAGATAAAAATATATTAATATTTATGATATCAAATACATACCGTTAGATTCATTATGAAATTTATTTTCTTAATAAATTAATTTGGAGTCATAAATGTCAATAGTATTCATTAAAAATTTAGTCAAACACAAACTACTTTTACTGGCACATAACTCGTAGTTGCATATTTTCTTGGACGGAGGGAGTACATTTGAATGGCAGACAGTTCAGACGATAGTCCAAACACTCTAGGCGAACATTCTAGTCATTTCTTCTGAGAAATTGGTTCCTGTGGAAGGTTCTGAGCTGCTTGAATATCAACGAGAAATGGCTTGCGTATTATTGTCTACTGCAGACTATCGCTTGATGCAACATCTATATAGATCTTTAAATCTATATGGACCTTTAAAGGCCGTGACTTATCTACAGTACCATGATAGCTACCGTGATCGTCTGTTTTCCTCGTTTACAGAACCCAACCCGTTAGTAAACAGTACCGGGTTTAATGAGCAGTCTTGACCCGTTAGCAAACAGTCTGGTTTAGTTACCGGGTTCATTGAACAGTTCTAACCCGTTAACAAACATTGCCAGGTTCAATGCACCTCCGTGCCCGTGTGAAGCGCGGGCTTTCCGTCTAGTTCACCTTCATATAGATTGAGGTTTGATTGCTATCATGTTTGACGTACAAATGCGAAATGTTTGTGGAATTGAAATATCTTCTAACTTGTGTTGTTCATGTAAACTATCAGATATGTGTGCTCATTATGAAAAATCATAGGCTTGGAGTTTCGCCTACTATGCCACTGCTTGATGGCTTGGAGTTAGGTCTATCACATTTACACTACTAGACTGGAGTTTTTTTCTTGACGACCAGAAACCGTCAGCAGAAATCACGTTCCTGTCGGGCAGCCGTCAGGAAACAGCCGACTGGAATAGGTCGACAGGAAAGATTGGTTATTCTTGACGGCCAGCCGACAGAAATATTTTCCTAACGACAGTTCCTGACGGTTGACGTGTGCCTACATCCAGGCTCATCCCTGATGGTTGGCCGTCAGGAAAGCAATTCCTGACAGCATAGCTGTCAGAAAACCGGCTCTTAGCAATTAAAAAATAATATTATACATGTACGCTTGTATGCATCAGATTCAGTCTGTATGACAGTTCACGTACATCATATACATACATATTGGGCTGTTGCACTCAATAAATGGATAGCTACTTCATATACATCTTTTCAATGTAAATGACTCAGCTAACTAACTGGAGAACTAATAAATTGAAAAATAACCTCATGCTTTCTATCAAGTCTATTGGAGTCTGTATGGTACCTGCAGCATGAGTACATGACAGGGTTTACTGGATCAGATGGTATTCATTATTACTACTAGAAACTTACAAGGCAAAGTTGTAACAGCAGAAGTGTGTGTGTACACACACACACAAACAAACAATTACACAGATGTATAGATAAGTTTACACAGAACATACCAAGGCGTCAAAGTTTTCATTGGTTTTCCATTACTTGTACACAAAACTAACTTCATCTAGAGTTCCTGATTAATGCATATACTCTGTGTTCATAGATTTCACGTTGTATGTCATAAGCTAGGTTTCAGTTTTTAGCTGCATCCACAATTACATCAAGTATACAGTTATTTAAGGTGATTAGGCCTTGGTTATCTGTCTTGTCATTTAATATTAGTGCATCTAATCAGTGAAACAAACCCTTGTACCTATGAAGGTGAACTGAACTTACAAGTGCATCTTTGGGAGAGAAGTTTAATTTGGCATCAACCATTTTAGGAGCAAAATCTTTCTGAACGATACTTAGGTCCAGGGGCTCTATATCCCGCATCAAGTTCCAAAGCATTCCTACAAGACAAGTAGCCATTAACTAGTAAAAACTTTTCATCAACAAATCCCACAATTTCATTCAGAGAAAATAACAAGATAGTTAAATGTATCAGAGTTAGAGTAGTCTACAGAAATATATAATTTCTTTTCAGCAAGATCAAGTTCCCTAACAGTAAGTGTTTTAATCATTAACCAGCACTGAGTTGCAATAGAAATGATAATTAGTTGCCATATATAACTACATAAACAAATAACTACATTTGCTACTGATATAGTGATACATAAGCAATAAGCTCTGGTTGATAAGATAAGCATACCTGATTTTCATTCCAGAGAATTTGAAAAGATGACCCAGTACCAACTGCTGCATGCTTGCCCCATGAGGATGATGAGACCACACATCCCAATGAATCAGAATCGCATTTTTCTGCAGCCTTCTCAAAGCATTTCATAGGGGTCTACAAAAACAAAATATGTTATTTGAGTACGGAAAGTTGCCTTGTAGCCAGCAATGTTGAACCCAATCTCAAACTTCCAGTGCGCGTCATGCTGTTTGCCACAAGTATCAAATGGTCCTTGAGAACTCCTTTATTGAGAAATATTGACTACTATATCAGCAAAATGGAAAACATCCATTTGGTAGATGGATTCATATACATCTCATAAGAATATTGAAGTATGTTCAGTGTATCTGAGTTGATGAATACGGAGTAGGCATCAGAAGCCAAAGTTCTGCTGAGTTCAGAACTCATAGTACTACATTATGACAAGAAACTACAAGTGTTTCTGCTGCATGATACTGTAGACAAATTCTACCCAGTTTGTCGATTCTGCCTGCTGCCTGTATACCCCATAATTCATAACCATGAACTGGGACTCAGGATAAAATCCAAAGTCCTAAACGCTAGAAATGGGGCCACAAGACTAGAAATAAAAAGCCCCCCAAGAAAAGTGTCGAATACATTAGCTTCGTTTCTTGCAGACAAATACATTAGCTTAGTTTCGTACATATATATCGTATTAAAGGGTGTCACAATTTACACTGCTGGCATGTGTATTGTCTTCTTCGTCTCTAAAAGTTTGTAGACCAGCAGGCCCAGCAGCGCAATCTATATTTTAACAAACGGCCGGGGTTCATTTTCAATCAAAAGGAGGCCAAGCTCCTTTCTCCGATTTACTCTCGTACACCGTGTATTCGGCATTGGAATTCATGATACTGTTCCCCACTTACCCTGTAGTCCTGTACATATGGACAAGGTTGTCACCATGTCTGAGGTACACACATCACACACCACTCTGTTCTAAGACACCGTGTATTCAGCTTATTTTTTCAGTCGGAATAGTGTTTTTCTCTAAAAAAAAATCTGCCTAAACAGTATTTCAGCTTGTTTTTTAGCGTGGACAGTGCTCAACAAAACTCCTTTATACTAGTTCACAGTGAAGCAGTGACAAGAAAACATAGCGCTAGTTAGGCCGGCATATGACTGCGTGAGAGGAGAATATAACAACAACATTCCACTTCGCTTTTTCTTTTTCTTTTTCTTTTTCTGCTTAGCTTCTTTCTCCAAAGCAGCTCCACACAAGGACACGGTACAGGACAAGCGACTCCAAACGTATCATCTCATATGATGATATAGCTAGAGGTACCTAGCCTTGTCACCGGCCAGACTCTCATCAATCTCGATCTCGATCTTTTATCTGAACCTGAACGTACAAGAGGGCATTTGACGACATACAACTTTTACTAATCAGGCTAACTTGCACCTTAGCTTACTGCGCGCTGACCAATATAACTAGCTAAAACTACTACTGCAAACTGGATCGATCGAGTACACTAATCTGCCGTACGTGGCGGCACGCACGGCCAGAGCCATTATATAGCGCGTGGTCACAGGCCGTGGCGTCCATGGTGCCCGTGGTGGTGGTGGCGGAGGAAGAAGTTGATCATCGGTGACGGAGCCGGAGCCGGGGCTGGCACCGGAGGGAAGAACCCGGTGGCATTGAACGCCGTCGCCGGTGGCATGGAGGTTGCCGGCGGGGCCAATGGTGGCGGCGTGAACGCCGGAGCCGCCGGCGGAGCAGTGAGGTGCGGCGGGCACTGGTAGCACTTGGCGAAGAGGCCGAAGGTGTTGACCTGCTGCACGAAGTTGGTTATGCTGGCCCAGCCGCCGAAGCCGAAGCCGACCACCAGCACCCACGCCACCACGAAGGAGTTGATCACGTAAGCGCCCGTCCACCCGCCGGCGAACCTCGGCGGCCGCTCCACGGCGTTCTGCAGTCGCGTAAGCCATTGTTATATATATATATATATATATATATATATATATATATATATATATATATATATATATATATATATATATATATATATATATATATAATGAAAGGACATATATAATGAGCTATCCATCCTACTGATGTCAAAGTGGGCTGTGTCTAGTGCATTGGATGTGACTGCTGAGAGCTCAGCAGGCTCTCAAGTGTTACTTTCACCACCACTGCTTCTTTTTGTTGTTTCTCAGACATGGTGGGCTGCATCATTGCATGGTGTATGCCCTTCCTCCTTCGCCTGCTCCATCCATGCCAAGAGCTCGCGGACACCACAACGTACAAAGGCTCATGCTCGTCTCTGCACCGTTGTACGCGCGCGGCTTTCCAGTGCGCTAGCTGGTTTTATTATTATCACCACCACTTGTGTGCTGAAAAAGAAATTGCGTGCTGTCGTCGCTGCAGTTTTGTCTTGCCTTCAGTGACACGACGCTGACTGCACCAGTACTATACAAATGCATATGTATATACTACTAAGGGCATGTTTGGTTAGAGGTGTTCAAGTTTAACAAACAATGTAGCATTTTCGTCTTATTTGATAAAAAGTTTTCAATTTTGGATTAATTAGGCTTAATAGATTCGTCTCGTAAATTACTCATAATCTGTGCCGACATGTATGTAATTAGTTTACATTTAGTACTCCATGCATTTGCCGCAACATTGATGTGATGGGAGTTAAACTTTAATATGTGAAAACCAAACCGGGCCTAATAGTACTTGTTATATACTACTCATATATGATATGGTACCCATGGCTTATTTGTATGTATGTATGAATGTATAGCTAGATCGGTCTGTGGATGATGGATGTTACGAGATCTCGCTACAGGTTTCCATGGACTCCAATCAGTGTGCTGTACAAGTATTAAGACAAGCCATGGCCACCGACGCGCCTCACCATGCAGCATCAGCAGGCTAGCTCATCGATTGGCCGGGTTGCGCATAGAGCAGTCAGCAGCGGCTAGGTAGCACGCACTGCACGCAGGTGATGGACAGGGTGGGCCGACGTGTTTTCTAGTAGCAAACCGCATGCATGCGGTTTTAGCTGTCCTACATGGACGACATGTCCATCGTAACGTTAACTAGTTGGCGACTGCATGCATGCGACAATGGAGACTAGCTAGCTATCTCTTTGCATGGACCCCAGTGTAGCCATGCACATCCAAGAAACCGTCTCGTCAAGTTGATGGCCGATCAAGATAGCAGCATGGATGCATGCAGTTATATATACGTATCGAACTGGACAAGAATTAAAGCTGCACAGTGCATGTACCGCTGTTGTACATGTTGCATATGTTGGAGTAGAGTAGTATGATAGTAGTAGAAGAGTAAGTATGAATGAGCTAGCCAATCAATAAGCCAATAAACAAGTACTCCGTACGTACCTCCCGCGACTGTGGCGACCTGAATGTGACCATGTGCGCGAGCGCCGGGATGATGTAGACGGTGAAGCTGACGAGGAGCGATCCGACGGCGGAGTTGATGGGCCCGAAGAAGGGGAAGATGATGGCGAGGAACCAGATGGGCACGACGACGGGGAGCCTGGCGGCGGCGCGCTTGCAGAGGCTGCGGCAGTCGTGGAGGCCGATGAGCTTCTCCCACACGAAGTAGAGCGGGGTGCAGGCGAAGCCGAAGGTGATGAACTGGTGGATGAGCATGAGCACCACGGCGGCGTCGCGGAAGCGCGTCCGCGGGAGCAGCGCCAGCGCGTTCGAGTGCGTCAGCAGCTCGTCGCCGAACGCCCAGTAGGCGGCGGCGGCGGAGGGGAGCGTCAGCGTCATCACGTACAGCGTCGCCAGCAGGTAGATGGCCTTGAACTTCTGAGGACGCCACATCGCGTGCATGATCTCCCTGGGATGCATGCAGCTATTATTAGTAATTACTCTATTTAGCAAAAGCAATAGTAGTAGGAGTCAAAAGGAAGCAATGGCAGGCATATGCTGCATGGGTCGTCGTCTCGAGAACAAGAAGCAGGCAATGGAACGGAAGCAAGGAGTCATGGTGCCTTGTGGCAGGGTGGGACCCATGTGTCGGTTGCATGCATGCATCTGTGCTGTGCATGGGTGTCCAGGACAGAAGTGAACAGGGGATGGATTATTGACCCGTCAGGTCAACTGTGGAAGGAAGGAGCCGCTGGTTGGCCTGCTAGCCGCAACCGCACGCGGATGATGCAATTATGCATGCAACGGTCTTGTCCTTGTTGGGGGTCTGTACGTTCTTAAGCTAGCACTAAGTGAGAACCGAGAGCAGCAGCATGGGCCACACACTTGCTCAGTCACTGCTCTGTGCTCTGTGCTGTGTGCATTGTTTGTAATAGCTAGATAAGCTAGCTAGCTAGAGGGAACAAACAAGGCAGGTACATTTCTTTGTTGTGAACGTGTTCAGTCCTTGATTGATGTTACAAAAGGAACTAGTACGTGTTACGTTAGCACCGTACATATATATGCGTCTGATGATCCTACTCCTATACTCCTATATGAGTACGTAGTGGTGAATAATGACATTATTAGCTACTAGTACTAGCTGAAGACGTAATATGCACGCATGGATAATGTTGAGACAAGTACTCAACTAGCTAGTACACCAGTTGATTTGGACTGATGTGGTTTGGACGGCTCCAAGGTGAATCGATCGGCTAGCTAATTGGAGTATAAAACTTGATGTTTGTCATTTTGAGCACCACCATCGATCACTTTTATCTTTGTCCTGGCCAATTAATCCCCATGCATGCTAGCCCGTATGAATGCATGCATGTCAGTGGTCCCCCAGAAACACATGGGGCCCGCATCATTCCCAGCAGCATGCACGCATGTGCCGATCGATGTCCGGATGTGCCGAGCCGCAAGGGCAGAGCGTGCAGCGTGCAGCCTGCGGCGTGCGCGCACGGCGCACGCACGTCGCACGCGCGGCCGCCCGGCGACCATCAGTGACCGTTGCATATACTTTCTGTTGACTACTGTACTAGTGCTACTGCTAGGATTAGGAGTAATCAAGATACAGATTATACTAAACTACTACTAATGATGTGATTAATTAAGCAGCAGCTAGCAATGCAACTATGCAAGAGAGATATAGCTAAAGTACTACTCCCTCCGGTCCGGTATATCTGGCGCCAGGAGCCAAATTCCAGAGACCAATAAACTCTACCAAAGCATGCGCTGCGCATTAACTCCGTATCAAGTGGTAACAGCCGCGCCGCCAGCCGCAAGGATTCTCCAGTAGAAATGAGTTGTCCTCCGTATTTTTCTCAACCGAAATGAATTGGCGCATGCATGCAACGCTTGGTTGCTAGCTGCATGCAGGCTTCGTTGCTAGCCATATATTTAACTACAGACTAATTAACTCCAAACTAATTAATGGCTCTCGGTATCCCCTACTCCGCCAGATATTGTGGCCGAAATGAAAAACGGGATTGCGCCAGATATACTGGACCAGAGGGAGTAGCTACTCACACTGTGACTGCGTGTCCCCCGAAGGTGTAGAGTATGTTGGTGGCCCCGGTGAAGTAGAGCACGATCCTGGTGGGTCCCGAGTGCTGGACGCCCTCGACCTGGCCGTGGACGAGCGAGGCGACGGCGATGTACCAGGCGGTGTAGGTGGTCATGACGAGGCCCAGGAAGGACCAGACGCGGTAGTTGTGGAAGGACGGGATGAACACCGTGGTGGCGCAGCAGGCGCCGAAGACGTAGGTCCACGTCCGCTTGTCCAGCCGGTCGTTGACGTAGTAGATGTTGCTGGCGCAGCCGATGAGCTGGATGACGGAGCCGAAGAGGAGGAACGTGCAGTTGAAGGCGAGCCCGGCGTTGCGCCAGTGGCGGCCCAGCAGCCCGTCCAGCACCTCGAACCACTGGATCACGTGGTTCCGGAAGTCCACCTTGTCGCGCTCCCGCCGGGTGCGGTACTCCAGGTACAGGATGCTGATCAGGTACGCCGTCCAGCTGCCCAGCAGGCCGTAGAAGAGCTGGAACAGGATGCCGCTCAGCATGCCCAGCTGCGCGAACGAGTAGGGCAGCGTCAGAAGCACCTGGGCCACCTGGTTGGACGCGCAGCTGAACCACGCGTCGTACGCGGAGCCGCCGTGCCACAGCAGGCCCGACAGCCGGGACTTGACGCCGCCGCCAGACTGGCCGCTGTGCTGTTCCTCCTCCTCCTCCATCATCTCAGCCGCCTCCTGCAGGTGCCCGCCGAACGCCTCGGCAGGGGCCTGCTTCTCGTCGGCAATGCCGCCGCCGCCGCCTCCCACCGCCATTATCTAGCTTGTGTGTGTGGTGGTGGTGGTGGTGCTTGCTTGCTTGCTTGGTTGGAGCACTAGCTACTGTTGTGTGCATTGCAGGGGAGGGTTGGTGTCGTATATATGGAGAGATCGCGACGCGCGACGACGGAGAGGCGACGGCCCGCGGGGAGACAGCACTCCAGCAGCTGGGGCATAAAGAAACGCAGCGCCCTTTCTTTTCATGCCGGGCGGGCCTCTGGGGCTGTACTACGTGGCTCCTACCCTTTTCTTTACTATTTTATTGTTGTTGTTGTTTGGGCTCACAGCTTGCACACCAGAAGAAAAAGAAAACGAAAGGAGCGAGTGATCAAAAGACGGGGTGAAAAATCTTGCGGAAAGTAGGGAGGAGGAGCTTGCATTGCGACTTGCGAGCATATACGAATGAAGAAAGTGTTCTGCCTGCACACATTATGAGTGGGCCGGGGGCAATGCATGTATGCATGGACATCACTTTTTTGGGGCACGGAAAGTATGTGCTTCACTTGAGTGATGTCCCTAAAAAGATCCAACTTAACGTGTTGTCCGTTGGATGCATGTTTGGTAGCTTAGATCTTCTCACCACATCATCCTTACACGACCAGAATATGCAAGTTCTCCTGGTGATGTCAGGGTCTCCTAGTGTTTTAATATTCAAAATTTAGTATAAACTTTTCCTATAATGGCGAGGATTCCCATGTGTTATGACTAATGATAGTGTTTTATTAGTACTTAAAAACACTAGCAGAATTTCGACATTTTGATAGTGTTACTTGTTTTTATTACTATTACATATTTAGGATGCAAGAATTACTTAGAATATATAAGAATATATTATATTGAAAAATGTTTCTTTTCTCTATGTATAATTATATAGTTTGGTACAAATAATTCTTGCATTGCATTATTCTACACCGTACCAGAGCATGCATGCAAGCTTCCTTTCTTTTTCTTTTGTCAAAAAATGTATGTAAGCCGCGCCAGCCTAAAAATCTGCTCACCTCCAACGCAACCCATCTTCTCATCGGCGTCTCCCATCCTCTCTTGTCTTTGGCAACTCACTATTGCTGGGTCTACCAATCAAATCTCGGCTCCCAAAATTCATGTATGATAATATATCTATAAACCATTAGGACGGAAGAGTCACCGTTTTTGATCCGCAGTGTAGTCAAAATTCGTGTGAGAGATCATTCCATAACTTTCTAATACACCATTTATAACAAATTTTAAAAAACGCAAAAAGCATAAGACATGAAACATTCTCTTCAGAATGTGTCCTGGTACCAATAAGAACATCCTGATGAAGCAGCCATCGATGATGGTATGTGGTAGAGATTTTCTTTCAGAGAAAAGGGTTGTTGCTTCTGATGTTGTGTCCACTTCGTATATTGTATTGTAATGGTAGGCCGGGTCTCCGAGGCTTGGCCCTCCGCGCCATACCATTACCATGCATGCGGGCTCGGTCGAGCATGGCCCTTGGAGACCGTACAAAAAATAATACCGCGGGTGCGTGCGTCCCATACCCATACGCATACAACGGTGAGCCCGCCCGGCGTGGTCTACGGCGCTGCACGAGCGGGTGCCCGGGAGCGCTCCGGCCGCTCGCGCCGGCGCGCACTCGGCGCCACTCGGGTCCCGCGGCCGCGGCTCCGCGCCCGCGCCGGCAAGCCGGCCTCGTGGCCCGCGATTAGCGTGTTGATTACAGCGGATGTTGCTGTCCACTCGGGGCTAATTAATTACTCTGCTTGGGGTATTAGTGCTAGTAATAAACAATCACTTAATCGCATCTGCTGCTTGTCTGTTTGCCCTTTCATCACTCTCTCTGTGGCTGACGGCTTTAGTTGGGGAGTTATGGCAGAGATCAGGTAGGAAAAGGCAGCTGATTATGTCGTCTCATTTACCTTTACTCGCACGTGATGAGGCCGCCAACGGTCGGTTTGGGTCATCAGATTTGTATGTTTTCCCTAACCTGACATACGCTCGCGTACCATCTTTTTTGATTGATGTTGAGTACTACTTAGACTATTTTGAGAATGTTATAGACACTTAATCGCTTTCATTTTCTACACATATATATCAAGTGGTCAATCTCTTTTTAAGTTTTGACTCACTACTACAGAAAATTCATCACATTTATTCTAAACTCCACTTCACCGAGGCGATTTTTCCCCCTTAAAGGCATGTGCTCTCACCCTCTTCACCATTGGATCCACATTCAGACGTGTGCACACACACACATCTCAATGCAGATTCGCATTGAGATATGTGTATGCACACTTCTCAATACGTATCCAATGGTGAAGAGGGTGAGAGCACATTCCCTTAAGGGCACATTTAACTTTACCCTGTTATCACCTCAACGAGCACCTTTGCCGCTCCGAAGCCGCACCCAAGCGCAGCCACCTCGGGGAGGCGGCCGGAAGTGGTCCCCACAAACAGAGGCCCCCACGATGTTAAGTGAGTCATTGGAGTCAAAGTATCTTAAGTCCAAATTACCCTCAGTTATTCTAGGAATATTCCCCTGCACATCTCTGCGTATGTAATTTTGCCACATATCTAATGTTTTAGTATGGGATATAAATACCGTGTCGGCACGAGTGTAGAGACAGAGACTTAATTGTCAATTACTCCCCAAATTTATCACTCCTCGTGTCCCATGCCGCCTCTGTTTTTCTCCCTATGGAGCACCATCGACCCCTACTCTCGCCGGCTCGTGTCGACGGTCCAGGGCGGAGCGCGGCCCCCATAGTTGGCACCATCCATGGGGGGCCATTGTGCCACCCATCGCACCACCCATGGCTAGAAGACCACAACCACACAACCTCCCACCGGGTATGTGGCCTCCTGCTCAACCTCCACAAGAGTTTAGGATGCACGGTCGGTTCCTAGCTTGGCCGCACCACCTTCGCCTAGACCAGAAGTGGTCTCTCAGGGGGACGGAGACTCGAGTCCATTGTAGCCACTGCAGGGCGACCTCAGGATGATGACTTGCCCAAAGGTACACGTGTAACGGATCAACGTAATTATACGAGATTAAGTAAGAAAATTTTCCACCGAGGCGGTTAATTTATCAAACTTAAACCCGTATAACCCGAGATTCCGTGAAATCACGAGGGATTTCAAACCAACCAACGTACAACCAAGATCGTACTGATTTAGCAGCCACAGTTCACATGATACGTAGAGTTCACAAAAAAAAGTGGAGTACATCAGAGTTCGGAATAAAAGTTATTACAACATAGTTCAAAATAACATAGCGGAAGCAAGTAGTTTTACACACACCCTTAGTTCAAATACAGTGCCAGTAGATAGTCATGGTCCACAAAAGCAGTAGATAAGACAAACAGAGTGACCCTTGCCCAAGGTCCTAGTTGTCTCCCATCGCCGGATACAGACAGTTGGAGCAGTACCCATAGTACATCTGACCATCTGCAACAACAATGGGAACAACGTCCTGAGTACGAGAATGTACTCAGCTAGACTTACCCGTCATAAACCAGAAATAAAGGACACCAAGGATCATGCAAGGCTTTATAGATTGGACTGGCTTGACTTATTTGCGAAAAGCATAAGTTGTTATGAAAAACTAAACCAGTACTTTTTGCATCACTTTTAGTATAACCTATTCAAACTAGGTAAGCAGCTATTGCTAGAACAATCACTTGATTTATCATTAGCAATCTAGATTACCATATCAGGTTTATCATTTCCAACATCATTCACTTAACCATCAGTGTTCCTTTAATGTTACTACGATGCCATAGCTCGAGTCAAGTGGTCACTAACCGGGAGCGACGGCGATTCGAATCGAATTCCTATCCAGCTGGAGATTTATTCCTCACACAAACCCTGTTTCCCCGTCAGGGTCGCGTAGATCACCAATGACACTTTCCAAGAAGCAGCGGGATAACAATCATGGATCGCACTACCCAGGGACCGCCCGACTGCCAGGACGCACCTTGGGCTCACTCTTCGCGTCCCCGTTACACCCCCTTCAACACCAGTCTGCCAACCAGAGTTTATCCCGGCTCGAAAAGTGTCACTAGCTTCGCGGTCGAAAGGTACTTTATTCGGCCAGCTAAATATGAGGCATGCGTTCAACATGACACGAGGGACGAGCAACGATCGGTCCTTAATCGACACAGACATAATCACTATAGTCCAAAACCCTATAAGACTCCGCCCGGTCTTCATTTATCCCTCAACACTTGGTTACTTTTTATGATCACAATTACAGCTAACCATAACCCGGTATCCACCTATAACTCGCAGGTGACAGGAAATAACCCGACTTCTACCGGTCTAAGCATGGCTAAGCAATTCACTCGATCCTGACCTAATAGGGTGAAAGATAATCCGGTGGCCAAGGTAATAATGCAACAACGGTTTCACTCAACTTCTATAACTTAATGCAACTATATATATAACTATAGTTCATGTAGTAAGGAACAACTTTTATAAAATAGGAGACTTAAAATGCTCCGGGGCTTGCCTTTTTCGAACGAGCTAGGATGGTGGTCGACGCACTCTGGTAGCTCCTCGCCTGACTCTTCCTCCTCGGGCACCTCCTGTGTCTGGGGCTCCTGCGGATCTGTCCAAGCTTGTTCCTCTGGTACTGCTACCTGCGACTCCTCCTGCGATCCTGTATGATGCAAGTGCATAAGCAAACATGCGAATGATGTGTCGGATTGTGGTGGAGTGCTTTGATGACATGAGATGCAGATGAGCACATGGAATGAGCAGTTTGAATATAATTATTTCTTCTACAAGGTAGTCAACGTCATCCAAGAACATGTACCCTAAAACATGCACCTTATCCTTCTATTAGTTAGCCTATCATCTACACATACAAGTGAACCTAAGCTACCAAAGCTTACCAACCTAACTCATCCATAACATCAGCAAGGCATAATAATACTTTAAAGATACACCAAACATATTTTATTTCTCTTAATTTCTCATAAAGAATAATATTTTATTCCCTATTTAACTAGGGTTACACACCAACACCTATTTCTGGTATAGATAAAAATCTACAAAAATTACAGTAGATTACTCTTACCCTAACTAACCTACTACTAAATTTTCATGAGAATGGCCTATGTAAAACTGCTTGTACAAAATAAACAATTTATAGACTAAATATGAGCATGAAATTATTTTGTACTAGAAAAAGTATCAAACAACAGATTTCACATTTTTTCTATGTTACTAACAGTAAACTAACATACTACAAAAATTATCACATGTATGTTCTATACAAATTTAGCTCTTTACTAAAAATAATAAATATTATCAAATAAAAGCATTTGAACTACACTTCAAAAATTTCTCACAGAACATGCTTCACCAATATTTTTTCTAGAAAGTACATGACTAATAAAGATTAAAGCAACAAGAATCACATTTTCCCCTTCATTATTTTATTTACTACACATTTTCTAAGATATCAGCATTTATACCAATTAAATAAACCTACACAGAAAAGTGTCAACAATTTATCATGAAATATTTTTAAACTGTAGATCTATTCAAGAGTAACATTACAAAATTTGTTTCACAATTTTTGGAGCTATAAATCTAGAGATATGATTTTTGAAAGCCTTTTCAACATTTCTGAAAATCATTTTCTTTAAAACTAAAAGTCTATCCGGCCTTTTAACGCTACGTGCACCCCGCTGCTACACACCGAACCAAAACATCGAGACAGACAGGCGGGCCCAGGAGTCAAGTGGGACCCACATGTCAGCCGGAGGGGAGGCCAGCAGGGGCATCGTCGGCCGGAGCTCAGCGGCGGCGAGCCCACGTGCGGCGTTGGCGGCACCAGTGTGCTCAGCACAACGAGCCGCACCAACCGGTGCTCGGTCTTGGCCGGGTGGCCTACCGGAGCGAGCTCACCGACGCGCACGGCGGCACGACGGTGCGGCTCGTCGGCGGGAGCTCGACTCCGGCCATGGCAAGGCGGGCAGGGAGGCGCTACGGCTTTGCGGGAGAGAGGCGAAACTACGGACCGCGAGAGGAAGGAAGAAGGAGGGGTGGAACAGAAAGATTGCCGTAGCCACGAACTCCGGCGAGCGGCGGTGAAGAGCTGCCGGCCAAAATTGGCCTCCTCACCTTGACAAAGGCGACCGCGGGTGGGAGCACGAGGTAGAGCGAAGGGAGGCGGAGCAATGGCCGCAAGGAATCGGACGCGGGCGCGGCATTAGCGGTCCACGGCGGTGGCGGAGCTCCGAGAGCCGGCAATGGCGCGGCTGCTGCTGGCGAGCTGCTGCGGAGCGAGAGGAGGGAATGGAGGGCGTGCAGCCGAGGGAGGAGCGGGCGCGGGTTCAAGGCGCGTGGCGCGGGGGCCACCCGGGGTGCGTGTCACGTGGCGTCGCCGTCGTTTGGCCACGCGGTGGCCGAGCTCTTCCGCGGCGCCACGGCGTCGCGCGCGCGCGGGCGGCAGGCGCGGACGCGGGCGCGGGCGCGGGCCGGGCTGCCAGCTCGGGTGGGCCGAAAGGGTGGCTGCGGCCCACTAAAGTGAAAAAAACCGATTTTTCTTTTATAAATAAATTTTCAGATTTCTATATTTGTTTCAAATTTGAATTTGAAGATGAAAAAGAGGTTTTCAGAACTTTTGCCCAAAATAAAAGTTGTTCAAAATTTTATTCTCTACAACTTTAATGTAGACCATTTTTCAAAATTCCTAATAGATTTTGAATTTGGGATTTAAAGCTAAATTGTTAATCAAAAAAATATTTGTTTAGAATATTTTTAAAACAAAATTTGAGAAAAACTTGAATTCAAGAATTGCTCCAAAAATCATGTTAATTTATTCTAGATTATTTAAAATTGTAGCTACACAAAGTTTCACCACTCGTTAGCACTTAAATGCAGAATTTAGGTTTTAAGTAATTGTTTTTCAACTTTAAATTTAAGAGGGTCTATACTGCATGCAATGATAACCATGTATGAGATGATTATGACTAATGCTTTGGAAGCTAATGCATGCTTAACACCCAGGGGTGTTACAGCCTTCCCCCCTTATAAGAATCTCGTCCCGAGATTTTGAGTTACAAACCATTTATCGTAAAAATCTTTATACGCAGTTTGAAGATATTCTCCCGTTTCCCATGAAGCATCACTCTCATCATGATGGCTCTACTGAATCTTGTAGGTTGTTACCACTCTATTCCGAGTGACTCGGTCCTTTGTATCCAGAACTCGAACCGGTTGTTCACGATATTCCAAGTCCGCCTTGATTCGAATACCCTGCGGTTCTATTCTCTCTTCCGGAACACGCAGACATTTCTTCAACTGGGATACGTGAAAGACGGGAAAGATCGAACTCATCCCTTCTGGCAATTGCAACTTGTATGCCACGGGACCCTTTTGCTCTATGATCTGGTATGGTCCGATATATCTAGCAGACAATTTCTGCTTGATTCTAAACCGTTTCTTCTTCATGGATGTAACCTTCAAATAAATATAGTCACCCACTTAGAAATCCAATGGTCTCCTTCTCTTGTCTGCATAACTCTTCTGACGGGACTGTGCAGCTTGCATGTTTTGCCAGATAATACGGACCTTCTTCTCTGCCTCATTTACAAAATCAATTCCATAAAACCTTCTTTCTCCAGGCTCTACCCAATTTAACGGTGTCCTGCACTTCCTGCCATATAAAGCTTCAAAAGGTGCCATCTTGATACTCTCTTGGTAACTGTTGTTGTAAGCGAATTCTGCCAAAGGTAACCAGGATTCCCATGAGCCTCTGGATGATAGTACACAAGCTCTAAGCATATCTTCAAGTACAGCATTAACTCATTCTATCTGCCCATCTGTCTGTGGATGGTAAGCCGTACTACGAATCAAACTAGTACCCAAACCTTTATGAAGATGTTCCCAAAAATGAGAGGTAAACTGTGAACCGCGATTAGACACGATCGTTTTTGGTATACCATGTAATCGGACAATCTCAGCAATATACTTTTCTGCATATTGAGGTGGTCGGAATGTTGTCTTAACTGGCAGAAAGTGAGCTGTCTTGGTGAGACGATCTACTATTACCCAAATAGAATTGTGTCCCTTCTGTGTGGTGGGAAGACCAGTGATGAAATCCATACTTATATCATTCCATTTCCAATCGGGTACAGACAAGGGTTGCAGAAGTCCTGCGGGTCTCATGTGAAGAGCTTTAACTCTACAACACATGTCGCAACGAGCAACGTATGCTGCAATTTCCTTTTTCATCTTAGTCCACCAATAACGGGGTCGCAAATTTTGGTACATCTTACTACTTCCGGGGTGAATAGATAGCTTGGAATGATGGGTTTCATTCATCAACTTGTTCTTAAAGCTCTCTATCCTTAGGTACCACCAGGCGATCCTTAAACCATAACACTCCTTGGTCATTCAATCGAAAGTGTTTGGTGGGTTCCCTCTTCATCTTCTCTTTGATATGAAAGATTCCCTTATCTGTCTTCTGACCTTCAATTATCCGGTTTCCAGAGTACAACTGAGCTGAATATTATGCAACACAGCAGGATGTAACAATTTGAACCCTTCTTCAAACAACGGTTGCACATCAATAGCATGTGATTTTCTGCTCAGTGCATCTGCTACTACATTAGCCTTCCCGGGATGATAATGTACATTTAGATTATAGTCCTTTATCAGCTCTAACCATCTTCTCTGTCGCATGTTCAACTCAGATTGGGTAAAAATATATTTGAGACTCTTATGATCTGTAAAGAGGTTACACACATTACCCATTAGGTAGTGTCTCCAAATCTTTAGAGCATGCACTACTGCTGCAAGCTCCAAATCATGTGTAGGATAGTTAACTTCATGCTTCCTCAATTGACGTGAGGCATAGGCAATGACCCTTCCATTTTGCATTAGTACACATCCTACCCCATTCTTAGATGCGTTACAGAACACATCAAAAGACTTTTCTATATCCGGTTGGGCCAGAACAGGAGCAGTGGTCAACAACTTTCGCAAGGTGCAGAAAGCTACCTCGCACTCCTCTGTCCATACAAACTTATGATCCTTCTGTAACAGGCTTGTCATTGGTTTGGCAATCTTCGAGAAATCCGGTATGAAGCGACGATAGTAACCGGCTAAACCAAGAAAACTGCGAACTTCATGCACTGAGGTTGGTGACTTCCAGTCCATAACCTCTTGCACCTTACTAGGGTCTATGAAAATGCTATTTTCAGACAACACGTGGCCGAGAAAAAGAACTGTCTTAAGCCAGAACTCACACTTGCTGAACTTCGCATATAGTTGATGTTCCCTGAGTCTAGTCAAGACAATCCTGAGGTGCTCTGTGTGATCTTCTTCATTCTCTGAATATATTAGAATGTCATCAATGAACACAATCACAAACTTGTCCAACTCTGGCATGAAAACAGAATTCATCAGATACATAAAGTATGCAGGAGCGTTTGTCAATCCAAAGGACATGACAAGATACTCGTACAAGCCATATCTGGTAGAGAACGCAGTCTTAGGCACATCTTGCGGCCTAATCTTAATCTGGTGGTATCCTGATCTCAAATCTATCTTAGAGAACACTTTGGCTTTAGACAATTGGTCAAACAAGATATCAATCCGAGGAAGAGGATACTTGTTTTTAATTGTCACTGCATTCAGTGGTCGATAATCCACGCACATGCGTAAGGAGTTATCCTTCTTCTTTTTCACAAATAGAGCGGGGCATCCTCATTCAGACGAGCTGGGACGAATCAAACCTTTCTTTAGTAAGTCCTGGAGTTGCTTCTTCAATTCGGCTAACTCATTGGGAGGCATCCGATAGGGCCTTCTCAAGATCGGTGTTGTTCCCGGAATTAACTCAATGGCAAACTCAACATTTCGGTCTGATGGAAGTCCTGGTAACTCATCTGGAAACACATCTGGAAACTCATAGACCACTGAAATCTGGGCTAGCAGAGTAGCTTGGACCGCACAAGTCGTGCTAGCTAGGTCTACCTTCCGAGGTAGGACCACCCAAAAAGTGCCTTCTCCACTTGGTTCCTTAAGAGAGATACTCCTTCCTCCAATATCGATTACTACCCCCATCTTATTCATCCAGTTCATACCCATGATCACATCTAAAACTAACCCTGGCATGACTATCAGATTAAACTTATATTGCCGATTTGATATGTTTAGGGTTACTCCCTGAACTATCTGATTAGTCAACAGATCAGCCCCAGCTGAACTGATTTTATAAGCACATTCCAATTCAACTATCTTTTTCCCATGCCTCTTAACAAATGCTTGACTTACAAAGGAATGAGATGATCCGGAATCAAACAAGACTACTACAGGATGATTGTTGATAGAAAACATACCAGCTGTTACCGGTTCTCCTTCTGGGATGTCATCCACGGTGGTGTGATGCACGCGAGCTTGATACTACGTCTGTTGTTTCTTAGGGTAGGGACAAAACTTCGCAAAGTGTCCGGGTTGGTTGCAGTTGAAGCACGGTCCCTTCACTTGAGCCACAGTTCTAGACGAACTGCCTTGTCCTATCTTCGCCTGAGGCAATGCCATCTTGAATGGTTTCTGGTTCCTCTAGGGTTGCTGAGCATTCTGATTCTTCCTTTGCGGTGGCCTAAACCTTGCACCTGGGGCAGGCGATCGAAAAGCTGGACGGTTGGCCACTAGGGCTCTGGACTGGGACGAACCTGACTCGAAAGCTCTCTTACGGATCTTAGAAGCAGCATAAACATTGTTGTTCTTCTCTTGCTTCAGACAGTCACTAACGAAATCATTGAAAACAGTCCTCATATTTGTACCCACATGTTTCATCATCTTGGGATTCAGGCCTCTCTTGAAGCTGGCGATCTTCTTGGCCTCAGTATTCACCATATCAGGTGCATAACGGCTCAGGTTATTGAATGCATGTAGATATTGAGTTACAGTCTTCGTGCCTTGATTCAGTGCCAGGAATTCCCCAAGCTTCATCTCGGTCAGACCAGGTGGAATGTACGTTCCACGGAAGGCTTCGGTGAACTCCCTCCAAGTGATGTGAGCATGGGGAGGAAAAGTGGTGCGGTGATGTTTCCACCACATTCCTGCCGGACCTTGAAGCTGATGAGCTGCATACTCAGTCTTCAACACTTCAGTCATTCTCAAGACACGGAACTTGTCTTCCATAGTATTAATCCACTCTTCTGCATCCAAGGGTTCTACGACTTCCTTGAAGATCGGTGGACGAGTATCCATGAAGTCCTTGAAACTGCTGTATTGATTTGCTTCGTGCCCACTCGGGTTTATTCCCCGACGGGTGTTGTCTGCGATACTGCGCAACACAGCTTCCATATTCTGTTGCATGCCCTCCATATTACGTTGGCTTCCAAGAAATTGTGCGAAAAACTGTTCCGCAGTGTAGGGTGGAGGAGGCGGTGGTGGATCACGGTCATCACTAGCAGCTGCACTGCCACCAGCCTCAGCGGCACCATACACGGTACGACGAGTGTTCGACATCTGCATGTTTCAGCAATAGTAATTATTAGGTGATGTTGTAGGAATTGCGACCGAATAAAAAATCATGCTGACTGAATTTACTGGAGAGAATAAATTCATACAATAAAACAGGGGCACAATAAGTCATTCCAATTAACACAACATCACTAATTAGATTACTTAAAGCGCACACATCGCGTCCATTACAACCAAGTTGCCAGCATACATACACTGGACTTTTTGATGTTCGGATACCGCCACAAACACATCCAAGCTTTCCAACATTACATCAAAGCCTTAGTCTTTCTACTCACTATTACATGCCCAACGTGCCAACAAAGCAAAAGACCATGTAGATGGAACCTAGTAGCTAGCGCCACAACTACTAGCCTACTCATCGTGGTCGCTGTCTAAGTCCGAGACGTTGGCTTCGTCGCCATTAGCAGCGTCGTGGTGCTCCCCAACTGGTGCTTCGGGCTCTTCAGGATCTTCATCTTCATTCAAATCCATCTCTGCCGCACCAGGAGGAACATAAGGGTTGAGTTGATTGTTTAGCCGATGAACCTCCTCATGCAGATTGTCATTATATTCCTCTGCATATGCCAGCTGTTGCTCTAGCTCAAACTGTCTAGCCCTCAACACATTCTCTGCGGACCAGGCTTCATTCCTCTGATGGAGCACATGAGTCAACATGCGCTCAGCGTTCCTGTTGGCGGTGGTCAGTCGCCCAACCTGCTCTCTCAGGGCACGTACATCTCATTCGAAAACCACAGTCCTCTGGGTAGCCTGATCTCTCTGGTGAGTTAACTGAGCCATCTCTATGTTGAGCCTCTCAATCTCAGCGTCGTGATCTCTCTGAAGCTGACGGCGGTCATCACGAGCCTGACCAAGAGCACTAGACACACGTCTCAGGCTACCTTCCACTCCATCAAAGGCCCTCATCACTGCGAACATGGCACTCATAGCGGGGTTGTCACTGTTCTGTGCTTCCGCAGCGCTAATCTCCAGAGATCTTCCTCTTGCCTGCTGTCACGAGTCAGTGGAGGGGTTGCCCCTCGGTAAGACTCCAACTATAGCTGCTGCCAACTCCTGAGAAAAGCGATCCATGATGTCCCTCAGGATCCCAAAGGCTGCCCTCTCAGCGGCTTCTTCAGGAGTCCTGCCAGTTGACTCAAAATGCCAACTGGTCCACTCAGAACCATCACCTTGAGGATGAACTACCACTACCATAGTCACCAAAAGTCCTTCCCCCAACCGCTCATTCGACCAAAAGTAGCGGGGCTCCATCCCATCAGGATAGCCTACATAGCTGAGTACTCTCCACAAGAGCGTAGGCATCCCAAACTCTCCAAGAAAAGTGTGGCGCTGACGAGTGCGTGGAGCAAGCTGATGACGGGAGCTCTGCCGGTGGACTTGCGGGCTGTCTGCTTGGTACGTGCCATCTGTAGCAAAATTTTATTACCGTGGTGAGAACAGATTTTTAAGTTGGCATTTTTATCGAAATGAGATAATCAACTTATAAGGGGAGGAACAATGCCATGAATGAAATGCACCACATGATACATGCACGTTCTGTACGTCCTCACAAACTTAGAAAACTAATAACTACTAACGGAATAAACGGTGACATACAACGATCTCTTGTAACGTAACTAATACGTACTACTCGAAAGCGTTGTTATGTACCTGCAGAAAGTCACTTCAGCCCAACCCTTACAGTATGAAAATATGCAAGAAAGCAGTAAAGTAAGTTACTCGCTCTACACGCATCCCCAGATACGAGTATAACGGTAACAACTACCTGAATCATCGTCCTATTGACGGCATCGTCACCGCATGATGGAAGTCCCTACCATTTGAATACCTTTATACGAACATGCGCATGGCACATAAGTATTTCGGTATCACATAAGCACTCCCCTAGATCGGTAGTGTATCCGACCATGCTCTCACAACTCTCACTTACCAGGGCGTAGAGGAAATTGATCCATACATTACCACTCAATTGAATGACACTCATACAATAGAATGCCGTATGAGCGACGAAATTTCAAATATGATGCAAACCCCCAAGTTAGTACTTAATTAAGTCACCTAGAGTCCTTATGGGGCATAAAGGATATGACCACTGGCACACTCTTAAATTTGAAAGCTTAGTGGAAAACACAGTTTTGTTTTTAAATACCCATGTGAACAGCAACGTGCTAAACCATGCTCCGATGCCAGCTGTAACGGATCAACGTAATTATACAAGATTAAGTAAGAAAATTTTCCACCGAGGCGGTTAATTTATCAAACTTAAACCCGTATAACCCGAGATTCCGTGAAATCACGAGGGATTTCAAACCAACCAACGTACAACCAAGATCGTACTGATTTAGCAGCCACAGTTCACATGATACGTAGAGTTCACAAAAAAGTGGAGTACATCGGAGTTCGGAATAAAAGTTATTACAACACAGTTCAAAATAACATAGCGGAAGCAAGTAGTTTTACACACACCCTTAGTTCAAATACAGTGCCAGTAGATAATCATGGTCCACAAAAGCAGTAGATAAGACAAACAGAGTGACCCTTGCCCAAGGTCCTAGTTGTCGCCCATCGCCGGATACAGACAGTTGGAGCAGTACCCATAGTACATCTGACCATCTGCAACAACAATGGGAACAACGCCCTGAGTACGAGAATGTACTCAGCTAGACTTACCCATCATAAACCAGAAATAAAGGACACCAAGGATCATGCAAGGCTTTATAGATTGGACTGGCTTGACTTATTTGCGAAAAGCATAAGTTGTTATGAAAAACTAAACCAGTACTTTTTGCATCACTTTTTGTATAACCTATTCAAACTAGGTAAGCAGCTATTGCTAGAACAATCACTTGATTTATCATTAGCAATCTAGATTACCATATCAGGTTTATCATTTCTAACATCATTCACTTAACCATCAGTGTTCCTTTAATGTTACTATGATGCCATAGCTCGAGTCAAGTGCTCACTAACCGGGAGCGACGGCGATTCGAATCGAATTCCTATCCACCTGGAGATTTATTCCTCACACAAACCCTGTTTTCCCCGTCAGGGTCGCGTAGATCACCAATGACACTTTCCAAGAAGCAGCGGGATAACAATCATGGATCGCACTACCCAGGGACCGCTCGACTGCCAGGACACACCTTGGGCTCACTCTTCGCGTCCCCGTTACACCCCCTTCAACACCAGTCTGCCAACCCGAGTTTATCCCGGCTCGAAAAGTGTCACTAGCTTCGCGGTCGAAAGATACTTTATTCGGCCAGCTAAATGTGAGGCATGCGTTCAACATGACAAGAGGGACGAGCAACAATCGGTCCTTAATCGACACAGACATAATCACTATAGTCCAAAACCCTATAAGACTCCGCCCGGTCTTCATTTATCCCTCAACACTTGGTTACTTTTTATGATCACAATTACAGCTAACCATAACCTGGTATCCACCTATAACTCGCAGGTGACAGGAAATAACCCGACTTCTACCGGTCTAAGCATGGCTAAGCAATTCACTCGATCCTGACCTAATAGGGTGAAAGATAATCCGGTGGCCAAGGTAATAATGCAACAACGGTTTCACTCAACTCCTATAACTTAATGCAACTATATATATAACTATAGTTCATGTAGTAAGGAACAACTTTTATAAAATAGGAGACTTAAAATGCTCCGGGGCTTGCCTTTTTCGAACGAGCTAGGATGGTGGTCGACGCACTCTGGCAGCTCCTCGTCTGACTCTTCCTCCTCGGGCACCTCCTGTGTCTGGGGCTCCTGCGGATCCGTCCAAGCTTGTTCCTCTGGTACTGCTACCTGCGACTCCTCCTGCGATCCTGTATGATGCAAGTGCATAAGCAAACATGCGAATGATGTGTCGGATTGTGGTGGAGTGCTTTGATGACATGAGATGCAGATGAGCACATGGAATAAGCAGTTTGAATATAACTATTTCTTCTACAAGGTAGTCAACGTCATCCAAGAACATGTACCCTAAAACATGCACCTTATCCTTCTATTAGTTAGCCTATCATCTACACATACAAGTGAACCTAAGCTACCAAAGCTTACCAACCTAACTTATCCATAACATCAGCAAGGCATAATAATGCTTCAAAGATACACCAAACATATTTTATTTCTCTTAATTTCTCATAAAGAATAATATTTTATTCCCTATTTAACTAGGGTTACACACCAACACCTATTTCTGTTATAGATAAAAATCTACAAAAATTACAGTAGATTACTCTTACCCTAACTAACCTACTACTAAATTTTCATGAGAATGGCCTATGTAAAACTGCTTGTACAAAATAAACAAGTTATAGACTAAATATGAACATGAAATTATTTTGTACTAGAAAAAGTATCAAACCACAGATTTCACATTTTTCCTATGTTACTAACAGTAAACTAACATACTATAAAAATTATCACATGTATGTTCTATACAAATTTAGCTCTTTACTAAAAATAATAAAGATTATCAAATAAAAGCATTTAAACTACACTTCAAAAATTTCTCACAGAACATGCTTTACCAATATTTTTCCTAGAAAGTACATGACTACTAAAGATTAAAGCAACAAGAATCACATTTTTCCCTTCATTATTTTATTTACTACACATTTTCTAAGATATCAGCATTTATAGCAATTAAATAAACCTACACAGAAAAGTGTCAACAATTTATCATGAAATATTTTTAAACTGTAGATCTATTCAAGAGTAACATTACAAAATTTGTTTCACAATTTTTGGAGCTATAAATCTGGAGATATGATTTTTGAAAGCCTTTTCAACATTTCTGAAAATCATTTTCTTTAAAACTAAAAGTCTATCCGGCCTTTTAACGCTACGTGCACCCCGCTGCTACACACCGAACCAAAACATCGAGACAGATAGGCGGGCCCAGGAGTCAAGCGGGACCCACATGTCAGCCGGAGGGGAGGCCAGCAGGGGCATCACCGGCCGGTGCTCACCGGCGGCGAGCCCACGTGCGGCGCTGGCGGCACCAGTGTGCTCAGCACAACGAGCCGCACCGACCGGTGCTCGGTCTTGGCCAGGTGGCCTACCGGAGCGAGCTCGCCGACGCGCATGGCGGCACGACGGTACGGCTCGTCGGCGGGAGCTCGACTCCGGCCATGGCAAGGCGGGCAGGGAGGCGCTACGGCTTCGCGGGAGGGAGGCGAAACTGCTGACCGCGAGAGGAAGGAAGAAGGAGGGTGGAACAGAAAGATTATCGTAGCCACGAACTTCGGCGAGCGGCCGGCCAAAATTGGCCTTCTCACCTTGACAAAGGCGACCGCGGGAGGGACACGAGGTAGAGCGAAGGGAGGCGGAGCAATGGCCCCAAGGAATCGGACGCGGGCGCGGCAGTAGCGGTCCACGGCGGTGGCGGAGCTCCGGGAGCCGGCAATGGCGCGACTGCTGCTGGCGACCTGCTGCGGAGCGAGAGGAGGGAATGGAGGGCGTGCAGCCGAGGGAGGAGCGGGCGCGGGTTCAAGGCGCGTGGCGCGGGGGACGCGGGGGCCACCCGGGGTGCGTGTCGCGCGGTGCCGCCGTCGTTCGGCCACGTGGCGGCCGAGCTCTGCCGCGGCGCCACGGCGTCGCGCGCGCGGGCTGCAGGCGCGGACGTGGGCGCGGGCGCAGGTCGGGCTGCCAGCTCGGGTGGGCAGAAAGGGTGGCTGCGGCCCACTAAAGTGAAAAAAACCGATTTTTCTTTTATAAATAAATTTTCAGATTTCTATATTTGTTTCAAATTTGAATTTGAAGATGAAAAAGAGGTTTTCAGAACTTTTGCCCAAAATAAAAGTTGTTCAAAATTTTATTCTCTACAACTTTCATGTAGAGGATTTTTCAAAATTCCTAATAGATTTTGAATTTGGGATTTAAAGCTAAATTGTTAATCAAAAAAATATTTGTTTAGAATATTTTTAAAACAAAATTTGAGAAAAACTTGAATTCAAGAATTGCTCCAAAAATCATGTTAATTTATTCTAGATTATTTAAAATTGTAGCTACACAAAGTTTCACCACTCGTTAGCACTTAAATGCAGAATTTGAGTTTTAAGTAATTGTTTTTCAACTTTAAATTTAAAAGGGTCTATACTGCATGCAATGATAACCATGTATGAGATGATTATGACTAATGCTTTGGATGCTAATGCATGCTTAACACCCAGGGGTGTTACAACACGTAAGGCACCTGAGAAACCTGAAGACGACGAAGCCCAGGACGAGGAGGAGGACCTCACGAAGCTCTGAACAGGTTGCACGAGGAGTTGGTTGAGAAAAAGCGTAAAGTTGAGGTCATCGAGAGACAGAACTAGATTGAATCCATTCGCTAGAGAAGGATCAGAGCTAAGGACTACAAGATCATCTAAGCTTAGGAAGAGTGAGGCCATTGAGAGACAAAACTAGATTGAACATGATCATCACAATGATATGGTCATCTAAGTCATTACCTCCAAAATCACGAATATTAGTAACAAGTGTCATCATCCTATAAAACACCTTGTTTGGACCTTCGCCAGCATTGACGACAAACTGAGTTATCTTAGTCATCAAGAGATCAACCTTTGATTTCCTCACCTTGTCAACCACCTTCATGTGTTATGTGCAATCCATCACAAATCTCCTTTGGCAACTAAAGCTAAATGACTTTGTTGTACTCCTTTTAGCTCAAGCACCAAGTAAAACACTGGTGGCTTCAGCATTGATGTGAATTTGTCAGATTTGACGAGGTGTTAGTTCTTTGTCATTCTCGAGAAAGTCAATACCTATGGTCATAACATTCCAGAATTGATGAGGTGGAGTCCGATTAGATGCACCTTATTCATAAAATGCTTCCACTTGGAAAAATGCACACCATCAAATGGTGGCAATTTTCCCAAAGGCAACAAGATGAAGTGGTTAGGATAAGCATTAGCAAGAGACTCATAATTAAAAGTGACTTTTGAATATGATTTCTTGGATGTGGCTTTACGAGACTTCTTTTGGAAATCCTTTTGCCACAATACTCATCCTCATCATCACCCTTTCAGTGTGAAAACTTTCTGCTAGCTTCTTGTTTTTTTCTTTTTGACCCACACTTCTTATTGGAATTGTTAGTGACACTTCACTTTTTGAACAAAGGCTTGTTGTTGGGTTTATCCTATCTTCTTCGTCTTCACCTACTTCTTCAACCACGACTAGTTCATTTTCTTTATCACCTGTCTTTCCAAGTCCGTCATTTAGCCTCATGTGGTAGAGCGCTAACCACAAGGATTATTCTCCAATATTAATTGAAAGGATCAGCTACGTACGCCTAGAGGGGGTGTGGTGAATAGGTTAGTTCCTAAAAATTCAAAACAAACTATGAAATTAAAATATGGACCGAAGGTCTAGTTTTAACCGAACATCCATCATTACCAAGGCCTCTATGTATGTGAAGTAATGAGATATTTCCATTTGTAACCTACAACCACAAATGCTTGGACAAGTAGATTGGGGATTCTTTCCATATGTCAACCACACAAAAGCATAAGGACGCATTGGAAAAAAGAACATGAGGAGACATAAGATCCAACCTGAGGTTCAAGCAATCCACAAAGGAATGCCTATACATCCTTGTTGTTGAGAAAGCCACCAAGGCCTGGTTCTCTTCCAACCCTATCCTCTTCTCAAATGATACACCAAGATCAAGCTTGAGCATTCTTACTACAATAGTTGGAGTGATACAAACTTCCTGGAGCACTCTAAAAAGGTTGGGTTGCTTCAATGGGCAACTCCTTGACAGATTATATTCCACAAATCCAAGAGTAATAGACTGAAACTCACACCTTGAAGGAGTGTTTGAATGTTCAATATGATGGAAATGATCTTCCTGCACTGAAGTATCTTAACCCCAAGCTTTTCCCACTCAAATCCACACTCCAAATCTCAAAGCCTACAAGAGTTGGGCTCAAGGGGGTGGACGAGAGGGAGGAATGAATGCTATGGATAAATTGTCTCAAAGTGGCTAAAAGTTGTAAGGGAGGGAAATGGGATTATCGGGCCTCCAAAAACTGGCCATTATTGTGCGTGTGCGTGCATTATTATACCTCTGGTTAGGTGACTAGATGTTCGGTCCTAGAGACAAAAACATGCACAAAATGAACACCAAACTAGACCTCTAGCCAAGGCCATATACCTGATGAACTAGACAAAAACCCCAAATTGGACGACCTCCCACCTGAAACATTCTTCCCACCGGACCTTTGCTCCATGCAAGATGTTCGGCCCCTATCTGGTAGAATCAACATTCTAAAGACTCAGAATGAGTTCGTATCCTATAAAATTATGTTTGAGATCCTCTCTAAACATGGATACACCTAAAAGAAGTGTGAACTTCAATCTTCATTCATAGATAGTATGGCATTTTCTATATAGCTCAACAACGAAATAGAAAGAAATTTTCTACTCTTCTTTCCATATGTCATATATATCTCATCTCATAATCATCAATATACTTATTTCATATAGTTGTATAGCCTTTCGAAGCACTTATTAGTACAAGTGTTACCTCTTTGATTGCTTATCATTAATCCACCAAAACCTAATACAAGGTACTTTCAATAGTGCATTTATCTGAACTATAGATTTTAATATATTTTCTATAAATTTGATCTAAATTAGAGACGTTTGACTCTGGATGAAGCTGATATATAAACTATAATTTAGAATAGATAGCGTAGTTGAAAAAAAAACTACATGCCTTCGGTATTACCACTGACAATAAAAATGATGGTATGGGGTGTGTTCACTTCGCGAAAAATAGGTGAAACGTTACTGTAGCATCTTTCGTTGTTATTTGGCAAAATTTATCTAATCATGGACTAAGTAGGCTCAAAAGATTCGTCCCGACATTTACAGACAAACTATGCAATTAGTTATCTTTTTTACCTACATTTAGTGCTCCATGCATGCGTCGAAAGATTTGATGTGATGGGTGGAAGAGGAAATATTTTGGGTTGGGATGGGAAGTGAACAAGGCCATGCTTCACAAACCATGGCCGGGCCGACTGCCTTTGTATTGTATATATATACAGTACTGTGGGCGCTACCCTGAAGATGATGTATTATGTATATACCATAGTCACAAAGTTTCTGGGTCGATGGGGTCGAGGTACGGGGTCGTGGTACGTGGTACGCTACTTGCGAGAGACTTTTACACTTCGGGTCGAAAATAAACCCATGAACCCGGATCGGGGTCGATGAACCCGGGTCGAGGGTCGAAGGTGGTGAACCCGTTTTATGTGACTATGGTATATACTCGAACAAGCTAGCCTGCAATTGAGCAAACAGGGCCTATATATATCATTCCCCCATCAATATATTTATCCGATTCCGTTTCACGAAACGGACCGTAGTTTGGCTGAAGAAGGCCGACTTCATACAGAGTAGTACGCGGCAGCTGATCATCTGGCTGGCTGGCGTGTCCAGCTGAAGTGCTGAACAAATGTCTTTGGTGTGTCCGTGCTCCACATTACTACTACGCAGTAGCAGTAGTGGGGCATCGGTGAAGCCGGCCGGCCTGGCACGCCGTGAGACAAGGTTCTTTTTTGCCAATGACTTGGATCTCATCAGTTTCACGGCGTGCAGTCTGGATGCTAACCTAGAGGAGACAGGTACCCACATATCCTAATAATGATGGGAAGCAAGGGCGGCAGCAGAGCTAAAAGAATCTAGGCCCCTCATCAGCTCAGCTCCACGTTAGCGAATGAAAACCCTATTCCAGGCATGCTCGCTAGCACATCGATCTCAAGGGAACTTGGAACGTGTTCATGTCCTCCCCGGCCACTCCTGTTTGTTGTTACGCAACGACGACAGGTTTGCATTGCCATGCTCCAAACTACGCTATCTTAGTTTCCTGTCATTTGCAAACCCTGAAGATCGTAGATGTAGTACTAGTGAATATGGGACATACTCCCTCGTAAAGAAAGTCGTTTAAGACAAGGTTTGAGTCAAACCTTGGGAATATAAATCATGAATAACTCTCAAATTGTTGAGTTTAAAAATGTGAAAATTATATGAATATATTTGTCTTGAAAAATACTTTTATAAAAGTATACATATATCACTTTTCGATAAACATTTTTATAAAAACAAGAAGTCAAAGTTATGTTTTGGAGACCGTGTCGTTGTCCAAAACGACTTTCTTTACGAGTACGGAGGGAGTATACATCAATACTGCTGTTGCTAAGCAGCTGGGTTGCCAGACTATCCAATTATCCAAACAAGGAGAAAGAGAGAGAGAGCAGTGCTTTGGAGCGAGGACCGGAGGGCATGGAGAGCAGAGAACCGCATCATTGCGTTCTGTGGCGAGCGTGTTATCAGCTTTTGAGAGAAGTGCAATGCCATTCATTTTCCTCCTTGTTTATCTTTCTTGGACTTGTCCGCCTCAACTCTCCGGAGTCGAGTTGCACCCACCCACCGTATCCTCCGCATCCATCCAATGATCCATGCCATTGCCACGCTCCAAACTCCAAAGGCACTTTATTTGCACACATGGAGACCAGTGACGACGATGCAGCACACTAGCTAGCCGCAAGGAACACACGTAGGAGTACTCATCATGGCTGGCACCCGTTGCGCAACACCTCGTCACTGGCACCGGGCCCGGAGGCATGTCTGTGGGCCCTCTTGCTGGCCATGAGGGGGTGGGGCCCAGGCGTCAGCAAGGGAGGGTCCACAGTAGTCCAAGCGACGACGAGCGAGGACCGCGGGCACGGCGGCATCGATCGCACCCTCCTGGCCTAGCCACCTAGGGCGGGGGACATTCCTTCGCTGCGCTCGCCACAGTGTCTCCGCTTTCCCTGCTCTCTTTTGGCACTTTCGATGCAAATGTGCTTAGCGCAAGTAGAATTTGTTGTTCCTCGAGCCTACACCGTTTAGATTCCGCAGAATATTTAGCGGCCACAACCACACAAACGCACTGCAACTTGCCCACTTCTTATATTATTATTATTACTGGCACAAACAGATTATTATTAGGTTGCTTCTCGCAAGGGGTTTTAGCTTTTCTATACTATCCCAAAGATTTATCACTTGCTATATAACACTGCTACACAGATGATTTTTATGATCGCCTGCCTTCTATTCTTATCAGGTGTAGCTCATAGAGTAAACTATATGTCTCTAAAAATGTTCTATAATAATGTACCTTTTGAACTGTCTCCAAAAATTAATTTCTATAGTTTTTAGAGGTGATTGCCAAAGAAAACAGCCGTTCCTCAAAACATATTTTAGGGACGGTTTATTATGCCAACCATCCGTCAATATAGATAGATTTCTAGGAGCGGCCATGAGAATCGATTTTTAAATAGCTGTTGAGCACATAAATTCATAAGTTCTTCAAATAAAGTTTAATGAAGACAAACTTTATATGAAGTTGTAAAGCTTGACAAGATAAACTTTATTTGTAGTTGATCACCCTTTTATTTGAGATCATTTAGGGCCCAGATATACGTTTTAAGTTCTTATAATTTGAATTTTAAATTTTTAACATTTTCAAATGACCTTTTATGAAAACACGCCTTATACACTCAACAAGATCTAAAAGTTTGTAGTTGAAAATGTTTTAGATCATTTAGGAGGATGAAATATTTAATAAAAGATTCATAGGAGTTAATATATAAAAGGATAGCATTCTATACTTGGTCATAGACTCACAAATGACAATTGTATTGTGGTGGTAGAGTGACTTGAGCAAGGTAAAGAGGTCATGGGTTCACATAATGCTCGAGGTGTAGATGACTCGTGTGAAAAAATGTGAGGGACTTGAGGTAGTTACGATGCCGTGATTGTGCGGTAACCACTCAAGTAAAAGAAAAAAACTATTTTTTGGCATTGGATAATAACTTTTTGTGATTTTCAATGTTAGTTTTAAAACCACCTATATAATGCCTCATTCTTAGAATTGGTGGCATAGTAGCGGTTTCAGAAACATCCTTGAAAATCGATTTTGGCCGCATTTAAAAATCATTTGCGGTGTAGTATAATTTGATACTTAACGTTCTGGACGTTGTGTCAAACTCTTAATGTTTTACTACAAATACTTAGTTACCAAGTTCTCATAATGATGGGTTTGAGAAACTTTGATCGAGGAATGTGATATGATACATGTAGAAGAATTTTATACAATGCAGAAACATAGTTGTCCCAGGACGAGAAATGCAATTGTTCCATGACAATGTTTCCAAGATGAGATCTGTGGAATCGTTCCACATTCCCTGTCGCTAAGAAATCATATGCATAAATTTGTCATGAAAGGTATTTTCAAAAAAGTACAAATTTATAAGGATGTTCATCTATCTTCTTATATAAAATTGTGCTCAACGCTATATTTTGCAGATTGTGTTATTGTCCAAAATCAAGCATTTGCAAAATGGGAGGAGAGCATGTATCATATGGACACCATTTGTGATTAACCTTTTAGAACGTAGATGTCAGTGAGATAAATACATATGGAAACCATAAAGAAACTTTTACAAAGGCAACTAGACACCTGTGTTTATCACCTTTCTGAATTAACATAGGATGCTAGTGAGATAAATACCTTAGAGTATCTCCAATAGGGACCCTATAAACAAGGCCCTTACTTTACTTTTTTGTGATAGAGAAAAAAAACTTAATCCGTCAAGGTCCCAACTGAAATCCATACTTTATAGAGGCCCACAGATCCTCAAACACCCCCCTCCCCCCTATCAACTCCATCTCCTAAGGTGCATAGAGAGCTTCCTACTTTTTTTAATATATATACTTTCCTGCAACAATTCACTCCAACACGTCTCTTTTTTTTGTCCTGACTCTCCCTGCATCGCTGCCCTATTCCCCTCCCCTGTTGAAGCCCTCAGCATGGCATGGCTCCCCTCCCAAGTGCCTATCCTGGCTTGCTGATGTCCATCCACGGCTCACCAATGCTCGGCGTGTCCTGGCGAGGCTCATGCAATGTGGCTCCCCTCCTTACTGCGAGGTACTCGACTGTGCCACATGTCCCTTCCCTGTGTCATCCATTAGACCTCCCCGTGCCATTTCTGTTGCTCCTCTTCATCCTTCTCCCGTGCCCTATAGCTCAGTAAATTGGAGTGACAGTGGGTGTAGTTGAATGATGAGTGGGTCTCATATGTCAGTGTCTACTAGAATGGATTGTGCGCTCTTGTTGGAATATATGCAAAAAAAACTCAAGAGTACGGGGAGGTCAGGAGCCCTTAAATCAAAAGTAGGGGCCCTAATTTGAGGACTCCTGGACATCGTTTAGAACCTTTTAGAGCAAGACACATATTCTAGGATTATGACTTGACCCTAGTTGTGAGCAGCTATGGATTATGTTGTTGCAACATCTTCCACCACCAAGTGTCGCACTACTTTGCTAGCTAGTGTAGTGTCTTGTGGGGGTAGAAAGACTGGGAGAACACAAGTGAAATCTCAAAGAGTTAAATGTGTAATTAGCACACGAACTTGGCAGGTGATTGTACTGGGATGCATCACTTGTAAAATGGTCGTCATCTGGTTCACAATCTTGCATGTGGATGTACAATTCAACATAAAGGTGGCATGTGAGCAAAACTTGACACACAACTAACATGATGTGGTAGGTAATTTGATCTGGCAGCTAACAGTGTAGGTGATGTGCATATACTAGTCAAGGACAAGGGGGTTAGAGTGAGCCAGGGGAATAAGTAAGCCCCTTTGTTTATGTCCTGATTATTTAGCCCTCACATACAAGACAACTTGTCTTAGACAAGACATGCGAGGGTTTTGGTAAATAGGGGAAAGAAAGACTGTGCCCCCGCTGCAATACTCCATCCTCAAGGAAACCATGCGTGGGCACATTGGGCATGAAGGTAAGCATGGATGCTCGATCCTAAGAAGATTAGTGGCATGAGCATTTGGGCACTTGGTTTAGGTATTTAGGGTGCTTGGGAAGAATACGTCATGTAATGTACGGAACTGTCAGAGGATAATAAGGATTAGAATGCAAAGATGATGATGGCATACACACACAAGCGCTAAATCAGCTGCCAACGTGCCATTTTTCTTCCCACCAATGCAAAAAGTGAATGTGAATATGGGATTCACCTAGATCCACCATGGAGCAGCTCCACCGTGGATCTAAGATTCACAGAAGTGTTTGGTACAGCTCCACCTACTTTTCTATCTCACTGCCAACCTAGGCCACGCATCATGAGATGAAATGAGAAAAAAAACTGCTTCTCCTTCCTCGATTTGCACGGAACCATGCGTCATACAGGCACGGTAGAGCGCGGGCCAGGCGCGGTAAAGACCGAGCATGGGGCGGAGGGACGGGAGCATGTGCGTGTCGACCCGTTGCAAACTGCCGATGGTCGGAGCGGCTCCACGCGCGCGGCGGAGGGGCTGGCCGTGCCGGGAGCACGCGGCCGGCGGTGCGGGTGGGACGGGGCGTGCGGCGGCGGAGCTGGGCTCATGGCCAGCGATGGGGCGGCGCACTCCGCCGACTCCTACCTTGTAGCACCGCGACCTCGTGAGAAAGAAGGAGAAATTAGAGATGGAACCATTATTTTTGTGTAACCAGTAGTAGTGGTGAATAATTTTTCTCAATTCCACTAAATTTGAATTTTGTGGAGCACCCCTTAAGGTGCTCCACCAATTTGTTGAATCTAGTGGTAGATCCACCGTTTTGATAGAGTAGACACATTGGTGGAGTTGATGGATCCAAAACCGTTTGGCTACAAAAGTTAGATCCAGATC
This sequence comes from Saccharum hybrid cultivar R570, assembly GCA_038087645.1. NCBI lineage: Eukaryota > Viridiplantae > Streptophyta > Magnoliopsida > Poales > Poaceae > Saccharum > Saccharum hybrid cultivar. The sequence continues at coordinate 10,681,812 of JAQSUU010000038.1, forward strand.
TAATTTTTGTGATTCTGGAGCTGATAGAGCTCTACCAAACAGGCTCTTATGTGTCATGTTCATAAGCGGTCAAAATAAAATTGGAATTTTGTTTGGAGCCCAATTAAGTGAAGTCCTTCAGAAGTTAAGGTCTCCTATATGGGGAATATAGTGTTGGTTAGAGACAAGCATCTACTACCTTGAGGTCACGTACTCATGTATGCAATAGACATATATAGCTTTCTTTCTGCGCGAAAATAGAAGAATGGCCTAAACAATTTGGGATTCTAAAAACAGGATTGATGATAGAGGGTACAATTCATGATAGCGGTCAAACTAAAATTTCAGATCATTATCATTGTTGGCCGTGGACGCTATCTAGGCAGCACTTGGCCTAAACAAGCTATCAATTGGGCATTCGTACCCCTAATTCTAGCATCCTAGGAATAAAAGGACAATGACGTGAAAATATACTACTCTACTACAGAGTCCCAACCTGCATCTTAAGTTGAAGCGGCGGCACGCATGCCCTATATATTGGCTATTGCATTGCGTGGCTGTCCCCCTGGCTATATATGCTAACGACAAGGCATGTTATTGATGCTGTATGACCGGTCAAAGTGAGGTCAGGCTACAAGAGTGCAAGGTGATGGAGGTATGGACTATATGTCGTTTCCGGAATCCTCTAGCTTGGCTCGCCGCCAATGATGGCCGCATGTTCAGGCCGACACCCCGGCCGTCTCCTGCCGCTCTGCTTCTAGTAGTAGTTAGAAAGTACATCTGGTAGGATTTAATTAATTTGGATCCTTATTTTTTGATAACTCAATTTGGATCCTTATTAAACTTTGATGAGCAGCAAGGTAGTAGGTTAGTCATTATCAGCTCGACTTGTTATTAGCAAACTAAACATGCATCGTCTAATCTATGCATGGTCAGTTCCGTAGCAGAGTAGCAGTAGTTCATTATTTTGAATTTGAGTTGGTTTGGAGAAACTGATCGAACTAGTAGCTATATAATTAAGCTAACCACGTAATATATATATATATATATATATATATATATATATATATATATATATATATATATATATATATATATATATATATATATATATATATATATATATATATATATATATATATATTACTACGCTCTCTGATATCTCTGATGGTTAGCAACTTAGCATATGCACGTAGTGCCATTTGAAGGCGTAAATCCAGCTAGCCAGCAGCACTACAGGAGGCAGGCGTACAGCGGGTCTGGCCGGCCCTGCATGCTCATTGCTCAGCTCCATCATGCTGCGCGGGCGTGGCACGCAGCGACGATGGATGAGACGAGAGCAGGAAGGAGGAGGAGTCGGAAGGGGACATGATGCCCGTCGGGTCTCGTGGGCTGCCGCGACATCCTCCGATCTATCCCTACGTACTCGAGACAAAGCGGGTATTCTGTGCCTGCCTGCTGCAGGCTAAATGGCACATGCCACTACCGTATGTTTCTACTCATCACGAATCATGCATTGCAAGGCATACCCTCCACTTGGGTTGGGGCAGCTGGAACTGGAATCTCCGTCCGCCGATCGATCCTCATGCATGGCCCTGGGCTGCCTATGGTGGCTGACCGGCTGTAGAGCACACAGCGATGTTGTCATCACACAACTGCATGCATGCTGGCCTCTACTGCTGTGCTGTGTGGTACGGTACTCCTATGTATGTGCGTGCTGTACTACCATACTACTACTCCTACCATGCATGATGCATGAGAGAAAGACAGACAAACAGACGGAGAGATCGAGGGGTGTGAAATGAGTGTATCCATCACACACGCACACTGCTCGTGACAACACCCCGCCTTAGCTTTTGCCTTTTGGAACGTCTAAGCTAGTAGTGTATAGATGAGACAACGCCTTTGCCAAAAGCGCCCCGATCGACTATTATTTGTTTGCTGCTAAAGTAATGTATCGATCGATTCGTCAGGGACGACATTGACATATGTACATATGGTAGTGGTAGTACCTGAGGAGTGAGGAGGAATCCATCCATCGAGTATTATTATACATACAGACCTGCTGGCTTCTGCACCCAGTCCTGTCGACGACCCTTGCTTGCATTTTGTGTGTGTGTGTGTGGGTGGGGGGGGGGGGGGGGGGGGGGTGTACTTTATACCTTTGGGAAATCCTGCTCTGATCTCATTCACATATATGTATGCAGTCCTCGCATGACTCTCACAAAGATATGGAGATTGGAGCGTCATGAGGCATCATGCCTTGTATCTATCCTTCTCTTCTCTCCTGCTTTTTCTGTCATTTGCAATGCATTGGTTTGCAAAATCCTCAAGCAGGTCGCCCTGATGATGATGCATATGCTATTCCAACTGATGGTGATATGTCGTTTATTAATCATTCCCTCAAGAAAATAAATTAAAGGTTATGTTCAGATGCTGTTATTTGGGGTTGGTTAATACATTCGACTCAATGCTTATTAAGCAGGTATATATCGACACAGACTCCGTTTGTTGCCACGTTACACTGCTCTCTAAAAACATCTTTCCCAATTGATCAGCAGCTCAGCGTACCCCTTCAGTTTTGCTGGGCCTGGGCACAGCAGGAGCAGGAGAGAGGTCAGCATGCATCGACGACATCCATCAGAATGTCACATGCACCAGCAGCGCCATAGACTTGCTGCTGGATGCATTGCAACAATGGGAAGCACCTGCACTTGGGCTCGGAATTGATCTGTCCGTCGCTGCCTCTGCCTGTGATCCCGGCCAATTCTGCATGCAGCAGCATGCTCGATCGATCGCGTTCATGCATGCATCATGGCTGGTCCAGTCCCCCTGTCTCTCTTTCTCAAACTGTGGAACACACACACACACACAGAGGAATTGACGAAGCGGCCGGTACAAGCGCGCGCACACACACAGAGGTAGCAGTAGCAGGCTTGTCTACCTGCTGTACCTGTTGGACCGCTAGCAGTAGCCGGCCTGTCTCTGGCATGCAGCTAGTACTCAGCTAGCAAAGCGAGCAGGCTTTGCCGCCGATGCAGCACAGCAACGCAAACGTGCATAATTAGGTATGAGGGGGCGTTCGTCATCGCCTCTGCAAGACCATCATTTTGCCACCCTGATTGACACTTGCTTTACGCATGCTTTGCATACACTGATCCACTACCAAAGGATCGGAGCTCCTTTTAATGTCTTCCGTGTTTTTATTTTAATTTTAAAACAAATGTCTTCCCATCAGTCAGCGTATGGTAAAGTACTACAGTCTACATAGATCGAAAATAAAATATATACTACATAGTTACTCTAAACCCAAATATAGGAATAGTTTCTCGGTACTATAGTCTACATAGATCGAAAATAAAAATATATACATAGTTACACTAATCCCAAATATAGGAACAGTTCCTCTATACTATGAGTTTGAAAACATGCATGTGCAACTAAAAAGGGACATGTTTGAGTATGCCACGACACGAGCCTGGCAAAAGCACAACCCGCTATGGGCCGGGCTATGTTTTTTGGGCCGGGCCAGCCCGAGAAGCATGGCCAACTCAGTAGGCCGGGGCTACCATAGTCAGAAAAACATCTCAAAATGCTCCTTTTAGGATACTATATTCAACATTTCATACAGCATATCAATATATCCACATTTTATACAAGTATACTCTATACAACACAACAGAATTGTGATGATAGGGTTCAGATTAGGGTTTGGAGTTGATTTCATACAAGCGCAACCGGAGCCCTATGCCAGAGAAGGTGAGGGAGACCCCGAGGAATGAGAACGACGCACGAATCAGAAAAGACAGTGAGCGGCAGAGGATGGACGACGAGGACACAAACTCACATGGTTTAGTGAGGGGAGACCCGGAGAGGTGAGCTGCTGAGAGGACACAGAACATTAGAAGAAATGGGGGAGCGCAGGAGATGTAGCCAACGATGTTGAGGTCACCGAAGTCGGGGACGACGGGAGAGGCCAGAGTCGAGACGTCAAGAGGTGGAGAGAGGCGAGATTGCGAGAGCAGCGGTGAGGTCGAGGGTGGAGGGGAAATGAATTAGGGTTATGAGCAGGGGCTGAGGGGGCACATGGGTAGGGGTTCTATGGGGCCAGACCTCCCTTGTTTTATTGGGCGGTGCTAAGCTGCCCGACGTGTAAGCCTGGACAAAAAACTCGAAACTCGCTAGCTCGCTCGACTCGCTCGTTAATGGCTCGGCTCGAGCTCGACTCGTTTTATAACAAGCCAGCTCGATTTAAAACAAGCCAGCTCGATTTATAACGAGCCAGCTCGCGAGCTGCTCGTTAGCTCGTATGAGCCAGCGAATTCGTAAGCCAGAAACCTAAAATTAGCCCGGCCCACAACACATCTTTGGACGGCTCGTTTTCCTTGGCCCAGCCCAAACTAAAAACCCTAGCGTACACACCACCAGACTACTCGGCTCGTCCCCCCGTCCTCCGACTCCGAGTCCGCACTCTGCAGTCACAGCAATCTGCCCGTCTTTTCCCTTTCTTCTCCCATCGCCATCTCGCGAGTCGCAATACAGGAGCCGCCGCCCGCCGCCGTTCCTCCCACACACACCCCGCAGGGCAGGTCGCTGGCCGCTGGCCCTCGGCCCTCGCTGTAGGTGAGCACGCTGCACGCCACTCCTCTTCGCTGGCCGCTGGCCCTCGCGACCTCGCCGCAGGTAGGCTGCAAGAAACTGTTCGGCCATGGCACACAACTCACCTAACCCCATTCCATCTGATCTCGCGCAGGTGATGGAAGATGAGGAAGAATCCCCTAGAATGCTTCCTCCGGGGGCGTCAAGTGTTGAATCGAGGATGAACCGCAAGAAGATGTCGGCTTCGACTGGCAATCGCGGTGGCCGCTGCCGAGGTCGAGGATCTGTACCCTCGAAATCCACTACTCCAACGGCCTCCATATCTACAGACACGAACATGGTATGTATTTTTTTTATCGATGCTTTGATCTGTAGGATGCATCTTAGAATTTGTGTGATTCGTGTGAATATGTACAACGTACAGGAATAGATCACTATTTGCAAAATAAATATGAAGATGTATAGTCATTTGGTCAACAAGACTGCAATACCATTACAGAATCGTCATTTTCCAAATTAATCATGTGTCTTTTTTCCTTTAGAAGGTAAACAAAGGGAACGACTAGCTTACAAGGGCTAGCAAATGCTAGTGTTACCTTAATAACTGAGGTATATGTATTGAATGGAAGAGACATATTAGAAAACCAGCTCTCGAGATTATTTTTCCTACTCCCCTCCTTAGGCCTCTGGAAATAGGAAAACCAATTCTCAATTGAAGATTTATTTTGATGTGTTTCCGTTCAGATTAAGAAAAAGTATTTGCAAAAATAGTTACAAAGAGCTTGACTGCTTCTGAAATCTGCCTTGCTGTTGGTGTTATCTCATGGACTTGTGGTCAAGCCTTGGCCAAATTTATTTTGCTTCTTTGCTGAATTCTGTATGGATGACTTGTGATCAAATTTATTTTGCTTCAAGTCGTGAACTGCTGAACTGTACTATCGTCTATCGGACTCATGCAGTGTAGTCATGTTAATGGTCGTTTGTCTCGTGGACTTGTGGTTAAGCCTGGGATGCCTTTAAACTTTATGAATTCTGGGATCAATCGATGATTAAATTTGTTAAATTTATATCTATTTTGTGTCTGTTGGCTTGTTGCTCTTCCCTGTAATGTGTTTTTAAGTTTTGGCTCACGAGCCAAAACGAGCTGCTCGAGCTATTTACCGAGCCGAGCCGAGCTCCTCTTCTGGCTCGTTAGCGTAACGAGCCAAGCCGAACCAGAACACTAACGAGCCGAGCTCTAACGAGCCGAGCTCTAACGAGCCGAGCTGGCTTGTTAGCCAGGCTGACCGACGTGCCTAGGGAGCGGCCCGAGCATGACACATTGCATCAGACCAGCCAGCATGAGCACGTTCGATCGGGCCAGGCCAGCACGGACACGCTAGCCACCGGGTGTGCTGTACTCGGGCCAGGCTATTGGGCCATGGGCTGTATGGCCATCTATATTGGTATGTAAGAATACGGAACCCAAGACGGCTAGTGATTAAGCTCATTAAGGAACTACTTTAATAACAAGCTGGCTTGGCTTGCTACTCACTGAGTTCCCAATTATAAATGGTTTTAGTTTTGTTCTAAGTGAAACAAGTTTATATAAAAAAAGTGCACAAAATCTATGACATAGAATAGGATTCATTTATATGAGTTTTACTTTTTGCTAAGAGTTTAAGGAAGTTTATAACCGAGGGAGGAAAATAGACTTTTAAAGATAAGGAAGGCAGGATAAACTTTTTCTGGCAGTGTAGCTTGGTGTTGTCAAGTTGAGTGTTTTAAGAAAATTACTAAGTTAACTTGTCGTTTCATAGGTGATGTATTCTTCTATTAAGGCTTCTGAATAGCTAGTTTTCCATCTAGTAATGTTGGATTTAATTGGGTGTGATAACGTTCTATTTCAATTAAATGAAATAAAGCCCAAATCCCATGAAATGCTAGGTGTATTAAGACTACCCGCACCCATCCATCCTCTATATCATCCTCTATACGTCCTAGTCAGCAAGATTCTCTCCTCTATACTCAATTCTCCCGCACCCATCCATCCTCTATATCATCCTCTATCCACTCTATTCACTGTAGGACCGACTTGTCACTTTATCTAAATATATTCATGTGTGATCTAGTTTTGAAGGATTTATTGAGACGAATTTAATGGTGCAATCGAAATTTAATTTGGATTTTTGGTTTGTGAGTTATAGCATTTTTTTCCTTTGTTTAGCTAGCGGGGTCCGCCACTACAGAGTATAGAGTAAGCACAGTACTACTCTAAATATAGAGTGAGAGAAAGGATAGAGTATCGTTTTAGAGTATCCAGTGCAGCAGTTTTTACTCTATATTCATACTCTAAAGCTTTAGAGTATCATTTTAGAGTATCCACTGCGGGTAGTCTAAAGGTTTAGTCCCGCATACAAAATATAATGGACTCAAGATCTTAATTTTACTAGTTTCCATCTGAGTTTATATGTCAATCCTTTCTAGACTTTGCTAGGGAAAAAATTAGAAACTCTCACAATAACAAGAAATACCATATATATATATATAAGAAAGAAAATAAAAAGAAAAAATATTTTTTCATGAAAATTAACATGGATATATAAGAATCATAAAATTATTGGACTACTGATAAGGATTTGAAAAAAAAGAGGAAAAGAGAGAAAACGAAACGAAAACGAAAAGATAAAGAGAAATACTCAAGTACAGTTGTCTGATAATCTATTTATCCGTTAGTCGACGGGCTCACAAGAAGATGAACGGTTGACTAACTCCGACGCTACGCCCAGCCAGGCACTGGCTGGCCGGCGATCTCTCCCAGCCAGCCCACTGACGCCGCTAGATAGCTCAGTGCGCTTGCACATTGGTGGTTCCTGTGCGGTGCAGTGCAAGGCGCACAGGCAGGTAGGTATAGCCAGGTCAAGCAAGGAAGGAAGGGTCGGCGGCCCGGCGCGCGGGTCAGCAAGCGATGCTGTTGCGGCTGCAGTCGCACACTTACACGACGAGGGCACGAGGCAGCACGACACCAAGGGCTGGTTAGCTTTCAACGGGGCACTCGGCGGAGCAAGAGGTTGAAGATGACTGAAGCTTGTGCAAAATATTAGGCAACTGCTATGGAGACTATGAGAGGCAAAATGGATGAGAAGCAGCAGCGGCTGGGCCTACTTAGCTAGGAACGTCCGCACATGCGATCGGTTCGGCCCACGAAAGCGCACCAGGGTGACATGGGCCTTGCGCGATAGACTGACTATGAGTTGGGCCGAGCTGTACATTGGTTATATATCAATTAGGTATCATGAAGACTATCCCTACCTCCGTTTGATCGTGACGACCTAGCTCCCACGACAGACGTCATGACGCCATCGTGGTAGCCGCCGCCGTGGCTGACGACGACCAAGACGAGGTGATCCTTTTGACCCGGTCTCCGCATTGATCTGCTTTCTTTGTGTTCGCCGCAGCTTTATTCTCTTGGCATGATAAATCCACTTAGCAAATATCTTAGTAGTTATAGGTTAATTTGCATGTTCGATTGACCAAGGTTTGCATACTTTTGTTAGGTCCATAGACATTCATAATCACCAGATCAGGGTACACAGTAGGGTTCATGTTCTTGATTTGCAATGTTTACAAGATCCTAGTATATAAACTACAAAGATACAGAGAGGAAGGGTAACAGAGAGAGGTGAAGGAGTGCGAGGTCGCAGACCATCGAGAGCCGTAGTGGTTGGAGCGGTGGCGACGGTCGAAGCCCCAACGGCCGTCTCATTCGCTAGTGCCATCTGCGCGCCGGCAGCGATAGTCGGCGGAGAGGAAGTGGCGGTGCAGTGAAGTGTTGGCGCAGTGAAGATGGTGGTGGCCTCCCGTCACTGGTTGTGCCCCTTAAGGATCGGATCGGGGAATGTCGGTGGGGAATGACAGCTGAGGGTGAACCTCGTACCGAGAGCCAACCGGCCCCCACCTCTATATATAGCGCAGTGTGACGGGGGCCCACCAACCATATAGGGTTGGGCGCCCCCGATCAAGGCGCGAGAGCAAGGCCCAAAAGGCCGTTGGACCTAACTGGTGGGAGATCAAACCTAACATTCTCCCCCTTGATCTCTCATCATTTTTTTCGTTCTTTAATTTCTTACTCAAAACATTTATTCATATCTTTCTTGCTTCTATCCTATTCCATTACAGATTAGTGCATTGAATTGTCTCATCGTCACAGCGATTAGTGTCGTTAGACTAATAGCCACAACATATTTCTCTGTTTTGGAATGAAACATTCTTTTGGACCCTTCATATGTTCGGGAATCATAGGCTTTTCCTTAAACCCATGTCGGCTACGTGTTCTCTAAACACGTTGGGTGGTAAGCCCTTTGTGAGCGGATCCGCGAGCATTTTATCTGTACTTATATGCTCAAGATTTATTATATGATCCCGAACTTTATCTTTCACAACATAGCACTTTATGTCAATGTGTTTGGCAGCACCACTTGACCTATTGTTGTGAGCATACTGTGCCGTTGTATTGTTATCACAATACAATCTCAGTGGTTCATTGATATTATCAATCACTTTCAATCCGGGTACGAATTTCTTCAGCCCATTCACCTGCCCCGTTGCCTCATAGCATGCTACAAACTCGGCATACATCGTCGAGGATGTAGTTACAGTTTGTTTGGAGCTTTTCCATGATATAGCCCCTCCTTCGAGAGTAAATATATATCCTGACGTGGATTTTCTTTCTTCTCCCGCATAATGGGAATCTGAATACCCCTCTATCTGTAGAAAATTAGATCTTCTATATGTTAACATGAGGCCTTTCGTACCCTGCAAATAACGCAGGACTTTCTTCACTAATTTCCAATGTTCAATTCCTGGATTCTTTTGATATCTGCTAAGTAACCCGGTAACAAAAGCTAAGTCAGGGCGTGTATACACTTGAGCATATTGTAAACTTCCAACAGCTGAAGCATACGATACCGCTTTCATTCGGTCAATTTCATATTGGTTCTTGGGACACTGATGTTCCCCAAATCTATCACCCTTGACTATAGGAGCAGGTGAAGGACTGCACGCACGCATACTAAATTTCTTCAGAACCTTTTCTATGTATGCCTTTTGCGATAATCCTAGAACCCCTTTCTTCTGTCTCGGTGAATCTCTATTCCCAAAACGAACGAGGCATCACCGAGATCCTTCATATCAAAATTTGAGAACAAGAATTTTTTATTTCCATTAGTAGATTGATATCACTACTAGCAAGTAAGATATCATCCAGATACAAAATTAGGAATATGTACTTTCCATTCTTGAACTTTGCGTAAACACAATTGTCCTCAACATTTTCCTTAAACCCAAAACCTTTTATTGTTCTATCAAACTTCAAATACCACTATCTTGAAGCTTGCTTCAATCCGTAGATTGATTTCTTTAGGTGGCATCCCATATTTTCTCTTTCTTTTACGACAAAACCTTTCGGTTGTGCCATATAAACATTTTCTTCCAAATCCCCGTTAAGGAATGTCGTCCTTACATCCATTTGATGTAACTCCAAATTATAGTGGGCTACAAGTGTCATTATAATTCTAAAGGAATCTTTACATGAGACTGGAGAAAACGTCTCATTGTAATCAATCTCTTCTCTTTGCGTAAAGCCTTTCGCCACAAGTCGCGCTTTAAATCTTTCTATATTCCCTTGGGAGTCATATCTTGTTTTGTAGATCCATTTATAACCTACTGTTTTGGCTCTTTTAGGAATAATTTCTAAGTCCTAAATTTTATTGGTACTCATTGATTTCATTTCATCTTTCATGGCCTTAAGCTACTTTGATGATTGGTCACTTCTGATGGCCTCTTTCAAATGAGGTGGGATCATCCCCCATCTGAAATTCTTCTATTTCATAAACTTCATAGTCATCAGTAATAGCTGATCTTCTTATTCTTTGAGACCTTCTAGGTACCTCTAGCACTTGTTCCATATTGGGCTGTTGCTGTTCTTCCTCATGTGCGACATTTGGTTCTATAGGTTCCTCAAGGACAGGTTCCTCATGTTCATTCATTGTCGCCACGAGAGAACTTGCAACAGGTGTTGGCACTATAGTGTCCTGCACTGTCGGCGCAACAGCAGCAGGTAGCGTGAAGAATGGTTCTTCAACCATCGGAGTGGGTACATGTACCCGCTTCTCCTATAGGCTTATTTCTCGTGCTATCATGCTCCCCCTGATCATGTTATCTTCTAAGAACACAACATGTCTTGTTTCTATAATCTTTATATGTCTGTCAGGACAATAGAAGCGATATCCTTTTGATCTTTCTGGATAGCCAATAAAATGGCAGCTGACTGTCTTGGAGTCTAACTTTCTTATGTTTGGGTTAAACACTTTTGCCTCAGCCAGACAGCCCCACACACGCAAATGGTTAAGTGGGGGTTCCCTTCATATCCATAATTCATACGGTGTTTTAGGCACCGATTTGCTTGGTACTCGATTAAGTATGTGAATGACGGTTTTCAGTGCCTCCATCCATAAAATAATCGGTAATGTGGAGTAACTTATCATACTTCTTACCATATCCATTAAGGTACGGATACGTTTTTTCAGCCACTTCATTATGCTGAGGCTCTCCTAGTGTGGAGTACTGAGCGACTATACCATTTTCCTGTAGAAACTTTCAAACGGTCCAGGAATTTGGCCATATGGGGTATGCCGCCTATAGTACTCTCCACCACGGTCTGATCGTACTATCTTTATTTTCTTATTGTGCTGATTTTCAACCTCAGCTTTAAATATTTTGAATTTATCCAATGCTTCCGATCTTTCTTTGATCGGATAAATATAGCCTTAACGAGAGTAGTTATCTGTGAATGTTATAAACGAATCATAACCATCCACACTTTTTACAGGAAATGGGCCAAATATGTCTGTGTGGATTATTTCTAAAATTTATGTGCTTCGTTTGGTATCTTTCTTAATTTTCTTGACATACTTTCCTTTGATACAATCAACACATTGTTCTAAATCTGAAAATTCTAAGTGCGGGAGAATTGATTCCTTAACTAATCGTTCTATTCTCCCCCTCGAAATATGGCCCAAGCGATAATGCTATAATTTCGAAGAGACAGTATCAATTCTCTTCCGCTTCTTTGTTACATTCGCAGATGGGGAATCATTCATATTCTCATCGCATATATTGTTCATATTCTCAACAAGAGATAATAAATAAAGTTTGTCTTGTCTTAAGGCAAGACCAACACATTCATTATTAACAAGTATCTTACATTTGCCATCACCAAAATGACAATCAATTCCATCATCATAAAGTTTCGAAACACTTATCAAATTTCTACGCAAAGAGGGAACATAAATTACTTCTTTAAGACTAAGTACAAAACCATTATTCAATTCTAAAGAAAAATCTCTAATGGCTTCAACATTGGCTTGCACTCCATTTGCAACTTTAATCGTTCTTTCTCCTCTTCGCAAGGTTCTCGTCACACTTAACCCCTGTAAGGAATTTGCAACATGAGTAGTTGCTTCTAAATCAACCCACCAAGTGGATTTATCATAACATAAATACAGGGATTCATCTACAAATGTAATAAATTCATCACCTTTCTTTAGCAGAGATTTCAGGAAGTCTAGATAATCCCTCTTGTAGTGTCCCTTCTTGAAGCAGTGCTTGCACTGATCTTTTTCAGCTCCACCATACTGCTGATTCTCAGAATCCTAGGGTTTCTTTCCCTGTGAATTGGAGAAAGAGACCTTATCCCACTTAGGTTTTCCTTGTGGTTTAGAATTCTTGTCATTAAAGTTCTTTCTTTTGTTATCCTTCACAAAATGAGCGGATTCACCCTATGAGGACTTTATCCTCTCCTCTTCTTGAACACACATTGAGATGAGTCTTTCTATGTCCCATCTTCCAGGCTACATATTGTAGTTCACAATAAAGGTGTCATATTCTTTATTCTTTTAGCAAAGAAGCAAAAATCAAATTAATCAAGAAATCATCCTCCTTCAAATTCATTTCTTTTAACTTAGATGTCATAGTGTTCATCTTCAAAATGTGCTCTCTTATGCTACCACCAGTGTATTTCTCATTCACAAGTTTCTTAATCAGTGAACTTGCTATGGCCTTAGTAGACCCAGTAAACTGACTCTTGATTTTCTCAAGATATTCTGTGGCAGTAGCACATTCAGGGATTGAGCCCCTTATCTGTTCTTCTACGGTGGCCTTGGCCACCAACAGGTACTTGTGGTTGGAGAGAGTCCATTACCTATGTTCAAGGTCATATTTCATTCTTATTTCAGCATGATTAGGCTTTCCAGCAGCGAAATCAGCGTCAGATTCATTTTCACCTCTCACCGGGTCCTCTGGCTCAGTAGGACACGGTGAGGTGATGGCAAAATCGTCCTCTCCCAATGCAAGTTCTAGTTCATACTTCTCCCGCCATACACATGTAAGGTCCAAATAGGCTAGAGGGGGGGTTGAATAGCCTAATTAAAACTTCTACAAGAATTACTTAACCACGAGTTAGTACGAAAGGTGGCGAAGTAAAAGCACTAGCTCTAACTAATTAAGCAAGCCACCTACACAAGTCTAGTATAAGGCTATTCACTAAACACAACAACTACTACAAGCTAGAAATGAGAAGTAATACGAGAGAAGAGCTTCGAGTGATTATACCACCGTGAAGAGAAGAGAAATACCAATCAATCAATCATACAAGAGAAATCCTCGGGAAGAGAATGACACAAGAATTTATCCCGAGGTTCACTTGCTTCCCGGCAAGCTACTCCCCGTTGTGGCGATACACCCACTTGTCGGTTCGCGAGCTAATCGACTATCAAGAGTCGAGCCCTCGGTGGGCGCCGCACAACCGTACACAAGATGGGGATCCTCCAAGCCACGAGCTCCACTAGAGTATCCAATTTGCGAACTCCCGCGGGGAAGGATCAAGAACCCCTTACAACACTTGGTGAAGGCTCCAACAATCTCCAATTGCGAGCTCAATCACCTCCACTGCTCCAAGCCGTCTACCGTGTCGGGAAACACGGAAGAGTAACAAGAAATCCGCAATAACTCGAAGATCAAGTGCCTCTAGAATGCAACTCTCAAGCAATGCACTTGAATCTCACTCAATCTTACTCAAGATGTGCAACTATGCAAAGAGATAAGTGGAGGGGTTGTTCTCTAGCTCAAAGTATGTCTCTATATCTCAAAATATGCAAGAGTATGGTAAAACAAATGTCTTCCCATCAGTCAGCGTATGGTAAAGTACTACAGTCTACATAGATCGAAAATAAAATATATACTACATAGTTACTCTAAACCCAAATATAGGAATAGTTTCTCGGTACTATAGTCTACATAGATCGAAAATAAAAATATATACATAGTTACACTAATCCCAAATATAGGAACAGTTCCTCTATACTATGAGTTTGAAAACATGCATGTGCAACTAAAAAGGGACATGTTTGAGTATGCCACGACACGAGCCTGGCAAAAGCACAACCCGCTATGGGCCGGGCTATGTTTTTTGGGCCGGGCCAGCCCGAGAAGCATGGCCAACTCAGTAGGCCGGGGCTACCATAGTCAGAAAAACATCTCAAAATGCTCCTTTTAGGATACTATATTCAACATTTCATACAGCATATCAATATATCCACATTTTATACAAGTATACTCTATACAACACAACAGAATTGTGATGATAGGGTTCAGATTAGGGTTTGGAGTTGATTTCATACAAGCGCAACTGGAGCCCTATGCCAGAGAAGGTGAGGGAGACCCCGAGGAATGAGAACGACGCACGAATTAGAAAAGACAGTGAGCGGCAGAGGGTGGACGACGAGGACACGAACTCACATGGTTTAGTGAGGGGAGACCAGGAGAGGTGAGCTGATACTGAGAGGACACAAAACATTAGAAGAAATGGGGGAGCGCAGGAGATGTAACCAACGATGTTGAGGTCACCGAAGTCGGGGACGACGGGAGAGGCCAGAGTCGAGACGTCAAGAGGTGGAGAGAGGCGAGATTGCGAGAGTAGCGGTGAGGTCGAGGGTGGAGGGGAAATGATTTAGGGTTATGAGCGGGGGCTGAGGGGGCACATGGGTAGGGGTTCTATGGGGCCAGACCTCCCTTGTTTTATTGGGCGGTGCTAAGCTGCCCGACGTGCCTAGGGAGCGGCCCAGGCATGACACATTGCATCAGACCAGCCAACATGAGCACGTTCGATCGGGCCAGGCCAGCACGGGCACGCTAGCCACCGGGTGTGTTGTACTCGGACCAGGCTATTGGGCCACGGGCTGTATGGTCATCTATATTGGTATGTAATAATACGGAACCCAAGACGGCTAGTGATTAAGCTCATTAAGGAACTACTTTAATAACAAGCTGGCTTGGCTTGCTACTCACTGAGTTCCCAATTATAAATGGTTTTAGTTTTGTTCTAAGTGAAACAAGTTTATATATAAAAAAAAAGTGCACAAAATCTATGACATAGAATAGGATTCATTTATATGAGTTTTACTTTTTGCTAAGAGTTTCAGGAAGTTTATAACCGAGGGAGGAAAATAGACTTTTAAAGATAAGGAAGGCAGGATAAACTTTTTCTGGCAGTGTAGCTTGGTGTTGTCAAGTTGAGTGTTTTAAGAAAATTACTAAGTTAACTTGTCGTTTCATAGGTGATGTATTCTTCTATTAAGGCTTCTGAATAGCTAGTTTTCCATCTAGTAATGTTGGATTTAATTGGGTGTGATAACGTTCTATTTCAATTAAATGAAATAAAGCCCAAATCCCATGAAATGCTAGGTGTATTAAAGGTTTAGTCCCGCATACAAAATATAATGGACTCAAGATCTTAATTTTACTAGTTTCCATCTGAGTTTATATGTCAATCCTTTCTAGACTTGCTAGGGAAAAAAATTAGAAACTCTCACAATAACGAGAAATACCATATATATATAAGAAAGAAAAGAAAGAAGAAAAAATATATATTTTTTCATGAAAATTAACATGGATATATAAGAATCATAAAATTATTGGACTACTGATAAGGATTTGAAAAAAAAGAAAAAGAGAGAAAACGAAAAGATAAAGAGAAATACTCAAGCACAGTTGCCTGATAATCTACTTATCTGTCAGTCGACGAGCTCACAAGATGAACGGTTGACTAACTCCAACGCTACGCCCAGCCAGGCACTGGCTGGCCGGCGATCTCTCTCAGCCAGCCCACCGACGCCGCTAGATAGCTCAGTGTGCTTGCACATTGGCGGTTCATGTGTGGTGCAGTGCAAGGCGCGCAGGCAGGTAGGTATAGCCAGGTCAAGCAAGGAAGGAAGGGCCGGCGGCCCGGCACGCGGGTTAGCAAGCGATGCTGTTGTGGCTGCAGTCGCACACTTACACGACGAGGGCACGAGGCAGCACGGCACCAAGGGCTGGCTAGCTTTCAACGGGGCACTCGGCGGAGCAAGAGGTCGAAGATGATTGAAGCTTCTGCAAAGGCCTACTTAGCTAGGAACGTCCGCACATGCGATCGGTTCGGCCCACGAAAGCGCAGGGTGACATGGGCCTTGCGCGATAGACTGACTATGAGTTGGGCCGAGCTGTACATTGGTTATATATCGACGACCTAGGTAGCCGCAGCCGCCGCTGACGACGACCAAGACGAGGTGATCCTTTTGACCCGGTCTCCGCATTGATCTGCTTTCTTTGTGTTCGCCGCAGCTTTATTCTCTTGGCATGATAAATCCACTTAGCAAATATCTTAGTAGTTATAGGTTAATTTGCATGTTCGATTGACCAAGGTTTGCATACTTTTACTTTTTAATAATAAATATAACTATATCTATATTTGCATTGAACCGTGCAGATTGTCTTCATCTACCTCCCTTGCCGCCGCTTGGTTTGTGACAAAGTTAACTCACAGTGTGGTTTGGGACCAAGTTAATTCGCTACAGGTTGCGCGTTTGAGGAGCGCGCGACTTCGCTGGCATCGTTCTCACTCCTACCCTGCACCATCCGCAGCCGCCGGCTCCCACCACCTCACCGCGCCACCCGACTCCGGCACCCGCCCTCCAATAACCAGCAACAGGACGCCCCAACCGTCAGCTCCGCCAACTGCCATCTTCCGCCGCTCCGCCCCGCTGTCTTCTCTCCCGTCACCACCACCCCCAAACCGCTGGTGATTAAAACCCCTTCAGAAACCGAACCATAACCTGGCCCCGAACGACTCTTTGATGGGTCGCGCGAGCGCATGAAGGTGCGACCCATAGTGCGTTTGAGTTTGCGTTTGGTTCTGTATAACAGAATATGGTGCACTAAACTGATTATTATATGTAATTATTGTGTGTTGTGTTTAGATGCAGATCTTCATGAAGGGCTTCGCTGGCAGACACTACACCATCGAAGTGGAGTCCTCTGACACGGTTGACAGCCTCAAGGCAAAGGTTTTTTTTTTGAGGGGAGCCTCAAGGCAAAGGTTGAGGAGTTGGAGGGCGTTCCTGCTAAGCAACAGCGCCTTCTTATCGGTGGTCGGCAGCTTGAGGATGGGCACATACTTTCCAAATACAAAGTCAAGGAGTTTGCCACCGTGCACCTTGTCTTGCGTCTTCTTAATTGTCGTCGTTGTCCATTCTGTACTGACAGGTATGTCTACGTACAGACACGCACAACCAACACCATCGCGCTCCAAGTGGAGCCATCAGACACGATCACTGATGTCAGGAAAAAGATTAGTGGCCACCAGAGCCTCTTCTTGGCTGGCAACAAGCTCGAGGATGATCGAACATTTGGATACTACTATCAAATCCAAAACGACGCTACCCCGCATCTCGACTTCGGCACGCAGATTTTCGTGAAGATGCTCAACGGCAAGACCATCACCCTTGAGGTAGACCCATCTGATACAGTCGGTGATGTCAAGGCAAAGATACTGGACCAGCAGAGGATCATCTTTGACGGCAGCCGACTTGATGGCCAGCACAAGCTTGGCTTTTACAAGATTCAGAATCATTCGACCCTGCACCTTGACCTCTGTCCTCGTGGTGGCATGCAGATTGGCGTGAAGACACACCCACTCCCTGGCAGCGAGGCCATCAGGTTCAAGGTGCAGTTTACTGACAAGATTGGCGATTTGAAGGCAAAGATTCAGGACCAACAGAGGCTCAGCAACGGCAATGTATCTAGACCACCTGGTCCATAAGGCTGGGCCCCACAGCAGTGGACAATAGCTATAGCAATCCTCGCAATGTTCAGCCTACAGCAGAAAATAAACTATGTCGGTAACAGCTACGTAGAAAGAAATAATAGTTTACTGCTTACAAGTTACAGCCAGGCCATAGTGCTATGGATAGCTTTTGCTATTTCTTCCCTATTGACTACCCTCACAATGTTTCAGTCACCTGGTACAGGATATTTAATTCACTATGGACTACTTTTTCACTACACTGTGGTTGCTCTAAAGGACAGTAGCTTGTGGATGGGCAGATGCTCGCCGATTACAACGCCCAGAAAGAATCCACCTTGCACCTTGACTGTCCCATGCAGGTTTTTGTGAAGACGTCCACTACTAGCCAGACGATTACTTTAGAGGTGGAGCCGTCGAACACCATTGACGATGTAAAGGAAAAGATCAGTGGCCACCAGAGTCTCATTTTTTATGGCACCGAGCTTGACGATGGGAAGACACTTGCTGAGTGCAATGTCCATATGGGGTCTACCCTGCACCTCGATGCTTAGCTAGAGAAATTTGGCGTCTTTTGATTTTGATGCTCTACTACTTAATATATTTTTCCGCTTCTAGTCTAGTTGTCCTTGTCAGTGTCTGGTTGAAATCGTGTGATGACTCTGTTCGTATACTTCGCAAGCATGCCTTTCAAGTGAGACTATCTGTCTTTGTTTTCTTGGTAATGTGATAGAAGAACATGCGTCTTTGCTATATGCTCTACGTATTTCTCAGAACTGTGAACTGTCCATGTTTTAAATTCGTTGATGCCTAGATTTGCTGTCATTTCATTCCGCTATGCATTTGTTGACACGTAATATTCAGCAGAGGTGCACTTGGAGAATTCATTTGATCCATTTACTATACCCGAATACCTGTTTCCTTTTTTAATTCATCTATTGATTATACTTGTACATACGACCTTTTCCTTCATTAATTGTGTTGCAGTTCCATTTCTTCAAGTATTCAAATTACGTTTCTTCCCTGAACTCCAGTGAGCCCTTAGTTTGTCTATATATTTGTGTGAAGGGCCAAAATGGCAACCGGAAGGGGTTGAATGGGAGCCGCCAAAAAAAAAATTGCAAGGAAGAACTTGGCATATATTTTGATTAATAACTCAACATGTCCATCTAAGAAAATTACGATTACAAGATTGTTTCTTCCCATAAATTAAGAAATGGTATGTTAAGCAGACAGTACAAACAGACCTTTTACCGATGAGTAATGGCATCTGAAAATTACGTGCAAACTGTTTTACGTAGCTGTGGCATTCTGGCATACAAAACATAATGGCAAACATCAGTAACAAAACAAGAGTACGTTTCTTGTCAGCGCAGGAAAGCTGAGCCGACATCTTTAAATTTCAGTTTGAGAGCTGCTGACTTTTTGAAGGCTTACTGTCATCTGTTATCCCTGGTGTTTCCAGGCAGCTCGGTCCAAACACCCAACTCATCAATCAATACCCAATTGGCCATCCTCTTGACACCAAGATGATGTTCCACGATAAGAACTTCATACTAAACCAACCAACATTCTTAACCGCATTTCACTCTTCAGGTTGCCAATAGCTCTGTCATTGTCCCGTCTGATAAAATAATTTCAGCAAGCAAAAGAAAAAAACCGAGTATTATACTGTGTGGGAGATGAAAACTTAAGGAAAGTCAAAATGCAGTTATATTTAAATACACTTGACTGTCTTTAGCACAACCAGGCTAAACAGTTCCATTAAAGATTACTAGCAAAGAGATTGATCTAGAGCATTCTGTTTCAATATCCAATGAGGTCTATCACAAGAAAACGACAATGCCAATTGAGCAAATGCGCATGATCTCCCCTTGCATTAAAATGAAGATGAGAATGTTACTTTTTATTTTTCATACTATTTTTACTAGTACTATTTTGACTAAGGCAACTATTTTCAAACGATCAGAGCTTGTTTGGTTTCAGGCCCATCTCGACCAACCAAAATTTCTTCGCGATCAAAGCAAACACATGGCTAAATTTTGGAATGAGGATGTTTGGATAGTACCACAATAGTTGCCAAAATTTTGAGAAAATAACATAATTTCACAAACCTGATAAATAATCCGCATGCAGCAAATCTTCACCAGAAAGCACTTGATGCATAAGCCAGTGACACATTTGAGGAGATTAAGATGCTGTCGTTGGAGAAAACTTCTGCTACCAGGTTCACTGTAGAAATACCGCACACCCTAATTAGGGGGGTGACCTTCATTATATAGCCTAATAGGCTAGGGTTACAATGTACATGGGCCAATGGGCCATACGCCCAATATGGGCTGTTACAATTACATTCTAACACCCTCCCTCAGTCTAAGCGGGAGTGTCACGAACACAAAGACTGGACCTAAAGTCAGTGAACAACTGTACAGGTAACCCTTTGGTCATAATGTCCGCGAACTGATGAGATGACGGAACATGGAGCACCCGAACCTGTCCCAAAGCAACCTTCTCACGGACGAAGTGAATATCTATCTCAATATGCTTCGTACGACGATGATGAACTGGATTGGCAGTCATGTAGACAGCACTAACATTGTCGCAGTAGACGATCGTCGCCGAAGAGATGGGTGCGTAGAGCTCCTGAAGTAGCTGACGAAGCCAACAAGTCTCAGCCACAGCGTGTGCAACAGCACGATACTCCGCCTCCGCACTCGAACGAGAAACCGTAGTCTGTCGTTTAGAGGACCAAGAGACTAAGTTGTCGCCGAGGAAGACACAGTACCCGGAAGTGAAGCGCCGAGAGTCAGGACAGCCAGCCCAATCAGCATCAGAGCAAGCAGTCAAGCTGGTGATACTGCCCGTGCCGATGTGAAGTCCGGTAGACAGGGTGCCTTTGACATACCGCAGAACACGCTTGAGCATTGCAAGATGATGCTCTCGCGGGTCGTGCATGAAGAGACAAACCTGCTGAACTGCATAGGCAAGGTCCGGACGAGTCAGCGTGAGATACTGTAGAGCACCGGCGAGGCTGCGGTACTGAGTAGCATCCGTCACCGCAGCGCCATCAGTAGCTGAGAGCTTGGCGTGAGTGTCAACAGGAGTCGCCGTAGAGTGACACTCAGCCATGCCGGCACGCTGCAGCAAGTCCACAGCGTACTGGCGCTGAGACAGGAAGAGGCCATCAGCAGAACACGTGACAGAGATCCCGAGAAAGTGATGAAGATCCCCGAGATCTGTCATGGCGAACTCGGAGTGAAGAAGCTCGGTGAGGCGTCGAAGAAGCGAGGCTGACGAGGCTGTCAGCACGATGTCGTCGACGTAGAGGAGTAAGTAGGCGATGTCGGATCCCACTTTGTAAACAAACAGGGAAGTGTCAGAGGCCGAAGCTGTGAAGCCAGACCGCCGGATGAAGCTAGAGAACCGCTGGTGCCACGCCCTGGGTGCCTGCTTGAGCCCGTACAAGGACTTTTGCAGGAGACACACGTGGTCGGGAGCCGCCGGGTCGACGAAGCCGGGCGGCTGCTGACAGTAAACCGTCTCGTTCAGATGGCCATGGAGAAAGGCGTTCTTCACGTCCAATTGATGGATCGGCCAGGAACGAGAGGCGGCGATGCTGAGGACGACCCGGATGGTGGCCGGTTTGACAACCGGACTGAACGTCTCACCGTAGTCGACGCCGTACTGCTGCGAGAAGCCACGAACGACCCATCTGGCTTTATGACGAGCCAGAGAACCATCAGCATGATACTTGTGCTTGAAGACCCACTTGCCGGTGATGACATTGGCTCGAGGTGGTCGAGGAACAAGACGCCAGGTGCCATTGTCCACAAGCGCCTTGTATTCTTCGGTCATTGCCGCGCGCCAATTAGCATCGGCGAGCGCGGCACGGGTGTTGCCTGGCAGCGGAGAAGCCAGGTCGGAAGTCGAGGCGGTGAAGCCATACCGCTGCATGGGCGGCGGCAGGGAACCCGTCCGGGAACGAGTCTCCCGCACAGGAGGCTCCAGATCCTGGGGCGCCGCTGGAGCCGAGAGCACCTGCAGGTGCGGCAGTATCGTCGGTGCAGCCAGCGGCTGCTGAGCCGGCGCGTCCGGCTGCTGCTGAGCAGGTGGAGCCGGCGGAGCCGGCGCGGGCGGCTGCTGCCGAGCCAGTGGAGCCGGCGCCTCCGGATGCTGCTGAGCCGGTGGCGGACGCGGACGACGAGTGTAGTGGAGGCCGAAACGTTGCCGATCAGCTGCAACAACGGAGACACCTGCCGGCGTAGGAGAAGCCGAGGGAGGCGTGGCCGGCCGAGACGCCTGGGACGGCCGAGACGCCTGGGACAGCCTGTAGGCAGCACCATGCCACAGGATGGCAGGGTCCAGGCCGACGGGATCGCCGACATCGTCTGTGGCAGACGAGGCAGGCGCAACCGAGGCCTGCGAGGGCCGAACGTCGAAGGTGAACGGCGCGGGAAGTATATCCTGTATCAAAAAATCAAGAGAATCCGGTTGGGGCTTGGAAGCCGCAAACGGAAAGTGAGTCTCATCAAAAACAACGTGGCGAGAGATGATGATCTTGCGAGTAGAAAGATCAAGACACCGGTAGCCCTTCTGGGAAGGAGGGTAACCGAGAAAAACACACGCTGTGGAGCGAGGAGACAATTTATGGGAAGTCGTGGCACTAAGGTTCGGATAGCACAGGCAACCGAAAACTCGGAGGATGGAGTAATCTGGCATTTTACGGTGAAGGAGATGATAGGGAATATCATTATGTATGGACGATGACGGCCTCCGGTTGAGCAGAAACACAGCGGTGGAAAGAGCTTCAACCCAATAGGATGGAGGCATAGCAGCATGAAACAGAAGCGTGCGAACAACATTGTTCAGTGTGCGAAGCATCCGCTCAGCTTTACCGTTCTGGGCGGAGGTGTAGGGGCACGAGGTGCGAAGCAGGATGCCACGGCTAGATAGGAAGTTAGCAGTAGCATTGTTGATAAACTCAGTGCCATTGTCTGCCTGAAAACAGCGGACAGGAAAACTGAACTGTGTGTGAGCGTAAGCAACAAACTGAACTAGTTGTGCATGAACTTCGGATTTATGGTGAAGAGGAAATATCCAACAATAATGTGTATAATCATCAACTATGACAAGATAAAATTTATAGCCAGAAATACTCAAAACTGGAGAGGTCCAGACATCACAGTGAACAAGTTCAAAGGGAGCTGATGTACTAGAAACCGAACTAGTGAATGGCAGCCTAGCGTGCTTGCCAAGCTGGCAGGCATGACAAATGTGGCGAGCTGCTTTATTACACTGGATAGCTGATAGCTTATTTAAAGTGTTGACGACGACGGGTGCAGGATGACCAAGGCGGGAATGCCATAACTCCGGGGAGACGGTGGCGACATGGCAGCGAGATGGCATGTGATGTGGAATGGTGTAGAGGTCCCCATTGCTATTGCACCGAAGGAGGACCGTCTTGGTCTGCAGATCCTTAACAGAAAAACCAGAAGCGTCAAACTCAATGGAACAGTTATTGTCGCGAGTAAGCTGTCGAACAGATAACAGATTACGGGTGAGTTGGGGAGCGACAAGAACATTATCAAGACGAAAAGGACGATCAGCTATTTGAATAACAGAAGTGCCACGATTATGAATAGGAATTGATTGACCGTTGCCGACCATAATGGAGGACGGAGGCGACGGGAGATGGGAGAGTAAAATACCGTCATTGGAGGACATATGAGATGTCGCTCCGCTGTCCATGACCCAGGGAGCAGACCCGCCCTGGATCGCCATCTGGTTGAGGGCGGCAATCAAGCTTGCCGAGTCCCAGCTTCCCGGAGGCCCGTACGCTGGGGGACCGCCAGCAGTGGAGAACTGCGGAGGCGCGAAGGCGGTGTGTGCCTGTGGAGGAGGCACAGGTGACGCACCCCACGGCTGCTGTTGCTGAGGAGGCCACGGGGCGCCCCAAGGATTGTAACAAATCCAGGGGCCGGCCGGCTGACGCCCGCCAAGACTACCGCCTTGCTGCTGGTTGCGGCCACCGCCGCGATTGCCACCTTGCTGCGGGTGGCGCCCACCGCCACCACTGCCACCGCCGCCGTTGCCACCGCGGCCGCCCTTGCCCTTGCCAGCCTTTCCCTTGTCACTGCTGCCACGGTTGGTGGACGCAGAAGGGGAAGAATGGCAGGACGGCGACGTGCAGGAGGAAGTGGTGGAGGCGGCCAGGGCTGAAGCCGAGGCCGTCTTGCCCTCGGTGCCTAGGCGGAGCTCCTTGACGCGGAGCATATTGGTGGCAGACTTGAAGTCAGGAAGTGGCGACGTGTTGGAGATGATGTCAGCGGTGTTGGCGAAGCGGGGATTGAGGCCACGCAGAAGGTTGAGCACGAGCTGCGCAGGGGAGACGGTGTGACCGACCTCCCGGAGGGCATCAGCGGTGCGCTTCAGCTGCTGAGCGTAGGCGTCGACGGAGAGGTCGCCCTGGGACAGGTTGTGAAACTCCTGCTCGAGGACAACGGCGCGGGACTCCTTGTTCGCCTGGAACAGGGCTTCGATGGAGACCCACAGAGCGCGGGCATCCTGTTCAGGCTCCATGGCGAGGTCGAGGACGGCGTCGTCGACGGAGCCATACATCCAGCCGCGGATGCATGCGTCAGGTTGAGACCACAGTGGGTCAGCCGGGCGCGCGTCCGTCGTGCCATCGATGTGGCCGAGCAGCCCGTACTTGCCGCAGAGAGCGGTGAAGAACGCCTTCCACTTGGAGAAGTTCGGGCGCTCGAGGCTGAGCGCGATGGGGACGTGCTGCTTCACATTGACGGAGGCATAGGCTGCGAAGAGAGGAGCAGCAACAGACTCCCCCATGGCGCCAGACGAGTGGTGGCTGAGGGCACCGGTTGTGGAGGAGGAACTCGACGAGGACGTCATTGGCGCGGCGGTCCGCCGGAGGCCGAACCGCGACGGAGGCCTGGGCTGACGGCGGCGCCTGGAGACGGTGCGCGCGGGCGGCCTGGAGACGGCAGCACGAGCGCTTGGAGGCGGCCTGGAGACGGCAGCGCGAGCGCACGCGTGCGGCCTGAAGATGGCGGTCGCGAGCGGCCTGGAGGCGATGCGCGCGTGCGGCCTGAAGATGGCGGTCGCGAGCGGCCTGGAGGCGGCGGCTGGAGGCGGGTCGCGAGGCGGGTCGCGAGCGGCCTGGAGGCGGCGGCTGAAGGCGGGTCGCGTGCGGCCTGGAGGCGGCGGCGAGGCGGCGGCGCAAGGGCTTGCGGCCGGGTGCGGGAGAAGCGGAAGAAAAAGATCGTAATTAGGTCGATACCATGTAGAAATACCGCACACCCTAATTAGGGGGGGTGACCTTCATTATATAGCCTAATAGGCTAGGGTTACAATGTACATGGGCCAATGGGCCATACGCCCAATATGGGCTGTTACAATTACATTCTAACATTCACTAGTGCAGAGAGAAAGGGAGCAGTCCTGGCTACTACCAGAGCACTGCCGGCTGGGGATTATGTTGGATCTCGTGCTCAATTTTTAGTACCGCAGCTTAGAGCTGAGAGGAAAAGGAAAACAAGCTCCAAATTGGATGAGAACAACATTACGCAACGAGGCGGGAATGTCTCATTGCCAACTTTTTGGGGCACCCGGTTGATGCACCACAGCTTTGAGCCCCACAAGGGAACAATGCATGCCAAACTTGGGCTTGGCCAGCCACAGTTAGAAAGTAGGAAGTCATCCAAACCTTAGCTGAAAAGTTAGGCATTACCAGTTTTTGGTAGGGCCCAAACTAAAAACAAGCTCCTACAGTTAACAAGGTGTCTTCAAAACTGAAAATTAGACAGCAAGCAAAAAAATCAACATCACCAGAACATTTTAAAAGTGCAGTCACACTAGACTAACAAATCTAAGCTGACAGGGCGTAGAACAATCTGTTCACAAATTTTACTATATGCAGTAGCGGAATGACTTATTCTATGAAAAAGAATTTGCTTTGAAGTCCCACCTGACTACACCTAACTAAAGTTTGCAGTTAAAGGGTATGCTTTGATGAGCTTCTTACACATTTACAGTAGTATGGATTATGGAATCCATACTATGAATCTATGATCCTTTGGATGGATTGGACAGCAGCATTCATCTTTAGAATTTATTGATTATAAACCCATTCTGGCGGCAAGACAAAATAATCATTTAAAAGAACAAGAAAAATAGCTAGTATGAAGATAGAGAAGGCAGTTGACAAGGAGAAAGAATACTGCTATGGACTTCAACTTTGCAGCTTATGTCCAATCAAGAATTAGAAAAAGTGTAACAGTATGATCTAGTATATCAGTAACATAACAGCACATAATCTTGCACTTCTTATTGATAAGGAAAATCAATGGTACCAAAATTGCACAATTAGAGGGAACCTTGTATATTTCTAACCACTACTTGTTTCTGCACAAACAAATTGAAACCTTGCACTATGATGTTTACCATCCAATGAACCTGGCACAACACATCAGCCAAACTAAAATTCATTGCATCCACCGAAGGAGCAGGTTCTGTTCCAGCCATCAGGGGCATCATCTGAAAGACAACAAATGCACGAATTGATAAGCACAAGGACAAAACTGAACTGCACAAAGCAACTAAGACCACTTACCAGTGAATGCCATGGATGCTGATCAGTATCTATATGCTGTGAGCTGCGCTGCAGTTTCTGTTGGATTGACTAGCCCTTGCTGTCCTGTCCTTTTTTTGTTGTTGTTGCTTATGTCATGAGCATGTAGTGCTCCATTCTTTTGACCATGCCCTTCCTTGTCTATACAACAGGTCATGCTGTAGTAGTTGTGGCCTTTATGGCCTAGTAGTTGATAGTTGTAGAATTGGCAGTATGTCCATGTAGTTGGCACAATGTGGTGCTTGCCATGCATATATGAAATATGAAAGGTATAAGGCTAGCTGCACCTCCAGTTCAGCTCCCTCTCCCTCTCCCTACCCAGGGAGAAGCGCGTGCGCGTATGTGATTGAGGGCAAACACCTGGGAGCCAGCTAACAGTTTCTGCCACCTCAATCGCCATAGCAGCCACACCCAGGGACAGGTGCCTTCTCAGCCAAAGGAGGTTGTACAGTAACAGATGCATACCAGGCCACCATCAACCAACCACACAAATAGCAGTGCGCAACAGGAACAAAGAATGATATGCTGTGAGAAGCCAATGATCTGTACAGCTCATCCCAGCAACTGCCACAAAACCACCTTGAACCAGCATGAACAAGCACAACCCCCACCGAATCACAGAAGACAAGAAATCGTCGCTGCCTATGCAACCATCAATCACCATCCAAAATTCATAGCAAGGAAATGCTGGAACAGCAGATCAGCGATTAGACAGTTCTCGATTGTTCATGCCTAATTTCATCTCAAACAGAGTGATTCATAGTGGATATTGAATAGCAAGGGTAGTGATATGGTATCTCACAGAGGCACTATCGGCTACCAAAAAGTTTTCTAATACTTTATAGGATTATAAAATTCATTTATCAACCAGTATCCAAAATTCTAATCATGCTTCTGCCAGCAGGATCAAAACCTTTATCTGTAGGCATATGTGTAGCCTTTGAGGATCTGCTGTTATGCATAGTCTCATATGTCATGAACATTAAGAACTCAAGAAATAGGCACCTTTCTATGTCCTCGTTGTTAGCGTGGGGGTCATCCTCCATTTCCCTTCGTGCCCAGTCAATTATATTTCTAGTAGCATCATCAAAAACAAAAGAATCGTCTCTGAGCTTCTCAGCCCACATAAGGGCTCTCTTCCCAAATCCTTGCTTGCAGAAATGAGAAAGGAAAACATTAAGTGTGATAGTGTTTGGTTGAAAAGCCATCTTAATAAGCCTGCCAGTCAATATCATAGCTCGATCAAGAACATCGCTGCAAATGCCATCCATCAATGTGTTGTATGTAACAGAATTTGGAGGACAACCCATAGCAACAAGCTCATCTAGCACCTTCCCTGCTTGGTTCAACATATGGTTGCTGCAGAGACTATGCATCCAAATATTATATGTGAAAATATCTGGTTCACAACCAGCTGCGAGCATCTTATTCATGAAATTCATGGCACTGTTCATATCCTTAGCCCTACAATATGCATTGATTATCGTATTATATGTCACTGAGTCTGGGGTTAGACCATTACTGCACATGTTCAATAAAAGGTTGTCCACCATCTCCAGCTTTCCTTCTCTGCACAGACCGTCAATTAGAATGTTGCTTGTGTAAATGTCAGGAACAAGGCCACTCTGCCTCATATTCTGCTGTAACTCTAAGGCTTCAGTCATATTGCCTGCTCTACAGAGTGCAGATATGATGGAGTTGTAAGTAAAATTGTTCGGTACAATTCCTCTGGCTGTCATCTCAGCAAATGCCAGATAAGCCTCATTCACATAATCTAATCTGCACAGGCCATTGATATATGCTGAGAAAGCAATAAAATCAGGCTGTAAACCAATTTTGCCCATATCATCCCAGCATTTCAATGCGCAGACTGCATTACCCTCTCTGAAAGATGCATCCAAGCAGATAGTAAATGATGTACTCAGACAATATCCTTTACTAACCATGTGCTCTAAAAGAAGCTGTGCTTCATCAAGCCTTCCTTGATTGCACAGCCCCATTATCAAGTAATTAAAAGTAGACGATGACGGTGAGAGCCCTAACTTGTTCATAATTCTATACAGTTCAAAAGCTTCTTCGTGGAGTCCCTCCTTGCTATAAGCAGCGATCAATGCATTAAATCCAGTAACACTCAATGGAACACCCTGCTCAATAGCACCACGCAGAAGCTCCCAGGCATCATCCAATCGATGATCCCAACAAAGCCTGCAGACCAACATATCCAACCCATCAGCCAACATATGTGAACCAAACATGTCATGATCATGGACTAACTGGGCAGCATGCCTGAACTTGTAAGCTCCAGCAGCAATAATGTTGAAGGTGCAGGAATCTGGCACTAATCCCCTCGCTTTCATTTCCCTATAGGCTGCACAGGCCTGATCCATCCGTCCGGTCTTTGCATATCCATCAATCAAAACATTGAATGTGATTGTATTTGCTTGGATCCCCACCTGGGCCATTTCATCGAACAGCCTCCTTGCTTCTGGCATCCTCCCCTCATGGCACAGAACATCCACTAGTATGTTATATGTCACAACTGTTGGCTCACACCCTGACCTGTGCATTTCTTCAAACAGCTTGAAGGCGTCGCGTGACCACCCAAACACACAGTGCCCCTTGATGAGGATGTTATAGCTGCACACATCTGGGACGATACCAAACTTTCCCATGATCCCAAGCAGCCCAGAGGCGACGCGCACCAGCCCCCTGTGGCAGAAACCGAGGAGCATGGCGTTGAAGGTGGCAAGGCTCGGCCGCGGTCCCCTTGCGGCCATTTCCTCGAACACCTTCCAGGCAGCGCGGACCTCCCCGCTTCGGAATAGAAGACGCAGTAATGCCGCCAACGCGGAGAGGCTGGGCGTGTTCCCAGAGCGGCGGACGCGCGTGAGCACATCGAGTGCCTCGGCTGCCATGCCCGCGGCGAGGAATGCGTGGAGCGCGAGCCGGAGGGCGCCGTACCGCGCGCGCGAGCTCCCGCTGGCACTGTCACTAGACGACCACGAAAGGAGGTCCGAGGAGGCGACCGGGAGGAGCGCTGCGATGAGGATCGCTGCGAAGGGGCGAAGCGCGTGAGCCGACGTGGCGAGGCGCGATGCGGCGGCGAAGCGGGCGGCGAGCGGGGTGGAGGAGGGGGAGCCAGAGAGTGGACTGACGACATGGAGCGCGAGGTGGCATTGCGGGGAGGTCTTGAGAAGGCGCGCGAGTGCGAGGAGGGCGTCACGGCGGAGAGATGCTGGCAGTGACAGTAGGCGAAGGTGGTCGGGATGGAGGAACTGCGCGGTTGGATCGTATGCGGAGGAGGAGGAGGTCGTCGTCGTCGTCGTGGATATGAGGTGGTGGAGATTAACGAGAATACGGTGCGGTGTATTGGGTTGACTCGCCGCCGCGGCGAGGAGGCGCATCTGGCGCGGCGGCGGCGGCAGTGGGAGGAGGTGGGCGACGGAAACGGAGGCAAGTGGAGTTTTCTTTTTTTTTCATCTAAAAACGAACAAGAAGGCTCCGTTGGTGAGTCAGCAGCGGTAGTGGGGCTATGTAGGATCCTGCGTGGCACTTACGTGGACATTAACTCTTTTCCTGTTTGGGCTTACTTTTGTGCTAAAGCTCTTGTGTTTGGGTGCTAAAAAAAAGCTCTTGTTTTGGGCCCGGAATATTTGTTTGGTGGAAAAAAAATTCATTTGATCGCCCTGTCACCTATAGCGTGAGTTTGATTTATCTCTCTCAATTAAAAATCAATTTTTTAGCCTTTTTCTAACTGTTGAAACCGTTCAATTTATCTCTCCCAATAGTTATGGCTAACGTGACACCACGTCTAGATGGCTCCACGAGGAAGGTGCATCGAACTTTCATGATGGACTTTATAAAAAGCTTTAGAAATAATTTTCAAAAAAAATATCCAATATTTTTATATAATAAATATGCATTAAAATATTAAAATCTGATTTAATATTAAAAATTCATAGAATTTTTTTAATTCAGAAAATGCAAGACCAGTTTCATTTTTTTCTAAAACCAATAACACACCTGAACTATGTTAATAGTTTACAACTGGTGTTTATGGTATGGTTTTGTCGTGGCTAGGCTTTAATTTGGTTTTGTAGGAATGGACTATATTTCACGAATAGTTTGCCCAGTTTGCTTTTGAAGTAAAAAAAGATTTGGATCAATTTAGGTTGGACTTTTGATAGTTCAGGTGCATAATGGGTTCAACCCTTGGCTAACTGGTTCTTGGCTAATGGATTGTAGCCAACACACATAGTCACAATAATAGGAAAGGACTCATGTTCGCACTATCTGCACAATCGAGGGTGTCAACGCTGTCTCCATCCTCGACTTCAAGACCTAGCTCTAGTGCACGCAGGAGAAGGTCCGAAACCCCACTTGCCCCGGTGTCATCACAACTTCCATTGAAGAGTTCCGTGCGTGCTCATAGTCGGTGCTGTGGTAGCCAAGTCGGTACGAATCACAGAAGTGGTAGAACTGGCATTTTCACGCAATATCTGCGTGTGCATCGCTCGTCACTAGAGCTGTACTGCTACACCGGCACGCACGTGCTCAAGTTGTTGTGTGAGCTCGACCGCAGCAAGTTACGCATGCACGCGCCGTCCTCCGTGGCGTACGATGGTGGAAGCATGCCAATGCCCGCTGCACCAAGCATAGGGCAGCCACGACAATATGGCACGCTTAAAGATGCAAGCGGGCCCATCTGCAGACATCCAGCAGGAAGCCGCATCGTCTGCATGTAAAAACTGATTGGCCTACAACAACCTGCAGGTTCTACTAATTGCCTGCACTTTCTTGCTGGGCTCAACAGCAAAATGCTAGTAGGGCCTTGTTCACTTCCCCATCTCAATCTAAAATATTTCCTCTTCCACCCATCACATCAAATCTTTCGACGCATGTATGGAGCATTAAATGTAGGTAAAAAAGATAACTTATTGCATAGTTTATCTGTAAATGTCGGGACGAATCTTTTGAGCCTAGTTAGTCCATGACTGGACAAATTTTGCCAAATAACAACAAAAGATGCTACAGTAACTTTTCACCTACTTTTCGCGAAGTAAACACACCCTAGGTTTGCGGACGCCTGCAGACGCCTGCGAACTACTGCTGCGCCGGCGAGCTGAAGGTGTGGGCGTCAGGTGGATCCGGGCGGTGCTACCCTCCTGCTGCAGAATGGGGTTGTGGCGGGGAGGAGCCAACATCGGCCACGAGGACGGACCGGAGACGTCGATCTGGAGCTCCTTGAGGTAGGGCAGCGGCCATGGCAGCCGGCGGTGCTCACAAAAAAACAGGAAGATTAAGCAGATTAGAAGAACAAGAATGAAGGGAGAAAGAGAACGAATTGCAAATGAGTAGTTTTCACCAGAGGGATGCCAAGATCGCCGTCGCCACTCCAACAGGTGCTTCCCTAGCACTGCCGCGGCTGATGCAGCGCTCGAGCATGAGTCCGCTCGCTCCTGCAGCAGATGCGGCATCGGTGCTTCCCACGGATGAAGCAGGTCTGGCCGGCCATTGCAGGCTGATGCAGGCGGCCCGTTCTAGTCTCTTGGGCTTTGCAGGCTCGGCTGCTTAGGCCCGCATCACTTGAAGCAGGAGCCCGCAGTGTCCACGAGGGCTATTTTCATAGGCGGACTGAGCAAGCTGGTATGTCAGCCCGCACCTGCTTGCATCCCTAGACACGCTCATCGCTCGTATGATGTGGACATCACAGGAGGCTGACAGCGACGACAACGGCAACAACGACAATGCCAACCCTCTTTGCCATGCACGCCGCCGTACTGTACCTACCTAACATCCGAGTCGAGAGCTGAAGATTGAGGAAGAAGAAAGATTGAGATGGAGCATAACTTTTGTGAGAGTTAGATCCCACGATCTTGAAATGGCTTGACACGGCATAGAAGAAAATGGATTGGTTTAGTTTGGGCCCAAACGATTGACAAGTTGGATCGGTTCGGGTAAATGAGCTGCTACAGCGGGGTGGATTGGGTTAATAGATAGATCTTCGAAGTAATGTTTGGTGTGGTGTGGTTCAGATTTTGGCCCATTAGCAAGTTCACATGCAGAAAAAAAACGTACGGACACGACACACTGGACCTCCTGCAACCAACATGATGCATACGTGACGCTAAACTGATTCTCCGTTGCCCGCTCGCTTCGTTCCTCCATGAATAGTGTCAATACATGAGTCCAATTCAAATTTGAGTGTCAACCACATGCTGATTTTTAGCCCCCGAGCACTCCCAAACTTTCACGGGCGTAGTTGCCATCGATTGTTGCAAAAATGTTGTGCGCGTAACTGAGGGAAGAAAACCAAATACTGATACATACAGTGTGAGAAGCTTAAGATTTGATTATTTCCCCCCAATAGAATCAATCAACCAATAATCACTCTGAGGTTACAACAAATCCTTGTGATGGATACGACCTATGTAGTCCTGCATTATCCGAAAAAATAGTGAAAGAATTACCCGCCTGTCTCTGCCCAACAGTTGAAAAGAATATTTTCGGAGCCAAAAAAAAAAAGACAGAAACTAGTCTACTTCTACTCGTCCTACCTAGGCTACAAGCCTACAATACGGTACAGTACTTTGCTCTTGTTCCGTCCCAGTCGCTAGGGGCTGCAACATACGGCATGTATGCTCACCATATCACCAATTCACCCTGTCTGTGACCCGGTCAAAAGCACCTGATATGCGTGGCCCCACCTAGCAGCGACGGTGACGGATCAACCTAGTGCTGCGGTAGCACCGGACCCGGGTGCGCTCACACGAGAGCCGAGCCCGAGAGCGCGAGCGCGACGGCCGCCGCGGTGATGGTGACGGCGTAGAGAAGGTTGGCGGAAGCGGCGGCGGCGCTGCTGGTCTGCGTGTTGCCGCCGAAGAAGACCATGGTGGTGCCGTTGTTCAGCTGCTGCGGCAACCCGGCGGCCTGCGGGTTCTGCCCCGTCGACTTCACGCTGTTGCATGCAACAGTATTCAAATGGTCAGAGTCACAGCTAGTACAGTAACTGATAGCGACTCAAGAGTAGATAAATTGGTGGCATGGTGCCATAACTAAAACATGTTTGCTCTGTTATGTTGGTGTTCATGCTGTACTGTATTTGACCTGCTGGGCCGTGCCAACTGCCAGGACCACCTGTGAGAGCCCAAAGCCGGAACGGCTAAACCAGCAGCAAACCTTGTCCTACGTGGACTGGACAACCGCGCGTGCCTGGGCGCACGTGCCTGCCTTCCTAGCCGTTTTCTCACTAGCCGTTGGTAACTTACCTCCTCGAAATGCGTCACCAACCCAACCCACCTGTGACTTGTCACTAGTCACTCCCACAATTACTGCTACAGTACGTGCGGACAGAATGGTGTACCACTGCTAATAGTATCTTATTAATCATTTTTAACTAATATACTATTGCTAAGACTACCCGCAGTGGGTACTCTAAAACGATACTCTAAAGCTTTAGAGTATGGATATAGAGTAAAAACCGCTGCACTGGGTACTCTAAAACGATACTCTATTCTTTCTCTCACTCTATATTTAGAGTAGTACTGTGCTTACTCTATACTCTAAAGTGGCGGGCCCCACTAGCTAAACAAAGGAAAAAATGCTATAACTCACAAACCAAAAATCCAAATTAAATTTCGATTGCACCATTAAATTCGTCTCAATAAATCCTTCAAAACTAGATCACACATGGATATATTTAGATAAAGTGACAAGTGGATAGAGTGGATAGAGGATGATATAGAGGATGGATGAGTGCGGGAGAATTGAGTATAGAGGAGAGAATCTTGCTGACTAGGATGTATAGAGGATGAATATAGAGGTCCATGAGTGCGGGTAGTCTAATGGTAGGAATGAAGGATGAAACTAGTCGTTCTTAGTGTAGTGGCAGTGCGGATTTGTCATTCTTTACTAAAATTATTAAACACAACTACTATACTGTAATACGTAGTAGAGAAGAACTATTAATGGTGAATACGGTATCTTTGCTGGTACCTGGTGGGCACTGCGGGGCAGAAGGTGACGGTGTAGTCGGTGCTGCCGGCGGCGCAGGTGAATGTGGAGGTGGCGTCGTCGTAGGCGTAGCTGTAGGCGCGCGGGCACGCGGTCTTGAAGAACTGTGAGTACGTTGATGGCCGGCATGTGTTAGGATTCCCATAAGCGCCGCTGCAGCAGTACTGCGCGTCCCCGAAGGCGTCGCACGCGCTCCGGCACGCCACGGGCCCGCCGTCCGCCGCGGCCTCCACCCGCAGGCCCGCCGGGCACGCGGCGTTCAGCTCCGCGGCGCACCCCGTCGGCGCGCACTTGCCGGTTGCTGCCGTGGCGGAGGAGGCGCTGCTGCTGGTGGTGGGCGCGACGACCATGGGCAGGTTGTACCCGTCGACGAGGCTGACGTCGTAGAAGTCGAGCCCGCCGCTGCCGTCGAGCGTGAACTCGGCCAGCGTGGCGGGCGTGGCGGCGCCGCCGCCGTTGCACTGGACGTCGCCGGAGCCGCAGTCCCCCGTGGCGCACGCGAACCGCCCCGTGGCGGCGTCGGCGGCGCAGAGCGTGCGGCCCCAGAGGCGGCCCGACCACCCCGCGGGCGCCGCCACGGCGCGGGACTCCCCCGGCGCCAGCGCGAAGCCCGTGCTGGGCAGCGCCGCGGAGCCCGCGCTGGACAGCAGGCCCGGCCACACCGTGTAGCCGCAGCTGTTGGCGATGGTGAACGTCGCCGACCGCGCGCCGCGCAGCTGAAGGAGCAGCGCCAACGCGGCGAATGCCCGGCGCCAAGAACGCACGGCTGCCGTCGCCGCCGCCATTTCGCTTGTGGAATGTCGATGCGCGCTTGCAGCTAGCAACAGTGTGGTTGGAGAATTCAGTCGATGGATGGAAGCGGTGGATGACGGTGCTAACAGCCATGGTTGGATGGGGGTATTTATAAGGTAGCTAGCCGGTGGAGGATGGCGACAAGGGAAGCGCAGGAGAAGAAGCAGGGGAGGAGCAGAGGAGCTGGCTGCGAAGCGAAGCAGAGCTGGAGAGGTGCATTGGTGCGTCGTGTCTTACGTGGAGGTGGACCTTGTCCGGTTTGTCCTTTGACTCATGTTCTCGCCGCTTGGAAACTGACCACCACTCCTGCTCCTTAGCAGCGAATACTAAATAAATAAATAAATAAATAAATAAATAAATAAATAAATAAATAGAGGATTTAAAAAGAGCAGCAAGGGTGGCAAAGTGGTCAAAGCTTAATTCGGCAGCCATTAGCAGTGGCTTCGCGTCCGCAACCGCACCTACTATAATAATAACAGCTTGGGTTACGTCACTAGTAGGAGTAGCTAGTAATTGACAGTAAAAAAGTACTTGCAGTTTCCTAGACTGATGCTCGCTCCTCTCGCTGATCGGACTAGTATATACTTACCTGTTTGGCCGGGCTCCAGCTCCAGCTCCACGGTAGCTCCTGCAGATGAGCCGTACCAAACAGGCTAGCCGAAGGAGCCGCTTATGTCCGTCTGCCAAAGGAGCCGAAGCCCTTTTGCACGTACCGAGGCGGAGCCTGGATTTATGGCTTCGCTGCTCCGGCTCCGGCTCCGGTTCCGTGGTAGCTCCGGCGGATGAGTCGTACCAAACGCGCTGGCCGGAGGAGTCGTTTCTGCCCGTCCGCCCGAGGAGCCAAAGCCCATTTGAACGTACGGAGGCAGAGTCCGGATTTATGGCTTCGCCGCTCCGGCTTCGGCTCCTGGAGCACCGCGGGCGGAGCCCAGCCAAACAAGACCTTACTCCGCACTAGTATATTTTAATTTCAGATTTTGCAAAACGAATTTCAACTTTATTTGACCATTGTATAAATAATATTTGTTCTTTTCCAAATTATAAATCACTTTGTGTTTACGATAAATCAAACTATTCTAATTCTAACTTTGATCAAGTCTATTATAAATTTACCAACATTTATATCACCAAATTAGTTTAACTCAATCCATCATACAATATTCCATAACAGTGTACTTATTTGGTATATTATAGATATCGATATTCATATAATATTAAGATAAATTTGACTTAAAATAAAAGACAAGCTGACCTATAGTATGAAATGGAAGGAAAGAGTAACGTTAACGTAGGTTGAGAAATGTAAGATAAGCATTGCAGGCCGGCCGGGTTCGTTGCACATTGGGGCCTTGTTTAGATTTCAAAATTCACCTTCAAATTTTACTATGCAAAAAGGAGATTCCCCGTCACATCAAAATGTCGGCAAATGCATGGAATATTAAATGTAGATGAAATCATAAACTAATTACACATTTTTGTTGTACTTTGCGAGACGAACATTTTGAGCCTAATTAATCAATTTTTGGACAATTTGTTGTACCTTACCACCCCGAATCGACGATCTAAACAAGGCCTGAATTGAGTTCAGTCCTTGTCCATGCAAAGGAGGAGGCAGTAGCGGTCGGGCAGGCAGGTGCAAAGTAGTCGTCGAAACGGGCGGACGATCGGATCAGTATTCAGTACACACCGGCTGGTTAAATGTAGCATGATGGTTCCAGTCAAATCCTCTTTGCATCAATCCAAACCCCACCCATGCCGGCACTGCCTTGACCCGGCTCGCCTCGCCAAAAAACAACGGAACTTGGTGGGTACAGACTACGTTCCTCGCTGTGAGTGTGAGCCGTCGATGGTGGCAAGGAATCCCGGCCCGCCGGCAAATCTTCCCGCGCGGCTCCCGTTGGCTGTGCTTGCAAATCATCCACAGCGGCGGCCGGCCGGCCGGCCTGGCACGCGCTGGCCGTCCGTCCGTTCCAATTGCTTGCTCGCCTCTCCTCTAGTCTCCATCAGCACTCAGCAGAGCAGCGTAGCATTAGCATCTTCCGGCCGCCCCGGTCTATATCATACTATATCGTCCGTCCGTCCACCTCGATCGTGACGGCATGCAGGCCATATGCAT
Organism: Saccharum hybrid cultivar R570; assembly: GCA_038087645.1. Classification (NCBI taxonomy): domain Eukaryota; kingdom Viridiplantae; phylum Streptophyta; class Magnoliopsida; order Poales; family Poaceae; genus Saccharum; species Saccharum hybrid cultivar. The sequence continues at coordinate 10,719,111 of JAQSUU010000038.1, forward strand.
TCATGTCAGATGTCACAAATGTCAGAGGTGTTTGGTTCGAGGAGTTAAAGCTTAACAAATACTTATAGCAATTTCGTCTTATTTGACAAAAAAAATTCCAATCTTGGACTAATTAGCCTTAATAGATACGTCTCATAAATTACTCCTAATCTATGTCGACATGCATGTAATTAATCTATATTTAGCACTCTATGTATTTAAGGGAACATTGATGTGATAAGAGTTAAACTTTAACGCATTGAAACCAAACATGCCCTTAGTTCTGACGATCATGCTCGGTTATCGGCCGGCACCGGCAGTGCTCAGTCGGAGAAGGAACGCACTTGGCAAACTGCATCCCAAACAGTTACCTACTCCCTCCGTCCCAAAAAAAAAAGAGTCATTCTCACTTTCTAAAAAACAGTTTTTAACTTTGACTAAATATATTTAACACAATATTAATATTTATGATACATAATTAGTATCATTAGGTAGATCTTTGAATATACTTTTATAATAAACTTATTTAAAGATATAAATGTTGCACGTATTTTCTACAAACATAGTTAAAGTTGAGAAAATTTGACCAGCACGCTTCCCACGACGACTCTTTATATGGGACGGAGTAGTACCACTTAATAGTACTACAGTGCACCATTGTTCTAGTCACCTAAAACGAAGAAAATTAAGGTCGTCTTTGTATCCATTAACTACTACTAATAGTTGGCTAGCTAGTAGTAGTTTATAGTTAATACTAGGCTAGCTAACTATTCGCTAGTTTGTTAGTTAGGTACAATAGGAGCCTGAAGCTTTTCAGAGCGTGGTCAATTTTTATTACGCAAAAATATTACCTATAAAGAGAATATTCTTTTAAGTTTATACTGACGAGCTCGGCCGGCCACTGGTTAGGTATAGCTAACAATCAACTAAACTATTTGTTGAATTCATTTAGTTAAAGAAACGAATTATTAACACATCTAATTATTAGCTCTATGAATCGTACTTAAAACGTATTGTAACACACGAAGTCACTTCCGTCGATGTCCAAGTAGTCTCCCCATCTAAAAATACCTACTCACCGGTCACCGCAACCACGTCTGCGACTACGACCTCTCGACTCACCGCAGTGGTCTATTGACGTTCCAACTTGGCTGCCTCTAGTTAGTCAACACCCGACCGGGAATCAGCTAACTAGCTAGGTTAATTAGCACACATGCTGGATTATTTGCCAGCGCATGCATGGGCATGGACAACTCTGACTTATTGGCAGGGATGAAAACCTATCGGATACGGACGGATATCACTGATATCGTATTTATTTTCGTATTTATGTCCGGATTCGGATTCGAATACGGATAGTATAAAAAATGACGGATAGGATACGATTGGATATCAACATCATAAATATGTGATTTAAATATTCGGATACGGATACGGTATCGGATGTTAAATATCCGGACTCGGATACGGACGGATTAAAACCCCTCTAAACGGATTCGGTCTCGAATACGGTCGGAAAATATCCGTACCGTTTTCATCCCTGCTTATTGGTGTCTTACAGCCTAACTGATATTCGTCGACACCTTCTGCCTCAAGCTTCTGCTCATACTTCTTCCTGCCCAACTAACACCCTGCACAAAAACAACGTTAACAGTTAAACCATGTGCGTAATAGTACGTAGCCACCGCTTAGATAACAAGGTCGTTGAGTCAAATTAAAATTAGCATAAAGAAGCTTCCGCGAATTCTGTTTTATCTTATCCGTGTTTCCAGAGCTACATAATTAAATTCAGTACATCAACTCCGCAGGAACAGGAAGCTTCTTCTTTGCAGGAAAAAGAATAAATAAGAAGCAGCAAAACAATTTATTATTCTTCAAGCTATAGTTATACACCTATTTATAAACGAAGGCTTCTAGTATTTTACACTAAGCCCTAAGACGGGGTGGTTCAACTAGGGTTACTTAAATCTATAGCCAACTTCTTCACCCATGTAAAAACTTATACAAATTCTATCTACATGTGTTCCAGGTTTTTATAGTGTTGCTTTCTCTACCGAACAAAAATTTTGTACTCTAGTTCTAATTCTACTAACTAGCATTCCAATTCCAATTCTATCAACTAGCGTGCAATCCTAGCAAAGGTAAAGTCATGCATGCAAGTTGCAAGTAACTGCAGAATGTAAAGAATAGGTAGAGAATATAGAACACCGCACGACAACTCATTTTATTTACTTATTTATTCAAGAGCTCGCAATATTCACTAGTCCTTGATGTAGATCCTTGCAAAGCCAAGTTTTTGGTTAGCTAACTCCGTGGATAGTCCAAGACCTTATCAAGAGACTCTCCTCCTTCACACAACAACCATGACTACTCCACAACATGTTTGGAGGGTCTCGCAATACTAGCAAACCATGGATTACAACTCGCAGTGCACACGACCACCGACAACACAAAGAGATATGCAAAATATCACCTAACTATATGCTAACACCTAAAGCAATAAGCTAAGAACCTAACTATATGCTAACACTTGTGATGGTAAAACTCTCAAGCTGCATCGATCGCCGCCAATTCAAAAGTGCATCAAGCTTAGATCAATAGCTCCTTTTAATCATCACATCACTACAACTACGTCCAGAACCAAAGGCAGTATGTATGTTCCCTGAATAAAGCCAGACGCTGATGCATCGCGCGCACGTAAAAAAACGGAAAGGCTAGCGCCCGGATGTTTGGATGGGGGCTAGCTTCCGTACGCCTACGCTGCTTCACATGAGGGCCCGCGTCGCTTCGTGTCCCACACCCGCACCATGTCCCGCACCACTCTGTGTGTCCTGCGGCGCTTCGTCTCGATCTGCGCACTCACGTATCCCGCTCGCGCCTCCTCCACACCCACACGCATACAGGCAGGCCTAGCAGCTGCAACAGATGGGATCCACTGCAACATGTGCAACACCCATATTTACTTTTGTAACATCTAGAGAAAACATTTGCAACATACGTCCGAAACAGTTGAAACACTTGCAACATATGTCTGAAACACTTGCGATACACTAGAAAAACTTGAAAACCACATGTGTAGCCATTGCCAACATTGAAAACATTTAGATGAAACCATTTACAACATACATATGGAAACATTTGAAACACTTGCATATATATACAACATTCAGATCTACTTTTGCAACATCCAGATGAAACACTTGCAACATACTCTGAAATAGATGAAACATTGAAACATACATGTATAGCCATTGCAACATGTGCAACATCCTGATCTACTTTTGCAACATCGATGTGAAACACTTGCAACACACATCTGAAACATCTGAAATACTTGAAACATAGGCTTGCAACATGCGCTTCCCAACGCAATATCACCTTGCTGCTTGACGAATGAAGACTCATTGTTGCGAAGCTCGACGCTAGTGTGGAGGTCGGCGGTGGTGCATGGAGCTCGCTGGTGCCCCAACAGAGGCAGCGTCGTCGAGCGAGCACCTGCACGAGGTCGTGAGAGCAGCGCTGGGCGAGCACCTCCGCGAGGAGAAACTGGCGAGCATTGCGGCCTGCTCAGCGAGCACCCCCTGCAGCCTGGCGAGCGGCGAGCAACCGATGAGCACCCCCTGTCTGGCGAGCACAAGCACCACCTACTGTGCTAGTAGCTGGCGAGCACCCCCTGGCTGTCAAGCACGTGAGTTCGAGATGGGGAGGAGAGTCACAGGCTCCACGATGGCGAGACGAGGAGAGAGAGAGAGGAGATGGAATTGGAGAGGATAAATCTGGCCACCTAACGGGAGTAGATATTTGTGTGGTGAGAAAATGCATGGACCACGTGAGACCACATAGCGTCCGTTCGTCCGGGCGCAGGACGGACATCTGCGGTGGAGCGTTTCTGAAAAAAAAAATTGAACCAGTCCAGTGTCTCTTAGTCCCTTCTCTTGGACATATCGGGAATCGAATTAGTCTGATGGCACACTTTTCTTCACTGGATAAACTAGAAAACCTTGGTGCCACTTAATCTCATCCCTCCATATGGTTTGTCCAGCGATCAACATCACCTCCACTCCACCGGATCAGCCACGAACCTTGTTCTTGTTCACAAGGTATTGGCCCTGCACAGTACTGGACTCATCGGATAAACCACTATATTATCATGCATGTGCACTACAAGCACTTGTCCGGCGCATTGTTTTGCATGATTCTCTTTGTTTCATCGTATGTCCAGGCTTCATTTCTGTGATGTGTATTAAGTTAATAAATTAGTCATGTACGTATCTTCTAGTGTCTTTTATATGTCCACTTGAGGTGCATTCACCCCGAGTCCATCTGCTTAGGCCCTGTTTGGTTTCTGAATCATTCAGTTTAACTCCCATCACATCAATGTTGCGGCAAATATATGGAGTGCTAAATGTAGACTAATTGCATGCATGTCGGCACAGATTATGAGTAATTTACGAGACGAATCTATTAAGCCTAATTAGTCCAAAATTAGAAACTTTTTGTCAAATAAGACGAAAGTGCTATAGTGTTTATTAAACTTTAACACCTCTAACCAAACAGGCCCTTACATCTATAATGCTAAATTCTTGGATAGTAGTTGTTAGTCCCATTCTACATACTTTGTATATTAGCATATGTTCAACAAAACCAAAGTATAAGGCCATTGAATTCATGTTTGGGATCGGACGTGGGGATTTTGTAGTTTGTAATAGCTACTGTATGCATGATACACTATGTTTTTTCCACTCTCTAGTCCTTACTCCTTCGGTATATATGTAACATGTTTCCTATAATTTTTTCTTTCATGAAAATCCTACGATTGAAATGGATCCTTAAGCAACCATGAGAGCCAGCGGTGGGAAATATATAGGACAAAGGCGGAATGGGCATTTTGGTCCCTCCCTATTATTCGAGGCTTAATTTTATCCTTAAACTTTCAAAATAATAACTACTTCAGTTTTTATTTTTGGAGGCTTAATTTCACCCTCCCCACCCCCACCCACCCCATTTTAGAAAGTGTAGTTGGCTGTTGGTTCGTTGCATTCGCCTTGTGACTGAAAGGATAAGACTTCATGTAACAGAAAAGCTGGCCGGGGGAAAGGAGATGTATATATATAGACTTTGGTCAAACCAAAAGCTATGGATAGGACTAATTTGGATAGTGTTTGCCTTGCCATGTCACAACCAGGTGTTGCGCATCATGCAAGTGGAACAAACAAAAACCAATATACATAGCTGATGCATGCATGCAGCTGCTTGCAGTGACCAACCACGCACGTAGGTATGTGTCACGTCGGCATGGATCATGGATGCAGACTGCAGTGCAGGCCATACGCTGCTTTCGATGGATAAAGGCCACTATTCTACGGGGTTGTTTAGCTGGGGCTTGTTTAGTTGGTGAAAAAGTTTGGGTTCGGCTACTGTAGCACTTTTCGTTTTATTTGGCAATTTATGTCCAATCATGGACTAATTAGGCTCAAAAGATTTGTCTCATGATTTACAACTAAACTGTGTAATTAGTTTTTTTCTTTCGTCTACATTTAGTACTCCATGCATGTACCGCAAGATTTGATGTGACAGATACTGTAGCACTTTTTGGTTCACTTTTCGTGAACTAAACAGGCTCTACGTGATCGATGGATCTGGGTCGATGTGTTCAGTGCCTCAGTGCTCACCACGTACGCAAAAATTGTAGAGGCAGCAGGTGGAAGTTTCTGTAGGCCACCCACCAGAGTACCTGCGGCTGTGGCACGTAATCTGAGCGTCGAAGGCCAGATCAAACGAAGCAAATCAATTTTACTATCGTGGATAGCAGGAGAGATCGGCGACAGGTTCATCTTTGTAGGTGTAGAATGCGATCAAGAGAAGGGGACGTTTGGTTTAGTTCAAACCCGGCTAAAGTAAGATGTGAGGTTCAAATAAATTACGTGCACGTAAAGGTGCACCGTGAATTTCACAAGAATACTGTAGAAGTCAAAACAACCTGCTATCAGATGTGAGGTTTATCCAAAATTCAACACCGGGGTTTCTGACATACATGAACATAGCTTACAGTACCAAAAATTTAGGGGCTATTTATTTGAACCCCTCCCAAAATTCTATAAGCTGAAGTGGTCGATAAACACACCTGCTCTAATGTTTTAGATCCCATATAGCTAATAGTTAGCGGTTAAAAATTAGCTAAGATACTACTCCTTCTGTTCCATTTTATCTGGCGCAAGTTAGAATGACACAGTCTCCTAGATTACACTTTGATCATTCTTTTGCTTTATATTATATTATTTATGCTTGTAAACTTGTAATCATTGGATAGTATAATTTCTTACAAATCTAATCATATAAAGTTTATGTTATAATATAGTTAAACATTATTAGCCTAATTATTGGTCAATGTTTTTAAAGTTTGAATTTTGACATGCGTGTGCGCTAGATAAAATAGAACAGAGTTAGTATATATTTAGATTCTCAGATAATAAACTAACTAATATCTTACGTGCCACCCAGCTAACAATCGGCTATTAGGTGTGTTTTTTCTAGCTAACACATCTAATTGTAGTTGGATGAATTCAAATGGGGCCTTATGAGCCAACTTATATGATTTAGCCCATCTGCTTGTAATTTGGATCGATCGTGGCCCTGCCATTCAAAATCTAGTTGACTTGCTCGGTCCGAGTAAAGTTCAGTCATAGCTGAGCTGACTAGAACGTTCCTTGTTGTGGTGAAGCATACTTATCTAGATTCAAGTTTGTGACTTGATGTAGGGATCATATTTTTCTAGATTTATTTTATAATTTAACGGTGCTATATTCTTTTAGTCGTGGACGATGTGTCCATCAACTACGAGGCATCTGTGGTGACTTAAACAATCTCGAGATCTGTTGGTTCAATCCAGTCTTTCATAGATGCTCATGAAAATAGGATGTGTACATACGTTCATAGAAATAAGTGTCTGCCTATATTTACATTGTGTTTTGTAAATAAAAAGTGATAAGAAAAAGCTGCTCAGACTCACTAATACTTGCTCTTGAGTAGAAGGAGCAAAGGACTCATTAGCACACATCTCTCGCCCCCCGCGTCGCCTAGGTCGGGCAGCTCGCCTGCGCCCCCCGCCCCAAGCGCCCCGCACGCAGTCCTCACCCTCGCCCACCGCCGGAGCTGCCAGTCGGGTGCCCGGCGAGCAGCAAGGAGGGCGGCGGCCGGGGACATCCTGCCTCTCTCAGCCTTTGCGGCGTGCGCCATGGAGGTCTGCAGCGGCGCGTCGTGGAGGTCTGCGACGGCGCGGACGCGGACTCCAGTCTTGTTCGTGGTTGTCCGTGGGGCCTCACCGCTGGTGCCGGCCGCGGTTTGCACGGCGCTTGCCTTCAGTGCTGCGGCAGCTTGCCTGCACACGTGGAGCTTCGTCGCCCCCAAGTTCCGCGCAATTTGGGTGGTCGGCGGCTAGATCCACGCGGGGGCGGCCAGATCCACGTTGCTGGCGGCCGGATCCACGGGTCCGGCGGCCGGGGTCGTGTGGAGGGCGGCTGGGTGCGGCTGGGTGACAGGTGTTGGGGGGCTAGGTACCCGGGGCTTCTACCTCCCCTTCCCCGGATCCCTCTTCCTCCCTGTCATCTTCCTTCTCCCTGCTGCTGGCCAATTCCGCTTGCTGTTGGCCGGCTTCGACTGGTTCCGACAGTGGGCTTCCTCTACGGCAGGCTTTGTGCAGCTCTTATTTTGGCCGGCTGGTGGTTGCTACTGCCCGCCATCCTTCCTCGGGGCGACGGTCGTGCGCCCTTGCAGCTCCCTGTATTGGCTTGGGTCACCGCGACGACTCCCTGGCTTCTCCGTGCCCCGTCTCTTTGATGGGTCGAGGACATCGTCATGCTGCTACGCTTGCTGCGAGGATGCTCGCGGTTCGCGTGGTGGCGTTGGGTGTCGACGGGGACGCCCGCATTCGTCACTGGCGCCTTCCTTCGTGACTGTCCCCTTTGCGGTGGGCTCTGGCAGGCGGCGATGGTGAAAGTCCTATGTTTGGTGTTGGTAATTAGTGACAATGCCTAAGTACAAATCCTATGCCTAAGTTGTATGTAGCATATGAGGATTAGTACATTCCAAGGTTGGTGGCAAGATGGACATGGTGATCATGATGGCCACACTTGGATTTGGACGCAACCCTACGTGATCAAGGCAAAGGTATATGCTTAAGGGTTGTGTTTTAGTAACCAAGACACCTAGTGGGTGTGGTTACATTATAGGATAGATAGCTGTACTATAAAGAGGGGAATGACGCGGCTATTGAACTCCTAAGTGCCTCTAGATGTGCATTTCATGATCATATGCATTTGGATAGAACTAATATCGCCTCGAAAAATGATTGTGAAAATGCTAACACACTCACACATGACGAGATCACTTGGTGATGTTAGCACGTTTGCGACGGCGGTGGAGTTTCAGCGGTAGAGAGGGTTTAGGTTCCTCTCTCCCTCCCGCCGAGCTTGCGAGGCGGGATTCAGGCGTTTTTGAGAAGTTGAAACGATTATTTTCCACTACGCCGGAAGTCCGGAAAAGAAACGGTGGCGAACGGAGGTCACAGAGGTGACCAGACGCTGAACCGGACGCGGTCCTTGCATGACCACTTAATGCAGCAAGGGTTTCCAACCAACTCCTACCACTTAATACAACAATACTTATAACATATATAGAATTAATTGCTTTGAAGGTAGGAGGCTTATAATGCTCTGGGGCTTGCCTGGGATCCGACTCAAGTCAGAGTTGGTCAGAAGAAACTCGCTTGGCGAGCATTCCCTCATTCTAGCACTTGTCCGATCCTTCCATCTCCGAGATAGGTCCACCAACACCATCTTCAGGTTTGGCTTCACATCAGGTCCTTCACGTGTTTCTGCTAGCGTACCTATATGAGGTGCAACAATGCATATGTATGAATACATAGAAGTGCAATAACAAAGTAATCAAGTAAGCATACCTAAGTTCACATAAGCACCTAGAGCTAATTAACTTAATCCTCATTAAGACATAACATAGAAGAGGGCAAGCACATTAATCAAGAAACAAGTCTCATAAGATCACGGGGTACCAATCCAAGTATCAAGTAGCGACACCAACACACTTATGTAACTCAAACTATACTTAACAGAAAGGCTCAGATTTGCAATCAGCATGAATAGTCCAGAAATAACATCATTCCAGAAGCTACACAATTCCAAATGACATGCAAGAGGATAATCTGGAAATCTTATGAAATTTTCTACAATTCATTTATAATCACCTAAGCCTAATTCTCAAGTTTAATAGGTCAAAAAGATAAAACTACAGAATCTAGTCTGCCCCAAACAGAGAGCAACCAACTCTGGGATCTGACTTTAAACATCTATAACTCAAAAACTACTTGACCAAATACCACCAAATTTTAACACAAGCTAGATACATGAATTATATACAACTTTATTATAGACAAGATGCTTAGAAAACATCATTAACATGGGGTAACTTAAATTGCCCCCAGAACTGTCCAGAAACTAATAATTGCAAGAAATAATTATTAACATATGTTGCAAACATATAATTGTGCAAAACCAACTTTACTAACATTTCATACATGACTAATGAACACCAGAAAACATAGTGTCCAATGCTAGATAAATTATTTTCATACACTTCTTAATTTATCTTAGATAATTAGGTGGAATTATCAACACATATTAAAGATGCTCAATAAATTCTACTAAAATTACAGTGGCCTAAATATGCTCCCAAAAATCTACCATACCAATTTAAAGCCATTTGGACAAGTATATCAACCTATATGAAAAAGACAAATAGCTACTACAATAAATCATGTGAGAGCAAATTAAACCTAAAACTCAATATTTTCTATGAACACATGGCCATAGTATAAATCAACATCATCGAGCAACATCATAATAAGGCAATGGAACAACATTTTCTATTTTATCATTTATATATTATTTATAAGCTATTTATCAAGCCGTAAACAAGTTAAATCAATAACTTGATAATACAATAAGCAATGACCATGAAATTTATACCACAGTACATTAATAGCATGGCAAGACTACCATCAAAATTTCACATCATTTGGAGCAACAAAACTCAAGATATAAAAATAACAAGCAATATAATGTAGATTTCCTCATTTATCAAGGTCAAATCAAAACCTTAATAAAACAGTAAACAACTAGTGTGTTTAATATTTTCCTAGCAAGTACATTTCATCATAAAATTAACAAAATAAGGATCACTATTTTTGGAGTTCTAAAACTCAAGATATGGCTCTGGTTAAGTTTATAAGCATTTTTGGCGTATTTTTAAAGCTTAAATAAAGACATCAGAAAACATCTACAAACATGTAACATTTTATGACTCTACTGCATAGATCTCTTCTCAAGGTTACCAAAAAGTCAACATTTGCCATTTTTGGAATTTCCTAGCCTGAGATATGGATTTTAGGAGATTTACATAATTTCTAAATTTCAAAAACAGGATTAACCCTAGATATGCTAGGTGCACCCGGTTGTTTACCCAACTCAGCCACTACTTAAACCGACATGTGGGACCCGTCGTTCAGCTGGGCCTGCTTGTCATACATCGAGAGAAGAGAGAAAGGAGAGAGGCACCGGTCCTCTTCCTCAGGCGCCGGAAGCAGAGGGGGTGTCATCAGAGCTCCCTGCTCCGGCGATGGAGGCCTCGCCGGCTCTGTGAAAATGGTGGGGAAGGACCGCGGTGTCAGGGCACAACTGCCGGTGGCCTCAGCACGGTCTGGGGTGGCTCGTGGCCGCCTGACCATGGTGACCGGCGATGCTGCCCGCGGTGGCTCCGTCGGTGGAGCTTGCCAGTGGCCAACGGGGCCGAGGAAGGGGCGCTTTGAGGGTGGTGCGAGGAGGTCAAGGTGATTCTATGCCCGGTTGAGGACAAGGAGGCTCGGGGGGAAGGAACGTCGGTGGCCATGGAGCTCGGCCGATCGGGCATGGCGGTGGCACGCTCCGGTGACCTAGAGCTTGGGCGGACGTGTGCGCGGGGCGGAGCATGACACGGCGGAGGCGGTGATGCACTTGGTTGGGCGGAGGTAGAGCACAACAACGGTTGGGAGAATGTTCTTCCACTCGGCAATGGCGGCATGGCGATGGCGACCGCGGCAGCAGCACGGAGGAGGGCGAGGGCGTACGCAAGGGAGGAAGAGGAGTGGGGATGCTGAGGCTACCACGGCGCTCCATAACCGCGCAGGGAGGAGGCCGGGCGCGTGGAGGTAAGACGGGCGCTTTGCTCACGCATGGAGGACACGTCCGCGACGCGTGGCTCCCGTTGAGTACTTCCATCGAGCAGCTGGCAGGTGCCGAAGTGGGTCGGTTGGGACGCTGACTTGGGCCGTTTTTAGGCTGAATCTGGACATGGGCCAATTGTCAAAGTTGTTCACCTCAGTATGCTCTACAAATTTCATTTAAGCACTATGGTCATAAGACTCACAGATTAGGAGATAATGATGCGCCAAAACGGCATTGTCAATGTATCGGCAACCATTAACAAACATTCCAAATTGTTATGCAAAATGGAGTCAAACAAGTGTCACCTTCTTTCATGCTCTCCTCCATAATATAGGCTCTGACTTTTGTATTTGGACCAAATTAAGTTGCTTAGCAAAAACTCGAGAACGCGGGATGCCAATGTCGAAGACACTGAAATCGGGGTTTTAAAATTGCTAAGTGTTGGAAACAGTCCAAATTCTAACTTGTGAGCCCTTTTTGAGCACGTTCCACACATTTTCATGACTTGACTCTTAAACAAAGTTTGTTCCTTATAAAATTCTCTACAACTTTGTAAAAGGGTGCATAGTCATGCAAAACTTCTAGGTCACACTTTTGAAACAGTCAAACAAAAGTGTTCTAGGGTCCATACATGGTCAACCATCACTTAGAAGCACATTTAGGCAAAATGATCAACATGAACATTGTTCCATTAAGTGTCCTAAGTGTAATTAAGGTGTTGTAGAGGCCAAAGATACCCACCATGCATAGGTTGCACCAAAGTGTAGGCCTCGTGTAACACCCCAGGTGTTTATCACCAATTAAGTAGTGGGTTTAAGCTTAATCATGATAGATTAGTGGAGGTGATGATGTCAAGGTCAAACCTATGGAAATAAGCCCTAACCTAAACTTGGATATTGCACCCTTGCTTACATATAGGCTCAATTAAAAGATATATTCTTGGGTGTTGCTATCAAAGTATCTTCACATGTCTCACCTCAATAACTATCTATATTGATCCCTGGAAAAGTTTCATAAAGTTTGGAATCAAAAAGTCACATGAAATGATAAGTTATATGCTTGTTTGGATTATAACTAAAACTTGCCTTGCGTCCCATGGGAACTAGTGTTGTGCAACATACAAATGCAATATGTGCAACACATCTTGGACACATGTGGAACACCCTAGTGGAACATGTGTAGCATGTATCTTGAAACAACCGCATGAAACAACTATAGCATTTCGCTTGAATTCTATGTTTCAAGGCATGTGAGGCTTACACTTTTGTGCAACCTATGCATGGTGAGTATGTTTGGCCTCTACAACACCTTAACTACACTTAGGACCCATCATGGAACAATGTTCATGTTGATCATTTTGCCTAATTGTGCTTCTAAGTGATGGTTGACCATGTATGGACCCTGGAACACTTTTATTTGATCATTTCAAAAGTGTGACTTAACAACTTTGTATGGCTGTGCACCCTGTAGAAAAGTTCTAGAAAATTTTATAAGGAACAAAAGTTGTAAAGGTGACAAATCTTGAAAAGGTGCACAACATGTCTAAAAATGTCTAACAACCCAGAAATTCCCTGCTGTTAGCCATCCTAAAAATTTCTAAGTGTTGGAGTCGAATTTCAGTTTCATGTACCTTACTTTGGAGCTTTATATCTTGCAACACAAGCTGATCCAGACATTGATCCTTAAATAAAAGTTGTAGAACATATCATGGGGAACAAACTTTATTTACTGTCCCAGAGCTAATTCAGTACTTAGCATGGTCAAATCGAGCTCACGAAATTGAATCCAATGCTATTTTCAGGGTTCGAAAATTGGCTAAGTCTGGGATGCCTGAAAGTCGCGACTTCCGTTTTTGGGTACCTATCTTTGGTGAATTTTAGTTTGCAAACCATTTCGAATCTGGCCAAACTCCTTTAACCAAAGTCGGGGTACTCATGTAGATCTAGCTGATGGTGAAAATGGTTGATTAAATAAGTGCATTGTTTAGGAGTTATAAGGTAGAGAAGAAGACAGTTTCAGTCAGTTTACAATTGGACTGCAGAATCCAGTTTTGAGGTACCCTCCTTTGGAGCTTTGTATCTCTCCAACCATGCCGAATTAGACTTTGATCCTTTAATCAAAGTTGGAGTACTCACGTAGCTCTACACAATGACGCAATTGGTTCAACGAATCATCAATTGGATTAGTAGATATGGAGGGGAGAATATCGCTGTTCAGTCGTACGTTTGAGGTAGAATTGGATTTTGAACTCTGAGAACGAGTCATGGCCGACCGTTCTGCAGTAGCTGTGCGCCGCGTGGTGTGGCCGAGCACCGCGTGGCCCTCCCATGGGCGTGCATGCTTGCCACCTTGCCTCTGTGCTCAACAAAAGGACACCGAGCCCTCTCCCTCAGTCTTCCTACCTCACTTCCTCGCCCTCGTCATTTATGTCCGCTCTCTGCCGCTCGCCATGGCAGAGGCGAGCTCGAGCTCACAAGCAGCGCCGCCGTCCAGCCCTCCACCCATCCAGCCACGCCCCTCGTAGTTTCGCTCCGCACTCTAGCTGCCACTGCTAGCTGGCCATCACAGCCAACCGGCTGAGCCAGCCTTGGCAGGCGCCACGCCATGGGCGCGCAAGCCGCAGGCTGCCGTGGCAAGGGCTGCCGCGGGTCGTTGCCGGCCAGACCAAGGCCAAGCGCAGCCCTAAGCTGCCACGACGACCTTCCGGGCGACTCTCCCAAGCCGCCGGCGCCGCCCCACCTCGTCGGAGCACCGACCGCAGCCGCCACCGGCGCACGCGCGTGGCCAGGCCGTCGTAGGCCACCTCAAGCCACGCTGAGGCCGTCCACGAGTGCGCAAGCACACCGTGGTGCTTCGCCGCCCCTTAGCCGCCGCCAATTTGACACCCTCCGACCGAGATCGCGGCCTCTCCGGTGATAACCTCGGTTTGTATTTCCGTCAAGGACCTGCTGCAACAATTAGAGAAAAAAGAGGGTTCTAAATGCACAGCTATAGACTCAAGTGAATAGTGCCATGAGGACTGGTTTGTAATTATTTTTGCAGGAGTTTGAAATTGCATAGTAAATCATAGAAAAATCTAAAAATATCAAATGAGAACTTTTTGGAATCCTTGTGAAATGGTCTATGCAGTAGATCTATAATATGACATGTTTTAGTTTAAAGTTTTAGCTGTAAAAATATATTTCTGCAACTAGGTTTTGAATGCTAGGTGCATTTGTCTTTTTCATAACTGCAGTTGTAGGGCTCCAAATGAAGTGAAATTTTTGTGGCATGCTACTCATGTGATGTTTGATGTGTGGTAAAAATTTCATGAATTTTAGTTGCATTATGAGTGAGTTATTGATTCATCTTGCTCTCACATGAATTCTTGCAATAGGCATTTGTCTTTTTCATATAGGTTGATATATATGTTCAAATGGTTTGAAATTTGGACAGTAGACTTTTGAGAGCATTTTTAGACCCCTGTAATTTTGGTAGAATTTATTGAGTATCTTTATGATGTGGTCATAATTCCACCTACTTATCTAAATAAATTAAGAAAATGTATTAAAAGAAATTATTTAGTATTGGGCACTATGTTTTCTGGTGTTCATTAGTCTTGTGTGACATGTTGGTAAAGTTGATTTTGTCCAATTATATGTTTGCAACATAAGTTAATAATTATTTCTTGCAAATGAGGTTTCTGGACAGATCTGAGAACTTAGCAAAGTTCTTCATGATAATGTGCTTTGTGGTAAAACTTATTTATACAAAAGTTGTAGATAATTTATGTATCTAGCTTCTATTAAAATTTGGTGGTAATTGGCCAAGTAGTTTTTGAGTTATAGCTGTTTAAAGTTGGGTTACAGAATTGCTTGCTCTCTGTCTTGTTAGACCAGTTTCTGTATTTATGTAAATTCGACATGTTAAACTTTGGAATCATGCTGTGATGATTATAAATGAAATATATATAATTTCATAAGCTTTTCATAATGTCTTCTTGCAAGTCATTTGGAGTTGTAGATCTCCAGTTATGATTAAATTACTCAGCTGTTGGTCTGATGTCCAGAAGGTAGCAATTTCTAGTTCTAGTGCTTTGATTAACTTGCCATGCTTGTGTATTGAAGTGTGACACATGTCTTTATTGGTACTTGGTTTGGTACCCTAGGATCTTATAATACTTGTGTCTTGATTGATGCATTTGCAATCTTCTATGTTATGCCTTTGTGAGGATTAAGTTAATTAGCTCTAGGTGTTTATGAGAACCTTGGTATGCTTGTTTGATTACTCTGTTTATTGCACTTCTATGCATTCATACATATGCATTATTGCATCTCATTTAGGTACGCTAGCTGAAGCACGTGAAGGACCTGATGTGGAGCCAAACCCGAAGATGGAGTTGGTAGATCCATCTCGAAGATAGAAGGACCGGACAAGTGGTAGATTGGAAGATACTCGCCAAGCAAGTTTTATCTGACATACTCTAACTTGAGTCGGATCCTAGGCAAGCCCCGGAGCATTATAAGCCTCATATCTTCAAAGCAATTAATTATATATATGTTATAAGTATTGTTGCATTAAGTGGTAGGAGTTGGTTGAAAACCTTGCTGCATTATATCATTCCTTGTCCAGATATATGAATCCCTGAATCCTACATAGACTAGGATCGAGTAGATGCTTAGCCCTGCTTTAAGCGGTAGAAGTCAGGTGATTTCCTGTCACCTGCGAGATGTAGGGATATTCATATATGGCACGGTTGGCTATATTGCTATCGTGGAATGGAACCATGTGTTAATAAAATGAAATGAGACCGGGCGGGATGATGATAGTGAAGCAACAAGGCATGGAGGTCTTGGGTGTGGATCTATCCCCGTCTGAGTCATTTAAGGACCGATTCGCTGTACGTCCTTGAGTCATGTTGAACGCAGTCTAACACTTAGTTGGCCGGATAAGTCGTTCCGACCGCGAAGCCGAGTAATGTGATTCAGGCCGGGAATCGAATGGTAGGTTGCTTCTTGGAGGAGAGAAAGGATGTGCTTGGGGACATTGGCGTGAGACCAAGGGGGGGTTAGAGTCCCTATCACCTGGCAGAGTGTCGCCCTTGGGGTCGCGACATCATTCGGACCCGCGATTCCTGAATCATATGAAAAGGTGGCTTGTGCGACCCTGGCAGGGGCCTGCGCGGTGAGTGTTAGAAATACCCCTCCAACTGGATAGGAATTCGATTTGAATCGCCGTCGCTCCCGGTTATTGAGCACTTGACTTGAGCAGCGGCAACGTAGATTCAATTAAATTGAACTGATGGTTAATTGGATCACGATGGAAAGATTGCCTCAATTTATACCTGCTATGGTTAATATTGTTTGCTCCTAATAAAGTGAGTGCTCTAGTACAGGTTCTAATATAGATGATAGGTTAATGATAATTAACTTGATGCTTAAGCATTAATGATTAATCATCTATATTAAGCTTTTATGCAAAATGTTGTCAAGCTAGCCCCACTTTATATTAGCCTTGCATGATCCTTGGTGTCACCTTATTTCTGGTTTCTGACAGGTAAGTCTAGCTGAGTACTTTGTCGTACTCAGGGTTTTGTCCCCACTTGTTGCAGGTTATGATGTATCATGGCGACTGCAAGAGTTGGTTGGCTCCTGCCGTAGAGGCGGAGTGTGATCATGGGCATGATCCTTCTGAGCTACCTTATCTCTAATGCTGTTGTTGGAAGTCGACCGTGGTACTGGCATGTATTTGAAATAAGAAAAATGTTAGTTTCAAATTACTTTGCTTCCGCTACTTTTGAACTTTAGTTGTAATAACTATGTTGAACTCCGATGTATATTGAATTACTTGTGAAATGGTTATAACATGTGACTTGTTATGTTGAATCACTACGATCTTGGCTGGTATGTTGGTTGGTTTGAAATCCCTCGTGATTTCATTGGACTACCGGAGTTATATGGGCTCAAGTGCGAGAATTTGATCACTTCGGTGATTGTTTTTGTACTTGTGCTCTTATAATTTGGACGGTTCCGTTACACCTCGCGTGCACTGAGACATAGAAATCACTATAATTGAAATGCTTGTTTCAAAGCTCTATTTCAATTGTTTCATGTGTTTGCTTCAAGGTACATGCTACATATGTTTCACTAGGTTGTTCCACAAGTGTCCAAGATGTGTTGCACCTATTATATTTGTATGTTGCATAAACAATAGTTCACATGGAATGTAAGGCATGTTTCCTTGTTTCACATGCATGTTTCAGTTATAATCCAAACAAGCATATAACTTATCATTTCATGTGACTTTTTGATTCCAAACTTCATGAAACTTTTCCAGGGTCATTATAGATAGAAAGTGATGTGAGACACATGAAGATATTGCCATAACACCACCCAAGCATATCTCTTGAAAAGGGGCCTATATGTAAAGCAATGGTGCAACATCCAACTTTAGGTTAGGCTCATCTCCATAGGTAGACCTTGCCATCGTCATCTCCACTTAATCTACCATGTTTGAGCTCAAACCCACTGCTTAGTGAGTGACAAACACCTGGGGTGTTACAAGCATTGCAAGAGATTATCCATTGGACCAAATCATTGGTGGAATTCAAAGTGGTGTTCAAACTAGATCAAGATTAGTATTCTTTTGTGAGCACTACTCATTTGTGTCTCTTGAAGAACCTAAGAAAATAGAAGATGCTTTGAAGGATTCTGATTGGGTAAATGCCATGCATGAAGAGCTAAATAACTTCACTAGAAATCAAGTTGGGAGCTTGTTGAGAGGCCAAAATACTACAATGTGATTGGTACCAAGTGGGTTTTTAGAAATAAGCAGGATCAAGATGGCATGGTTGTGAGGAACAAAGCAAGATTAGTAGCACAAGGATACAGACAAGTTGAAGGTCTTGACTTTGGTGAAACATATGCACCCGTTGCAAGATTGGAGGCAATTAGAATCTTATTAGCATATGCTTATGCACACAACATCAAGTTATATCAAATGGATGTGAAAAGTGCATTTCTCAATGGGTACATAAATGAGTTGGTCTATGTTGAGCAACCTCCCGGTTTTGAAGATGACAAAAAACCTGACCACGTGTACAAGCTAAAGAAGGCATTGTATGGTTTGAAGCAAGCACCTAGAGCATGGTATGAAAGATTAAGGGACTTTCTTCTTTCTAAAGGGTTCAAGATGAGAAAGATTGACACCACTATCTTCACCAAAAAGCTTGGAAATGACTTATTTGTGTTACAAATCTATGTTGATGATATCATTTTTAGATCAACAAATCAAGACTTTTGTGAAGAGTTTAAAAAAATTATGGCAAATGAGTTTGAGATGTCTATGATTGGAGAGCTTAGTTACTTTCTTGGACTTCAAATCAAGCAAATGAAGTATGACACCTTTGTAAGTCAAGGGAAGTACATCAAGGACATGATCAAGAAGTTTGGATTGCAAGATGCTAAGCCAATGAGTACACCAATAGGCACTAATAATCAATTGGGTGTTGATGCTAGTGGCAACATGATAGATCAAAAGCAATACCGGTCTATGATTGGAAGTTTGCTATATGTCACCGCTTCTAGGTCGGATGTGATGTTTAGTGTGTGCAAGTGTGCAAGATATCAAACTTCACCTAGAGAAAGTCACTTGAAAGCAACCAAGAGGATATTAAGATATCTTAAGGGCACTCATGATGTTGGATTATGGTTTCTAAAGGGGTCTAATTTTGAGTTGATTGGATATTCAGATTCCGACTATGGTGGATGCAAGATTGATAGAATGAGCACAAGTGGCACTTGTTAATTGCTTGGAAGGTCTCTTGTTTCATGGTCATCAAAGAAACAAAATATTGTTGCACTATCTACCGTCGAGGCCGAATACATTAGTGCCGGTAGTTCTTGTGCACAATTACTTTGGATGAAGGCCACCTTCAATGACTTTGGAATTAAATTCAAGAATGTGCCATTATTTTGTGACAATGAAAGTGCTATCAAGATGACTCAAAATTCGGTTCAACATTCAAGAATGAAGCACATTGACATAAGGCATCACTTCATAAGAGACCATCAACAAAAGGGTGATATTAGCATTGAAAGCATTGGCACCGAAGATCAATTAGCCGACATATTCACAAAGCCACTTGATGAGAAAAGATTTTACAAGTTGAAGAATGAATTGAACACACTTGACTTCTCCAACTTGAAATGAGTGCACCCCCACATTTTTATATGACATGCCTCCCCTTCGACAATGCAAGGTAAAGTTATTTGGCATATCATTCATACTTTGCCAAGGACATGGTTAGAACATATAGACATGTTTGCATGACAAATAGGCTCATTCATGAAAATCAAATGATTTAGATGTATATATGGTACCACTATTGCTTCTATGCTTGTTTGATCTAGTGGTAGCATATGACATGTTTGTGGGCTTGCAAACCTAATGTTGAATCTAGAAAATGAGCTCATGATGTGTAATTCAACATGGTCAAGATAACCCTTATACTTTATGAGGTGTGAAGAAGCTTGTCCTTGGATCAAACCGAATTACATATTCTAGGCAAGTGATCTAGATTGAACCATAATTTGGACTCTCTCATATTAATTGACTTGACTCTCACTAAAATTGGCACCATTTTTTGTGATTGTTGACAAAGGGGGAGAGGAAAGTCACAAAGATAAAAAAGTTAAGTTGCAAAGGGGGAGAAAGATATAGTAAGGGGAGAGAAATCAAAGATATGACATTGGAAAGGGATCAATTAAAATTGAGCACACGAGTAGGGGGAGCAAGCTCATGAATTATTTGTTGCATTTGTTTGTGCATTAACATGATGAATTGTTGCATTGCAAAGCTTAAATTCATATTCATGATTGTATGGTGTATGCTAGAAATAGAACTTGAATGATGATTTGTTAAGAGTAGCTTTACAAGTGGTATCTAGACATCTTTACTTATAATGTTGATCTCACGAGGTATTTTAGTGTTTGTGATCTTTACAAGTGATGTATTACAAGTAGTGTCTAGCTACATCGATGCTAAGGATGGTATATAAAGGCAACTCCTATTGGTATCACGCTTCAAAGATCCATTCTATATACCTTAGCATCGATTTGATAGTAGTAACACTCCCAAAATTCAAATCCATACATATGTGCACAATTGAACCAAACTCATGGAAGCACATATGTAGGGGGAGCTAATACTATCGAATTTGAAAATTAATTTCTTTTCATATCTTTGTGATGGTTGTCATCAATTACCAAAAAGGGGGAGATTGAAAGCCCAAGTTTGGTTTTGGTAATTAATGACACCAAGTTGCTAATGCTATTGTATCAAGTGAAATGAGTGAGGCATAAGCAACACACGTGATGAAGGAGTATGTGGCATAAAGTGATGGCCACAAGATCACAAGAGGTGGAGATGCACATAAAATGATGATCATGGTGATCAAGCATGAGGAGATGGACATGGAATGAAGGATCTAAGAGCGCAAGGCAAAGGTATAACCATAGGGTTTTCCTTTTGCCGGTCTAAGATGAGTAGAGAAGTGATTGACCGGGTTTAGGATACATAGCCGACTATCAAGAGGGGCAATCACGGTTAGCTCGGGAATCAAGTGCCACTAGATCAATGTCTTGAGCATATACATTAGGATCTAGTAGAGAGCTAACATAACGCCTTGAAAAATGTTTGTGAAATGCTAACACACATGCACATGTTGGTGTACACTTGGTGGTGTTAGCACATTTGCGAAGGCGCTGTAGTTTGAGCAGTAGAGAGGGGTTTAGGGTCCTCTCTCCCTCTCGCCTCGCAAGCTCGACGGGATTCAGACGTTTTTCAGGAGTTGAAACGACTATTTTTTCCACTACGCTAGAAGTCAGAAAAAAACTGGAGGCGAACGGTGGTCACTGTGGTGACCGGACGCTGCACCGGACGCGGTCATGGTTTGACCGAACGCGTCCGGTCAGCTCTCGCAGTAGTCAGGCGCGCGGGTGCTAGGGTTTGCAACCGACGCATCTGGTCCCTGACGGAACCGGAGCGTCCGGTCAGGCACCCAGAGGGGCAGAGCTAGACGTAGAGCCGATCGGACAAGCAGCGCGTCCGGTCGCGGTGGGAGCTCTCTGGACTCCGATCGGACGGCGGGTGCAGCGCGTCCGGGCACGGCAACGACTACTTCTAACATGCACTGTTTTCGCTTGTCCTATAGTGACCGGACGCGTTCGGTCACCCTGACAGGTGCGTCCGGTCATCATGTTTTTCACCGCGTCGTCTGGTAACGGCTAGCTGCGTACCCCTTCGCTATAAATAGAAGATGGCCAGGGTTTGGGGGTATCTCTTGCACATTTTTGAGACCTTGAGACATCCTTTGAGCTAGAGAACAACCTCTCCACTCATCTCTTTGCTTGGATTGCACATCCTGAGTGAGATTGAGTGAGATTCAAGTGCATTACTTGAGAGTTGCATTCTAGAGGCACTTGATCTTCGAGTTGCTGCGGATTTCTTGTTACTCTTCCGTGTTTCCCGACGCGGTAGACGGCTTGGAGCAGCGAAGGTGATTGAGCTCGTAATTGGAGATTGTCGGAGCCCTCACCAAGTGTTGTAAGGGGTTCTTGATCCTTCTCCACGGGAGTTCGCCAATTGGATACTCTAGTGGAGCTCGTGGCTTGGAGGATCCCCATCTTGTGTGCGGTTGTGCGACGCTCGCCGAGGGCTCAACTCTTGATAGTCGATTAGCTCGCGAACCGACAAGTGGGTGTATCGCCACAACGGGGAGTAGCTTGCCGGAAAGCAAGTGAACCTCGGGATAAATTCTTGTGTCATTCTCTTCCCGAGGATTTCTCTTGTGTGATTGATTGATTGGTACTTCTCATCTCTATACGGCGGTATAATCACTCGAAGCTCTTCTCTCGCATTACTTCTTGTCTCTAGCTTGTAGTTGTTGTTGTGTTTAGTGGATAATCTTGTACTAGACTTGTGTAGGTGGCTTGCTTAGTTAGTTAGAACTAGTGCATTTTGCTTTGCCACCTTTTGTACTAACACGTGCGGTTAAGTAATTCTTGTAGAAGTTTTAATTAGGCTATTCACCCCCCTCTAGCCTATTTGGACCTTACATTCTCGTACCTCTCCTCCTACCAGCTGCGATTTGCGGGTGAAAACCCTCCCATGTTGGGCTTGCGATGTCGGCGTCTTGGCGTCGTTTCCTTCTTGAAGGCATTGCGAGGCTTTTCCAGCTCCGCTCCGTTGCTTCTACCGCCATGGTGGTGCTTCAGGTTGTCTAGTTGATGGTGACTGGCATCAACGTTTTGGGTTGGTTGCCTGAGTTAGTTGTGTTTTTATAGTTGTTTTGTTTAGCTTTGTGTTATCCTGAGTTGCTTTAGTGGTGGTTTTGCTAGTTGGGTTGTTTTTCGACCAATTTGAGTGGCTAGTTGGGTCGTTTTGACCAAGTTGACTCGGTGAAGTTCATCGAAGCATGCAGCGGTGGGAAGTTAGAGTTGAGTGGCGCACTCTTCACCGGAGCATCGAGTAGCGTGAAGTTGTTAGTGGTGAGTTGGAGTACCAAGTTGTATGGGATGAGTGGGTGCACTCTCCGCAGTTATGTGGTTTTTGGGCCCGATTTTCACTCAAAAAACTAAGCCGCCACTTTGTTTTTTTTTATCGTCTAATAAAAATAGCGGTAAAGCTTTTGCCGTCCCTTCGAAAAAGAGTAGAAGGAGCCAATACCAGACCATCAACAAGCTACCAACATATGACCCGGAACCAATGGGTTGGGCTTGTCCTTAAATGCAGTCGTCCCTCGTCCGTCATCTAGGCCTGATCTGATACCCATGTTCTTTGATGTGGCCCAAGCTGGCGTCACTGGTTGAGCAGCAGAAGAAGAAAAACACCATTTGACATCTTCGATCATTGTTCAAGTTTAAATCTATTTCTTCAGCTATAAAACCAGATATCCATACTCTCTCAACTGTTTAATACCGCGCAGATCATGTTCCCCTGTGGCTTTGAAAGTGATTTATATATAGGTAATAAAGTTTCATGACTTTTCAATATGATATCTAAAACACCTGTAGACCCTAAACACCCAAAATGCAAGTCTGCAAGCCTCTAAATTGCTCAAATATGTAACCCGTTTTAACCCATTTGAGTGTGTTTGTGGCATGCTAAGCTGGAGACATGGAGTCAACCGTGCCACTATGGCCTTGTTCACTTCCCCATCCCAACCCAAAATATTTCCTCTTCCACCCATCACATCAAATCTTTCGACGCATGCATGGAGCATTAAATGTAGGTAAAAAAGATAACTAATTGCATAGTTTGTCTGTAAATGTCGGGACGAATCTTTTGAGACTAGTTAGTCCATGATTAGACAAATTTTGTCAAATAACAACGAAAGATGATACAGTAACTTTTCACTTACTTTTCGCGAAGTGAACACACCCTATGTGTAACCCCACATTAATATGTATGGGCAGTCTAGGGCAGGGGAAGGGGTGGATTGACGGGGCGTGGAACATAATAAGTGCCATATTATCGAAAGGTGATCAGACTTTGTTTG
Source organism: Saccharum hybrid cultivar R570 (assembly GCA_038087645.1). Lineage (NCBI taxonomy): Eukaryota > Viridiplantae > Streptophyta > Magnoliopsida > Poales > Poaceae > Saccharum > Saccharum hybrid cultivar. The sequence goes on from JAQSUU010000038.1 coordinate 10,742,901, forward strand.
GAACCAATTATATAAAGTTATTAATTATAATCTAATCAGATTTTTCTTATAAATTATGGTCTAAAGAATCTCCAGTACCAAGAATCAGGTGTTTGGCCATCTTATTTATTATGGCAATTCTTTGCACTACGTATTTATTCAGGGAGGAGTAACATATTATAAAACAATTAAGGATAAATATTTTTATAGGAGTTTTCTCTAGTGAGAGTACACTTTGGCCCTCTTTGGCATGGCTCCGGTGGCTCCAGCTCCCGCACCTGTCGGCCACCCATGGGCCGATAGGTGTCAGGCAGAGCCGGAGCCGCGGAGCCCGAAAAACGAGCTTCTTCGGCTCCGCCTCTGTCTGTGAGAGAGGAAAGGAGGAGAGAGAAAAACGGCTTCGATAAATAGTAACCTCCTATCGGTCCATGGGCGGCCGACAGGTGCGGAGGACCGAAGCCGGAGCCGCCGAAGCCCTGCCAAAGACGGCCTTTATTAGGGGTATGAATCAATCAATTATCAATAACAAAAACAGTGAAGACCCATGCCCAAACTTTCTCTTTTACCCAGGAAACAGATATCATAACAGAGGTAAAAAGCGAGGTAAAGTGATTTGCTGCTATAAGTACAGCCTTAGCGCCTCCCAAAAAATTCGTCCTCGTCCCCGCCCCCAGTCCCAGTGGATGCCCAATCCCTCCTCCATCTAGGGAAGGGAAGGTTGGCGGGTGCGCCGGTGTCTCTCCTCAGTCCCCCTCGTCAACCGGACGGTCACGCTGCCACGGTGCCACCCCACACGCAGTAGTAGTGACTGGCATAGCGACACTGCACACGCTTCTTCCCCGTGCTTGCTGTTGCAGCGCAGCTGTACCCACACTACCCCGCCAGTCTCAGTCACTGCATTACCTCAAGAAGCAGCAATGGAGTTGCCAAGATCCATGGCCGTGCTTGTGGTCGTGTTCTTCGTCTTGTGCAGAGGTAACGAACTCTCGGCAAATCAACCGAATGCTTCCTTCTTTTGCCAGATCTTGCGAGGTCACCAGCAATGGCGGGTAAGCAAGCTGAAGGATTCGCGTTTCTCGCAGTGGGGGAGGCGGCGACGTTCACATTCGTGAACCGGTGCACGGACACGGTGTGGCCGGGCGTCCTGTCCAACGCCGGCAGCCCAAGGCTGGAGCCCACTGGGTTCGAGCTCTCGCCGGGCGCGGCGCGCGCGGTGCCAGCGCCGGCGGGCTGGTCCGGCCGCATGTGGGCGCGCACGGGCTGCTCCCAGGATGGCGCCACGGGGCGGCTCGTCTGTGCCACGGGCGACTGCGGCTCCGGCTCCGCCGAGTGCGCGGGCGCGGGCGCCGCGCCGCCGGCCACGCTGGCCGAGTTCACGCTCGACGGCAGCGGCGGGCTGGACTTCTACGACGTCAGCCTCGTGGACGGCTACAACCTCCCCGTGCTGGTGGAGACCTCCGGCGGCGGCGGCTCCACCGGGCCGGCGTCGTGCGCCGCGGCCGGGTGCGCGGCGGACCTGAACGCGATGTGCCCCGCCGAGCTCCGTGCCGGGGGCGGCGCCGCGTGCCGGAGCGCGTGCGACGCGTTCGCGCGGCCCGAGTACTGCTGCAGCGGCGCATTCGCGTCCCCGGCGGAGTGCCGGCCGACGGCCTACTCGCAGGTGTTCAAGACCGCGTGCCCGCGCTCCTACAGCTACGCCTTCGACGATCCCACCTCCACATTCACCTGCGGCGGCGGCCCGGACTACACCGTCACCTTCTGCCCCGGCGCCACCCCAAGGTCCGGCCTTTGATTCACGGGTCACCCATCTCTTCTCCCCACCATTGCATGGTTTATTTTTGGTCATTCTCATTCTCATCATTCACGTTGCAATTTCTGGAGAGAGAGAGTGATGAACCAAGATTTGGCACCGTGCTTCTGCCAAGATTGTCTGGATCTTTGGTTAGTTCTTGGCTTGTGAATGGGTGGGGTTGATCTGCCGCAGCTCTTTTATCTCTGCCTGTGCCAGCTAGTTTATCTACACATGCACACAGCCTGCTGTCGTCCTTTGCTCCTCTTGTCACTAAAACTGTCAGAGGTTTCTGACTTGGAGTACTGCAAGATTTTTCAGCTACTATTAATTAGTACCTACTAAACCAATACTTAGGCCCCGTTTGGTTATATTTTGTTAAATTTTAACTCCCATCACATCAATGTTTTCTCAAATGCATGTAGTACTAAATATAGACTAATTGCATGCATATCGGTACAGATTAGAAGTAATTTACGAGATGAATCTATTAAGCCTAATTAGTCCAAGATTAGAAACTTTTTGTCAAATAAGACGAAAGTACTACAGTGTTTATTAAACTTTAACTCCTCAAACCAAACACTCCCTTAGCTCCTGCTGTTACAAGATTGACATTTTGTCAGATATTTCTGGCTTCTCTGTGAGAAGTTGAAGCCGGCTGAAAAGAAAAATATTATTTTCACTGGAAAAAAACAAAGTGAAAAAGACGGATTATAAGTCAAATGAACAGAGCCATTATCTAGGAATGCAAGCTACTGATACTGTATTGTGATCCTAGAAAGGGAAAAGACTAGGAAGTAGTAGGAACATGGTGCTATAACTTACAAGATCTTGGCGTAATTTTTTTTATCTTTGGTTTAGCAGCAGATATAGGGCCTGTTTAGTTCCCAAAATTTTTTCCAAAAATTTTTTAGATTCCTGTCATATCAATATTTAGACATATGCACAAAGCATTAAATATAGATAAAAATAAAACTAATTATACAATTTAGCTGTAAATCACGAGACGAATCTTTTAAGCCTAATTAGTTTATGATTGGACACTAATTACCAAGTAACAACGAAAATGATATAGTCTGTCACCGTCATTTTTTGCAAACTAAACAGTCCCATAGGATGAAAAGAGAAGTGCATGGGCAAGCTTTTTTTGGGTGTTATTTTCCATTTGCGTGCGCAATGCTTTTGTCCGTACTACTGAGCATGTGAACACGGATCGGTTGCGCTGCTGTTGTATGAACATGTACCCGTCACGTGAGCGCAGCCAGAAGTCGACGACCATGCCGGGCGCGACGCCTACGACGACGGTGCCGGGGACGACGACGACGACGACAGTGCCGGGGGCGACGCCCACAACGGTGCCGTGGACGATGCCAATGCCGGGCGCGACCCCGGCGATGCCGACAGGGACCATGATGCCGGGCACGACGTTCACGGACGCCACCCCGGACAGCGCGATGCCGATGGGTGGTGGCGGCCTGGGCATCGAGGGCGGGGACAACCAAGGCAGCGTGCTCCTGGGCAGCAGCAGCAGCGAAGGCGGCGTCTCTTGGCTCGCCAACATGGCCACCGGCGACGCGTCCGCCGCGGCGGCCCCGCTGGTGGCTTCGGCTCGGTTAGTGGTGGCGCCACTGGCAGCAACACTGCTCTGCGGCCTCCATTTGCGGCAGCTTCTGCTGTAGTGGTGATGGAGCGATTCGCACTCGTAGCACGGTTGTTTTGGATCTGCCGTGACTGTACTGTACCTTCGTACCTTGTAGCAGTGTCTGTAGATGATTACTATCAATTGGTGATGTTCAGTTAGTCCCAGGATAAGATACTTGTGTTGTGGCTGCTGGTACTAGTTCTAGAGGAGAAATTTAATGCATGCATGTGGCCATTGATTAAGCCCTTGTTCAGTTCCCAAATCCAACCCCAAATTTCACTATGCAAAAAGAAGATTCCCCGTCACATCAAAATGTCGGCACATGCATGGAGTACTAAATGTAGATGAAATTAAAAACTAATTGCACAGTTTTGTTGTACTTTGCGAGACGAACATTTTGAGCCTAATTAGTCAAAGTTTGGACAATTTTTACCAAATAAAAACAAAAGTTGCTACAGTACGACGTGACCTACACTATTCCAACTTCTCCTCCCAATTCCAACATCTAAACAAGGCCTAAGTTAATCGCTGTCGTGCTAGCTGCGCTTTGTTGTTGCCACTGTTGTTCGTGCGTAGCGTGGCTCGAGGCTGGCGGGGAACACGGCATGGTCTCAGAGAGACTGTCTGGACTAAAAAAGTACCGGTGTCCTGCGTTCAGTGTACCACACCGGTATACCACACCGGTAGTCGGCCTAGGCCGGAGAGAGACGGCGATCCAGGCTAAAAAAAGAGAACATAAAGGTGATGTACGATGAAATAAAAAAGTTTCTTTACAAATTACAAACAGTGATAATTTACCTAGTGTGAATAATAGTTTTAATATTTCCTAATATATGTGGATCACTTTATTTATACTAGAACCACTACAAGTGTTAGCCTCCGTTTGTGGTGCTAACACTACTTTGAGCGGTCCTGTTCTGCAGCACTATTTCAGCAGTACTTTTTCAATCAACGAACAATGTTTTTTACTCACAATAAATCAGTATAAACCAAATTTCACCGTTGGTTTCACCACAACAAATCAGTATAAAACCAAATTTTACCGTTGGTTCGTTAAAAGTACTGCTGAAGTAGTGCTGCAGAATATGACCATGTTTTATACGTATAACGTACTCCCTCCGTATCGGATTTAGAATTCGTTTAGGACAGTGACACGGTCTCCAAAATACAACTTTGACCTCTTGTTTTTATAAAAAAATATTTATGGAAAAGTGATATATGTATACTTTTATGAAAGTATTTTTCAAGACAAATCTATTCATATAATTTTTTACATTTGCAAACTCAACAACTTAAAAGTTATTGATGATTTATATTCCTAATGTTTGACCCAAATCTTGTCCAAAATAACTTCTAAATCCCATACGGAGGGAGTACGTGTGTACCACAGTGCGTGTTTAGTTCGCAAAATTTTGTAAAATTTTTCAAGATTCCCCGTCACATCGAATCTTTGGACGCATGCATGAAGCATTAAATATAGATAAAAAATAAAACTAATTACACAGTTTAGACGAAATTCACGAGACGAATCTTTTAAGCTTAATTACACCATGATTAGACACTAATTACTAAATAACAATAAAAGTGCTACAGTACCATTTCTCAAAAAAAATTGCAAACTAAGGGGGTGTGTAGATGTGAAAAATTTTGGGGAAAAGTTCCTATAGCACTTTTCGTTGTTATTTGGCAAAATTTATCTAACCATGGACTAACTAGATTTAAAAGATTCATCTCGACATTTACAGACAAACTGTGCAATTAGTTATTTTTTATCTACATTTAATGCTGCATGCATACGTCCAAAAATTCGATATGACAGTTACTATGCAAAAATTTTTAGCTCTTTTTGGGTATCTAAACAAGCCCTAAGAAAGGGCCTTATGATGGGTGCTGTGTACAGTGCTGTATTCACGCAGCGCAGCATTGTGTAATGGCAGGGCCACCGGACAGCGGAGGGCGTACCGGCGTAGCTGGTCCGAACATGTGATGTGCGGCGCGGGTGCCGAGGCCGCAAACACGTAGGCCCACCCGCCCACTGCTGCTTTCGAGTGAGCCCTTGTTTAGTTACCCAGTTCTCCTTAAATTTCACTATGCAAAAAGAAGATTTCATGTCACATCAAAATATCGGCAAATACATGGAGTACTAAATGTTGATGAAATCAAAAATTAATTGCACAGTTTTGTTGTACTTTGCGAGATGAACATTTTAAGCCTAGTTAGTCAAAATTTGGATAATTTTTACCAAATACAAACGAAATATTACAGGAATTCTGATACAGTGTTTTTCTCCCCAATTCACTGAGGGGAGAAAAATATTGTATCATAATTCCTGTAGCATTTCGTTTGTATTTGGTAAAAATTATCCAAATTTTGACTAACTAGGCTTAAAATGTTCATCTCGCAAAGTACAACAAAACTGTCCAATTAGTTTTTGATTTTATCAATATTTAGTACTCCATGCATTTGCCGACATTTTAATGTGACAGAGAATCTTTTTTTTGCATAGTGAAATTTGGAGAGAACTGGGGAACTAAATAAGGGCTGAGGCGAAAGGAGATTTGTTGTGACCTGCTGCAAAGTGGTGGTGCCTGCTGCTGCTGGGTCAGGCAGGTCCTTTTTTCCCAGTCGCCTCCCCCACCATGTCTCTGCTTTACCTCCTCTCACCCCGGCTTGATCCGCGGTGGAAGTGCACAACAAATTGACTGAGGGCCTAACTATTTATCCTTACAAAATCTAATCTTGGAATCACTGTTTAATTTGAACTTTCCCCAAATTAAGGAACTGGTCTTTGATACCATAAGCCCTGTCCAGAATTGAGAAATCTTAGTTCGAATTGACTGAGTGTTTGGTTACATAAACAGTTGTTCCTAAGGAGATCTTGCCATATTCCTTACTCATTACAAAGTTTGAAAGCCATTTGATTCGAAGACATTTATTTCGCACACCTAGATTTTGAATGGCTAAACGTTTTTGTTATTTCGGCTAGCACAACATGTTATGTTTCGCGGCCCTGTTCGTTTCGCTGAAATTTGGCTTATGCTGATTTGTTCGAAGAGGAAAACACTGTTTGTTAGGCTGATCATTTTGCCAGAAAAACCTTGATATAAAGAGTTCAACCTTTTTAAGTACTCCTCCCATTGGGACTTAAAAAAATAACATGAACATTGGTAAGATCCAGTCTATCAATGCTAATGTTATCTTTTTTAGTGATTTGAGCAGGTCTACTACTCTTATAGGATAAAAGTGTTCCCTTCCAACCACTTAGCTTTTCTCAATGTGTTCCTCAATTGCCTTCGGTCTTTGTTTTGTAACTTCCTAAAGCACATTGGAATACCCAAATACATTAAAGGTTTAATGTTCTATTATGCAACCAAAGAGAAGTGAGTATTGGTACTCAAATTCCTTCGCTTTACCAAAGAAGATTTCACTTCTATGAAAGTTGTTTTTCAAACTTGATAATTGCTCAAAGGTGCAAAATAGTAGTTTCATATTCTTCGCCTGTTTAATATCCTAGTCCATCAAAGTAACCATATCATTTCCATACAACAAAGATAGACAATCCATCTTCTACTAGGTGTGTAATAAACCCTTTTTATAAGGTGCAAAAACCTCTTTAACTTGGCTTTCCCCTTTAGCTCTAGCCAAGATAATGCTGATTGCCCAATATGTCCATCACAATATTGAACAAAATTGGTGATAAAGGGTCATCTTGCCTCTATGCCCTTTTTTGATAAGTTAGAATGGGCCCAACTGCTGGTTTAATTTACCTTAATACCCATGTTACCATCTTGAGTGAAAGCCTTAATCCACTCACACCACCAGGTCAAAGCCTCTAATTCACAGCGCTTGATGTAAAAAAAAAATCTATTTTATCTTATCATACGCTTTCACAAAATATATCTTAAAAGAACCCATTTTTGCTTCTTAATATGTAGCTCATGTAAGGTTTCATGCAAAATACCAGCACCCTCCAAGATATTTCTCCCGGGTAGAAATATTGCTTGGAATGGCTTAATAATGTGATGTACAATCATAACCAGATCATGTGGTTTTCCGCTAGTGGAGTTGGTCAAAAGGAATTATCAGGCTTAATTTACTTAAGTCGGGTTGGTCAAAAGGATGACACTTAGTTTAGGTAGGTGTAGGTTAACTTGACATGGCTCTATTGCAGGCGGCCCCAATTAGCTTATGTTATTATATTGTTATTAACTATACGGCGGAAGTTAAAGAGTATGGTGCCGTTCGGCTGGAATTATAAGCCGGCTGAAAAACACTGTTGGCTGATTTTTTATGAGAGAAAAATACTGTTCTGGCTGAAAAAACAAGCTGAATAAGACGGATTATAAGCCAGATGAACAGCGCCTATATCTTTTTGCTGCTTTGGAGCTTATGGTCATGGCTCCGTGAGGTTCCTAGAGAGTTTCTTGGTTTCCCTGACGAAAATCAGACAACAACTAGTTGATGCTAAAAGCAAGACCGAAATTAGATGCTGATGCAGTCGGTTCGGGAAAGGACAAAGGGGGTTAGAGGAAACCGGCAAAAGTCCTGGACGCCACACTCAAAAGGGTATGCGCTAGCCGTCGTTTACCTTCAGTGAGAGTTATGAGAGTTTTATTGTTGTCGTGATGTTGCAATTTTTTGTTGTATGTATATGTTGCCCCTTGTCTTTTAATATTTGCTTGATAAAATCCTCGCCGGTTATTTTTGGAGGAAAAAAGACGGTTTGCTTTGAATGCAGTAGCGTGGAGGAAGTTGGCACTGCAGCTAAGGATGTCAAAGTGCTCGCAACTGAGCTTGGGAAGGTTGAGTTTAATCATTACAATTATAATTGGTATTTAAATTTGAGAATTTTTACTATGGTTGTTGTCGGAAAACTTTAAATAAAGCTCGACCTTCCTGAGAAGGAAAAATGGAGTATTTCACATGCCTACTGTGTATTCTTACATAGAGGCTGTTTAGTTGGCAAATTTTTTGGCGAAACGCTACTGTAACAGTTTCGTTGTTATTTGGCAAATATTGTCCAATCATAGTCTAATTAGGCTTAAAAGATTTGTCTCGTCCATTTCGTCTAAACTGTGTAATTAGTTTTATTTTTTATCTATATTTAATGTTTCATACATGCGTTCAAAAATTCAATGTGACTGAGAATCTGAAAATTTTGGTAAAATTTTTGGCATCTAAACGGTGCCACATAGACAAGCCCACGCAGAGCGCTCTAGAATGATGTAGGCACTCCCGGTACAACTTTGCTCGTACAAAGTACTAAGGCTGTGTTTAGTTGCACCTGTAAAATATTTGGAAGCACAGTAACACTTTCATTTGTATTTAGCAATTAGTATTCAATCATGAGCTAATTAGGTTCGAAAGATTCGTCTCGTGATTTACAATCAAACTGTGTAATTAGTTATTTTTTTACCTATATTTAATGCTCCATACATGCGTCTAAAGATTCGATGTGACGGAAAATCTCGTAAAATTTTTAGAAGTACGAAGGAAGTAAACAGGCCCTAAGTATGTACGTACAAAGGTTCGTAAATCAGTTTTCTCGTGGCCTGCAGTCTGCTACTCTGCTGCCTTGGTTCATTCCGGATTCTGGTTCCGTGAGGGAGTGAAGAATTTGCTTGGGATCATGCTAGCGGTTTCATTTCATGCATCAGGATCAGGGGGGTCAGGGTTGTGTGTCATGTCGGCGGTATGGTAATGCACTTGTCAAATCCTAATAACTAAGAGTCTGTTTGATTTTATTTTGTTAAAATTTAACTCCCATCATATCAATGTTCCCTTAAATGTATGAAGTACTAAATATAGACTAATTGCATGTATGTCGACACAGATTAGGAGTAATTTACGAGACGAATCTATTAAGCCTAATTAGTCCAAGATTGGAAACTTTTTATCAAATAAGACGAAAGTGCTACATTGTTTGTTAAACTTTAACTCCTCCAACCAAACACCCCCGAAGAATCTTGTGCGTCCAAGAGATCGTCAACCAGAGCTTATAAGAATAATAATGACAAGAGCTGTTAGTAGAACAGTACATTCGATAGATTAACGCGGCAACGGCAAAAGGTGGAAAGCGCGGCGACGAGCCCATCATTATTTGGCGCCAGACCGACAGCATCTTTCTTTCACTCACGCCTTTCTTTCCTCGGCCTACGGCCGGCCATGCTTGCTTTACCCGAGTCGGCCATCGCGCGGGGGCTGGTGCTGCCGGCTGCCGGAGCGGGCGGGCCAGCCAAGAGCCAACGTCCGTGTCCGTCCGTCATCACGCAGATCTTGACCACGCTGGCTGATACTGACATGCAGGCCCACGGACGTGCTCTTCTTTCGTTTCCGATTTCTCAATTCCGTATCCATATACGCAAATCCTACCCTGATCTGTGGGCTGGTTCTCAATTCCTGTCGACTGGCCGACCACGTTTTTGCTTGCCACTGCCAGCAAGGGCGGGCCGATTTGCATTGGCTCTCCCAGGCGACCCAAAATCTTGTCCGCGCCGCACCAGTCTACAGGATAAGATTGTGCAGGATCTAAATACACGTTCACCTCTCAATGTGATTGCCAGCTGGGCAAGGTAGAACAGTGGATAGCCAAGGAAGACGTAAGCAAGCCCTGCACAGTACGTACTATGGCCCTATTCATCCGGCTTATAATCCGTACTTTTTAGCTTGTTTTTAGCTAAAACGGTGTTTTTTTCACAACAAATTAGCCAACGATGTTTTTAGCGTAGCAGAACGGGACCGGTCCGTAACATGCAACGCACGCGGCACGGACGCATCGCACTGACACATGATGCCATATGCCAGTGCAGTGCAAGTACAGCTTCCGTCGGTGTCGGTCGCTTGGCTTGTGTGTGCAGCCCGCCTTCGCCTACCTGCCTCGCCGGCTCGGCTGCCAAACACAATTAGGGCCTTGTTTAGATGCCTAATTCACTGTGCTATACTGTGTAGCACTGTAGCAATTTTGTTTTTATTTGATAATAATTGTCAAAACATTGATTAATTAGGCTTAAAATGTTCGTCTCGCAAAGTATAATAAAACTGTACAATTAGTTTTTGATTTCGTCTACATTTAGTACTCAATGTATATGCCGGTATTTTGATGTGACGGGGAATCTTCTTTTTGCATAGTAGAATTTGGGGTGTATCCCCCAAATTCTACTATACAAAAAGAAGATTCTCCGTCACATCAAAATGTCGGCACATATATAAAGTACTAAATGTAGATAAAATAAAAAACTAATTGCACAGTTTTGTTATACTTTGCGAGACGAATATTGTAAACCTAATTAATCAATGTTTGGACAATTATTACCAAATAAAAACAAAATTACTACAGTATTCAACAGTGATTCGGGCGCCCCGAATCGGGCATCTAAACGAGGCCTTAGACTATCCGCACTCATGACCTCTATATTCATCCTCTAAAAGGAATATTCCATCCTAGTCACCACAAAATATATAGTTCCCGCATCCATCCATCATCTATATCATTCTCTATCCACTGTGAGACCCACTTGTCACTTTATCTAAATATATCCATGTGAGATCTAGTTTTGAAGAATTTATTGAAACGAATTTAATGGTGCAATCAAAATTTAATTTGACTTTTTAGTTTATGAGTTATAATATTTTTTTTTGTTAGTAGCAGCAGCGGGGCCCGCGTCTGTCCTCTCCCTGTCACTCTCTCGCACCCTCCGCGCACGAGCAGCGGCAACGAGGTGGGGCTGCGCGGCACCGGCAACATCGGATAGAGGAGGACCTGTAAAAGTACTGTGCCGCGTCATATTTAACGGATGAAACTCGATTGCGTATCATTTGAAGGCTGCCGCTGCAGCACTACTTCGACGCTATACGCCGATGTTGCCTTTACTGGACGCGGGTGCCGAACGCGGTGCGCCGATGTTGCCTTTACTGGACGCGGGTGCCGAACGCGGTGCGAGTAGTCTTACACTGCTAAAACAGCATGCATCGCTCGTGTGCCAAGGTTGGTACTGTACCATGCATGCTTGCTACGCTACTGTTACTTTAGTGCCGTGCGATGCGACTAGGCACCCGTGACCTTGAGCGTGTAGCTCCAGGTGGATGTGGATCCAAGGAACAAGAGCGCGATCGGGGTGACCCTGAACGCACGCGTGCAAAGCCCAAGATTCGATCGACATGTACCACCATTTTGCAACGAAATGGATGATTATTAAGTATTAACTCGAGAGACAAGGGAAGTTGCATGTCAAGTTGCCACAAATAAAGACGTCCTTTTCTAACATCCCATGCGATGCAATACGATCCGTTGGCCCGGGTACCCGGTAGGCTGGAGCTGCCCCACTGCCTGACTATACGAGCAGTACATGTGCTACACCAACAGGAGGACCCCGCGGGACCAGCACAAAAGCCGTACCTCCTCCTCCTACCACAGAGCTTTCTTTGCTCCAAGGAACATCATGCGCATTCATGCTCCAACTCCTACTACTACTAGCACATATGGGGCCGATTGGTTGCCCTCACCAGGCCATTTCGGCCTTGTTTGGTTCTTCTGCTCACATCCTTTACCTGCCTCGCTCCATTCTTCGCCCCCCCCCCCCCACCCCCACCCCGCCATCTTCTCTATTAGAGTTAGAGTAGGCTGCTAAAACTTTATATTAATCTTTAGAGTATGTTAACGACTTTAAATATGACAACTTAAAACTATAAACTTGTAGATCTCACTAAGGGCTACAACTTTGATATAAAATGTATCTTTATTTGACACCATACGAAAACGATATTATTTTTTAATGTGACAAACGCTAGTACGCGATTATTATGCTGCAGAAATTTTATATTATTTTTTTGTGCATTTTAACGATTTCAAATGTAAAAACTCAAAATTACAAAGTTGTAGATATCATTGATAGCTACAACTTTCATGTAAAAAGTATCTTTATTTGACACCATACAAAAATAATATTATTTTTCTAATACGACAAGCACTTGTACGTGGTTATTATGCTCCTGAAATTATATATTATTTTTTTTGAGCATCTTAATGTCCACAAATGAAAAAAAAACTCAAAACTACAAGGTTGTAGATCTCATCGAGAGCTATAATTTTCATATAAATTTCATCTTCATCCGACGTCGTATCAAAGAGTTATGATTTTTAAAGGTTTTGTCTTGTCACGCCACTCTCGGTGGCACGATAGAATAATACTGTCACGCCAGCGGGAGTGGCGTGACAACATTTTTCACGTTGAAAACGCCATCTAACGTGGCGGATGTTGCCGTGCCAATGCATGTGGCGTGACAACATTATTTGGTCGCGCCAGCGGCCCGACGCTGGCTCGACCAAAAGGGTCAAGCCCGCAAATTTTTTTAGGAGCAATTATTATTAAAATATTGAATAAAAAAGGATTAAAAAATTCCCTCACCGGACAGTCCCAAGGCCCATCCGGTATGATGTGGTGCATTTCGGTCTTGTTTGGTTCCCCTGCTCGCATCCTTTACCTGCCTCGCTCCATTCCTCGCCCCCCTCCATCCCGCACCGTGCCGTCTTCTCGATTTCACCTTCCCATATCAGCCGGGACGACGCAATGCTTGGCAGGAAGGATTTGGCGGAGTGCGGGAGATGGCTCCGTCCTGGCGATAAAAGGCACACGCGGGTCTATGGTTAGGGTTACCTCCCCACTTCCTCTTCACTCCTTCCATTACACTGGTGCGCGTTCTCTTCTTCCTCGGCCTCGAGCTCGGTTGCGCGGCCGATTCGCCTTCCTCCGATGGATCCCAGCTAGTCATCCCCTGCTCGGCCGGTATATCTCACCTACGCCCAACTCTTCTTCCTCTCTGTCCAGTGATATGGTTGCTTTGTAGTGTTGTTTTTGCTTTGCTCTCCCTTCTAACTAGGGTTCTTGATGTTACCCGGTTAGATATGTGCAGTGCTTGTGTAGATCTACCGGTCAACTTGTGATTTCACATGTTTTCGATTCAGATCTGTGATGGTCAAACCTTTTTTGAGCTTTGGACATGTGGTCTGCTCTAGCGCTTGCACATGATGATGCTTACTTTGATTTATTACAAACTGAGCAAAGTGCCTAGGTTGATGATGTGAATCTGTGTAACCGTAGGCGCTGGAGGAGCACCTTTGAGTGTGGCAGCCGCGCCTTGTTTATCTTGTGACGGCTGAACTTTTGCTTGCTTATCAGTACATCCTGTAGTGCATCATCCATTCTCTAATCTACATTGCATCGTGTTGGTAGACATGGATTTATAGGCTAGGTGCCGGGCAGCTGCGGCTGTCGTAGTGGCAGTGGTTGTATGGTTTTTCATGTGGTTTAGGAGGAGAACTGAAGAAGCCCGGTCTATCACTTATGGCCCTATGCCAACAGGGACCAACAGAGGATTAACAATCTTAGGTACATCTATGAATTAGATGATGTGCACTATGTAAACCTACTTAGGATGAAGAGGGCATCCTTTTTTTCAACTGTGTGACTTATTTCGGAGTAGGGAACTTGCTGTAACGAAACCACCCAAATTATAAGAACAAAAGTACAAAAACAATCGCCGGAGTAATTAAATTTCCGTACTTAAGCTCTCATAACTCCGGTAGTCCAATAAAATCACGAGGGATTTCAAACCAACCAACATACAAGCCGAGATCGTAGTGGTCCAACATAACAAGTCACATGTTACATCTATTATTACAAGTAATTCAACATAGATCGGAGTTCCATAGAGTTATCACAACTCAAGTTCAAAAGTAGCGGAAGCAAAGTAGTTTGAAACTAATATCATCTTAATTCAAATACATGCCAGTACCAAGGTCAATTTCCAACAAAAGCATGAGAGACAAGATAGCTCAGATGGATCATGCCCATGATCACACTCTACCACTACAGCAGGAGCCATCCAATTCTTGCAGTAGCCATGATACATCACAACCTGCAACAAGTGGAAATAAACCCTGAGTACGAGAAGGTACTCAGCTAGACTTACCTGCCATAAACCAGAAATAATGACACCAAGGAGTATGCAAGGCTTTCTTTCCATGGGCTAGCTTGACTCATTTGTGAAAAAGCATAAGTGATCATGAATAAACAGTTTTAAGCACTTTTGCATCATCTTTGTTATAACCTGTTAATCTAGGTAAGCACCTATGCTAAAAGCAATCACTTGATTAATCATTAACATCAAAGTTACCATCTCAGGTTTAGCATTTCCAATATAATCCACATAATCATCCGTGTTCCATCATCATTACTACGATGCCGTAACTCGAGTCAAGTGTTCACTATCCAGTGAACGACGGCGATTCGAATCGATTTCTAACCAGCTGGTGATTTATTCCTCACACAAACCACGCTTTCCCCGTCAGGGTCGCTTAGATCACCAATGACACCATTCAGGTAAACGTCGCGGGATAACAATCATGGACCGCACTACCCAGGGACTGCCCGATAGCTAGGACGCACCTTGGGCTCACTCTTCACATCCCCGTCGTACCCCCTTCAGTACCAGTCTGCCAATCCGAGTTTATTCTGGCCCAAATAGTATCACTAGCTTCGCGGTCAAAAGGTACGTTATTCGGCCAGCTAAATGTGAGGCATGCGTTCAACATGACAAGAGGGACGAGCAACGATCGGTCCTTAACCGACACAGACGGAGAACTAATAGCACCCCAGAACCTTGTCTGGTTGCCTCCAACTTTTCCGTTTGGTCTCCAGTTATCCATCAACACATGGTTAATTTCAGGATTTTATCCATTCCATAGCTAAAGTATTCCAGTAACCACCTATAATTGCAGGTGACCAGAAATCACCGATCGCTACCAATCTAAGCAGGGCTAAGCAGTATTCGATCCTAAACCTAACAGGGTAAGAATGTAATAAAGTAGGCAAGGATAGTAATAAATGCATCGACGGTTTCACTCAACTCCTATAACTTAATGCAACAACATATAAACTCATATATACGAAGGATTGCTTTGATAAAATAGGAGACTTAGAATGCTCTGGGGCTTGCCTAGGATCGAACACTTAGGTTAGTGTTTGACAGATGACACTTGTTTGGTGAGCATCTCCTATCCCGGCACTTGCTTAGTCCTTCCATCTTCGGGATAGGTCCACCAAAAACCAACTTCGGGTTTAGCTCCAACATCTCGTCCTTCACGTGGTGCATCTAGCGTACCTAGATGAGATGCAAGATGCATGTGTATGAATATGATGAATGGTAACACAAGATATATCACAAGCATTCAAGTAAACACAAGATTACGCAAGACATAGACACCAAAAGCTATTAAACTAACATCACACAAACAATTAAAGAGGGCAAGCACGTCAAGCATAACACAATTTTAACAAGATCACAAGTATCTTAACTTGACCATCATCAAGGGCATAAGCCATACTTAGCAACACATGAAGTAAACAACCACAACTAGCATCTGTCCATTTCTGGACTGCAAACAACAGCTACATGTTTGGATCATAACGGGAGTTATACAAATCCAATAGCCATGCAACAAGATATTCTGGAAAGATTATGAAATTGTCTATAATTCATCTTTAATCATCTTAGCATGATTCTCAAGTTAACCAAGTCAAACATGCATAATTACAGAATCTGGTCTAGAGATTCCAGAGAATAACTATTTCTGGAACCCAACTGGGAGCAGTCATAACTCACAAACTACAAGGACAAATGCCACCAAAATTTAACACAAGCTAGATTAATGAGTTATCTACAACTTTGTTATAAGCATGTTTATCAGAAAACATCATTTTCATGGTGCAATTACCAAAGTCCCAGAAACTGTTCAGGAAAGCATCAATTGCAAGAATAAATATTAACTTATATTCCAAACATATATTTAGCCACAACCAATATAACCATCATAAATTACATGTTAAATGGTCACCAAAAAACATAGTGTTCATCACTAAATAAAATTTTTAATGCATTTCTTAATTTATTTAAATGCCTAGGTGATTTAATGAACATATACCAAAAGTTCACCATAAATTCTACAAAAATTATGGTAGCTAGAATATCATCACAATAATCTAATGTACAAATTTAAATCCATTTGGACATGTATATCAACCTCTATAAAAAAGACAAATTGCTATTGTAAGAAATCCTGTGAGAGCAAGATACACTAATAACTCACTTATATAGCAACCAAAATTCATGAAATTTTTACTACACATCAAACATCACATGTGTAGCATGCCACAAAAATTTCACCTCATTTGGAGCACTAGATCTTCAGTTATGAAAAATAACAATTTCAACTAGTTTTACAACCCTACTGCACAAATCTATTTTTATAGAGAAAACTTTAAACTAAATCATGCCATATTATAGATCTACTGCATAGTTAATTTCACAAGGATTCTAGAAAGTCCTCATTTGCTATTTTATGATTTTTCTATAATTTCCTATGAATTATGCAAGATTTAGCCATTTATTCACAAAGAAAAAGAAAAACTGCACTATACGACACTATTCATTTGAGTCACAGACTTCGCAAAAGGCCCCTGGATTTTTTTCGAATTCTCGCGCGAGGTCCCTAGTCGCGATTGAAAACAGAGGACGCCGGGGAAACGGTCGACGACGGCCGGAGGAGGCATGACGGCGAAGGAGGAATGGCGGGGGAGCATCCGGGGCCTGCGCGCACTCGCTGGTGCCTCCTGCTTGGCTTGAGGTGGCCCGAGGCCGGCTGGCCACGAGAGCACGGTGGGCCGGGGGCTGCGGCCGCGCCGGCGATAGTAGACGGCGGCGGCTGGACGGTCGGCGAGGCGCGCGGGGCTGCGGCGGCCCTAGGCGCAGGCGTGGGAAGCCGCAATTGGGTAGGGCGCGGCCGGTGGTGGCCCTGCCACGCGTGGGGCGAGCGCGACGGACGGCGGTGACGCGGCAGGCTGGCTCCGGTGACTACGGGCGCCGACGAGCGCGAGTGCGGCATCACGGGGAGCGAGGCGGAGGTGGTGCTGCATGTGGCTGCGGCCGTGGGGGCTGGGAGCGGCGAGGACGCGGGTGGCAGCGAGCTGAGCCGCCGGCAATGGCGGCGTCCGCGCCTAGTGGCGTCAAGGAGAGGTGGGGAGGAGCGCGAGAGTGATTGAGAGGGTGGGAGAGGAGCTCGACGCTCCCCCTGAAAGAGCAGGGCGCACGGCAGAGACTGGGGCGCGTGGCGGAGGTGGGAGCGCGCGACATCCATGTGCGTGACCACGTCGACATTGTATCGAGCACGTGGCGGGCAGCGAACGGGGCAAGGTGGGATGCGTTCTTGGGCCAGCTCCGGGCCAAATTTGGACATGGGCCCAAAATGAAGATCGAAGACCGCACAAAGCTCTATGTTTTTCATTAGAGCAACGGATTAGCGGTTAACTAGTTGCCAAAGCAGCAGTGTCAACACCTAGGCGGTAGTCACGGAAACTCGCTTTTCGGTGGTCAGAACTTCGTCAAACTGAACCCAACTTTTTGTATGCTCTTCATCATCATGTATTCTCCAACTTTTACAAAGGGACCAACTCAAGTTACTTAACAAAAACACGAGAACGCGACATTTCAATCTAATGACGTTGGTTAACTTCTCCAAGACTTAGAATATTTTCTAAGTGCAGAAATCAGCAGCAGGTTCCAACTTTGAGCCACTGTTTAACTTATTTCCAAGATGAATCATGGTGTGCTCCAAAAATAAAGTTTGTTGTCCTCAAGCCAAACTACAACTTTATTAAAGGATCTTTGACTGATTTGTTCTGGTTAGGAAGATACAAAGCTTCGAAATGTGCTACATGAAACTGAAACAACAGTTAGGACTTAGCCAAAATCTTGGGCTCCAAAACAGCACTGCATTGAATCTTGTGAGCTCTATTTGACTAGGTTATGAGCCAAACTAGCTCTTGAGCCTTAAACAAAGTTTGTTCTTCAGGACATAGACTATAACTTTCATTTAAGGTCCAACCTCAAAACTGATATAGAAACTACTGTTATACTTTGATCAAAGTAGAATTACGATAAAGCTTAAATTATCCTTTTTGATCCATTGGAGTATTTTCTGGGCATTTGCTCAACACGAACATTTCACGACTTTTGTTGTAGAGTCTATCTAGAGTCTTTTGGGTAAGGTTGCAAGGTTTGGTTGATGACCTATATTTCCATTCACTTATTAGTGCAATTCAAGCACTTAGTAAAACCATTCCAACAAGGATATAACTTATCATTTCATGTGACTTTTTGACTCTAAACTTTATGAAACTTTTCGAGTGACCAATATAGATGGGTATTGATGTGAGACATATGAAGATATTGCAATAACACCATCCAAGCATATATCTTGAAAATGGCCTATATGTAAAGCAATGGTGCAACATCCAAGTTTAGGTTGGGGCTTATTTCCATAGGTTTGACCTTGATATCTTCATCACCACTTAATCTATCATGTTTGAGCTCAAACCCACTGCTTAACAGGTAACAAACACCTAGGGTGTTACACTTGTTACTGACAACATTCATGCATCAGTTGAAGAACAAGTTGCAATGTTTTTGCATGTTGTTGGTCACAATGAGAGGTTCAGGGTTGTGGACCTCACATTTAGGAGGTCAGGTGAGACTGTTAGTAGGTTCTTCCAGAGGGTGTTGTATGCAATAGGGGAGCTGAGGAATGAAATGATTGTGCCTCCTGCTACCGGTGTGCATCCTAGGATCCTTAGGGTGGTATCCTTATTTCAAGGTTGGTTCCCAAATATTCATTTGAGGTCATAATTCCTTAACCCATTTGCGGGTGTAAATTTGTCAACACTCCTTTTGTTTTTGTCCATATAGGATTGCATAGGAGCTATTGATGGGACATGTTTTAGCTAGAGTTCCTCTGAAGATGCAACCTGCCTTTAGAGGTAGAAAGCATACCAGTACACAGAATGTGTTGGCTGCAATGGACTTTGACCTCAGGTTCACCTATGTTCTTGCTAGTTGGGAGGGATCAACTCATGATGCTTTAATATTGTCTGATTCCATGCCTGTCATGATATTGGTTTTCTACAACCTGTTTGAAAGGTTTCTTTGCAGCCACAGTTTGAATTTTCCTGCCATCTTTGTTCCTTATGCTCCAAGCTCAAGACCATGATGCAAAGGCAAATATATCTGAGGCAAATCGATTGAACAATAATTCATTTTGTCAACAACTCTTACTTATTTTCATCTGTTGTTTTAAGGGGCAAATGACTTGGTATGTTGTGTACCGCGGTAGGGAGCTTGGGGTGTATGCAACCTGGGCTATTTGTCATGCCCAGGTAAATGGTTTTCCAAGTAGCTGCTACAAGAGGTTCCCTACCGAAGAAGAAGCAGTAGCATCATTGCTGGAGTTCAAGGGTTGTCAAGATGAACAAGTTCTAGTCCACCCTCCATCAAAGGGTGTCAGGAAGACACCAGTGTTATTTGTTGTTGCTATGGTGCAGTCTTTTGTTTTGCTAGTGCTCATGTGGTTCGTTCTTACTCGTTGCTACAAATGCCTGTGATGGTTCAAAACTGTCGTACAGACTTGTTATGACAATGACCTTATAAGGTACTGTGACCGTAATGTTGTTCAGTAGTATATGGGAAGGTTGTTGTATGGTTCTAATTTGTCATTAGATGCTCCAAGGTCATTGCCAATGAAAAGCCAAACTGAACTGAGGCAAAAAAAATTGCTTGTCTTGCTTTGTTTTCTTGAGAAGGGTGCTAAGATCACCAAACTCATACAGTGGTGGCCACACCATTTGCCAAACTTGCAACCAAACAAACCTGGTTGCACAACAGGATACCAGTAAACGGTACATGCTGGCAACCAAACACAATAAAAATCGTCCAGTACGCAATACTAGTGCAACCAATCAAACAAGGGTGAACGGTGGCATCTGGGCTGGGAAGAGCCAGGATGGCGGCTCCGTCCAGGATGACCGAGCTTGGAGCAACCAATCACGCCCTATATATACGTATTGGGCTGATTGGGGAGTATATGTTTCTCGCCTCGGCTCGCCTAGGTAGCCTGGCCAACCCAGGACAACTAAATTAGCTTGCCAAAAAAATGATAGCACACTTGGGCACCATCGATTGGCACTAGACTAGGATGGGCAACTAAACTAGGATGGGCACTAGAGCTGGGGCAACTAAGTCGCGTCATGAATCTAAACACCACACTTGGGCACCATCGATTGGCTTTGATCACCGTGACCATCCATCCAAGCATACCCCCAAACACACTAAATAGACAATGGATGTGTGTCTGCAGATCATTGGACAAGTGAGGCGACATGGGTTGGTGAGAAAGTTTTGTTTGGATTCCAAACTTTAATCTAACTAGGAGGATTCTCAGCGTATTACTGCGAGTACGAATGATGAATATAAATAGGTTAGAACGTTAACTAATAAGAATTAGGAGATGTGTATGTATGGTGTTGGTAATGCAGGAACATGATATAATATATGTATAGATTTATTAGCATAATCGTAGAGATTGTATCCATAGTGGATGATGTGTCTCGCTGACGTGGATATCATAATTCTTGTACTAATAAACTTTAATTGCAAATGATAGTGGACTGTTAAGGTGGACACCTTGCATGTCAAGAGAAATTGGTAGTGGCAAATGATAGTGGATTGCTGAGGTGGACGTCTTGTATGTCAAAATAAATAGATAGTAGGGTTTTGATTTATAAGAGTTATAGATTAATCTAGCAAAATGTTGTTTTGTTTTCCGAACTGTCCGATCTAATTCAGCAAAAGGAGATACAACACAAACTTTCATTTTTTTCAAGGTATTCTAATCTATTTGAATGCACTAGTTTAATATTTCAAACATTTTAAGTTCAACATTTGCATATACTACTTCAACGTTTAAATTTAGTATTTAGATATTTTCAAACAAAATGTTGGTCTAAGTTTTCGAAACTGTCGAGTCAAGTCGTTCCAAATTATTGATCTAATTTTTGAAAAAAAATTGTTTAATCTCATCTTTCAAAATGTTGGGTCAGGTTTAAAAAAATTATGAACAGTATGGTTTTTGAAAAAAGTTGAATATAATCTTTCAAAATGTTGAAATAAGTTTTTTTTTTAAATGTCAAAAGACAACGTTGACCTATGTTTAAAAAATGTCCTGTGTAGTCATTTAGACTGTTGATCTAGGTTTTTACAATGTTCAGTCTAGTTTCTCAAAATGTTGAACAAATCGCACTGAAGTCCAACATAAATAGAAAACAAACAATTTGCTATTAAATTTGAAAATACAGAAATGAAGAAGAAGGAAATACCTGAGGGCCAGATGGATATGATTTTCGGCAGTACAAAATGATGAGGTGCGTCTCTGGGAGTTTCTTTTGTTGTGGGCTTCTCCAAGTGGGTTTTACACTTTTACGCGTGATGGCAGGTCGTCAGAGCGAGGGTTGGTGGGCTGTCCGATGAGGAAGCAATTTCTTAGGCCTATACTCCACCCTTAATAATGAGAAGGAAAAATAATCTATTTGACCTTCCTCAACTATTGCATAAATCTAATTTACCTCCTTTAATTAGGAAATTGGTTTTTTAGACTTCTCCAACTATAGAAATTGTCCGATTTAGAGGTTTTAGCTGACGTGGCGCTACGATAGCCGTCCTACATGGCGCAAGTTAGCCACGAGGGATGTAAATTGGACTTCAACGGTAGATGAGGAGGTCAGACTTTATAAAAACATTATAGAAATAATTTTTTTTTATAAATATCCAAATATTTTTCTAGAATAAATATGCATTTAAAATTAATAAAATCTGATTTTATATTAAAAAAATCATAGAAAATTTGTTTTGTGTCAGGAAAATATCATGCTCCTAAAACCTAAAAATTTGTATAAATAAGTTTTCAAAAAATATCCAAACAATATTCTATTTTATATTTTTAAAACTATTTTTTTTCATTTGCACATGGTGAAGTTTTCATGATGCACCCTTTGTCCCAAAAAGAGTGTCGCTATGGGTTCGTGCTGGTCAAACTTTCTTAAGCCTAACTAGATTTGTAAAAAATATTAGTAACATTTATATCTTCAAATAAGTCTATTATTAAAATATATTCAGTGGCTCTTAGATGATACTAATTATACACCATAAATATTAATATTTTATTATATATTTGGTCAAAGTTGAAAAGTTTGATTTCTCCGAAAATGAGAATGTCATTTTTTATGGAAGAGAGAGAGTAACTAGAGACGAACGCAGAGAACTAAAGGTTATTCAATTTAATGTAAAATGAGCTTTGGGTTATTTATTAGGAGAATAAAAAAGGATGGAGTAGGTTTGTAGACAAATAGGGTTTACTCCGGTTCTAGTTTTGGAGGACATACAACAAAGAGACATGTTGTACATTTCTCCAGTCAAATGGTCAAACCTCTAGCCAAGACTTAGAACAGTATGAAAAAAACCTTTAGGATCCGTTTGGATGTAGGTATCGAGGCAATGGAGTTGTATTGAGCACCAATACCAAATCAGACTAGCATTGAAAATGAACTAAATACCAAATCTATTGTTTGGATGTAAAAGAATTCGCAATCTGGTATGGAGTGACACATCAAATACCAATTCATGTTTGGATGTGCACACTTGGAAATCACTCGTCTTCTTCCCCCCCACCCCACTCACGATTCACCCGGGCGCGCAGGCGGAGGCGGCCTCGACCGCGATGTGCTCGTGCGCGGAGCTAGCCCCGGCCCTTGCTGCGACTGGCTCGGGCTCGGACGGAGAGGCGAAGGCAGCCCCAGCCTCTGCTACGACGAGCTTGGGTGCGTCGGAGCTGGTGCATCGGAGTTGGGCGCTGTAACAGAACCGCCCAATTATACGAGATTAAGTAAGAAAATCATCCAACGGATGGACAATTTACCAAACTTAAGCCCGTATAACCCGGTAGTCCGTGAAATCTCGACGGATTTCAAACCATTTCACATCACAGCCAAGATCGTAATAAGTTCAGCGATTACCTTCATAAGTTACACAGTAGTTTGCGGCACAAAATACATCGGAGTTTAAACATAGTTATTACAAACCAGTTTCGAATAAAGTAGCGGAAGCATTAGTTCAAAGCACACACACACATCTTTTCCAAAATACAGTGCCAGCTCGCGATCATCTCCCACAAAAGCATCAGGCGAGGAGTAGTGAGTGACCATTGCCCATGGTCCTAGGCTTCGCCCATCGCAGGGTAGAGACAGTTGATACAATACCCATAGTACATCTGTCCATCTGCAACAAGTGGGAACAAAGCCCTGAGTACGAGAAGGTACTCAGCTAGACTTACCCGACAGAACCAAAACAAAAGACTCCAAGGATCATGATAGGCTTTTTGGTGGGGTAGCTGACTCATTTGCAAGAAAAGCATTTTTAGCTTACCAAATCATTTACAAAAGCATGTCATCTTCTAAATCTTTATTCTCCTGTCAACTATATTTGCACTTTATGCTAAAGTAACCATGTAATTGAGCAAGCAAGGATTACCATTGATAATTAACAATAGTTACCATGTCATTTCCTCATAACTATCCAAGTGTTTCATCAGTATTACTACGATGAAGTAACTCAAGTCAAGTGCTCACTATCCAGTGAACGATGGCGATTCGAATCGATTATTGACCAGCTGGTAATTTATTCCTCACACAAACCTCACTCACCCGCTAAAGTGAGGTATTGGTCACCGAGTCAACCATTCCGGTAAAGTCGCGAGCTTGCCAGGAACCACATGTACCCGGGGGCCGCCCGACTGCTCTTTGGCCTTATCATCGCGCCCCCGTTTCCTGCCACTACTGCTCCGGTACAGTGCGTTGCGGGCAATCTACTCGGCCCGAATAATCTCCCGGCTTCGCGGTCGAAAGGTACTTTATCCGGCCAGCTAAATGTGAGGCATGCGTTCAACATGACCCGAGGCCCGACATCGGACGGTCCTTAATCGACACAGACGGAAAACACTACAGTCCAGAACCCTGCAAGCTTCCGCCCGGTCTCACATTCATTTCCACACTTAGTTATTCTCACAAGACATTCTTTCACATAAAACCAGGTAATCCCCTATAGCTCGCGGATGACAGGCAATCACCCGACTTCTACCGGTCTAAGCAAACTAAGCAAGTATTGACCGTGGACACCAGGGTGACAAGGATCGGGTAAAACAAGGTGGAACGAGGTATAATGCAGCAACGTTTGCAAACAACTCCTAAACTTAATGCATCAGATTAAGTAAAATTAATAAATAATTATTTGCAAACCGGGGAGAAATGCTCCGGGGCTTGCCTCGCTCGAAGGAGCTGGGACGATGGTCGGGGCACTCCGGAAGCTCTTCACCGGACTCCTCCTCTACTTCTGCTGGCTCCGGCTCCTCGGGCTGCTCCTCTGCGTCCTCGGGAACAACTGCCGGAACCACTTCCTGCGATCCTGTATGATGCAGAAGTATGAGTGCAACATGCATAGGTGAAATGCAGAAGTGACATGAGATGATGAAGATGCGGAATGCATACGGTGTAATGAATGTATTATGTCATCGGATTATGTGGAACTTATGACTCTTCTACAAGGTAGTCTACGTCATCCAAGAACATGTACTCGGAAACTACCAACACTAGTTCCTACCATGCGAGAGTATTTGAAAAATCGAGAGGCTTCAAAGATACACCAAAGTATATTTTTCTAACTAACTTTGCATTAAGAATAAATAGAAACCCTAATTAGTCCTATGGTTGAACAGCAACACATATTTTAGTAGCTCAGAAAAATCTCATAAAATTACAGTGGATTACTAATATCAAGAATAGCTTGACATAAAATTTTTACTGCATTTGGATAATTAGAACTTACTATACAAAAATAACAAACTATGGCCTCAAATAGATATTTAAAATACTTTACATTATGAAAAGTATCAAACAACAGATTTAGGAATTTTCCTACTATCTATTACCTAAACAAACACTATAGAAAAATTATCACTTGCATGTTTTATTCAAATTTATTTAATTAACAAAAATAACAATTATTGGTAACAAAAAGCATTTGAACTGCAACTACAAATTTTTATACAGAACACCCAAGATATAAAATTTCCCTAGAAAGTACATGACACAAAAAGATTAATAAATTTGGAATCATATTTTTCTGACTTTTCTAGGATTTATTAAGTATTTATCAAGAAAATAGCCATTTTACTATTTAATTATAAACTCTACAGAAAAGTACATCAAATATGACATGCAACAATTTTATACCATAGATCTGGTCCCAAAGAGTCCATAGAAATTTGTTTCATCAAATTTGGAGCTAAAATGAGCAAGTTACAATTTTTTTTCTAAAGCATTTATACATTTTCTGAAAAATCATTTCCAAAAATCCTTTTTAAATCCAGTCGCTGAACGGCTAGACGCACCCGGCGATCTACACACGCGCGCGCACACAGAGACAGACAGGCGGGCCCGCGGGTCAACCGGGTCCCACGCGTCAGCCGCTCCGAGTCAAGGAGGGCGCTGACCGCGCGGATCTCGACGACGGCGAGGTCGCCGGCGACGAGGTCACCACCGTCGTGATCCTCAAGGCGAGGCGGTCCCGTTGAGATCATTGGCATGACCGGAGGAGCTCGAAATCGAGCTTGCCACCGGCCATGGCGGCTCGGCGGCGCTGCTCACCGGCGGGAGCTCCTCTCCGGCCACGGGGCGGCACGGGAGATGGTGTCCGAGCACCGGGAGGAGGAGGCGAACAAGATGCTCGCGCGAGTGAGGGAAAAGAAGAGGCGGAGGCGGGGTTTCCACGGAGCGGAGAACCACGGTGAGCTCGGCCGGAACTCCGGCGAGCGATTGGCGGGGCTGTGGAGCTTACCGCGGGAGATGGAGGTGAGCACGGGGTGCGCCAGAGAGAGAGGAAGCTCGTGGCGAGATGGAGAGGTCTGCGGTGGCCGGAGCTCGTCGGAACGCGCGCGTCCGGCGAGCGCGTGTGGTGGCGGAGGCGGAAACGGCAGCTGCGCTCGGTGAACAAGCGAGGAGGCAGAGCGGAGGGAGGAATGGCGAGGCGCTGCGCGGGGGGGGGGTTAAGGCGTGGGCGCTCGCGCTGGTGGGGGTGACCGAGCGCCACCCGGCCGCTGTGGCCGGCATGCGGCCGCCACGCGGCG
This sequence comes from Saccharum hybrid cultivar R570, assembly GCA_038087645.1. Taxonomy (NCBI): domain Eukaryota; kingdom Viridiplantae; phylum Streptophyta; class Magnoliopsida; order Poales; family Poaceae; genus Saccharum; species Saccharum hybrid cultivar. The sequence goes on from JAQSUU010000038.1 coordinate 10,769,427, forward strand.
TGCGTGCTCTGCCGGAGCGCCAGCGCGCGCGGGCGAGGGCGCGGGCGGAGGAGGGAGACGGCCGGCTGGGCCTGGGCCGAGGCGGGGCAGCGCGGGCGCGCGCGCGCGGTGAGGCGGGCCGACTCTGGCTCTGGGCCGAATCGGTGGCGGCGGCCCGCGAGGAAAAGAAATGAAATTTTTGATTTTCGATTTTCAAATTTAAATGCATTTCAAACTTCAAACCCAATTTTGAACAAGAAGAAAGCATTTTATGGATTTGGCCCAAAAATAAAAGTTGCTCAAAATTGAATTCTCTACAACTTTGATTAAGGGGCCATCTCAAAATTCTTAATAGATTTTAAATGACAAAATAAAAGCTAAATTAGGGAATAATTTTGAATATTTTTCATAATTGTTTTTGAACAAGTGTTTGACCAAATTTGAGCTCCAAAATTTGAACTAAGGTTCCAAGTGATGTAAGAATTATGGTTGCAAGGCTTTTGATATAATGTGATTATCATATTATTATAGTCCATTAAATATAGCATGTTTAAGCTTTTATTTTAATCGAATTATACCATTATCATACATGATTATAATGATATGAATGCTATGCAATATGATTGCCATGCAAAAATGCATTGCGCAACACCGGAGTGTTACAGCCCTCCCCCCTTATAAAAATCTCGTCCCGAGATTTGGGTTACGAACCATTTATTATAAAAATCTTCATAGGCGTTCTTTAAGTATTCACCCGTTTCCCAAGATGCATCCCCTTCATCGTGATGACTCCATTGTATCTTATACGTTTTCACCACACTGTTTCGAGTAGCCCTTTCCTTGGTATCCAATACTCGAACTGGTTGCTCACGATACACCAAATCTGACTTTAGTTTTATGCCTCGAGGTTCAATCCTTTCCTCTGGAACGCGCAAACACTTCTTGAGATGTGATACATGAAAAACTGGGAATATAGCACCCATTGACTCTGGTAAATCCAATTTGTAAGCCACAGGACCCTTCCGTTCCAGGATTTTATAAGGTCCCACAAATCTGGCGGCCAGCTTTCTGCGCACACCAAATCTTTTCTTTTTCATTGGCGTAACTTTTAGATAGACATAGTCACCAACTTCGAACACAAGCGGTCTCCTTCTCTTATCTGCATAACTTTTCTGACGTGACTGGGCTGCTCTTATATTCTGCTGGATGATATGAACTTTCCTTTCGGCTTCTTCTACGAAGTCAATACCATAATACCTTCTTTCTCCGGGCTCAATCCAGTTTAACGGTGTTCTACACTTTCGGCCATACAGAGCCTCAAAAGGTGCCATCTTGATACTCTCTTGATAGCTGTTATTGTATGAGAACTCTGCTAATGGTAACCATGACTCCCATGAACCTCTGGAAGACAACACACAGGCTCTTAACATATCTTCTAGAACAGCATTAACTCTCTCAGTTTGACCATCTGTTTGAGGATGATAGGCAGTGCTACGAATCAGACTAGTCCCCAAACCTTTGTGCAAGTGCTCCCAAAAGTGAGCAGTGAACTGTGACCCTCTGTCAGACACTATAGTCTTTGGTATGCCATGCAACCTCACAATCTCCGCAATATACTTCTCAGCATATTGAGGTGGTCTATGTTCCGTTTTGACAGGCAGAAAGTGGGCTGTCTTAGTAAGACGATCCACAATTACCCAAATGGAATCGTGACCTTTTTGAGTAGTGGGTAGACCCGTGATAAAATCCATACTTATGTCATCCCACTTCCAACTCGGCACTGACAAAGGTTGTAGCATTCCGGCAGGCTTCATGTGAATTGCTTTTACTCTACAACATGTGTCACATCTGGCTACATACGCTGCAATTTCCTTCTTCATCTTGGTCCACCAATAACGAGGTCTTAGTTCTTGATATATTTTACTGCTGCCAGGATGAATAGACAACTTAGAGAGATGAGCTTCATCCAAAATTTTATTCTTAAGCTCTCTATCCTTTGGAACAACAAGACGGTTGTCGAACCACAACACATCCTGCTCATCCACCCTGAAGTGTTTCGAGGGTTCTTCTTGAATCTTCTTTTTGATGTGGAATATCCCCTTGTCTGTTTTCTGACCTTCTATAATCTTACTCTCCAAGGAACAACTGACCTGAATACTTTGTAGCACGGCAGGGTGCATTAGATCGAAACCATCTTCAAGCAAGGGTTGCACATTCAGACAATGTGATTTTCTGCTTAAAGCATCAGCTACCACATTGGCTTTCCCAGGGTGATACTGTACATTCAAGTTGTAGTCTTTGATCAGTTCTAACCATCTTCGCTGTCTCATGTTCAATTCTGGTTGGGTGAAAATGTACTTGAGACTCTTATGATCGGTGAAAATATTGCACACATTACCCAGCAGATAGTGTCTCCAAATCTTTAAGGCATGCACCACAGCGGCAAGCTCAAGATCGTGGGTCGGATAATTGATTTCATGTTTTCTCAACTGCCGGGAGGCATAAGCAATGACTCTTCCTTCTTGCATTAGCACACACCCTAATCCTGTTTTTGATGCGTCACAGAACACATCAAAAGGTTTTTCGATGTCGGGCTGTGCAAGAACTGGAGCAGTGGTCAACAGTTTCCGCAAGGTATGGAAAGCTGTCTCACACTCCTCTGTCCACGCAAACTTGTGATCTTTCTGTAACAGACTTGTCATAGGCTTGGCAATCCTCGAGAAGTCTGGGATAAAACGGCGATAGTAACCTGCTAACCCTAGGAAACTCCTGACTTCTGACACTGTGGTTGGAGTCTTCCAATCCATAACCTCTTGCACTTTACTCGGATCTACAGAAACTCCATTCTCAGATAGGATATGACCGAGGAAAGGAACTTTCTTCAACCAAAATTCACATTTGCTGAACTTAGCATATAACTTATGATCTCTCAGCCTGGTCAAGACAATTCTCAGATGCTCTTCATGATCTTTCTCGTTTTCAGAGTATACTAGAATGTCATCAATGAAGACAACTACAAACTTGTCCAACTCTGGCATGAAAACTGTATTCATCAGATACATAAAATATGCAGGAGCATTTGTTAGTCCAAATGACATAACAAGATACTCGTACAACCCGTATCTGGTAGAAAAGGCGGTTTTCGGAACATCTTGAGGTCTAATCTTTATCTGATGATACCCAGACCTTAAGTCTATCTTGGAGAACACTCTGGCTTTAGCTAACTGATCAAACAGAACATCAATATGAGGCAAGGGATATTTATTCTTGATGGTTACAGCATTAAGAGGTCGATAATCCACACACATCCTGAGAGTACCCTCTTTCTTTTTCTTTACAAACAAGGCAGGACATCCCCATTCAGACTTACTTGGGCGAATAAACCCCTTTTTTAACAACTCTTCCAACTGTTTCTTCAACTCAGCTAACTCATCCGGAGGCATCCGATAAGGTCTCCTCGAAATTGGAGCTGTCCCGGGGATCAACTCGATTCCAAACTCAACATCTCTGTCTGGAGGAAGGCCAGGCAACTCGTCTGGAAACACATCCGGGAACTCACATACTACTGGGATCTGATGGATAGGAGCAACTTCCATGGCACAGGTCACACTCACAAGATCTGTTCTTTTAGGCAATGGTACCTGAAAAGTACCCTCTGCCTGGGGATCTTTAAGGGTAAGCATCCTACTGCTTGTATCTATGACTGCTTCCCAGTCTTTCATCCAGTTCATTCCTATTATTACATCCAAAACTAGTCCAGGCATAACTACCAGGTTCACTCGGAACTTCCGACTACCTAACTCAAGGGTTGCCCCTCTAACCATCTTATTGGTTAACACATCAGCTCCTGCTGAACTTATGCGATAACCATAACTCAATTCTGTGCATAGCTGTTCATGCTTCCGTGCAAATGCTTGACTCATAAAAGAATGCGAAGATCCAGAATCAAAAAGAACAACTGCAGGGTGATGGTTCACAAGAAACTTACCAGCAGTTACGGGCTCTCCCTCAGGAACTTCATCAATGGCGGTGTGGTGTACACGAGCATTGTAAGTCTGTTGCTTCTTTTTAGGCGGATAAGGGCAGAACTTTGAAAAGTGGCCTGGCTGACCACAGTTGTAGCAGGGCCCTTTCACTGTACCAGCAGACCCTATAGCTCCCTTGGAGTTGCTCTGTTCTGCAGCTGCGCTGGTCTTTGTTGGCGGCACTGCGATCTTGTACGGTTTCTGTGGCCCCTTGTAATTCTGGGTTTTATGCTGCGGCGGCCTGAACCTCGCACCAGGTGCGGACGGACGATAAGATGAACGATTGGCAGGGACAACTCTGGACTGGGATGGTCCTGACTCGAACACTCTCTTGCGGTTCTTGGATGCGGTGTAAGCATTATTGTTCTTCTCTTGCTTCAAACAGTCACTGATAAAGTCGTTGAATCTGTTGCGGGTATTGGTACCCACATGCTTCATCATCTTCGGACTCAACCCTCTCTTGAAACTAGCAATCTTCTTTGCATCTGTGTCAACCATGTCTGGGGCATAGCGGCACAAGTTATTAAAGGCATGCAGATACTGTGTCACCGTCTTGGTACCCTGATTCAAGGCTAAAAACTCTCCAAGCTTCATCTCAACCAACCCTGGGGGAATATAAACTCCCTTAAAAGCTTCAGTGAAATCCCTCCAAGAGATCTGGGCATTAGGAGGAAAAGTACTGCGGTGATGCTTCCACCACATTCCTGCTGGTCCTTGTAACTGATGTGCAGCATACTCTACTTTCAGAACTTCTGTCATCCTTAACACACGGAACTTATCTTCCATAGTGTTAATCCATTCTTCGGCATCAAGTGGCTCTGCTGCTTCTTTGAAAATAGGTGGCCTCGTATCCATGAAATCCTTGAAACTGCTGTACTGGTTCACTCCATGGCCACCACCTTGGTTATTTCCTCTTTGAACATTTTCCGCGATGGTACGCAGAAAGTCTTCCATATTCCTCTGTGATTGTTCAGTACTGCGTTGACTTCCAAGAAACTGTGTGAAGAACATTTCTGCGGTAAGCGGCGGAGGAGGGGGCAAATGTGGTTCTGGACGTGGTTCCTGGTGGTTGACATTGTTGGCACCACTTCCACCAGCTCCTGCACCGTTGCCACCAGTCTCAGCGGCTTCGTACGTAGCACGACGAGTGTTGGCCATCTGCATATTTCAGCAACAAGCACCATTGAGTGAAGTTGTAAAATTGTGTCCGAAGGAACAATCATGCCATACTGAATTCATTGGAGAGAACAAGTCATACAAGAAAACAGAGGCGCAATAATTTCATTCCAATTGAACAACAGCACCAATTAAGTTACTTTAAAAGCAACATCGCGTTCCATACAACCATGTTGCCAGCATACATACACTGGACTTTTATGCGTTCGGGTATCGCATACACAACCAAACTCCAAAGATCATCAGTCTCAAGGTCGAACAGGATACATCATGATACATGGAACCCAAAAGAAGGCCATCGCGTCACGCCTAGCTACTAACGCATGACACTATCCTACTCCTCGGGGCCATCGTCGATGTCGGAGGCGTCGCCATCGCTACCCTCAGCTGCAGCGTCGTCGTCGATGTCCATCTGAGCGGCGTTCGGAGGAGCATACGGGCCCATCCCGTTGTAGAGGGCATGGAACTCTTCATGCAAGTTGGCATTGTACTCTTCTAGCTCCTCGACCCTCTGCCTCAGAAGGTCTCTCTCGTTCCAGGCTTCATTCCTTTCTTGTACTAGCTGCTCCAACAAGCGATCTGCATTCCTGTTGGCCTGAGTCAGCCTCTGTACTTGCTGCATGGAACTCTCGCCTCTCTCGAGAGCTCGGTCCCGCTGCAAGCTCATATCAGCCAACTGCTCCTGCAAGCTAGCTATGGCACGCGCTTGCTTTTTCTTCTGCTTCCTTGCTTCAAGCCGATCATCACCACGTAGGCCAGTCAAGGTCCAATAGGTATTCTCCAGACCTTGGTATGCTCTGATGGCTGCATACATGGCACTCATGGTGTGATTGTCGCTAGCCAGTCCTTCACTGGGGCCTCTAACCAGGGCACTTCCTTGCGGCTGTACCCAAATGGCGTCGCGAGGATCATCTCTCGGGAAGGTACCGGCCAAAGCTGCTGCTAACTCATTGGGAAATCTGCTCATGATGTCTCGGATGACGCGAAAAGCTGCGCCCTTTGCACCCTCGACTGGAGTGCGTCCTTCGAACTCCAAATGCCAACCATCCCATTCTGGCGCATCACCAAGAGCAGGGACGGTGATCTCTACCACAGCAAGTCCATCTTCAGCTAGCTGGCTCTCGCTCCAAGAGTAAACTGGCTCTTGTCCCTCCGGGTACCCCACATCATGGAGCACTCTCCAAAGCAAGGTGGGCATGCCAAACTCGCTTAGAAAAGTGTCCGTGTTGCGGTGCTCCCGCGGGGCTAGCTGACGACGGGGTGCTCTTCCTCCAGTGGACTTGCGGGCAGTCTGCTTCGTGCGGGCCATCTGTAGCACAAGTTTTAAATTACCCGGTGAGAACATATTTTAGTTGAGGTCACTTTTATCGAAATGGGATAATCCTTTTATAAGGGGAGGAATGCATGCCATGAATGGAATGCACAAACAATATGATGCATGCACGAGTCTTACGTTCTCACAAACTTAGGAAAAAAAAAGCATCTAACGGTGAATTCGGTGGCATACAACGATCTCTCATATACGTAACTAATTCGGTCTACACGATACGCTGTTATGTACCTGCAGAAAACTCATTTCAGCCCATTCCCCATGAATGCATGAAAGCAGTAAACCTACCTACACGCTTTACACGAATCCCCAGATGCGTGTACAACGGTAGTGACTACCCAAACACATCGTCCTATTGACGGCATCGCCTCAACGGACGGAACACCCACACATGCGACACTTTTATAAAAACATGTGTAAAACATGTAATTATCCAAGTATCATATAAGCACTTTCCCTAGATCGGCGGTGTATCCGATCATGCTCTCACAACTCACACTTACCGAAGCGTAGAGGTAACTGATCCATACATTACCACTCAATTAAGTGGCACTCATACAATAGCACGCCGTATGAGCAACGAAAAAGAAATATGGTGCAGAACCCCAAGTTAGTACTTAAATAGCCACCTAGAGTCCTTAACTGGGCATACAGGATATGACCACTGGCACACTTTTTTTTTTTTTAGTTTCAAAATCACACTTTTTAAGCAGGGTTTTGGTTTAAATACACTTATGAACAGTAATTACGCTAAACCATGCTCCGATACCAGCTGTAACAGAACCGCCCAATTATACGAGATTAAGTAAGAAAATCATCCAACGGATGGACAATTTACCAAACTTAAGCCCGTATAACCCGGTAGTCCGTGAAATCTCGACGGATTTCAAACCATTTCACATCACAGCCAAGATCGTAATAAGTTCAGCGATTACCTTCATAAGTTACACAGTAGTTTGCGGCACAAAATACATCGGAGTTTAAACATAGTTATTACAAACCAGTTTCGAATAAAGTAGCGGAAGCATTAGTTCAAAGCACACACACACACACATCTTTTCCAAAATACAGTGCCAGCTCGCGATCATCTCCCACAAAAGCATCAGGCGAGGAGTAGTGAGTGACCATTGCCCATGGTCCTAGGCTTCGCCCATCGCAGGGTAGAGACAGTTGATACAATACCCATAGTACATCTGTCCATCTGCAACAAGTGGGAACAAAGCCCTGAGTACGAGAAGGTACTCAGCTAGACTTACCCGACAGAACCAAAACAAAAGACTCCAAGGATCATGATAGGCTTTTTGGTGGGGTAGCTGACTCATTTGCAAGAAAAGCATTTTTAGCTTACCAAATCATTTACAAAAGCATGTCATCTTCTAAATCTTTATTCTCCAGTCAACTATATTTGCACTTTATGCTAAAGTAACCATGTAATTGAGCAAGCAAGGATTACCATTGATAATTAACAATAGTTACCATGTCATTTCCTCATAACTATCCAAGTGTTTCATCAGTATTACTACGATGAAGTAACTCAAGTCAAGTGTTCACTATCCAGTGAACGATGGCGATTCGAATCGATTATTGACCAGCTGGTAATTTATTCCTCACATAAACCTCACTCACCCGCTAAAGTGAGGTATTGGTCACCGAGTCAACCATTCAGGTAAAGTCGCGAGCTTGCCAGGAACCACATGTACCCGGGGGCCGCCCGACTGCTCTTTGGCCTTATCATCGCGCCCCCGTTTCCTGCCACTACTGCTCCGGTACAGTGCGTTGCGGGCAATCCACTCGGCCCGAATAATCTCCCGGCTTCGCGGTCGAAAGGTACTTTATCCGGCCAGCTAAATGTGAGGCATGCGTTCAACATGACCCGAGGCCCGACATCGGACGGTCCTTAATCGACACAGACGGAAGACACTACAGTCCAGAACCCTGCAAGCTTCCGCCCGGTCTCACATTCATTTCCACACTGAGTTATTCTCACATGACATCTCTTTCACATAAAACCAGGTAATCCCCTATAGCTCGCGGATGACAGGCAATCACCCGACTTCTACCGGTCTAAGCAAACTAAGCAAGTATTGACCGTGGACACCAGGGTGACAAGGATCGGGTAAAACAAGGTGGAACAAGGTATAATGCAGCAACGTTTGCAAACAACTCCTAAACTTAATGCATCAGATTAAGTAAAATTAATAAATAATTATTTGCAAACCGGGGAGAAATGCTCCGGGGCTTGCCTCGCTCGAAGGAGCTGGGACGATGGTCGGGGCACTCCGGAAGCTCTTCACCGGACTCCTCCTCTACTTCTGCTGGCTCCGGCTCCTCGGGCTGCTCCTCTGCGTCCTCGGGAACAACTGCCGGAACCACTTCCTGCGATCCTGTATGATGCAGAAGTATGAGTGCAACATGCATAGGTGAAATGCAGAAGTGACATGAGATGATGAAGATGCGGAATGCATACGGTGTAATGAATGTATTATGTCATCGGATTATGTGGAACTTATGACTCTTCTACAAGGTAGTCTACGTCATCCAAGAACATGTACTCGGAAACTACCAACACTAGTTCCTACCATGCGAGAGTATTTGAAAAATCGAGAGGCTTCAAAGATACACCAAAGTATATTTTTCTAACTAACTTTGCATTAAGAATAAATAGAAACCCTAATTAGTCCTATGGTTGAACAGCAACACATATTTTAGTAGCTCAGAAAAATCTCATAAAATTACAGTGGATTACTAATATCAAGAATAGCTTGACATAAAATTTTTACTGCATTTGGATAATTAGAACTTACTATACAAAAATAACAAACTATGGCCTCAAATAGATATTTAAAATACTTTACATTATGAAAAGTATCAAACAACAGATTTAGGAATTTTCCTACTATCTATTACCTAAACAAACACTATAGAAAAATTATCACTTGCATGTTTTATTCAAATTTATTTAATTAACAAAAATAACAATTATTGGTAACAAAAAGCATTTGAACTGCAACTACAAATTTTTATACAGAACACCCAAGATATAAAATTTCCCTAGAAAGTACATGACACAAAAAGATTAATAAATTTGGAATCATATTTTTCTGACTTTTCTAGGATTTATTAAGTATTTATCAAGAAAATAGCCATTTTACTATTTAATTATAAACTCTACAGAAAAGTACATCAAATATGACATGCAACAATTTTATACCATAGATCTGGTCCCAAAGAGTCCATAGAAATTTGTTTCATCAAATTTGGAGCTAAAATGAGCAAGTTACAATTTTTTTTCTAAAGCATTTATACATTTTCTGAAAAATCATTTCCAAAAATCCTTTTTAAATCCAGTCGCTGAACGGCTAGACGCACCCGGCGATCTACACACGCGCGCGCACACAGAGACAGACAGGCGGGCCCGCGGGTCAACCGGGTCCCACGCGTCAGCCGCTCCGAGTCAAGGAGGGCGCTGACCGCGCGGATCTCGACGACGGCGAGGTCGCCGGCGACGAGGTCACCACCGTCGTGATCCTCAAGGCGAGGCGGTCCCGTTGAGATCATTGGCATGACCGGAGGAGCTCGAAATCGAGCTTGCCACCGGCCATGGCGGCTCGGCGGCGCTGCTCACCGGCGGGAGCTCCTCTCCGGCCACGGGGCGGCACGGGAGATGGTGTCCGAGCACCGGGAGGAGGAGGCGAACAAGATGCTCGCGCGAGTGAGGGAAAAGAAGAGGCGGAGGCGGGGTTTCCACGGAGCGGAGAACCACGGTGAGCTCGGCCGGAACTCCGGCGAGCGATTGGCGGGGCTGTGGAGCTTACCGCGGGAGATGGAGGTGAGCACGGGGTGCGCCAGAGAGAGAGGAAGCTCGTGGCGAGATGGAGAGGTCTGCGGTGGCCGGAGCTCGTCGGAACGCGCGCGTCCGGCGAGCGCGTGCGGTGGCGGAGGCGGAAACGGCAGCTGCGCTCGGTGAACAAGCGAGGAGGCAGAGCGGAGGGAGGAATGGCGAGGCGCTGCGCGGGGGGGGGGGGGGGTTAAGGCGTGGGCGCTCGCGCTGGTGGGGGTGACCGAGCGCCACCCGGCCGCTGTGGCCGGCATGCGGCCGCCACGCGGCGTGCGTGCTCTGCCGGAGCGCCAGCGCGCGCGGGCGAGGGCGCGGGCGGAGGAGGGAGACGGCCGGCTGGGCCTGGGCCGAGGCGGGGCAGCGCGGGCGCGCGCGCGCGGTGAGGCGGGCCGACTCTGGCTCTGGGCCGAATCGGTGGCGGCGGCCCGCGAGGAAAAGAAATGAAATTTTTGATTTTCGATTTTCAAATTTAAATGCATTTCAAACTTCAAACCCAATTTTGAACAAGAAGAAAGCATTTTATGGATTTGGCCCAAAAATAAAAGTTGCTCAAAATTGAATTCTCTACAACTTTGATTAAGGGGCCATCTCAAAATTCTTAATAGATTTTAAATGACAAAATAAAAGCTAAATTAGGGAATAATTTTGAATATTTTTCATAATTGTTTTTGAACAAGTGTTTGACCAAATTTGAGCTCCAAAATTTGAACTAAGGTTCCAAGTGATGTAAGAATTATGGTTGCAAGGCTTTTGATATAATGTGATTATCATATTATTATAGTCCATTAAATATAGCATGTTTAAGCTTTTATTTTAATCGAATTATACCATTATCATACATGATTATAATGATATGAATGCTATGCAATATGATTGCCATGCAAAAATGCATTGCGCAACACCGGAGTGTTACAGGCGCGCTCGGGCGGAGGTCAACGGAGGGTATGGCGGGGCGAAGCTCGAGCAGAGCGCGATGGTGGTCATGGCGGGGAGGATCCTAGCGATGGGCATAGTGGGGCCCCACTTGGCAACGACCATGGCAGAGTGGATCTAGTCCCCTTTGGAGGCGGCCATGGCGGGGAATAGTTGGGCCCCTTGGCGGTGGCCATGGCGGGGAGGAGCCCGGCGACGGCCATGGCGGGTCAGAGCTACGAGCAGCTCGAGCAGAGAGGGAGGAGGAGCAGCTCAGGCAAGAAGGGGCATGGGGCCACTAGCTGCGGGGAGGAAGAGAATGAGCGTGGGACCACCGGCCACGGGGAGGAATAGAAGGGGCAGTCGACGCTGGCTGCGGGGAGGAATAGAAGGGCTGGTCATGATTCAGTCCAATACTGAGGAGTTGCGCTCGGTATTGAAGACGGGTAGATCTGGTTGTAGGCGAATACCGCGGAAACGGCCTTGAATTCCATCTCTAAGTGCCAAAGATATCCGAACAACAGAACTGGAAAACGGTCCAAACACAAACAGGGTGTTGGAAAAATTTGCAAAAAATAGAAAAATAAGCTCTGGCCCATACGGCAGCCACACGCCACTAGTAAGTACTTCGAACTCCAATTCGAACTATCACACTACACACTACCAAAGCAATCCCCAATTCCCCATCCGGCCGCGCCATGGGCGGCATGATCCCCACGCCGCGGTGGCGTCGAGGTCACTCGCCGTCGCCGTCGCCGCCGGTGCCGCTACCGCTGCCGCTGGACGACGACGACCTCCTCTCCGAGATCCTCCTCCGCCTCCCGCCGCACCCCGCCTTCATCCTCCGCGCCACCCTCGTCTGCACGCGCTGGCGCCGCCTGCTCCGCGACCCGGGCTTCCTCCGCCGCTGCTACGCATTCCACCGAACACCTCCCCTGCTCGGCCTATTCCGCATCTCCCAGCGTAGTGGGTGCTTCGTCCCCGTTGGAGAGGCCCCGGGCTGCGTCCCCTCAGTGGGCTTCGCCCTCCCCGACCCCGCCAGCTGGCTCCTCCTCGGCTGCCGCCATGGTCGCGCGCTCCTCCGCAGCCGACCCGGTTGGCTCCAGCTCCTCGTCTGGGACCCCATCACCGGCCACCGCCACTGTGTCCGCCTCGGCCGGCTCGGGGGGCACGTCCAGGCGTGCAATGCCACCGTTGTTGGCGACCCGGTGGGCCTGGGCCGCCGCGCGGGCTCCTTCCGCGTGGCCTTCGTGTTCACCGGCAACGGCCGTGCGTCCGCCTGTCTCTACTCATCGGAGACTGGCGCCTGGGGCAGGCTGATCACCGCGGACGCGTTTTGCCACAACGTCTGCATGAAGCCCAGCGCGTTGGTGGGGGACATGGTGTACTGGTTGCTTGAAGATGACGACGGTGGCATCCTCGAGCTCCGTTTGGGCAATGAGAGCTTGGCCTTGGTCGAGCTGCCACCAGGCGCGCAGAGCTTTTACCAGTGGAATCTCCAGCTCATGGAGGCCGAGGCCAGCGTGCTGGGATTTGCTGCCGTGAAGGAGTACAGCCTGCATCTGTGGGCGCGGGAGGCCGATTGTGATGGCACTGCGAATTGGGTGCTGCGCACTATCATTAACCTCAATGTGTTCGCTCCGCCGCCAGGTGTGACTTCTTGGATCATGTTGATGCCGCCTATCAAGATAGTTGGGGTTGACGAGGGCAGCAATTTTGTGTTTCTAAGGACGATATTTGGAATCTTTACGGTCATCCTCGACGACACCGCTCTGCTCGAGAAAGTGTCTGATGATGAACTCATGGGGCTTGTTCATCCCTACTCAAGCTTTTTTGTCGCAGGTATGAACAATTAACATATATTTACATTCCCTTCAAGCATGGTTTGTCTCTAAATGGGTATGTGCACTGCACAATATTTGCAAGTTAAGCACAAGTGGATGTGGGTGGCATCAAGATTTGTGTTCTTGTACAAAATGGCAAACCTCGTCGCACATTTGCAGTTGAATATTCTGCCAAGGAAAAATAAGGTCAGCATTAGGTGATGGAAGTAGCATAGCAGGATTGGCAGCTAATGTCTCTTTGGCTTTTGAGGCTCCTTTGTTCTTTTGTCTTGATCTTCCTGCTGACAGGAGTAACTTGAGGATAGCGAAATCAAAGTCTGCTGCTACTGAACTGCCAGGATAAATGAGTGTTGTTTATCGTATTAACCTGTTTGATATATTAATGCCATTGAACACCCATTTGTTTATTCTGAAACAAAAAAAATAATTGCAGATAAAAACAAACTATCAACTTTGTCGATTAGATGAAATGTCAAGATTGAATTAATAGAAATGGAAAGTTTGTGCTATAGTACCCTTATGCATCTTTGACAATGTCCATACGTTAATTCTTCGATTACTAACTGATGCTATTTGTAGTATGGAAATATTAAATAGGCAGCAGTAAAACTGTAAGTAAATATTTTTTTGACATGGTAAGTAAATATTTTAATCATACCTATAAATGACACATCAGAGAGCAGCAAGGTCTCAAGGAGCACACTTCATTCAGACTGGGTCAGTGGAATTCCCACGCTTAGTCAGGCTGCAGTGCCTTGAGGCTAGATGTTGTTTCGATATCTGTTAGTCTGTGAGTTTTAGAAGGGAAAGAAGATTTAAGAAGTGCAGGAAATCATTGATTTTATTTTTACAGTTTCGTGACTGAGTGCTCGGACTATTTTTGAAATTTCAATCCTTTCTATATTGTATTCAGTACTTTTCAGAAATGTATGGAGTTTATGTTTGGAATAAAACTTGGTATTGTTTGTTATTTTGTCAGTTATATGGTACACTGTACAGATTACCGAGTACTATCGTATTATGAGTATGCAAGGTGTGAGATGGTATTCCTTAGTTGCTTAATTTTATTGAATTTTCTTCATCCAAGATAAGGGAGAAACAATATAGTGCTTTATTTTGTATGGTTTGTTCATAAATGGAGCAGGTGGAGGACTCAATACCAGTTTATTCAAGTATCTATTTGCTTCCTCAGCTAATTCAAGTATCTATTTGCTTCTGCATAACTTTACCTACACATTCAGGCCTTTTAAGTTACTCTATCATCTCATGCTAGAATTAACTTCACTATATAAAACGTGAATAAAGAATTTCTAATAAAATACATTAGGTTAATGATCTTGTTCTTCAAACCTTCCACTGTGAATTAATAGGGATTGCTTCCAAGTCATACCTGTATGATATTTTGGAGTTAGGTACTGCATGTGGTTTAGTTCATTTATTGTTGATTTTGGAGGTAGTTTTGTCTTTGTAGTAGTTATGGGCACTCTTTTGTGTGTGGGCTGTTGTAGCTATTTCTATTTACGCCCCCACCCCCACCCCACCTCCTTTTTTTCCCTATGGTTGGCCACTGGGTTATATTTTGATTTTGATGTTGGGAATATTCCTTTTCCTGCAATTGTAGGTGGAGTTGATGGTGGAGAAGGTTACTATGGAAACAGTGAAACTCAAATATAATTAACTATGGTTACTCGATTGAACTTATCTGCTGGGATGCAGTCTAGGCTCAAGGAGAGGTGACGAGTAATGTTGCTATTTTTCTGTAAGGAAGCTAAATCTAAGTAAACGGAGGAACTTATTACTCTTTAGGTGTATGTCTGATTTGTTACTTGGTTGTTTCATAAGACGGCTACTAATTTATTAGCTGCAGAATTGAAAGAAGTACAATAGTGACTAGTGCTATCCCCCTCTTGGTCAAATGTTTTGGATATTTTCTGCTTGGCAGCAGTTATTCTGCTGGTTTGTTCTCATTGTGGATCTGCAAGTCGTCTCATAATGTAACTGAGCTGTCCGATCAAGATCTAGTGGTTTATGTTTGTCTTCTTAAAGATCCGAGTTTTTAGGTTTCTAATATATATAGCATTGCTCATATTTATTTATCTTTTATTGGTTATTTGTCTTAGAACTACGATCCTTGATTTTTGTCAGTTAGACATTAGAGAAGTTACTAAAAATGTGAGTAACCATAAATCTCCCAGCTAAGCTATGGGCCTGTTTGGAGTTAGGATATTTCCTAAGAACTCCACAAGAAATTTCCCACACGAAAAATTCTTGTGTTGATACAACAACAAAGCCTTTTAGTCCAAAAACAAGTTGGGGTAGGCTAGAGTGAAAACCTAACGTGAGCATGTAGTCATGGTTCAGGCACGTCAATAGCTGCTTTCCAAGCCCCAAGGAAAAATTCCCGTGTTGATACTTCCTTCAATCCAAACTTTGTGTGCCTTTCAAGATTCGTGTTTCCCAAATTCCTTTTACGTTGAATACTAATGTATGCAGAGTTTTCGATATACACAGATTTTCCACAGTTGTGCATGCCAACTTATCGTTATGAAGAGTTGAACAAAACTATCAGCGTACGTAGAAGCAGATTCTGACCATCTTCAGAAGAGCTATATAAGCTGTGCTAACTAGCAGTAGAATGATAAATCAGTACGCATGCATGTTTGTATGTGGGAATTGTATATCTTTCAAATTATAATTATAAGACGTTTGGCTTTTTTAGATAAACTGTTTTTAAAATACAACTAAACATAGTATATATCTAAGTGCATAGCAAAAGCTCTATATCTATAAATGTCAAAACGTCTTATAATTTAGAATGGAGGGAGTAAAATTTAGAATGGAGGGAGTATTAGGTAGCTACAAGTTTATTTCCTTAGGCGGTGTTTAGATAACTTCAAACTTCCAAAAATTTTATAAGATTCCCCGTCACATCAAATCTTTAGACGTATGCATGGAGTATTAAATGTAGGTAAAAAAAATAACTAATTGCACAGTTTGTCTGTAAATGTCAAGACGAATCTTTTGAGCCTAGTTAATCCATGATTGGATAAATTTTACCAAATAACAACGAAAAGTGCTACAGAAACTTTACACCAACTTTTACACCATCTAAACACTGAACGTGCACCCTAATATCACAAGTCAAATTCAAACGATAAAAGAGTTGTGGTAGCACTCCAGGCAATAGTTCTGCAGGACTGCAGCTGATAAATCTGTAACCTTGCTATCAAGCAACCACACACATTGCAGAAAATAAGCATATGAAAAAAATGTAGGGCACCGGGTCATCAAACATAAAAATTTAGGTAAGATTTAGTAAGAGAGTACTCCCTCCGTCCCAAAATTACTATCGTTTTCGCTTTCCAAAAAATAACTTTGCCTAAATATATATTAAAAAATATTAATATTTATGTTACATAATTAATATCATCGGAAAGATCTTTGAATCTAGTTTCTTAACAAATTTATTTGGAAATAGAAATATTACACGCGTCTTCTATAAATCGAGTCAAACTTGTAGCACGAAAACAAAAAACGACAGTTAATTTGGGACGGAGGGAGTAGCAAATTAAGGTAGTGCCAACCGCATAGCAGAGCAATAGCATGTTGATTGTGACAAACAACACTACGGGAAAGTTCTAAGAAATCAGCTACGAAAAGGAATGTCAGATGCACATAGCACAACATGATTCATCCTTGAACACCTCTCGATTGGAGGAAAGTAAGCCGCAACCGATAGACTTCCTGCAGTGTTGTTGCCAATCACATATGCTGATCGAGGTGCTGCCCCATCTCACACAGAACAACCCGATCTGGCATGAGAAAATTTAGAATAATCAGCACTTGACGTCAGGCTTCAAACAAGTTATGGGAAAGCAATATGTAGTCAGGCTTACATGTACACGAGGAAAAAAAAAGCAGGTTGCACATGAGGAAAATCGAAACTCAAATAACAATTAAATGGCATCATCTAGTTCTGATAACTACCCTAACTTACTCCCATGAAAAAAAAATCAGGCCTTATTCGTTTTGATGGGGAATGGAGCGGATTGAAGAGGGTTTAAGGGGATTAAATCCCATGTAAGTCAAAATCTCCCGCGAACGGGCCTCTAGCTGAGTTGGTTACATGGTTCTAGAAAGAGATATGTTCATCCTACACCTAAGCATGAAGGAAAAACATATAGTGAATGTAATATAAATAACCTACTAAAACATCACTTAGTTCAATTCCTAGTGTATTTATGGACACAAGTTTTGGTCCACCTATAAGGTCCTAATCCAACTAGGAAAGCATTGCCCTGATCGGCGGCTACCCTATCTCAACTAGGAGTCGGCCCCTTGGTCCACAGGGTTGTACAAATAAAAGGTGACGTCTCAGACTAAACCAACCCACGATACATCATTCCAAACTGAGGGTGTGTTTGCTTTGGAGCCTCCTAGGCAGCCAGCTGCCCAGGGCAGCGATCCTGGCCCCAGGTAGTCGAAATCAGACGTCTAGGGTTGCAGCTAGAGGCCAACCAAACAACCCCAAATTGCTAAGGCACTAGAGGGCTCAGGAAGGTCGTCATCCTATCAAGGCCAATCTCAGTTGCATCCAGAAGGTCATTGCTACCCAGCATCATCATCAGTTTATCGACAGAGGACTTCTAAGTCCTCAGCCGGTGAACCCATATCATCTACCTCACCTACGACGGCTTCCACGTCAACACCAGAGGCACTGATGGCTTCGTCATCCAACTCCAGTCTAGCGTCTACATAAGTTATCTGCATTATGCATTAAACAATGGTCATTTGTTAGACCAGGAAAAAGATCCTATGTATATGTGTTTGATCTACATGCCTTTATTTATGATTAAGTTCAACATCTAAATATAGGGTTGCCATTATAATGTATCGAGTCACAATTAGAAATAGGGAAATATTGAACCCAACTCTTATATAGTAATATAGAAGACTTTCTTTTAGAACTCTCAAAACAATCATCGATATGAGACACACTAATGCAAAAATATCAAAATCAAACTCAACATCCGAGTCAATGATTAAGAAAAATACGAACTGTATTTTTTCTTGACGATTCAATATGCAGGGTATTTTCGATCTCGTGTTTCCAAATTGAGTTGATTATCATCTTGGCACTTGTGAACATTTGTATCACATGTGTGACGACGTCTTAAAGATTTTCCAAAACTTATTGATATGTTTATGGGATAATTTTTTATGATCCCATTGAAAATGCGATTTTCACTTAATATTTCTTTTAACAAGATAGCAACTAAATAAGCGTGAAACCTCTAAGACTCTAGTAAAAGCAGTGCCAAACACACCACCACCACAACATATTCATTCTTGGAACCTTTGTGAAAAATACTACCAAGTTTCAGTCTGCAGGCAGTGCATAGCAAAAGCAATGCCAGATGGATAGCTGATCATTAATTCACATAATTGGGACAAAATTAAGCAGTAGTTTCCAACAAAACAGACGCAAAACCTTACAACACTTCGCAAACTGCTTTTGTCAACTCCTGTCTTTTCTTCCATCATCTCTACCACTGCCACCTGCCCTATCGAGATTATATTTTCACAAATGAGAGGTAACGATCAGATGTAACAAGGTTACACGTGACTGCAAGAGACAGTATGAAATTCAAGCAATGAATAGGTGCTACTTTAGTGAAGATGTGCATTTTCAGTTTTTTGCTGTATTCCTATAAACTAAGAAAATGCAAATGATATGTATAGTTAGTGTTAACTGATATAGGAGACGATGAGCACGATACTGCAAAGTATGATTGATACAAGCAAAACGGAGATGACCTTGCAGTTTTAACTGCAGCAACTGAGGTGCTGTTGAAATTATGAGAATATAGTCAGTTGTATGTACAAAACATTCAGCAGTCACTATTTTGGAGCGCCTCCACATCTTTGGAGGACAATCAGTTGTTAAGATTAAGTACAAAATATCAGGTCCATCGCCCAAATGTATTCTAAAGAGAATGGTGCTAGAATAATTGGTAGTGGCCATAAACCATCGTACATCATCAGTAGCATCGTGCGTAATTAATTAAGTTCATGTATGCAGAGATCCTCGTAGGAACAGGATAGGAGATAAGGAGATTTTTGCATTGATAACTGCAACGGAAAAACTCATGTAGGGGATCGTAAAGCTGTCATCCATGTAGGGCCGTAGTATGCCAGTCTCAAGGACCTTGTGGACTTTCAAGGTTTGGAGGTGCAACGCGAAGACGCCGTCCCCCATGTCCAGGAAGATGGTGTTTCCGTCCTCATCGAACCCCTGTACTGCATCTGCTCTCCTACCGCGGGTGCCGAAGAAGAAGACGAAGCCACTGGGGCTGGTGGTGGCAGGAGCGCGTCAAGGTCAAGTTCTTTGTACTCCTCCCACATCACCGTGTCTTCATCCCCGGTGGCAACCGGGGCAAACAGATAGAGGCTGGACTCAAACGCGGCGGCGAGGCCAAGCTTGCCGTCCGCTGCCCTGAATACTTGAACGCAGTCGAATGGTTCATTGTCAGTGTTAAAACTCTAGTCTTAACAATGGCTCATATTATAATTAGGCTCACATGCATGATCTTGAAATGTGTGTATTATAGGATTAGCTCTTTATCAAGAGCTCGCTTTTCTTTCTTTTCTATTAAAATATAGAATAAAATGTTTAGAGCTAGCTTATAAGTCATTGTTGGAGCTGCCCTTAGCATGTCTCCAACAAAGGGTTACGTCAAACAAAGAGAGAGAAGACTAGATAGTGACAAAGTAATCGGTAGTGGATTTCACGTAGACCGAAAAGAGCTGAGAGTGGAAATGAGACCCCATCTACTGTAAAGCAAGAGCCAGATAACAATATTTTTTTTTCTTATCTCGCCTCCAACTCAGCTGGCGATTCCATTATTTGGGCTGCGAATGCCCTTAGGGCAATCACAGTGTTACTTAAATAGTCTATAAAAAATTAAAGTAATACCTACTAGATAGCTGAAATATTGTGAGACTAGTTTATAAAATAGTCTATGACTAAAGGTATTCATAGTCATATGGACTATCTATAAAAATAAGAAATATTAATTTTTCTCACACCTTCCTCTCACTGTCTTGGTTGCAGCTTAAGAAAAGGAAGTCCTGTGGAAGAGACGTTTGATTTTTATTTCCTTTTTTTTATCTACCAAGCGCACTGTATGTTGTATCTCCACATTATGGCAAAATAAATAATTATCGTCAGCTAACACCGGACCCACCTCTATAAATTACCTGGTCCAAATACATTGCCCTTAAGATGAATTTTGTTGGAGAACCAGTTATGAGAGGAATGAAATGATTTCATCCCTACTTCCCTAGTTCAACAGATGGAATGGTTCTATACTAGCATTTGGTTGGAAGAACAGAGCGGTTGCATTTCTTGTGTTTGGTTGAGAGATGAATAGATGAAATAACAAATCTGTTAACCCTATTTGATATAAGACTCAGATGTCATACAATCGTGAGCTTCTTCCTCTTTTTTCTTCGTTCTTCTCCACGAGAGCCAACGTGTCCTCCCACGGCTCTCTGTGATCGACCATGTGGCACCTTTCCTACCCCGGCCACGTAGCCCTACCCACAACGCAGAGCATCCCTGTTTGCATCCACTGCGACTGCACCAATTCTGCTCGCCCGTGGATCCTTCCTCGCCGGCGTCAGATCCGTCTGCCTTTGGCCATGCTGGTTCTGCCCGGCCCCGATCACCCGTGTCTTCTTCACTCACGGCGCTAGTCCGCCCACCCCATCCATGCCATCTCCTTCCTTGCCTTGGCCCAGTCGTGCATGCGCGTGCGAGGAGACGGCGCTCACGCTGTCCGAGTGGAACCAATGCGTTCAACCGAATTTTTGGAGTGAGTGGGGGCAACATCTCGAAGGAATATTTCTAGTTGGGGATGGCTCCATATATTCCTACGTTCAGGAACCAAACGCCATAGAAACTAGGATGGAATGGCTCCATCCTGCCTCAAACCAAACACACCTTAAAAAATCCAATGTTTTTTAAAATAGCATAAAAAATCTAGCTTTATAAAAATAGCATTTAAAGATTGTTCTGTTACAAATTACTACTATATCTGTTATGTCACCGTTAACTGGAGCTAAAAAAACAATTGGATAACAATTTGGCTGCACTTCCATGCTCCATTTCAGCATATCTTAAGTTCGGGATTATCAACACTACAATATAATATAAAATGACAAGTAACCACAAGTGAAAGGATATAAAACATGATTTTAGGAGGATATAGCACACCTTCTCAGCAAGATATATAGCACAACAGGAAGCATCACATTAACACAAATTTCAGCGATACATTTATAATAAAATGCATACCCAATTGTTCACAACATAACATATGTTCACATATAATACATGATCACATCAAAGTTTTTTTTTGACCAAAGTCAGCGGGGGAAACCCCAACCTTTTTTCAATATTTTTTATTCCAGACCTGTTTAAATTTGCTCCCACTAGGAGTCGAACCTAGGCCTACTGGATGCTACCCAGGTGCTTTAACCACTAAGCTAAAGACCCTTTGGCTGATCACATCAAAGTACTAAATAGTAGTTCATCTATTAAATGATGATGATCCTATGATTACTTCCTCCAAGCGAGATTGTAGGAATTTTGCTGGTTGTTATTCTTAGGCTAGATATGGAGAAAGAGAAGCCATTCTTCTAGTTGTTACCCCTTGGCTTGAATGAGGCATTGGAGAGGATTCAGCAATTGTTTTGGATAGCTCGATTAGCTGTGGAGGCTTCAACTGCTTTAGATTTTCTTTTCTTGTGAGGGACAAGCATCAACTGTGGATGGCTTAGTATTGCAGTACGTAAGTGAAACAAAAATCAAATATTTCATTACCTTGGCTAATTGAGCTTGACTAGCATGCAACCCTTCTCTATACGTCCAAACTGAAGGCACCTTTTGTATTGATATGGTCCTCTTTTTTTTGGCTCTCCACTAGCATTGATTCTTTTTCTTGGTCTACCAGCAACCCTTTGTAGGAGTGGAGGAATCATTTCAAAGCTAGGATCAACCTTTCATGCAGGCGGTCAAGTTCACCAAATTCCTCATCACATCCACCTTCGACATGGCTATTGACTAGTCCCTTGCCCTGTGATGTCCATGCTTTGTAGTCATCTTTAAATCCAAATCTTCACTAGTGCATGTCTATTGTAAACCTTTTATGCCTAACATAGTTTTGACATTTAGCTGAGAGACAATTAATTAATGGTCCCATCTTTAACTAGATTAAGCGTATAGAAGGCATGATCCAAGAATTTGTTGGTGTTGTCATTGAAAGGATCTAGATGGCTAGAGTGGGGTTAACAGCCTATAAAAATTTTCTCTACAAATAACACAACACTAGAGCAAAGTGGTTAGAACAATAAATGGCTCTAATAGAAACTACTTTGCCTAGCCTAATACACACCCAATATAAGCTTCCTAAACAATTCTTGTTGCAAGGAGATCTACTACTAGAGCACTCAAACAAGCAAGGAGACAAGCACTACTCCTTGGTGTCCTAAACAAGTAAAGCAACTAATAAACTAGATACTCTACTTAACCAGCTGCAACTACAACTAGAGAGCTACTACTACTACAAGCAATTACTACACAAAAAGGAATATAAAAAAGTAAATGCACAAGTGTAGTAAGAAAACCACCGGGGCAAGAGTTGACACAAGATTTATCCCCGAGGTTTGGTTGCTTGCTAGCAACCTACATCCTCGTTGAGGCGAGTTTCTAAGTGATTGATTTGTGAGCTAACAAGCCTCTTGAGCCTGACCCTCAACTTGGGTGCCGCAAGAATCGACTCAACAAAGAGCACTCCAACTATCTTCGAGCATTCCACTAGAGTTTCTCTTCATAATCTCCTGTGGGGTGAGCACAAAATCCCTCACAAATCAACTGATTCTAGCTAGCCACCAGATAATCACCATCACGGTTCTCACAATCCTTTCTGCAACCACCAAAAGTAACAAGAAAACCACAACAAATCGATAGACTAGTGCCACTAGATGCAAACTATCTAAGCAAATGCACAGGTTTCTCCCTATCTCACTTTGGATCAATCTTCATCAAGCAAGAGAGTGAGTGGGAGGTGTTCTCAAGATCTCATGGGAGTGTGTATTTAGTTGGGAAGCCAAGAGAGTACCCAAGGGCCAACCACACCCCCTATTTATAAGCCCCATAAAAAACTAGCCATTGTGAGCTTGCTAGTCGATTGGCTATTTTCGAGGTCCCCAGAGAGGTCATCGAAAATCTTCGGTGGCCACCGGAGAACACCCATCAGAGCTTAGTTTACAAAGATCTAACAACTAGAATTTGAACTAGAAAACTGTCCATGGGTGCTTTCTTTGTTGCTCGGTCTGGTGCACCTACCGGATTTCTAGTGGCTGCCTAGCTGCACAGTCCAAGGCAACTAGTCGTTGAGATTCAGACAACTAACTAAGAGTTTCTCTGGTGCCTCTCTGGTAGGGGGCACCGGACAAATCTGGTGCCACCCCAAACCTCTCAAGTGGATATGTTGAGAGTTTTAGGGGTCACCAAAAATTTCCGGTGATGAGCCAGCGGAACTTTGGTGTAGTCTTCAAACTTCCCATGCACTGCCTCCTCCTAGCGCTTTATCCGGTGTAGGGTTAGGGGGTACCACCAAAGTTTTCCAATGAGCACCCAAGGTCCCTGTTAACTCAGCTCAATACACCCTATTCTCCAGTGACCTCCCCCAGGGGGCACCAGACATTTCCAGTGAATGCAGAAAAACTGCACTAAGTCACAAACATCGCAAGCGATTCAAATTTGCTGACTCCAATATGTTTCAACATTTTTAACACCTTCACCTTAGGCACACATAGTTATCTTTTCAAAAACATTTTTCACTTGCATCTCACTACGTCACTAGGTCCAACAATTCATATGCAAAGTTTGTTCAAAACCTATCTAGTGGCACTAGATAATCATTTTGCATTACAGTTCCCCTCTTAATAGTACGACTATCTATCCTAAACCCATCACACACTCTATTGCATCTCGGCCAGGGAAATGAAAATCTCTAGCTTATACCTTTGCCTTCAGTCTTGTTTTCATCTCCTCTTCTCCTCTCCAAGTGTGGGCTTGCTCCATATGGCATGATCATCTTCTCATCCATCTCCTAGCCTTGCTCACAATCTGAACATGGACCCTAGCTTGATCACAACTTAATTGAAAGCATTAGTCCACTAGTTGTCATTCAATTCCAAAACCAATCTTAGGGCTTTCAGTCATTCGAATCACTAGAGGGAGCCTATGTACGTGACCAGCCTGTACATCCACTCACATTCTGCCATTGTTAGGTTCTATTTTAAAATAAATATTTATGATTTTAGATACAAAATAATTGACACAACAACAATTATTTGTACACATGTACCAAACATTCCAACAACAAACCATGATATTCAAATATATGGATGATTAGAATTTTTATGAAACATATACCTGTTAGAAAAAATGCTTAGTTGATTTACTATAGTATAGTTTTGAGTGTGTCACCCATTCTGATATAGTGAATGCAATGTAAGTGGTGGTAAGTCTGAGATTGGGGACGGAACGACTACAACAATATCATGAAAAAAATTGGATGAAGGGGGAGTAGAGATCTGATAGCTTGGCATGGAATTGATATATACTAATCAAACATGCCTGCATAAAGCACCTAGCACATCAGAATAAATATTGGGAATAAAATGATAGTGCTTCATTACCTCGGTCGAATTGGACGAATCACATATCGGTGTTGGTGTGGCTACCTCGATCACTGCAATGGAAGGACATTGTCATCAGTTGATGACGTGGGTCCTTTGTGAAGTCAATGCAGTGGGTCCTTGCCCAAAATATATGAAGCTTGCTCCTTTGACGTCAATGGAATGTGCTCCTCCCAGCTCATCTTGGTGTTGGTGGAGTGTGTTCCTCCAAAGTTAGTGGTCGCCAACATTTGGAGTTGGTCTCATGGATGCAGTATATTTAGGGAACAAAACCTAAGAAAGTGGGTGGCTTGGGGCGTCAATGTGTGAATTTGAGTTAGGTGAAGGTGTGTGGTGCCAGCAGCGAGGATCGAGAAGCAAATGGAGTTGAGCAAGCCTGTGGGGTGGGCAGGCGGGGAGGGGATGGGGGTTGTGAGAGGGGTGTGTCATGACAATGCAAGAGGCAGGTGGCGCCAACGGGAGGGGCAAGGGACGGGCAACTTATGATGGCGAGAGGGGCGAGGTCGGCGGAATGCATGTGAGGACCGTGCGGCACTATGGCATGTGGGGTTGACGTGTGTGGTGGTTGGCAAATGGAGTGGGCGGTAACACAAGGTGATAGGGTTTGGGGGTATTTTTATGAGAGGATGTGTGGTGCTGCCATGGTTTCTTCCTTGGGCTAAGTGAAAGCTTGCACGGGCTGACCATCTTTTGGAGCACATTCACAAAATAAATTTTTGCACGACAATTTGTTCAAAACCTCAAGAAAACTTATTTCCCTCATGAAATCTCTGTTTCTAGTGGTGAAAGTGTAAAAGGAACATCAAAAGTGTGTAAAATTTCCACTAAATTTCCATGGTTAGCTTGATCACATTAGTGAGAGATGTGAGATGGTTAACTAATTTTCTTTGCAGTTATTTTGAGCACCCCAAGAAACCCATAGACTGTCTATGGCAGTTACGTAAAGCCCCGAAGAAATGTGTAATTTCCTTGACCATTCAGCGAAACCACCAAGGAAACTTCTATATTCCTTAGCAATTTACATCAACACCTCATAAATATACAATTTCTTAGTGGTTTATTCGCATCACAAGGGAAAAATAAAATAATCTAGGCAGGACAAAAAGTTCATTGAGTTGGGTTGGTGGATCATTTCAAAATTGTTTTGATTGACCTTTTTTTCTTTTAAAAATAAGCTAATTTTTAATGACTCTAGACTTAGCTTGGCTCGTTAGGCTTGGCTCATTAAGTGCGGTTGAAATTGGTTCTCTAACAATTCATTCGACTATGATAAACAACATTATGTCAATTTCGAAGAGAACTCGAAAAAAGTGTAGTTACCTCATTATCCATGCTCCCTTTCATTTCATCACAAGGAAATTCTTGACCACTAAGGATATTCCAGCTTGTGATAGTGGATATATAGGTATCAAATTTGATCATTAACACAATGTTTGGGGCTTTGGGCGACATATGAGTTTCCTAGCTGCTAGAGCTGACAACAGGGAGGAGATAGACAGGATTTTCAAGACGAAAGGTATTTGGAGGCAGATCAATGGTAGCAGCACTCTTTAGTTGCATATAAGAAATTTAACTAGCTAGTGAGCCAACTGCACAATATTCTAGGTAAATTTGAATTCAGTGTCCTTTCTTCAGAATTGGGGAAACCAAATTATAAAATTAACCGAACATACTGAATACAGTTCACAAAAATTAAAAGACTAGATCTCATATGTTGCAAACAAGCTAGTGAATATCTAACTGAAGCTAAAGGAAGTCTTTCAATACTGCTGACATTGAAACTGATAAGTTATATGAATCTTTTAGTTGCACCATATGGCCGATAAATGAGCTGAGCTGCAACAGCTTTGAAAGGATCAAGATGCACAACGGTGATGGCTATGACTATCACTGTCAATAGCTTACTGCCGAGGCCAAAATTGGACTGCGATGGGGGTTACGACGTGGCTGTGAGAGGTTCGAGTGTAGTAGTGCATGCTTTGTAGTCATCTTTAATCCAAATATATACAATGCATCTCTACTACAAACCTTCTATGCCTGACAACATTTGGACATTTAGCGCTAGGACATTTAATGGGACCATCTTCAACTAGATTAGGTATAGAGAAGGCATAATCCAAGAATCTGCTGGGGTGCAATGGCAAGAATGGTAGGTCATGACGACACGAGGGGCGAGCGGGTAGGCGACGGCGGGAAGGGCAAGGGGCATGGTGCGGGCAGTTCACGATGGCAAGAGGGGAGAGGGCGGTAGGCGGCTTGCGAGGGTGTGCAAGGGCCATGCGATGCTACGGCATGTGGGGGTGACTGGGTGGCTGCTGGTGAACGAAGGGGGCGGAGACGCGTGGTGATAGGGTGTGGGGTATTTTTTTATGCTAGGATTTGTGATACTGCCCTAATTTCTTGCTTGGCCAAGTGAAAAGATTAAGCTGGTTGTCCACCTCTTGCACAAACATCAAGCTATGAGGGTCATGTTGATATGGAGGATCAAATGATTGGAAAAGTGACTTTGCTTGATAAGCGGAATCTTGATCAAACTGTTTGAACTCAAAGTCACAGCTCAAGGTATCTCATCTCAAGACAACGAAGGTGTTGAAAACCCTCAAATTGAGAAAATTGGCATTATTTGAAGAATGACAAGCTCAGGTGGTATTAATTGTGAATTTCTATTTCTTGAGTATAGGCATGTCATATTATCAAGAGGGGTGCAAGACTATGTACTAGATGTGATCTAGGAGTGCTCAAAACAAACCCAAGTGAGAAAACCGAGATAAGCACTTGTGAGATAAATTGGGGCTATGCAGGCTGGATGATTCCCAAACTGGCCAACCTGATTTTCTTGCTCTTTGCACACTATGTCAGAGCCCCAATGGCTATGTTTTGAAAAACCGGCTAGGCCGGTTTTGACTGACCAAGCAGCCAACGGCTAGTTTTGGGGGTTGTCTATTTATACCCCCTCCCACAGCCTTTGGGTGGTTGTTGAAACTTTTTCATGTCCATATACACCAGCAAAACCTAAAGAGAGCTCCTGATTCACCCTTTATGGGACATGAGTGCATTTAGCCATATTCTTTGAATTAGAGAGAAATGAGCATAACGACATTGTGTGTGAACAAAAAGAGAGTTGAACAACCCTTGAGCACTTTGTGGTGACATTCGTGTGAATCATTTGTAACTCTTGGAGGTTTTCTCCTAGACGGCTTAGTGGTTGTTGGTGAGTCATCAAGGTGGGGTGCACGACCAGAAGTTTGTGAGGGCTTGATCTTGCCTCTAAAAAAGGAAAAGATCAACTTAGTGGAGAGTGGAAGGAGGTCAATTTATTTGGACCCGGCTAGAGTAGACCTTTGTTGTGTCACTCACGGCTTCCACAACGGAGACACATGCCTCACTTGGTGAGGCCTGAGCTTGGTCAAACAAATCATTGCATCTTCTTTGTTAGTTTGGCTCACCTTTACATTTACATTGCATTTATATTTTGTGAGCCTCCACTTGTTGCTACTAGGTTGTGCATGTTTGTAGGTGTAGGAATAGATTGAGTAAGTTACCTAGGTACCAAAAGCACCCCCAAAAGCACCTTGGATTGAAGAGGGGAAGAAAGGAGAGCAAAAGAAGCATCACACAAAGCTTTTGTGGGTCACCTCGAGAAAATCGGCCAAGCCGATTCCAGGAATCGGCTAGGCCGATTCTACCCCAGCAAGCAGAAGAACCGACTGGGCTAGTTTTCCTTAGTGTTGTGAGATTTGAATGTGTGTTTTGCAGGATTATTTTTGTAAAAATGCCTATTCAACCCTCCCCCCACCTCAAGCTAGGCATTGTTCAAGTCCTTTCAAAAATGAACATCAAAAGTCTGTGAAATTCCACTATATCTACGTGGTTAGTGCAAGATGTGTGATGGTTAACTAATTTTCTTGGCGGTTATATAGAGCACCGCAAGAAACACGTAGACTGTCCAAGGCGGTTTAGGTAAACCCCTAAGGAAATGTGTAATTTCTTTGGCCATTCAGCAGAAACGGCAAAGGAAACTTTTGTATTCCTTAGCATTTTAATAGAAATATAAATTTTGTTTGTGGTTTAATTTATTAGCATCACTGAGAAATAAAAATGGAAAAACAAAATATCCCTTAGTTAGGCTGGATAAAAAGCTCATTGAATTGCCTTGGTGACTCTTATTTAGAAATTGCTCCGGTTGGCTTTGTTTCTTTCAAAACAAAATGAACTGATTTTGAATGACTTTCAACTTTAACTCGGCTTGTGTTGGTAGCCACGCTAGCTAGCCGCTAACAAGGGCAAGAAATAGGTAAAATGAAACGGGCGCCTACGGAGTCGTCCAGCAATGCTCTCTGATTATTGCTGGTTCATTTGGATTGAAAGTGCAACCCTGCGCCAGGCACTACCACCATTTGTTGTGAAAGATTTTTTGGGAGCATTTCCGATTCTGTTTTGAGGGTATACTACTCCCAGGTGATTATGAGAGTTTAGTGCCAGCAAATAGATATGACAGGCCCCTTATTGATTGCTGCATGCAGGAAGTAATTATTAACTAGTCACCAAATATAAAGCTTACCTGGCGATGAAGTAGGTGCTGCACTGCAGTTGTTCAGAGGCTGTTTGGTTCCTGGCTGCTGCTAGCCAAGTAGGCTGTGGCCCCCACCAAACGTGATGGAGGAAAGGACCGCCACAAGTGTAGTGTGGCGTGTTTTTCAACTATAAAAGCACGTGGTTACCACATCTAAAGTCTAATCAAACAGTAGCCTTTTACTCGTGGCGTGCCGCCACGATGTGGCGGGGAACCAAACACCCCCTCAGCTGAAAACTTTCCGCGCGGTGGGGGGAGGTGGGGCGGTTAATATGTACATATTTCCATGATAAAGGAATATGCATGAATTGGAAAAATATGAGTTGTACAGTAGACTGTTACATACACCGTAAGAGGAGAGAGCTGGCCCTCTTTACATCACATGGAAACAGAATTTCAAATAACCTGAATTATATGAAAAAAAGGATTCATCTGAAAATTAATTTTTCAAGTATTTTAGAAAAGTTCTATGAGGAAGCATCACGCAAAATTACTACGTGAGGTGCTCATATGAGTATGCGTGTACGTCTAGTGTCTACACCGTGTTTTTAAAGTTGAGAATAACTCTAGGGTAGTACTTGCATTACATGACCAAATGCTAAGTATGCCATGATTAAGATTATTCATGATGATGAAGTTAATAAAAAGAAGTGTTATTTTGCTTGAGTTTGTCAGGAAATAGCTCGAGTCAGGATGCTTCACTGCCCACGTATGTGCTGTGCGTGGTATGATGGTGGCCAATTCAGCGTGTAGGCGTTGATCGGCTGTGCATTGGTGTTGCTCTTTAGACTGAAAATGTGTGCAGCGTACACAGTAATGGTGCCCCAACCTGTTTCCTCAAAAAACAAAAGTAATATTGCCTTTTAATTATGTATCATAACATGGCCTTAGCATGATTTGATTGAAATTTATAACTGCACAATGCACAAGATAAATTGACACTACTAAAGAAACGGTTTCCGGGGACAGTAAAAAACAGCTCTAGGGACGATTCTAAAACCAACACTACACCTTCCTACAAAGATATGGCATTGGTAGTGTTGGGCTAGCTATTAATTGTCCCGCAAACACATTTGTAGGGACGGTTTTTGTTAAGAAATTCGCCTCTAAAAATTATCTTTCTAGGGATGGTTTTATTAAGAAAATCTTCTTTGTAAATCAATTTCTAGGAACAGCTGTGTAAAGAAAACCGTCCCTAGAAATTGATTTTCAGGGGTGGTTGAGTTACGAAAATCATCTCTAGAAAACAATTATCAAGACTAGTTGTGAAATGAAGACAGTTTTCTTAACACAACCACCTAAAATGACTTATAACTTAAAATGGATGAGTACTATTTAACTCCATTATATCCTTGTATGATGTTTGTTATATTGTGTATCTTTTTACACGTGGTCATACTTTTGATATACTGGTATTGCTTGCCTCAATTGTTTTGTTCTTTGTATTTGTTATGGAACCAACCATTAAAGTTCAATCTTGAATACAATAATATTATTAGCCGATGTCTTGCTGGAGCCATACCTTCATAAGAACGGTAGCCTGGTAATGTAGAACATGGACAACACAAGACCAAAACAACCTACTGAAAGTCAAACCAATTTCAGCCAATTCCTTGCAGCTAAGGCAGTGTTTAGTTCCTTCAAAATTCCAAAAATTTTACAAGATTCCCCGTCACATCAAATCTTTGAACGCATCCATAGAGCATTAAATGTAGATAAAAAAATAACTAATTGCACAGTTTGTCTGTAAATGTCGAGACGAATCTTTTGAGCCTAGTTAGTCCATGATTGGATAAATTTTACCAAATAACAACGAAAAGTGCTACATGAACTTTACACACACTTTATAACCATCTAAACACACCCTAAGAAACTGAATAGACTACGTGTCTTATTCCTACTGTCAGAAAATGTGACTGACATCCGAAAGTAAGTTCCTAAACTAAAGATCTATTCTTTCCGAGAATGCCATCCAAACCTCCATTGCTATAGGCGACGGCAAGAAAACTTCATTCTGGGGCAGTGCGTGGCTTCACGGTCAGCGACCTTGTGACCTTGCCCCAAACCTTTTCACGATCTCTAGGAAGAAGAAACGTTCCTTGCATGAAGCTTTCGAAAACAACGCATGGATTAGAGACATCAATCTCCAGCACCGCAATTTCAGCACCCAACATTTCACTGAATACATCCACCTCTGGCGGGAGATTAGCCAAGTGCAGCTCCATCCGAACACCCCTGACACCATCTCCTGGAACCTAACAAATGATCGGAAGTACACAACTAGGTCAGCCTACCGTGCTCAGTTCTTGGGATCAATGCCAACCAACTTCAACCTCCTCATCTGGAAAGTTTGGGCACCACCAAAATGTAAATTTTTTAGCTGGCTTGCTATCCAGAATAGAATTTGGACATCTGATAGACTACAGGCGCGTGGATGGCCAAACCCACAAATCTGCCCTTTGTGTCATCTTCGGCCAGAATCTGGCATCCACCTTTTCAAAGACTGCAGATTTACAAGGCGGATTTGGGTGGAAATAGCGTGTTGGCTTGGCAATATAAATCTTCATCCGGATGCTTGGGTGGCGAGCGACTCGGTCGCAGATTGGTGGTCCGCCCTGGACCACACCATCTGTGTGGCCAAACAGGGGTTGAGATCTCTCATAATATTAGTGTGCTGGGAAGTTTGGAAGGAAAGAAATGCGAGGATCTTCGAGCATTTCGGAACGCCGAATCATCTCCTCTTGCAGAAAATCAAAGATGAGGCACAATTGTGGATCTCGGCGGGTGCAAAACACTTAGCTAGACTTGTACATCGTTTTTGAAATCATCCATCTTGCGTGTGTAGCTAGACTTGTACAGTATTTTTATTTTGTACTTGTCCGTCCGGACCTTCCTCTTTTTAATATAACAGGCAGCTCTCCTGCCGGTTCAGTTTCAAAAAAAAAAGACTTAGAATATCAGAGCATGAACCGCAGGTCCACAGCCGGTCATCCCACGAGAACATCAGGCGAACTAGCCAAGACATACCGATTAGCACATGAGAAGTCTGACTGGTAAATTGAATTGACATGCCATCTTATCTGAGTGAGACTTTATAACAGTAACTAACAGAAATTGTATGCAACTCTTTTTTTTAATTTAATTGTATGCAACTCTTGCATAGCAACCCTGGAGGATTGACACAGAACGGCAGAAAATTGCAAGTTTTCAGAGCTGGGATATTCACCCATCACATGTGTTACGAAACAATGTCTATTCTCAATAGACACCTCTTCATTAGTGATCTCATCGACAAGGAATAGGATTACTAGTTAGTCAAACATGTTAGCAGTTAGCATGTTACGAAGGGGCCTGTCCCTTTGTTAGTCACTGTTCCGGCAAACAGTTGCTTCCCTTTGTACAGACACCTTTTGGTGAACGGTTGTGTCCATACGGACACACCCCTTCGAATGTATATATTCTAAAGATCAATGAAGCACGGATAGTTGTTCCCAAATAATTGTTCATTACATTCACTATTCAACACGGTATCAGCCACTTTCGCTCTACTGGACAGAGAGAAAGAGAACGACAACAGAGGCACGCCTCTGAACCTTCCACGGTAAGCACCATGACCAAGATCAACTTACCGTCTCACGTTGCTCGTGGACTGTTCTTCGCCCTTCGCCGCGTCGACGGAGTTCGCCGTGGCTCGATTCACAACCACGGTCACCATGGACAGCGCCGCAGCGTCTTCGAGCGCCTTGGGCCTCGTGTTAGCTGCAACGTTGCCCATGCCCATGGCCATGGTCGTTTTGGTCGCCTCTTCGACTCTGCCATTTGCGGCCTCCATGCAAATGCAGTTCCTCACTGTCGCTGGATTCCAGTGCGTGGCCACCAAGCTTCTCTTCCGCGCGGTCCGCGTCTGCAGAGCCAGCCACCGGATCCTCGCCTTGGCGTAGACGGTGCTGGCCCCAGCAACGCTGCACCACGTGCTGTTGAAGCCCCGGCGCCACCCGCTATTGAAGTGCCGGCACCGGTGATACCTGCTGTTGAAGCCCCGGCATAGCTCGTCGATGAAGTGGTTGCTGCGCCCGCTGTACCTGCTTATGTTCCCATGGAACCGATGTCGCCGACACCAGCGCCACCTCGCTACTGGTGCGACTTCTGCAAGGAATACACGTCGATCCCGCACACGCTCGAGTACGCCTACTCGCTGCTGACGCCCACACCAGCCTCTCCGACTCCAGTGGCAACAGGCAACGGCGTCCCCCACTCGATCCGTGGTTCCTGAGCACACAGGCTACTCCCGCTGTTATGTGGGCTGTTGGGATCGGGAGGATTGAGGAGGAAAAGAGGGGCTGTTCACGATCTAGAGGCAGAGGACCGATTGCTAGGGCTGTGAGGGCCGCTGGGAATGCCGGCAGCGGGGCTTCGCCCACGGCCGGCAAGAGAGAAGGTTTTTCCTTCTAATCTCTTGCTTAATTAGATTGATGCATCTCCTCTCATTATATAGAGAAGAGATCTTACTTGGCCCCTAAGCAAGCGACTAATTAACCATAACGGGCGAAGGCCTAATAGGCCCTTGACTCTTGTAACACTACACCCCACCTAGACATGCAGTTCGTCCTCGAGCTGCAACCTAACTCGACTCTGCCAGACACAAGCCTAACACCTAAAAATAAGTCTTTTACATCTCGGCTTATTTTATTGACCTAAAATAGACTACGACTCTTTGTTTTTTGACTCCTAAAGATACGGCGGACACCATCCGCGTGATGAACCTGCACGTGTGTAGCCACCTAGATCACATGGAGCCCACCGGAACGAGAGGGGTGCACGGGTATAGCCACCAGGAATTAGTCGTGATAGCAACCAGCGGAGCCATCCTCACGGCGGCCGGTGTCGGAGCACGGCAGCGCTAATTAAGGTCCGCCTATGGGTGGCCACACACCCGCGTCCCCAAACACCGGCGCTGTAGACGCCGAGTTCGCCACCCGAGGTGGCGATGCCACGCCCAATCTCCATGACGCAGCGGACGAGATCAGGGCCCTCCATGTGGCGAAGCGCAGCCTGGTGGCGAAGCAAAGGGGCGCGGGGCACAGGCACCAGCTACAACCCACGCATCTCCCGCGCCTACCATCGCGCCAGGAGTCCACGTGCTGCAGCCTGTAACCGTACCTCCGCTAGGACCGCCTCCTGCATCTTCTGGCGCATCTCCTGCAGCCGCCGGCGTGCTAGGAGGCCACGCGCCACAGCCTGTAGCCGCACCGCCGCAGACACCTTGTAGGTAAGCATCTTCCCTGCCGGCTCCATTGTGATGTCCATCGCCTGCTCGATCTGCTGCACGTCCTAGAACGGCAGCAGCGTCGTGCCATAACCTGGCATCCCGTAGGGGAAAACCGGTGGCAGAGAGGCCACGGCCGATTGCGGCAGCGTCCAGCGGGCTAGTTGCAGCGGCGGTATGCCGAGGTAGGACTGGATGGCGGCGACGGAACGTGCGAGATCGGTGATGGCCACGGTCAACTGATCTAGCGTCATCGGTGAGAAAGTGACCGGCAGCGGCTCATCGTAACCTGGCATCTCTGATACCAAATTGTTATGTGGGCTGTTGGGATCGAGAGGATTGAGGAGGAAGAGAGGGGCAGCAGCTGGAGCTACAGTACCCGCAGCGCTACAGTGCCGAAGGTACTGTTCATGAGCTAGAGGCATAGGATCGGTGGCTAGGGCTATGAGGGGCGCTGGGAGCACCGGCCGTGGGGCATTGCCCACGGTCGGCAAGAGAGAAGGTTTTTTCTTCTAATCTTTTGCTTGATTAGATTGATGCATCTTCTCTCATTATATAGAGAAGAGGTCTTACTTGGCCCCTAAGCAAGCGACTAATTAACCCTAATGGGCTAAGGCCTAATAGGCCCTTGACTCTTCTAACAGGCTACTCCCGCACTCGATGCCGTGAAGATTGAAGAAGAGGAGGATGTGGTGACCGGCCTCGGCATCGGCGACATCTTCAACACCGCGGCAAGGACTGGCTTCTCGCCGTACTTCTTCCTCGACAGGGCCGGGCCCTTAGCTCCGCCTCCGGTACACGCAGGCCCCTCGGCTCCTCCTCTAGCGGTGACCCCAACACTGGCTTCTCCGCCAGTGACTCGCGCGAAGGCCACTGCCCGCATGAAGGTGAAGGCCCTCCCAGGTCCTCCTCCGGCCGAGACGTTGCCGACCTCGATGCTCCGGCGCCTCCTCGGCCACAAGACGGCGGCAGTGGATAGGTGCCCGACCTCTGTCGCATCGGCGCCTAGAACCCGGCGGATCTCTGCCTCCCAAGCGCGGGGTCCTCAACATGGCGGTGAACGGCAGCAGCTTCTACTCTCCCGACGAGGGGGAATCTTCCTTGAACTGATGACCGGTGGCAGTGACGGCGCAAAGGAGTGCGGTGGCGAGGCGACAAGCGACGGCGGTGGCCTTCAGGCGGGTTGCAGTGGCGTGCGGTTAGGGTTGAAACCCTAACTACCGCCCCGACCCCTTTAAAGGCCGCGCGTGATGATGGGCCGGCCCAAGGCCGGTGCTGCAGCCCTTTAAGGTCTAAATGGCTAGAGGGGGGGTGAATAACCTATTTAAATTTTCTACAAGCTTTACTAAACAATAAGTTAGTAAATAAGATGGCGAAGCTAATTCTAGCACTAGCTCAACTACTTTTAAGCAAGCCACAAATACAATTCTAGTGTAAGGCTATGATCTCTAGTTCACACCAACAACGCTAAGTCTCTAAACTAATTACCCCTAAGTGATAAGCTATTGTACTCAAGCTAAACAAGGCAAAGAACAATAAGTAAAGCAGCGAGCTTGAAAAGATATACCAACGTTGATGAGAAGAGATATGTCCAATGTACCAATCAATCAATGTGATCACATACATAAATGAAATCCTCGGCAATAAGATGACACAAGATTTATTACCGAGGTTCACTTGCTTCCCGACAAGCTACTCCTCGTTGTGGCGATGCACCCACTTGATGGATCGCGAGCTAATCAACTATTAAGAGTTGAACCCTCAGTGGGTGCAGCACATCCACTCACAAGATGGGGATCCTCCAAGCCACGAGCTCCACTAGAGTAGCCAATTCACGAACTCCCACGGGGAAGGATCAAGAACCCCTCACAATCGCTTGGTGAGGCTCGAAACAATCTCCAATCATGAGCTCAACACCACCGCTGCTCCAAGTCGTCTAGGGTGTCGGGAAACACCCAAGAGTAACAAGCAATCCGCAGCAAACTCAAGAATCAAGTGCCACTAGATGCAACTCTCAATGCAATGCACTTGAATCTCACTCAATCTCTCTAGAGTATGCAACCAGCAAAGAGATGAGTGGAGGGGAAGTTCTCTAGCTCAAAGTGTGCCTCAATATCTCAAATGTGCAAGAGAGAACCCCCAAGGGCCGGTGAAAGTCTCTAGTTTGGTTTTGGCTAATTGATGAAACCTAAGACTAACCTTTGTATCTAAGTGGATGATTTAGATAAAGGTGGTCATTGAATATGAGACATGACATTGACTCATGTGACCAAGATGATGAAGACCAAGATGATGCTTGGCTCGATGGACCGGTTGTGAAGGTGAAGGGCAAGTCGAGGCTTCAAAGCGAAGGACCATGCGATGGTGAAGCTTGAGCAAGACTTGGCGCCGACGGACCGATGCAACGGTGAAGAGCAAGTGAAGTCAAGGTCGATGGATCGAGACGGTCATGTGATGATATGAAGTGAATCATATCTTTTGGAAAAACAAAATGGGCTCAAGGCAAAGGTATAACCATAGGGCCATTTTGTTTTGCACTCAAGACACCATAGAGGGTGTGAGTGGTTTAGGCTCGATAGCCGAACTATTAAGAGGGGAAGTCTTATCGGTTATTCGACGCACGGGTGCCACTAGGTGAATTCATGAAGTGCATTGCATGTAGGGCCTAGTGAGCTAACTGGAAAACCTTCGAAAATGATTATGAAAATGCTAACACACGTGCACAAGGTGGTGATCACTTGTTGGTGTTGGTACATTTATGAAGACGATGAAGTTTGAGCGGTAGAGAGGGTTTGGGTCTCTCTCTACCGGAAGTTCAGGCATTTTCGAGGAGTTGAAATGCCTATTTTCCACTACGCCGGAAGTCGAAAAAGAAATAAAGGCGAACGGAGGTCACAGAGGTGACTGGACGCAGCACCGGACGCGGTCATGGTATGACCGGACGCGCCCGGTCAGTACAACACAGCAGTCAGGCGGGCGGGTGCTAGGGTTTGCAACCGGCGCGTCCGGTCACTCACGGGACTGGCGCGTCCGGCCAGGCGCCCAGAGGGAACTGAAGTTTGGAAGTTCGATTGGACACGCGGCGCGTCCGGTCACACGCGATTGGACACGTCCAGTCGTTGAGGGAGCTTACTGGACTCTAACCGGACGCTGGCACTGTCACGTCCGGTCGTTGCCTAGAGCGCGTTCGGTCGATGCTTCACGGGCGCGCAGTACTGTGCGATCGGCGCGTCCGATCGTTTGACGGGCGCGTCCGGTCGTTTGACGGGCACGTCTGGTCGTTGCCTGGGGTGTGTCCGGTTGTTGGTTTGACCGTTGGAGGATCAGACGCGGTTGAGCACGTCCGATCTGTTTCGACCGGCGCGTCCGGTCATCCCGAAAAGGACCCAGTGAAGGGGTACAACGGCTCTATTTGCTTGGGATGCTTATAAATACTTGTTGGCTGGCCCTTGGGGAGGTCTCTCGTGATTTCTAACATTCTTGTGCATCTTTTGAGCTAGAGCTTCTCCCTCCCACTTATCTCTCTTGCTTGATTGCAAATTATAAGTGAGATTGAGTGTTCCCAAAGTGCATTGCATAGCTTGAGGGCATCTAGTGGCACTTGTGGGTGGTATAGCCAGTGGATTTCTTGTTACTCTTAGAGAGTACCGCTCCTAGCCGGCTTAGAGATTGTTGGAGACGTTGGCAAGAGAAGGAGATTGTTCTTGGCCACTTTCGGTTGATTGTAAGAGGTTCTTGTGCTTTCCTCGGCGGGCGCCAAAAGCAACTCTAGTGGATTGCGCGTGTCATTGAGTTACCTCACTTGAGAGTGGTGTCTTGTGGTGCCTTGCGGGGCATGCCTTGAGGGGAAAGTGACTTGAGGGTCACACCGAGGAACCATCTAAGTGTTGGTCGACACAACCGGTGACGTAGCTTGTCGGTGCACAAGTAAACACCGGGTGAACAAAAATATTGTGTCACTTGTCTCCCGGTGGTTGGTCTTCATATTGTGTTGTTGTCAATATTGATTGATCATATATCATCTTGGTGATTGGCAACATCTTCACTCCACCGTCGGTATAAGACTCACAATCCTCTCTCTTTCATTTATATTTACTAGATTATTCTTGTGTAGCTCTAGTAGTAGCTTTGCTAAGTAGTTTTGTTAGCTTGCTCACTAGTGTAAAATTAGTGACTTAGCCCTTGTGTGAACTAGAGATCATAATCTACTAGACTTATGGATAGGAGGCTTGCATCACAATCGTAGGCTAAGCAAAACTCGCTTTGCACCGTTTGTTATTCAAACAAGTTTGCTTAGTGGCTTGTGTAGTATTTTTTATAGGCTATTCACCCCCCCTCTAGCCATCTAGGACCTTACAAGTGATATCAGAGCCGTGGTCACCGTTTTAATCAAGGCTTAACATCCTTCGGTGTGAAAAATGGCTCAAATTGTGTTCAATCATGTTGGGGGCAAGCCACTGTTCTTTGATGGTGTTAGTTCTTTTGCTCATTGGAAGAGAAAAATGACAATGTACCTTGGTTCTATTCATGAGAGAGTATTGCAAGTCACCAAGAATGATTTTGCTATCATTGATCCCGATCATCTCACCGATGAAGATAGAGCAAATAGAACATGTAATAGAATGGCTCTCAATACACTTTACAATGGTATTGACACAAAAGTATTTGAGGGCATCAAGGATTTAGAATTGGCAAATGAAGTATAGACAAGGTTGAGTGAAACATACGAGGGCACTAAGGTTGTGAAGAGTGCCAAGCTATATGGGCTCAAGAGTGAGTTTGAGAACTTCAAGATGAAAGAAGAAGAAATAATCTTAGAGATGTTTCATAGATTGCAAGTCATTGTGAATGATCTCAAGAGCTTAGGGCATAAGACACAAGACCAAGATTTTTGCCACAAGTTCTTGTTGAGCTTACCAAAAGGATTCAAAATGTTGATCATGATGCTACAAAGAGATGGGCTTGATGCAATGAAGCCCAATGATTTGCTTGGAGAGTTATTGACCTTTGACAAGTATGATCAAGATGTTGATGAGAAGGAGAAGGTGGAAGAAAAGAAGAAGACCGTGGCATTCAAGGCCACCTCCTCCAAGGGCAAAGCTACCATCATTGAAGAAGAAGAAGACACTAATGAAGATGAAGATTTTGAAATTGATGATGAGGCATTTGCTCTTGTAGTAAAGAAAATGGGTCACATGTTCATTAAGAGAAGAGGCTTCAAAAAGAGAAATGACAATTTCAAGAGCAATGAGCAACAAAGGAAGTGCTTCAATTGTGATAGCACCGAACACCTTCAAGCCGAATGTCTCTATGACAAGAAGAAGAAGAACAAGAGGGGCAAGTTTGAGAAGAAAAAGAGAGAAGCCAAGATGACCTTCAAGAAGGGCAAGAATGGAGCCTATGTGGTCACTTGGGAAAGTGATGATGATGATGAAGAAGAATCATCATCCAACAAGGCTTTTGCTTCCATTGCTATCAACAAGAAGCCATCACTATTTGATTCATCCTCTTCATGCCTCATGGCCAAAGAAACTAAGGTATTATATGATGAGAGTGATGATGAAAGTGAAATGGAATATGCTCATGATAGTGATAGTGATAATGATAATGATAATGATAATGATAATGATAATGATAATGATAATGATAATGATAATGATAATGATAATGATAATGATAATGATAATGAAAATGATGATGATGAACCAACTAAAGAACAACTATATGACTTGATGCAACAAACTAGAGATATAGCTATTGCCAAGAACAAGGAGTGTAAGAAGCTTTCAATGAAAGTAGCAATACTTGAGAAAGTTCTTAGTGAGCTTAAGACCACTCATGAGAGTCTAGTGGAAGACCATGAGGATCTTGGTAAGGCTCATTTTAAGCTTGAAAAAGCTCACTTATTGCTACTTGAGCAACAAGCAAAGAAGGAGGTTGTTGTATCATGTGATATAGGTGTTACATGTGATATAATTGATGAATCCTCTTATGAACCTATCATCATGTCAAATGCTAACCCTTCTTGTAGCTCTTCATCCACCACCACCGACTCTACCTCTACTACTAGTGATGGTTTCACTTGTGATGCCTCACTAATGGTTGAGAATGAGACTCTCAAGAAAGAGGTGGATGAGCTCACTCACGCCCTAGGCAAGGCCTATGGTGGTGAGGCCGCTTGCTTAAGTGCTT
This sequence comes from Saccharum hybrid cultivar R570, assembly GCA_038087645.1. Taxonomy (NCBI): domain Eukaryota; kingdom Viridiplantae; phylum Streptophyta; class Magnoliopsida; order Poales; family Poaceae; genus Saccharum; species Saccharum hybrid cultivar. The sequence continues at coordinate 10,810,334 of JAQSUU010000038.1, forward strand.
GGGTAGCTAAAGGTTCTCTCTTAACCAAGAGGGATTGGGCTACACCCCCAAGAAAGGCAAGTCAGCCTTTGCAACTCTAAAGCCTAGCTTTATGAAGGGCAATGGTCGGTTTTGCAATAGATGCAAGCAAGTTGGGCACCTAGAGCATAATTGCAATAAAAAGAACCAAAGCATGAACCTTGTTAATGTTATACCTTTTGATTCTTGCTATGTGCTTACCAAAGGTGTGAAAGGTGTGAAAGCTAAGTTTATTGGTACACCCATTGTTAGCCCAAAGAAGAAAGCTATTTGGGTACCAAAGAGCTTAGTTACTAACCTACAAGGACCCAAGCAAAAATGGGTACCTAAGCTTCATTGATTTGCTTGTAGGTCAATTACAAGGCCGGAGGAAGGCATTGGATTATTGATAGTGGGTGCACTCAACACATGACCGGTACATCAAGAATGTTTGACTCAATCAATGACAATGATAGTGGTGTTGATTCTATCACATTTGGCAATAACAAGAAATGCAAGGTTATTGGCTTGGGCAAGATTGCAATATCAAATGACTTGAGTATCTCCAATGTGTTGCTAGTTGAAAGCTTGGATTTTAATCTTTTATCCATGGCACAAATATGTGATCTTGGTTACAAATGTATCTTTGGGGTTGATGATGTGGAAGTCATTAGTATGGATGGTTCAAATATGGCATTCAAGGGCTTTAGATATGAGAATCTCTACCTAGTTGACTTCAATGCTAGAGAAACTTCTTTGAAAACTTGCTTAATCTCCAAATCAAGCATGGGTTGGCTTTGTCATAGAAGGCTTGGTCATGTTGGCATGAAACAATTGAAGAAGCTTACAACTCACAATATTGTCAATGGTTTGAAAGATGTTGAATTTGAGAAGAATAAGCTTTGTAGTGCATGTCAAGCCGGGAAACAAGTTAGAAGCTCACATCCAAAGAAGAGTACAATGAGCACATGCAAAGCATTTGATTTGATGCACATGGATCTATTTGGCCCAACAACATACTCAAGCATAGGTGGTAATAAGTATGGATTTGTCATAGTGGATGACTTCACAAGATTCACATGGGTATTCTTTCTTAATGACAAAAGTGAAGTATTTGACACCTTCAAGACCTTTCTCACTAGAGTTCACAATGAGTTTGAGATTAAAATCAAGAAAGTGAGAAGTGACAATGGAAGTGAGTTCAAGAATACAAAAATTAAAGAACTTTGTAATCACTATAGCATTGGACATCAATTCTCGGCCAAGTACACTCCACAATCAAATGGCCTAGTTGAGAGAAAGAATAGAACATTGCTTGATATGGCTAGATCAATGCTTCATGAGTACAATGTGAGTCAATCATTTTGGGATGAAGCAATCAATACCGCTTGCTACTACATCAATAGACTACATTGTCATCCATTGCTAGAGAAGACCCCATATGAGCTACTTCATGGAAGAAAGCCCAATATTTCTTACTTTAGGGTGTTTGATTGCAAATGTTATATCTTGAAGAAGGGCACTAGATTGGGAAAGTTTGACAAGAGATGTGATAAGGGGTTCCTACTTGGTTATTCAACTACAAGCAAAGCTTATAGAGTTTGGAACAATTCAAGTGGCATTCTAGAAGAAGTCCATGATGTGCAATTTGATGAAACCAATGGGTTACAAGATGAAGAAGAGAATCTAGATGATGTTGGTGGAACTCTATTGGTGGAAGCAATGAAGAACATGGACATTGGGGACATTAGAGCAAAGCAAGTAATTGATATTCAAGATGATGATAAAGATCAAGTGCTCAATTCTCCATTCAAGCTAGCTAGTGACTCTCAAGTACAAGATCATGGTGCTAGTTCATCTCATCAAGATACATCAAGTGATCAACCACGCTCAAGCAATCAAGTGCAAGTACTCCAACCACAACATGTTGCAAGAGATCACCCCATTAATAGTGTTATTGGTGATATTAGAAGTGGTGTGCAAACAAGATCAAGATTGGCCATGTTTTGTGAGCATGCATCATTTGTGTCAACCACAGAACCAAAGAAAATAGAAGAAGCTTTGAGGGATGTCGATTGGATCATGGCTATGCAAGAAGAGCTTAACAATTTCACAAGAAATGATGTTTGGAAATTGGTAGAAAGGCCAAATGACTACAATGTGATTGGAACCAAATGGGTGTTCAAAAACAAGCAAGATCAAGATGGCATTGTGGTGAGAAACAAAGCAAGACTAGTTGCTCAAGGTTACACTCAAGTAGAAGGTCTTGACTATGATGAGACATATGCTCCCGTGGCAAGATTGGAGGCAATAAGGATTCTATTGGTTTTATGCTTGTGCACACAACATCAAATTATATCAAATGGATGTAAAAAGTGCATTTCTCAATGGGATCATCAATGAGTTAGTCTTTGTTGAGCAACCTCCTGGATTTGAAGATGACAAGAAACCCAATCATGTGTACAAATGAAAGAAGGCTTTATATGGCTTAAAGCAAGCACCTAGAGCATGGTATGAGAGGTTAAGGGATTTCCTTATCTCTAAGGGATTCAAGATGGGCAAGGTTGATACAACTCTATTCACCAAGAAGATTGGGAATGATCTATTCATAGTGCAAATATATGTTGATGACATCATCTTTGGATCAACCGATCAAGCTTATTGTGAAGAATTTGGTGCTATGATGACCAAAGAGTTTGAAATGTCTATGACTGGTGAACTTAGCTACTTTCTTAGTCTCCAAGTCAAGCAATTGAAGAATGGGATATTTGTGAGTCAAGAGAAATACATAAGGGACATGTTGAAGAAATTTGGAATGCAAGATGTAAAGCCAATTTCAACTCTAATGGGTACAAATGACAATTTGGATAGTGATTTTGATGGCAAAATAGTGAATCAAAAGGAATATCGGTCTTTGATTGGAAGTCTACTCTATGTCGCCGCATCAAGGCCGGATGTCATGTTTAGTGTTTGTATGTGTGCTAGATATCAAGCCTCACCTAGAGAGAGTCATCTCACGACCGCAAAGAGAATATTGAGGTACTCGAAGCAAACAAGAGATGTTGGACTATGGTATCCCAAGGGGTCAAAGTTTGAATTGATTGGATATTCGGACTCCGACTATAGGGGTTGCAAGATCAATAGAAAGAGCACAAGTGGCACATGTCAATTACTTGGAAGATCACTTGTGTCATGGTCCTCAAAGAAACAAAATAGTGTGGCAATTTCTACCGCCGAAGCCGAATATGTGAGTGCGGGGAGTTGTTATGCACAATTGCTATGGATGAAATCAACTTTGAAGGATTATGGCCTCAACTTCAAGAATGTGCCATTGCTATGTGATAATGAAAGTGCAATCAAGATGACACAAAACCCGGTTCAACATGGAAGAACAAAGCATATTGACATAAGGCATCATTTCATTAGAGATCATCAACAAAAGGGAGATATTGCCATTGAAAGTGTTGGCACCGATGATCAACTTGCCGATATTCTCACCAAGCCACTTGATGAAAAGAGGTTTTGCAAGCTAAGGAATGAGTTGAATATTCTTGATTTCTCAAACATGAGTTGAATGCATCTCACCCACTTATTGACATGCCTCTCCTTCAACATTGCAAGGTAAAGTTGATTGACATGGCATTCGTCCTATGCTAAGGACTTGCTAGAGCATGTAGACATAATAAGTGGTACGCATGAGCATTCATGATAAATCAAATGAATTCGATGGATATATGTTACCACTATTGCTTCCATGCTTATTTTGATCTAGTGGTGGCATATGACATGTTTGTGAGCTTGTAAACCTAGTGTTGAATCTAGAAGATTTGCTATACGTGTTTAATTCAACATAGGCAAGATAACCCTTGTTATGAGGTGTGAAGAAGCTTGTCTTTGGTTCAAATCGAATTAAATCTCTTTGGCAAGTGTTCTAGGTTGAACCAAATTTGATAAATTCTAACCTACTCCATCAAACATTGTTTTTCTCTCCACAATTTGATCCCATTTTTGGGTAAGTTGTTGACAAAGGGGGAGAGAAAAAGATGATTCAACATGATAAAGGGGTAAATAAAATTTTGATGCACACAAGTAGGGGGAGCAAGCTCATAAACAAAGTTGTTGCATTTGTTTGTGCATTCTCATATGACTTGCTCATTGCACATGTATTTAAATTCAATATACATGCTTGTGTGGTGCAATGCTAGTATAGAACTTGAATGATGAAATGATCTACTAGCATGCATAGAAATAGTTTACATGTGGTATCTAGATGTGTCTTAAACTTTACAAGTGGTCCAAGAACCTTTACATATAATGTTGATCTCACGGGGTTCTTGAGTTGTGATGGATGTCTAGTAACTTCATGATGCTAAGGATGGTGTAAAAGGCAACTCCGATTGGTCTCACGCTTCAAAGGTCCATTTCTTACACCTTAGCATCATTTTGGTAGAATTACTCTCCCAACACTTCTATCTATGCATATGTGCAAAGCTTTCAATCCAAACTCTATGCACATATGTAGGGAGAGCTAATGCTACCAAAACCCAGCTTGTGATAATTGTCCAAACTTTACTTATGAGCAAAATGATTGGACGAGTATGACAAGTTCAAAACTTTAATTATCAAAATCATCTTTGTGAGGGTTGTCATCAATTACCAAAAAGGGGGAGATTGAAAGTCCCTAGTTTGGTTTTGGCTAATTGATGAAACCTAGGACTAACCTTTGTATCTAAGTGGATGATTTAGATAAAGGTGGTCATTGAATATGAGACATGACATTGACTCATGTGACCAAGATGATGAAGACCAAGATGATGCTTGGCTCGATGGACCGGTTGTGAAGGTGAAGGGCAAGTCGAGGCTTCGAAGCGAAGGACCATGCGATGGTGAACCTTGAGCAAGACTTGGCACCGACGGACCGATGCAACGGTAAAGAGCAAGTGAAGTCAAGGTCGATGGATCGAGACGGTCATGTGATGATATGAAGTGGATCATATCTTTTGGAAAAACAAAATGGGCTCAAGGCAAAGGTATAACCATAGGGCCATTTTGTTTTGCACTCAAGACACCATAGAGGGTGTGAGTGGTTTAGGCTCGATAGCCAAACTATTAAGAGGGGAAGTCTTATCGGTTATTCGACGCACGGGTGCCACTAGGTGAATTCATAAAGTGCATTGCATGTAGGGCCTAGTGAGCTAACTGGAAAACCTTCGAAAATGATTATGAAAATGCTAACACACGTGCACAAGGTGGTGATCACTTGTTGGTGTTGGCACATTTACGAAGGCGATGAAGTTTGAGCGATAGAGAGGGTTTGGGTCTCTCTCTGCCGGAAGTTCAGGCGTTTTCGAGGAGTTGAAATGCCTATTTTCCACTACACCAGAAGTCGGAAAAGAAATGGAGGCGAACGGAGGTCACAGAGGTGACCGGACGCTGCACCGGACGTGGTCATGGTATGACCGGACGCGTTCGGTCAGTACAACGCAGCAGTCAGGCGCACGGGTGCTAGGGTTTGCAACCGGCGCGTCCGGTCACTCGCGGGACCGGCGTGTCCGGTCAGGCGCCCAGAGGGAACTAAAGTTTGCAAGGTCGATCGGACGCGCGGCGCGTCCGGTCACACGCGATCGGACGCGTCCAGTCGTTGAGGGAGCTTACTGGACTCTAACCGGACACTGGCACTGTCGCGTCTGGTCGTTGCCTAGAGCGCGTCCGGTCGATGCTTCACGGGCACGCGGTACTATACGATCGGTGCGTCCGATCATTTGACGGGCGCGTCCGGTCGTTGCCTGGGGCGCGTCCGGTTGTTGGTTTGACCGTTGGAGGATCGGACGCGGTTGAGCGCGTCCGGTCAGTTTCGACCGGCGCGTCCGGTCATCCCGAAAAGGACCTAGTGAAGGGGTACAACGGCTCTATTTGCTTGGGATGCTTATAAATACTTGTTGGCCGGCCCTTGGGGAGGTCTCTCATGATTTCTAACATTCTTGTGCATCTTTTGAGCTAGAGCTTCTCCCTCCCACTCATCTCTCTTGCTTGATTGCAAATTATAAGTGAGATTGAGTGTTCCCAAAGTGTATTGCATAGCTTGAAGGCATCTAGTGGCACTTGTGGGTGGTATAGCCGGTGGATTTCTTGTTACTCTTAGAGAGTACCACTCCTAGCCAGCTTGGAGATTGTTGGAGACGTTGGCAAGAGAAGGAGATTGTTCTTGGCCACCTCCGGTTGATTGTAAGAGGTTCTTGTGCTTTCCTCGGCGGAGCGCCAAAAGCAACTCTAGTGGATTGCGCGTGTCATTGAGTTACCTCACTTGAGAGTGGTGTCTTGTGGTGCCTTGCAGGGCGTGCCTTGAGGGGCAAGTGACTTGAGGGTCACACCGAGGAACCATCTAAGTGTTGGTCGATACAACCGGTGACGTAGCTTGTCGGTGCACAAGTGAACACCGGGTGAACAAAAATATTGTGTCACTTGTCTCCCGGTGGTTGGTCTTCATATTGTGTTGTTGTCAATATTGATTGATCGTATATCATCTTGGTGATTGGCAACATCTTCACTCCACCGTCGGTATAAGACTCACAATCCTCTCTCTTGCATTTATATTTACTAGATTATTCTTGTGTAGCTCTAGTAGTAGCTTTGCTAAGTAGTTTTGTTAGCTTGCTCACTAGTGTAAAATTAGTGACTTAGCCCTTGTGTAAACTAGAGATCATAATCTACTAGACTTGTGGATAGGAGGCTTGCATCACAACCGTAGGCTAAGCAAAACTCGCTTTGCGCCGTTTGTTATTCTAACAAGTTTGCTTAGAGGCTTGTGTAGGATTTTTTATAGGCTATTCACCCCTCCCTCTAGCCATCTAGGACCTTACAGCCGGCCACCTCTTATTTATAGCGAATAGAAAAGCCACTAGTCGTTATACCCTTCACTGGGCAAAATTCGGGGCGACAGACATTGCACAGTAGCGTCTGTCGCCAAGCCGACAGACGCTACAGGCGCGTATGTTGCACCACCGAGCAACCACGTGTCCCGACCGTTGGAGTTCACCACGCTCGCGCTCTACGCGTCAGACGCATCTGTCGTGACCGACAGACGCCGCCTCACCACCGTTAGACGCGGTCCAGTAGCCATTTTTGCCGCACGCTCGACGGACGCGTCTGCTGCTACACTAACAGACGTGGTCCAGCGTCTATCACGCAAGCCCGCGCGCGCTAGAGCAAACCCTTTGTCGACAGACGCGGCAACAGTGTCTGCGCCCGCGTCTGTCGCGAAGTCGGTAGCGCGTCTATCACACTCACCAGTGCCGCCTGTCTTAGGGTTGCCCGACAGACGCTGACGTCAGCGTCTGTCGGTTCCATGGCCGGCGTCTATCACCTGTATCTCTACGAAAATTCATCGTTTGATCGCTCCGCTTGATCACCCTTGTTCCTTATGAGCTACTCTTCATATGTGTATCACTAAAGCACATGTTTTAGCTCATAAAACACTTCTGTGCTTTCACCACTTTTTCAACCTCTGGCGCAATGGAAAATAGGCATTTCATTTCCCCAAACCCCTCACTACCGCTCAAACACCGCCGCCTTCACAAATGTGCCAACACCATCATGTGTAAAACACCATGTGCATATATGTTAGCAATTTCACAATCATTTTTCAAAGCGTTGTGTTAACTCTCTACTAGATCCTAATGCATATGCTCAAGATGATGACCTAGTAGCACTTGATTCACGAGCTAACTGTGATTGCCCCTCTTGATAGTTGGCTATCAATCCTAAACCCGGTCAATCACTTCTCTATTCATCTTAGACCGGCAAAAGCAAACCCTATGATTATATCTTTGCCTTGATCACTTTGTTCCATGTCCATCTCCTCATGCTTGATCAGCATGACCATCATTTCATGTCCATGCACCATCTCTATGTGATCTTGTGGCCACGACTCCATGCCACATGCACCTTCATCACATGTGTTTCTTATGCCTAACTTAAACCACTTAACACATGGCATTAGCAACTTGGTGTCATTAATTACCAAAACCAAACTTGGGCTTTCAAGCCCCCCTCCACTCCCTTGTGCTCGCCCGCATGGGCCTTCCTGGGCCCAAAAACTGAAGTGGGCTTAGTTTCCGGTTCCAATCGGTTCAGCAGGCTTAGTATTTATTTTATTTAATTCTCAGCATTATTAATTCGCATAAGACTCTGTTTAGTCCCTAGTAATTATATGCTGGCAAATAGTACTATTATGCTTATGTTGATGACTTCCATAATATGTACTTGTGATGTTTTATATTATTATAAAATATCAGTTTGTGATATTATTCAAAGTATTTGTCCCTATGTGTATGGCAAATCCAATAAATAATATCCTTGTTATTACGACCATGATCTTGCAATTATTTTTCCCGCAATCGATCATTTTTATTTAAGCCCCTTTACGCTTTTGAACTTTAAAGCACAACGCGTTTAAATAATGGATGCAACATTTTATGTGTATTTTTCTCACCAATTGTATAAACGCGCATGTTTGCTATTTGTTTGTTGGCCATACACAAGGTTGCACCATAGTTGCTATTGCGGGATCTACACTATTCTTAGTGACTATTCTCAACGTGCGTACCCAACATCACAAACTAGAACATTTGATCTACATCTTTTCACAAAGATGACTACCAATAATTCGCATTCCTATTGGCCATACACAAGGTATCACCATTGATGCTACTGTGGGATCTACACTAAGTCTACAACTTAGTGACTATCCTCAACGTGCGTATCCAATTCGTTTGTGAATTATCTAAGGTCTACATCATTCTTGATGACTACCTTAAGACGCGTTCATACAACTTGCATAAATTACTTGGCATATACTGTTAACATAAACTATGCCCAATTTGAGGTCTACACCTTCATGGTGACTACCTCCATTATTTTATTATGCACATGAGATCTTTACACCATTAATAATACGGGATTTACCTAGTCTCTATTTTGCATTCCATAATTACAACACACCACAACATTTTATTAACTTAAAATGTTTCGATGTTTTGCCTCGTGTAGGATCAATGACTATCAAAGAGTTTGATTTACTTGCTCTAGACGGCCACAATTATCCCACATGGGTTGTGGATGTAAAAGTTAGTCTTGCGTCCCGTGGACTTTATCGAGTCGTGTTACCACCCAAAGAGGGTGTTGCACTACTTGATGATCAACATGTATACACGGCCCTATATCTCATTAGGAGCCATATTCATCCTAACCTTAAGGTTGAATACTTATTGGAAGAAAACCCATGAAATTTATGGAATTCTCTTAAGCAACGCTATGAACAACAAAAGGCACTTGTCCTGCCCGCGGCCAACTATGAGTGGACGCAACTTCGCTTACAGGATTTCAAAACTGTGAATGATTACAATCATGTTGTTCATAGGATTTGCTCCAAGTTGCAATTCTGCGAGAAATAACCTATAGATGCGGATAAGATAGAAAAGACTCTATCTACTATGCTTCCCTCTGAAAGGATTCTTCAACAACAATACCGTGAAAGGCGTTTCTAGGTTTATTCCGATCTTATTCAAACTTTACTTAGGTCGAAAAACATTCCAAACTTATGGTTTGGAATAATCAGCAACGCCCCATAGGGTCTGCTCCATTGCCTGAATTACATGCATACACTCAGAATAAATCCAAACCTAATGATAGATCTGAAAAGAACTATCATCAAGGAAATTCCAAGAAGGGTAAAAACAAACGCAGACGCAACAAGAAATCCCAAACTCATGTTTCCAACAATGGTAAGAACATTTCTAAACACAGAAATGACAAACCTATGTGTCAAAAGTGTGGTTGTTATAGCCACACTACAAAGAAATGTTGTACCCCAAGTCATCTTGTTGATCTCTACTTAAAGCATGTGGGTCGCGGACGTGCTGCACCAGGACAAAAGTATGAAGCCCACTTCAACATTCGACCTGACACCACTAGGAATGAGGCTGGTTGTTCGCAACAAGTTCCAATGGAACCAAGCAACAACAACATACGAGGAGGCGAGGATCTTGCTGATACAGGAAATATGATCGTGGAATATGCATCCAACGACATATTTGGAGACTTCCAATAGGCTCCCAATCCCTTAGATTCTAATGTCTTTATGTCCTAGTGATTGTAATAATAAACACAATTTATGTCCTACGTGTTGTAAATATTTAATAATGTCATCACTACTTAGTTTGGATATCCTATAAATGTATTGTGTACATTTGATATTCAATAAATAAAAAAAGTATGTATTCTATATATCATCAAAGAGTTTCATATCAAATTCTTTATTTATATATAGTTTCTACGGGGGTCGATCTGATGGAAGAGGAATTATGCCTAGTGGACAGTGGTACCACTAATTCTATTCTTATGGAAACAAAATATTTTCAAACTCTTACTAAAAGATAAGGAAATGTTTTGACAATCGCTGGGCGCGATGCTACGATTGTTGGCTCTGGTCGTGCCACTATCGTACTCCCTATGGGTACCTAAATTACAATTGATGATGCATTATTGTATCCTGATTCAAAGTGTACCTTATTAAGTTATAGAGATATCCGTCAAAATGGTTTCCATATAGAAACCCGTGATGACAATAATGAGGAAATTCTCCTTGTTACTAAAAATAGCGGATATGGCAAACAGATTGTTGAGAAAATTCCCTCTTTTCTGTACGGATTGTACTACACATACATCAAACCCGTACCACATGTTGTGTACAAGGTAATTTTCTAAAATGTTGACGCATTCAAAACTTGGCATGAACACCTTGGCCATCCTGGTATAGGGATGATATGAAAAATTATCAATAATTCTAATGGTCATGAGTTAAATACTGCTAAATTTCTAAAATCTTCAGATTTTATGTGCACTTGATGCGCTACAAGGAAATTGATCGTACGGCCATCGCCTGTTAAGATCCAAAATGAGCCACTAAAATTTCTTGAACGCATTCAAGGAGATAGCTGTGGCCCCATACAACCAATGTATGGACCGTTCAGGTATTTCATGGTTCTAATAGATGCATCTACTAGATGGTCTCATGTGTGTCTTTTATCCACACATAACCATGCATTTGCAAAAATTATTGCTCAAGTTATTAGACTTAGAGCACATAATCCTGAACATCAAATTCAATCAATTCGAATGGACAATGCTGCTGAATTTTTCTCAAAGGCTTTCAACGATTATTGTATGGCTTTGGAAATTCTAGTTTAGCACTATGTCCCATATGTCCATACACAAAATGGTTTAGCAGAATCGCTTATTAAGATAATTAAACTCATTGCCAGGCCATTATTACAAAATTGCAACCTACCAACTTCATGTTAGGGTCATGTAGTCTTACACGGTGCTGACTTAATTCAATTGTGATCAACTGCATATCACACAGTCTCCCCATTGCAATTAGTACGTGGGAATATGCCAAATATTTCCCATCTGCGAAAATTCGGGTGCGCTGTATACGTATCGATCTCACTGCCTCAGCGTACCTCTATGGGTCCACATAGGAAACTTGGTATCTATGTGGGATATCAATCTCCATCGATTATCAAATACCTCAAGCCTCTTACAGGGGACTTATTCATGACCCGGTACGCTGATTGCATTAGAGGGAGACTTCAAGTATCAAAACGAATGTCAGGAAATCAACTGGAATGCCCAAAGCATTTTCCCCTCAGATCCACGTACTCAAGAGACTAAACAACAAGTTTAGAAAATCATAAACTTGCAATATATTATAAATAACCTGCCAGAAGCATTTACTGATTATAAGGGTGTCACTCAATCCTCTTATCCTTCTCGTAATGCACCCGAAAAAGTGGAGGTACCAATAAAAACCATTCAACTCCCACTTCCAAAGAAGAGGGGGAGAATTACGGCCGCTCCTAAGGATAATGCTCCAAGTAAGCGTCCGAGAAAATTGAGGACTAAATCCTCCAAATCAGTAAATCCAAGCTAACCTCAAGTTGATAAACACCCAATAGTGGATAAAAGTCCAACACCAGGACCAAATCCACAACCTGGATCAATGGTGCATCCAAATTCTGATCCTGGGACATCGGAACACCCTGACTCCGTAGTTTTGGGAAATGTTGAGTCAAATAATGGGGTGAAAGAAATTTCCATCAATTATATTGATTCTGGAGAATCATACGATCGTAAGACTACTGTTGTCGACATGTACTTCTCCACAGCAATTGCAGAAATCTTTCTCAATGATCCAAATCCTAAGACCATGGCAGAGTACAAAAAGCGCTCAGACTGGGCTCAATGGAAAGAAGCAATCCAAGCTGAGATAGCCTCGCTCACTAGAAGAGGGGTATTCACATCTGCAATACCTACACCTTCCAAAGTCTTTCCCGTAGGCTTTAAATGGGTTTTCGTCCAAAAACGGAACAAGAACAATGAGGTGGTACGATATAAAGCGAGGCTAGTAGCATAAGGGTTCACGCAGAGACCCGACATTAATTACAATAAAACCTATTCTCCAGTAATTAGTGGAATTACTTTCTGATACTTAATATCATTGGCAGTTCAAAATCATCTATCCATGCAGTAGATGGATGTGGTGACAGTATATTTATATGGGTCACTTGATTCGGACATATATATGAAGGTTCCCGATGGAATCTAAATTCTGAATCCAAACGCAAATCGCAACATGTATTGTGTAAAATTACAAAAGTCATTATATGGCTTAAAGCAGTCGGGACGAATATGGTACAACCGACTGAGTGAATTCCTTCTAAAGAAAGGATACTCCAACAATGATGATTGCCCATATGTTTTCATTAAAAAATCTCGAATGAGATTTTGTATTATATCCGTGTATGTTGATGATTTAAATATCATTGGCAACCCAAAGGATATAGATGAAGCACGCAAACATCTAAAGACGGAATTCGAGATGAAGGATTTAGGTAAGACCAAGTATTGCCTAGGCTTACAACTTGAGCACCGTTCTTCAGGGATTTTAGTGCATCAATCAGCCTATATCCAGAAAATATTGAAAAAAAATCAATATGGATAAATCATACCCTAATAAAACCCCAATGGTTGTTCGTTCCTTAGAAATAGAGAAAGATCTATTTAGACCATGGGATATTGAGAAAAAAATTTTGGGACTAGAAATCCCATATCTCAGTGTCATTGGCGCACTTATGTATCTTGCAAATTGCACTAGGCCTGATATCGCATTTGCAGTGAACTTACTAGCTAGACATAGTGCGAACCCAACTCATCGTCATTGGACGGGAGCGAAGTGTATCCTCAGATACCTTAATGGCACAAAGGATCTTGGTTTATTCTTCAAGAAAAATCATGATCCCAATATGATTGATTATACTGATGCTGGTTACTTATCTGATCCTTATAATGGAAAATCCCAAAAAGGATTTGTATTCCTACATGGAGGTACAGCTATTTCATGGAAGTCTTCTAAGCAGACTCTCACAGCAACCTCTACTAATCATTCTAAGATTATTGCTCTATACGAGGCATCACGAAAATGTGTATAGCTTCGCAGAATGATTAACCACATTGAAAGGATCAAGATGCCCAAGAGGGGGGGTGAATTGGGCTTTTCTAAAAAATAAATGCAAGGAATAAATCCTACAAGCTAGAATTCACCCCTAGTGTCTACTTGTGTTCCTAGAGAGTCTACCGATACAAAGTTTTTGTGGCAGAACCGCCTAATCTAATGCCCTCCAAAGAGTACTTATCTTCCATTAGACGCTAAGTACCCAAGAGAGTGCACTAAATTCTGTGATTCCGTCGAGCACACCCGAGGGAGAACTCGAAAATCCACATTTTTACCTCAGGATCATAAATGAGAGATAAAGCTTACAACATCTTTGTCATTTCTTACAACACTTTTATTACAACATCAGAGAAATTCATTATTTGATTATAACAGCGGTATATAAAATATTATTATCAGAGTTCAGCGGAAATAAAACCATTTAATGATGAGTTAATTATTATCATGATGAACATTTATATACAAGAAATGATAACATGTGGTAAATCTTTCCCTTGAAAAACATTTTTGGTGAGAGTTATAAATCAACTCTACATCCGCAACATAAAGGAAATCCTCACTGAGCCCACCAGGAGGTTTCCACACACAAATGTCATCTTCAAGAACACATGTCACCTGCAACAGGGTAGAACAAACCCTGAGTACTCAATTGTACTCCGCAAGACTTATCCATCAGAGGGAAAGAAAATACTCCAAGGATATGCAAGGCTATCTGGCTTGTGGGTTATTCTAACTGCAGGAAGCATTACTAAAGGTGCATCCTTATATTCAATTTTTATTTGCAGTTATCATTAGTTTATTAACCAACCATTCTAGGTAAGCACCTGTTCTACTTTCAAGCAAAGGTTGAGCCATCAGAACCATCTTTCCATCTTTCATCTTTTAGTTCTTACTACGGTGCCAGAGTGCAGTCAAGCCGTACCGTCACGTAGAAACGGCGATTTGCGAATCAATGTGCCCAGCTGGGTACCCCGAAAACACACGCCTCGCTTGTACCCTAGGCACAATCAAGACCAACCCGTTCCCCTCCTGTCATAGGTTTCCAGGTCCCCGTCCAAACTTGGACTCCTAGCTCCCGTACTTGAGGCCCGGCCTCAATACGGTGCTAAGACCTCCACCTATCCCCGCCTCCAATCAGTCGGTCCGGAAAGAGCCGGAGCCCATGACAAGAGAGTAACAAGTCTTCCTAGCCCCCATCCGCTAGTATATGCTCGGGATAATAAATCTGTGACTTGACCGGGGATCCAGTGCAACGAACGGTCCTTAATCGACACAGGCGGGACAAATGCAACCAGAGCCTCGCTCGGATTGCCCAACCAAGTCCATATCCAATTCCAAGTACAGTCCCGCCCGGTCTCCAATTATTATCCATATATAATCCATGTGATAGTAACATGATAATAGTAACAATAATATATTTCCTATCTCTCGCGAGTGACAGACAATCACTCGACTTCTACCGGAGTCATGTAGCATAGCAATCTACACGATCTTGACATACTAGTAAGACTCATGGGATAAGGATATATATATGCAAGTGGTTTTCATTCAACTCCTTTAAACTTAATGCACAAGCATAAATTAAAGTGTAGAATAATAGGGGTTATGCACCGGGGCTTGCCTGGGTAGACAACATTATAACTAAGTTAGCATTTCCATCCGCAGGATGTGGTCACCATCACGCCTTCATTTGGTTACTCCAGTAATCCACCATCGCACCTAAATGGTATACATCGTTGCAATATGCTTGTCTAAGCAAAACATGCATAAACAAGATATTTAAAAGACGAAAGAGATAAGTTAAAGCTTAACCAGGGCAGCAGGTCGGCAGAGACGGAGTCACGTGTGGGCGTCTCTATGTTGCGGGCGTGCGGAGGCAACCGGAGCGCGGTTGCGCCGATGTGCAGCGGTAGTAGCACGACGTGCCGTGGTGCAGGGCGTGGTTGCAGGCGAAGAAGAAATGGCCTAATGCAGCTTGCGTTGCTTGGTTGCTGGCGCTATAAAAATGCTGCTAGTGCGCTGGCTTTTATGTACGAACCCAAGACTAATTGGTCTCCTCTCCTTTGCGTAGTACCGGGGCACTCCACCGTGCACGGCAGGAAAGCAATTTGCATACGCCACTATCCTCTCCCTCTGCATGACTGCTGCATGCACTAGCACACGACGCTTGCATCATTTATCCCTCGTCTTAACTCTCTCACTCTCTCTTTTTCTCACTCGATCAGTCAAAATTGGCTGCAACATGCCAGGCGTGCATCCCTTCTCCCTCTCTCTATTTCTGAAATTTGCTTTCAGCTGCCGGCATGCATTCCACACGCATGTGCACTCTTCGTGTCCCTCTGAACACACACTGCTCTCTCTTTTCTTGTTTTGACTGCCCACATGCAGCAAGAAAATGTGAAAACGCATTAACTCCCTATTGGCCCTCTCGTCAAAAGTTTCGGCCAAGACAAGTCGCTGCAATAAAAAAAATTTGGGGCAAGACAAGTAGCTCAGTCCGTCAAGGCTGTATGCCTGGCTGCCATGTACAAATTAATGTTTGCTTGATCTCCTTTCAGACACTGCACGGTTGGGTCAAAAAATATTAGGCACGCACCGTCGCCCACCTGTTCCAGGGGCAGCAGCACGGTAGCTGCTCCGGCGTGCACAGACTCCGTGCATGCGCGAGTGTGTCATGTGCGTGTGTGTGTGGCCTCTGTGTGTGGCGTGTGTTTTGTTTTCCAAATTCTTTCTTTCTTTTAACCAAAGCATATAGATAATTATGCAATTAGAAACTTGTTATTATTTCTTTGCTACTAATCTACATACTCGTATGCATATATCCGTTGTATGCTTTTATATATATTTATACCGGAAGAATGCTTATCGAAACAAATACGTGAGTGTATAGCTTTCTCTAAATATTTTTATTTGTTTGCTAAATTAGTCAACTAACAAATATAGACACGTATATACAACCATCTCAAAAATATTGACTACAACAACACACCACAAAAACCGCTCAGCTAGCGATTAAACAATCCGGCACATAATCTAGAAGCTCGAATTTAAATTAGGTTCAAAAGCTACATTGTTCTATTTATATATATATATATATATATATATATATATATATATATATATTAGTTCTTTTCTACACAAATTTTGCTCTAAATTATTATTAACAAATTAATAATTACATCTTTAGCGCTAAAGGCCTTACGTAACACCTAGGGTGTTACATTTCTAAACGGCGACTCCTAGCATTCTGCTCACGTCGGCAGACGAAAAGCTATGGCACGTAGCTAGGCTTCCAATCTATCCATTGGCGCAAGCAATTCTTCGGATTCGACCTGATGCTGCGGATCGGGCTTTGTCATGCTCGGTCTCACTGGCGCGATGCTCTTAATGGCGATGACGGTTGGGGAGCGCGACACAGCGTTTGCCATTCAATGGAAAGGGGATGAAGGCGGGATAGTGGATGGCTACACGTGCGACGCAGAGCGAAGGCAGCAGATGCTGCGACGGCCAGACCGCAGCCAGTCGGGATCGGCCAATGCTAATGCGCGGGGCAGTCGCAGTTGGCTAGCACACAGCGCAGCGTGCGCGCGGGGCGCAGCCGAGCGTGGCGTCGCCGTGCCAAGGCGCGGTGACCGCGGCCAGAAGGGCCTGACGGCTAGGATTATGGTATTCTAGGTGCTAAACTCACTTAATTAATAGCTAAAACAAGCTCTAACAAAACTAACCATCAAATCGCCACAACGTACTCAGTTTGATGCAGACCACTAAATAAAAAAAATAGAACTAGTGTTTAACTAGATTTTCTAGAATTAATTTGCCAAAATGACATTGTCATTATATCTTCCGACTTGGGAAATTTTTAGGGTTGAGGCTGAATTGAAACTAAAATTCCAACTTTGAGCTTCCAAAAACACTAGTTGACAATTTTTTTGTTCTCAAACATTAAAGCTGCATTTTCATCTACACTACTTGCTCATCAACTTTTCTTAAGCGGTACACACAAGGTATATTTTATTTTTTGTTTATAGAAATTGTTTATGTGTGCTAAAAGTTTAAAATCTGAGGAATTTGTTTTCGCTAATTCTCTTAGGCCTTAATCATGTGCTAAGTAAGCTAGTAACACCAGGGGTGTTACATCCTTCCCCCCTTAAAAGAATCTCGTCCCGAGATTCGGAACAAGGATCAAAAGAGGGAAACGCGATTACATTCCATAGATTTGAGCTTACACGAGAGGTTACACGACTTCAAACACCAAACCACTCCAGGATCTAGAGACAACACGGCTAAGAACAAATCTGATACAACTCATAACCTCTCTAGAAATCGACGAAGACGGGGACAGTGGAAGAGCAATAAGAAAACGATTATCCAGAACATGGCGTATGTCCAACAAAGCCAGAAATTGGAGACTGGTACAAAGATCATTGTTAACTCTAAAACCTAAACTAACCAGGGATGAACTTGAACTTCTCCAACAGAAACTAGATCCCTTCTTCTTGAGTTACACCATCACCTCTGACTAGCGACCCTGGATCTGCGAGCAACGGCTGGATCTCGTAGCTCAGCCTCCAACCACTTCTTCCCGACTGCTTCTCGAGCTTCTCCTACCTGAGCGCTGACGGAGGAAGTTGATACTATGAGCTCTACTCTAGATCTGGGGGTTGAATGGAGGAGAAACAAGCAAGGTGGCAGTATAAAAGCTTGGTGGATGGAGGTGGTGATGCAGTGCACCGGAAGCGGAGGAGATGGGAATCACTGGGGGGTCACAAGGTGGGGAGAGCATCGGCCCTGGTGCGCTCCCTATGCGAGCTTGAGTGGGGAAAAGGAGAAAGGAGGGAACATGGTTCGCTTGGCAAGGAGGCGTGCGACCAACGGGGCCCCAAAGGAAAAGAAAGAGGGGGTCTGGTACGGGAACGAGAGCGAAAATCGAGAGCCGACACGGGTGCCGGGATCATAGGGGCGTACAGTGCGATAAGACGAGGCGAGTGCGGCACAACGCCGCGGCCGCACGGGAGTGGCACACGCGGTCCCACCACCGACAGCGTCCGCAGGGCACACAGTGACAGCGACCCGCGTGCGTAGCGTGACCAAACCGGTCACCGGAACGACGTCGAGTCGGGCAATTTAATTCCTCTGACCTACGTGTGGCTAACTTCCTGTTGCTTTTCTCTTTCTTCTTTTCCTTTCTTCAAAAACCTTGTTACCCCTGTTACCTTGACAGAGCACAATTCCACCAACCCGTTGTGGATTTCCCGTTTGAACACAAGGATATTTTTACCAAGGAGAATATTTGTAGCAAGAGCGGTACTGCGGTGTAACTTGGTAAAAGCACTTGGTCAACAACCTCGATACCAGCACGCGCCGAGCAGCGTCACAATGTGGCAGCTGTTCCACGGTTGGCCCTCGGTTCCGTCGCGGCACCATAAGCTATTAACTAAGTAACTATTACCAACTTACTCGCAGTAAAAACAACGGGGTCATAGACCACAGAATCAGAGGGGTAAGGGAAAATTCAGGCAACACGGGTTCCTTTCAAAATAAGGAACAAGTAAAGTAAATCCCAAGGCGGATTTAAATCAAGGGAATTCAAGTGTTCTGCTAGGACATCCATAATTAGTGATACAGTGTCCTCTGTTTTCCAATTACGGCTGATCTGCTACACCTAAATAGTTGTTCCCCTTGTAACCTGCTTGTCATCGTCTCAAGAACCCTAAGCAAATCGAACGAGGCCTAAGGAAAAATCGACGTAACAAACACAACGGATAAAGCAAAAACTCATTACCAACGGCCTTACACAGGTGCAACATATAGGCATTCACTCTCCCACACTCGACACATCACGGCATCCTACAACCAGATGATCTTAACAACGACGAACGAAAGACAACGGAAAGGTTACAACACTAGAGGACAACGATGAAAAACACTACTAGCGACGACTACATCTCCTCTAGGACAACTAATCTACTTCGTTGGCCCAAACGACTTCCTTCCTGGGCTCCTGGGGTTCTTCTGCTGCACTAGGTTGTGGATCTGCTCCTTCTTGTGGTGGTGGCTGGGTGAGGGGAAGCAATGACTCTACTTCTAAGGCTTCCGTGGGTGGAGGTGCTGCAAAACCAGTTATCCTTCTCTCCAGTGGATGGACAGGGATTCCCTCCAAGATCAAGGGTTCCTGCCTTTCTGTGGCCATCGTCCTACGCTTGGCCCGGGTGACAAGATAGGCGTCCTCCAGCTCCTGGGCATGACGGTCTTGGTCCACCTTGACGGCCTCCGCCATGGCAGCCTCTCGACTCTCAGCGGCTGCTAGATTGGCATGAGCTTCAGCAAGCTGCACTTCGAGCATCCTGGAGAAGATCTCGGCTTCCTCAGCTCGGTGGAGGCACTCCCTCAGCTCCGAGGCCTGCCGGTCGTACTGCTCATCCAGAGCAAGCAAGTACGTGGTCAGGTGCACTATGGTTGGGTTGTCCTCATGCACGTCCTGACCCCGCAAGGCCTCCATACGAGCCCTCCATACCCGCCGATTCTTATCCAAAGGTGGAAAGAACCGCATGGGGGTACGAGCAATGGGCTGCTCATAGATCTGGCACAGATGCCGCAAGGCTTTGTGGGCCACAACCTGGTAGGTGTCGCCGAAGCGAAACCCGGTTGCGGTCACATTCCAGGCTTTAGTGACGTCGGGAAACTCCTCACTCTTGCCAATGTAGACGGTGACCTTGCATCGCTCCGTGCCCTGCTTCATGTACTCACGACCCTCATACTCAGGACGATCCTTGACTCCGAGCTTTTGCAGGGTGGCATACAGGATTTTGGGGAAACCCTCGGTGTTCAGACAGTAGCTGCTAACCCAGACTCCTGCCATCCTAGGTGGGTGGTGGTTGCAAGGAAGGCTTGAGGAGAAGCTTGCTCAAGAGAAAAGGGCTAAGCGAGCTGGAATGCACTGGGTGGTGACACCACGTGGCTGGGCTTGCCCCCTTAAAAAGGCAGAGCGGCCAATGGTCCTGGCGCAGGCCACCCTCGAGCCATGCGTGGGAACCAGTAAAGTAAAACAGTAGGATTTTTACGCGCACGAGGTGAGCGGTGTCCAAGGCCATAAAGACTAGCACGGTTGCAGGACAGAGGTCCGACAAGGGTGCAGAGAGGAGTGCATAAGACGTAAGCCCCGACAGTCGCGAAGCACGAGCGAACGCGATACACGAAGCCACAGTACAGCAGTAACTCCTGAACAGGGACGCGTGGTACCTACGAATAGGGAACCTACAAGGTAATACTGGCGCAAAGACTATAGCAGTAACAGCGCGCCTAACTTTAGGACCGCACGCTACGCACCAGTTAGTTCACCAGACGAAAGTCTATTTAAACCTATTCCGAATACTTAACTATAGTAATAGGGCTACTTATATAACTTCGTATGCAAACGCCCTAACTTTTTGCAAAAATGTGTTGTCAAATTTTTAATTTAGAAAAGGGTTTTGAAGCTTTATTTTCTCATTTATGCTCTGATACCACCTGTGGCAGAACCGCCTAATCTAATGCCCTCCAAAGAGTACTTATCTTCCATTAGACGCTAAGTACCCAAGAGAGTGCACTAAATTCTGTGATTCCGTCGAGCACACCCGAGGGAGAACTCGAAAATCCACATTTTTACCTCAGGATCATAAATGAGAGATAAAGCTTACAACATCTTTGTCATTTCTTACAACACTTTTATTACAACATCAGAGAAATTCATTATTTGATTATAACAGCGGTATATAAAATATTATTATCAGAGTTCAGCGGAAATAAAACCATTTAATGATGAGTTAATTATTATCATGATGAACATTTATATACAAGAAATGATAACATGTGGTAAATCTTTCCCTTGAAAAACATTTTTGGTGAGAGTTATAAATCAACTCTACATCCGCAACATAAAGGAAATCCTCACTGAGCCCACCAGGAGGTTTCCACACACAAATGTCATCTTCAAGAACACATGTCACCTGCAACAGGGTAGAACAAACCCTGAGTACTCAATTGTACTCCGCAAGACTTATCCATCAGAGGGAAAGAAAATACTCCAAGGATATGCAAGGCTATCTGGCTTGTGGGTTATTCTAACTGCAGGAAGCATTACTAAAGGTGCATCCTTATATTCAATTTTTATTTGCAGTTATCATTAGTTTATTAACCAACCATTCTAGGTAAGCACCTGTTCTACTTTCAAGCAAAGGTTGAGCCATCAGAACCATCTTTCCATCTTTCATCTTTTAGTTCTTACTACGGTGCCAGAGTGCAGTCAAGCCGTACCGTCACGTAGAAACGGCGATTTGCGAATCAATGTGCCCAGCTGGGTACCCCGAAAACACACGCCTCGCTTGTACCCCAGGCACAATCAAGACCAACCCGTTCCCCTCCTGTCATAGGTTTCCAGGTCCCCGTCCAAACTTGGACTCCTAGCTCCCGTACTTGAGGCCCGGCCTCAATACGGTGCTAAGACCTCCACCTATCCCCGCCTCCAATCAGTCGGTCCGGAAAGAGCCGGAGCCCATGACAAGAGAGTAACAAGTCTTCCTAGCCCCCATCCGCTAGTATATGCTCGGGATAATAAATCTGTGACTTGACCGGGGATCCAGTGCAACGAACGGTCCTTAATCGACACAGGCGGGACAAATGCAACCAGAGCCTCGCTCGGATTGCCCAACCAAGTCCATATCCAATTCCAAGTACAGTCCCGCCCAGTCTCCAATTATTATCCATATATAATCCATGTGATAGTAACATGATAATAGTAACAATAATATATTTCCTATCTCTCGCGAGTGACAGACAATCACTCGACTTCTACCGGAGTCATGTAGCATAGCAATCTACACGATCTTGACATACTAGTAAGACTCATGGGATAAGGATATATATATGCAAGTGGTTTTCATTCAACTCCTTTAAACTTAATGCACAAGCATAAATTAAAGTGTAGAATAATAGGGGTTATGCACCGGGGCTTGCCTGGGTAGACAACATTATAACTAAGTTAGCATTTCCATCCGCAGGATGTGGTCACCATCACGCCTTCATTTGGTTACTCCAGTAATCCACCATCGCACCTAAATGGTATACATCGTTGCAATATGCTTGTCTAAGCAAAACATGCATAAACAAGATATTTAAAAGACGAAAGAGATAAGTTAAAGCTTAACCAGGGCAGCAGGTCGGCAGAGACGGAGTCACGTGTGGGCGTCTCTATGTTGCGGGCGTGCGGAGGCAACCGGAGCGCGGTTGCGCCGATGTGCAGCGGTAGTAGCACGACGTGCCGTGGTGCAGGGCGTGGTTGCAGGCGAAGAAGAAATGGCCTAATGCAGCTTGCGTTGCTTGGTTGCTGGCGCTATAAAAATGCTGCTAGTGCGCTGGCTTTTATGTACGAACCCAAGACTAATTGGTCTCCTCTCCTTTGCGTAGTACCGGGGCACTCCACCGTGCACGGCAGGAAAGCAATTTGCATACGCCACTATCCTCTCCCTCTGCATGACTGCTGCATGCACTAGCACACGACGCTTGCATCATTTATCCCTCGTCTTAACTCTCTCACTCTCTCTTTTTCTCACTCGATCAGTCAAAATTGGCTGCAACATGCCAGGCGTGCATCCCTTCTCCCTCTCTCTATTTCTGAAATTTGCTTTCAGCTGCCGGCATGCATTCCACACGCATGTGCACTCTTCGTGTCCCTCTGAACACACACTGCTCTCTCTTTTCTTGTTTTGACTGCCCACATGCAGCAAGAAAATGTGAAAACGCATTAACTCCCTATTGGCCCTCTCGTCAAAAGTTTCGGCCAAGACAAGTCGCTGCAATAAAAAAAATTTGGGGCAAGACAAGTAGCTCAGTCCGTCAAGGCTGTATGCCTGGCTGCCATGTATAAATTAATGTTTGCTTGATCTCCTTTCAGACACTGCACGGTTGGGTCAAAAAATATTAGGCACGCACCGTCGCCCACCTGTTCCAGGGGCAGCAGCACGGTAGCTGCTCCGGCGTGCACAGACTCCGTGCATGCGCGAGTGTGTCATGTGCGTGTGTGTGTGGCCTCTGTGTGTGGCGTGTGTTTTGTTTTCCAAATTCTTTCTTTCTTTTAACCAAAGCATATAGATAATTATGCAATTAGAAACTTGTTATTATTTCTTTGCTACTAATCTACATACTCGTATGCATATATCCGTTGTATGCTTTTATATATATTTATACCGGAAGAATGCTTATCGAAACAAATACGTGAGTGTATAGCTTTCTCTAAATATTTTTATTTGTTTGCTAAATTAGTCAACTAACAAATATAGACACGTATATACAACCATCTCAAAAATATTGACTACAACAACACACCACAAAAACCGCTCAGCTAGCGATTAAACAATCCGGCACATAATCTAGAAGCTCGAATTTAAATTAGGTTCAAAAGCTACATTGTTCTATTTAATATATATATATATATATATATATATATATATATATATATATATATATATATATATATATATTAGTTCTTTTCTACACAAATTTTGCTCTAAATTATTATTAACAAATTAATAATTACATCTTTAGCGCTAAAGGCCTTACGTAACACCTAGGGTGTTACATTTCTAAACGGCGACTCCTAGCATTCTGCTCACGTCGGCAGACGAAAAGCTATGGCACGTAGCTAGGCTTCCAATCTATCCATTGGCGCAAGCAATTCTTCGGATTCGACCTGATACTGCGGATCGGGCTTTGTCATGCTCGGTCTCACTGGCGCGATGCTCTTAATGGCGATGACGGTTGGGGAGCGCGACACAGCGTTTGCCATTCAATGGAAAGGGGATGAAGGCGGGATAGTGGATGGCTACACGTGCGACGCAGAGCGAAGGCAGCAGATGCTGCGACGGCCAGACCGCAGCCAGTCGGGATCGGCCAATGCTAATGCGCGGGGCAGTCGCAGTTGGCTAGCACACAGCGCAGCGTGCGCGCGGGGCGCAGCCGAGCGTGGCGTCGCCGTGCCAAGGCGCGGTGACCGCGGCCAGAAGGGCCTGACGGCTAGGATTATGGTATTCTAGGTGCTAAACTCACTTAATTAATAGCTAAAACAAGCTCTAACAAAACTAACCATCAAATCGCCACAACGTACTCAGTTTGATGCAGACCACTAAATAAAAAAAATAGAACTAGTGTTTAACTAGATTTTCTAGAATTAATTTGCCAAAATGACATTGTCATTATATCTTCCGACTTGGGAAATTTTTAGGGTTGAGGCTGAATTGAAACTAAAATTCCAACTTTGAGCTTCCAAAAACACTAGTTGACAATTTTTTTGTTCTCAAACATTAAAGCTGCATTTTCATCTACACTACTTGCTCATCAACTTTTCTTAAGCGGTACACACAAGGTATATTTTATTTTTTGTTTATAGAAATTGTTTATGTGTGCTAAAAGTTTAAAATCTGAGGAATTTGTTTTCGCTAATTCTCTTAGGCCTTAATCATGTGCTAAGTAAGCTAGTAACACCAGGGGTGTTACAGTTTTGCACCCTAGTTTCCAATCCTAGTCTAGCATGGCAAGTCTAGGAATGTAAACAAGCAATGTAAGTAAATACGAGAAAGTAAATGCTTGAATGTAAAGGGGCAAGGAACACGGCGATGTTTTTCCGAGGTATCGGAGAGTCGCCACTCCCCACTAGTCCTCGTTGGAGCACCCGCGCAAGGGTGTCGCTCCCCCTTGATCCGCGTAAGGATCAAGTGCTCTCTACGGGTTGATTCTTTGACACTCCGTCGCGGTGAATCACCCACAACCGCTCACAAGATGAGTTGGGTCATCCACAAGCTCCGCCGGATGAACACCAAACTCCCAATCACCACCAAGCCGTCTAGGTGATGGCGATCACCAAGAGTAACAAGCTAGAACTCTCACTTGACCACTATGAGCCTAAATGAGAAAGTGGATGCACACTTGTTACTCTCTAATCGCTAGTGAGGAACTCTCAAGCTTTGATTCTCAAATCTCTATCCTCACTAGTGCTCTTGCACTACCTTGCACTCCAAAGGTGTTTATCAGCTGATCAAATGAGCAAGAGACCTCTAAAAGAGGTGGTGGGGATGTATTTATACACCCCACAGACGAAACGAACCGTTACCTGCTGACTCAGCAAAACTCGAGCTGACCGGACGCGCCGGTCGTACTGACCGGACGCGCCGGTCGCTCGTAACGGTCAAAAACCGAAAAAAACACCTAAATGACCGGACGCACCGGTCAGGGGTGACCGGACGCGTCCGATCGTGCGTGGAGCTTACTGTACTCGCACCGGACGCGCGACCGCGTCCGATCGGTGATGACTGGACGCGTCCGGTCGTCTCAGGACCTTACTGGACTATGACCGGACGCGCCGATCACACCCAGGTCGCGTCCGATCGGGTGTTTCCCTTAAGTGACACGTGTTGACTTCTGACCACCGCGTCCGGTCCTCGCGAGGACCGCGTCCGGTGCTCAGAGCTGAAACCCCAGCCGCGGAACTGAACTGACCGGACGCGTCCGGTCATGCCGAGGACCGCGTCCGGTCACGGGAAAACGACCCGAAACTCTCCGAAAAGCGTTACAACTTCAACCAAGTTGCTCCCAACTGAACTTTGAGCTATTCTAGAGCTGCCTAGCGCCAAGTTTAACAAGTGTGCACCACACCTAAACATAGGACTCGCCTAGGTCAAGCTACCCGGTCATGCCCCCCTTTATAGTACGGCCAAAAGAGAAAAACGAAGATCCTAACGACTATTCTAAATGTCTCTCAACACCTCGACATCCGGAACTAACCGTCCTTAATCTTGACGTCACTCTTTTGGAAACCGAAACGATTTCCATCAAGGGGCATGAATACCATGGTGCCCAAAGCAGTTAAAACCTCCATGACCTAACTTACCAAAGTTTCTGCAAAACACACGTTAGTCATGGTAATAAAGCGTTGTCATCAATTGCCGAAACCAAACCTCGGGGCCTAGATGCTTTCAATCTCCCCCTTTTTGGTGATTGATGACAACACTCAGATATGAAAGATTGGAGTTGAGGTTTTTGAGCATGCATGGTTCACATAAGCAACAAGCAATAAGCTGAGAAGTGAAAGGAATTGCTTATGTGTCCCAAGCCAAAAGAGTGTACTCATAAGATAAGACAAAAAGCATTAGTACACAAACGGATATAGCTCATAAGTTATCGGAGTAAGGCATGGAAGCACTACCTTAGAGCTATAATAAACAACGGTGACAAGAGATAACACTAACAGGATGAAACATTAAGACTCAAGGTTTATCTCACAACGACATGTCACACGAATGCAATGACTGAAAAGTAAACATGATGCATGAATGTAGCACACAGGAAAAAACGAAAAAAACAACTCTCAAAACTCCCCCTGAAACTACTCTCTCTCCCCCTTTGGCATCAAGCGCCAAAGAAAAAACTAATCTAAGGATCTGAAGGGGGGACAGACGGAGTCGTGTCGGGTGCCGAGGTGCGCGGAGTAATCATGAAGTGTAGAGAATCGCCCTCGGAATCTGAGCTATCTGGCTGACCCTCGGATGAAGCATGTGGCTGTGTAACTGTCTGGGTCTGAATGGCAGGAACAGGTACTGTCGTAGTAGTAATGATAGGATCCGTCTGAGTGACCTGAGCCTGTAGCGAGCCAGTAGCCGGAGGATCTGTGGAGGCAACTGACGAAGGTAGAGTCTCTGTAGTACCAGTCCCTGTTACTGGAGGAATAGCTGCCTCTGAAGCTGACAACCCTGAAGAAGTAGCAACTGTAGTATGCGAGGGCGTCGGCTGACCAGTCAACTCGCTGTAGGTAGCACTGAAATCACCGAAAGATGTGCCTGTTAGGAGGTGAGGGCGAGGCTGGTCTGATGGTGTAAACCCCGTGTGAATAGGAGTGAAGCTCGGGGACTGGAAAGACTGGGGAACCTGCTGCTGTGGAGATGTGAACTGGAGACCTGGCTGTCCCTGACTCGATGGATCAGAAGATGGTAAAGTAGAAGTCAGGACGGAAGTAGGCGGAGGAACCCCAACCGTGACTAGGTGGCGCAGGAGGTCCAAGTATTGCTGCTGACTAGCTGCAGTCTGTCGCTGAATCTCATATTGCTGTCGCTACATTTCGACTTGCTGCCTCTGGATCTCAAGCTGCTGACGCTGAAACTCGTCCTGACGAGCCTGAATCTGTGCAAGTGCTGCAGCTGTGTCCTGAGCCTGTCGCTGTATTTGCTGTTGATGTTGCTCCTGTGCCTGGGTCAACCTCTCAAGAATTGCCACCATGGCTGGGTCTGTGCGGGAGGCTGAACCAGAGCCACCGGCCTCGTGGTCGTGGGACCGAGGAGACCGGTACCTGGGGATGGGCTGGTAGTCCTCATCAGTGCTGTCAGATGTCCCATCCTCAGGAAGATCAGCAGGCTGAGCGTCAAGATCTGCAAGCTCTGCCTCTGCAAGCTCATCAACTGTGGCGTCCTGCTCAGCTGCTGTCTCAGGAACCTCAGGCCGCACACGCTGTCCTGGCACTGGGGCCTGATCTCTGGTGACTGACGTCCAAAGCTGACGGATATCATACTCAGGAAAAGCAGTGGTAGTATCTGATATCTCAGCTCAGATCTCTGCTGGCAGCTGAATAGATGATCTGATAATAAAGCAGATCCAGTGTGCATAGGGCAGCTGACGATTACCCTTGAAGCCCTCAGCTATGGTGTCCTCCATCTCACTAAGTATGAGATCCCATATATCAAACTGTGTCTGTGAGAGGAGGTGGTGAACAACCCATAGCTGCATCCGAGTCAGTCCCTCTCTGTAGCCAAGTCTGGGAAGTAGAGTGCGTCTGACTATAGCATCCAAAACTCTGGCCAGTGGTGTCAAACTAGCGGGCGTGCGTCGAGACCCTTGGCCAAAAGGCTCATGGAAGCAGGGTCGAACCAAGTCTGTAGGTGGCACTGTCCCGCCGTGAGGGCGTCTCGGAGGAGGAGTCTGACCATAACATAGCTGATGTATCTTTGTGTCAAAAGCTGGGAGTCTGAGAATCTCCCGCACTCTGCTGCTGTATAGGCGGTGATCGCGGCCTCGGAATGCAAAGTGAATGAAATCATGGGCAGGATCAATCCATAGTGAAGCATAAAACTCTCTGACCCATGTGCCGCAGTATGCACCTGTCCGTCCAAGAAGATCTGACAAGCCTGGCAGAAAGGACAGGTGCGGACGTAGCTGCTCTCCCACAACCTCGACTAGTGATTCAAGTCGACAGACCCTCCTGTGGTCGAAAAGCAATACCGCTGTCAATTAGAGCTCTGTAGAAATCCTCCTGAAGAGGGGTATAGAATCCTTCTGAAGCTCTGGGATCCCTCACAGGTGGAAACCACCGACTGACCTCCACGAACCTCAATCCCTGCACCTGACGTGCTGAAGCACCCCTCAAGTCAAAGTGCTCGACCGGGGGTGAACCTCTAGCTCTGGGAGGAGGACGTGCTCCACGTCGCTGACCCTCTGTCCTAGGAGACACCTGAGTACGGGCGCGTGTGGAGCGGCGACGTACTGGAGACTGAGCTGGCTGCTCCTCTGTATCTGCTGTAGCCTCTGGAGCCTCTGTGGTCTCTGTGGGTGGATCAACTGACATATCCTCTGCAGCTCTAGTATCCTCAGTGCCCTTAGTGGCCTCTGTGCCGAGCTGTCGACCTTCAAGATGAAAGCGACGCTCGCCTATGCGTATGCCACTGCTCCTGCCACCTCTCTCTGCCTTCTCTGCTGCATCTGCTACGGCCTGAGCAATCTCTGCATCTGTGAGTGTCTTCTTCTTCTTTCTGGCCAAGACCTTGACACGCTTCCCACGTGCAATCTCAGACCGACGAGGAGGACTGTCGTTCCCGTCACCAGGAGCACCACCGACGTTCTTGCAACGCACCATGCTGACACAGTGACTGAGAACCTCTGTAAGATGATGAACTGTCACTCAAGAGGCTTGGCCTCAATCCGTATCCGCAGGCCTTGGCCTCGGATTTAGCAAACTGATCTCACCCTGACACACAACAGACTCGCTGCAAAGACGGAATAGAGAGATCTACTATAAACACATATATAACTAAAAGGTACGAATCCTAGAGATAGCAAGCATATGAGATACGATATGAATCGAAACGTGAAGCTACCTCGGATCGTCGAGATGACTGACAGGGTAAGGTGACCTAGATTGCGAGATTCCCGAAATCGCCGAACGAGCTCTGATTTGCCGAAACAAGGTATAATTAGGATTAAAAAAGAAACAGTTACGGCAAACCCTAGCAAGGAGAATAGGGTGACGCGAACCAACCTCGCGAAGAAGACGACGCGCGACGGAACTCGTCGACGAACGATCGTCCGACTAACCCTAGGGTTAGGGCAAAACCCTAGGCAGGGGAGAGGGCAAGACCTAGAAGAGGAAAAAACGACCGAAGGATGAGAGACGGGCTAGGGTTGGCACGGGGGAGCTGCGGCTACTGCTGGCGAGGTGCACGGCGAGACTGGACGGCTTGCCGACGGCGGGGGCGCGCGCGGCGCAGCAGCGTCGGGCGAGGGTGCGGCTGCGGGTGGCGCGGGAGCGGCCGGTGCGGCAGCGAGCAGCGCGTGAGCGGCGAGCGCGTGCGGGCGAGGAAAGGTGCGGCGCGGGCACGACAGGAGGTCGCCGGCGGCAGGGAAGACGGTGAGGGGGCGGCGGAAACGACGAGACGGCGACTAGGGCAAGGCGGCGGCGGAAGCGCGTGCGGGTGAGAGAAAACCGGCCGAGGACGAATCGGTTTTATAAAGGGGTTAGATCCGCGCGACATGTGATGACCGGACGCGGTGGTCGATATGACCGGACGCGGTGGTGCAGCGTCCGGTCATACTCCAGTAAGCTCCTGGAGTGACCTGAAGCGTCTGGTGCGGACTGACCGGACGCGGTCTGAGTCCGGTCGTTGGAAGTTCGGGAATATATCGCGAATGACCGGACGCGGTGGTGGTAACCGGGACCGGACGCGGTGGTCAACAGAGGCGCGTCCGGTGCAGCGTCCGATCACTAGATCTGGAGTTGGTCTTCTGGATGACCGGACGCGCTGCTGGACGCCGGGACCGGACGCGGTGGTGAAGCATTACTGCGTCCGGTGCAGCGTCCGGTGCGGCGTCCGGTGACTGTTCTTCGCCCTTCTTGGTTCCAACTACGACGCGACTTCTCCCAATCAGGTTCCAATTCAAAGAGACACAAATAAACACCAATTGGAACACGAAATGAGAGACCTCACTCAAACCCTCAAAAAATTTTTAAAATAGATTGCCTTAGGCTAGTATTATTTTTAAGAAAATTGGCAATAAACACCCAAGGAGCAACGTATGGCCACGCAATAGAGTTTTTGAACCATTAGGAGCGTCAAAATGCTCTCTCTATCCATGGACGAACACAGAGGTTGCTCAAAACTTAACCGAAGAGAAACGACCAGAACAACAACCATCGCATATGCAATGCAGTACAAGAAGGTAAAACTAGAATGCTTGTCAAGTTTGATCCACGGTTAGGCTTTTTCACTCCTCCAAGGAAGGGTTATCGTAACCGTGTTAGCCAAGCCCTAAAAACAAAGCGATAAAAAAATGGCATATAATACAATGCAATGCAAGGGACAACACACGCTCATTTTTTAAAGTTACTAGAATCAAGCACATTGAGTTCACTTCTTAACCTACAAAAGGTTGCCTCATCCAAAGGTTTGGTGAAAATATCCGCTAATTGATTTTCACTTCTTACACCTTCTAGTGATATGTCATTTTTAGCAACGTGATCTCTTAGAAAGTGATGGCGGATATCAATGTGCTTGGTGCGAGAGTGTTGTACCGGATTGTTAGCAATTTTAACGGCACTTTCGTTGTCACATAAAAGTGGCACCTTTTCAAGAACAATTCCATAGTCTAGGAGGGTTTGTTTCATATATAGGATTTGTGCACAACAGGCCCCCGCGGCAATGTATTCCGCCTCGGCGGTGGACAAAGCCACACTATTTTGCTTTTTAGATGACCAAGATACTAAAGATCTTCCAAGCAAATGGCACCCTCCGGATGTGCTTTTTCTATCAATCTTGCAACCGGCATAGTCCGAATCGGAATAGCCAACTAGTTGGAATCTAGCTCCTTTGGGATACCAAAGACCAATGCTTGGGGTGAGCTTAAGATATCTTAGGATTCTTTTTACGGCACTTAGGTGAGGTTCTTTAGGGCACGCTTGAAAGCGAGCACACATGCACACACTAAACATGATATCGGGCCTAGATGCGGTAAGATATAACAAGCTACCAATCATAGAACGGTAGAGAGTTTGATCAACCGGTTTACCTCCCTCATCTAGGTCGAGATGTCCGTTTGATGGCATTGGGGTCTTGATTGGTTTGCATTCTTCCATCTTGAATCTTTTGAGGAGATCCTTGGTATACTTTTCTTGAGAGATAAAAATCCCTTCTCTCATTTGCTTTACTTGAAAACCAAGGAAGAATGTGAGCTCACCAATCATTGACATCTCGAATTCCTTTGACATCAATTCACCAAATTCCTTGCAATAATCTTCATTTGTTGATCCGAAGATGATATCATCAACATATACTTGACAAATGAAGATCTCCCCATTAAGCTTCTTGGTGAATAGTGTGGTGTCGACCTTCCCAATGGTGAAGCCCTTCTCAATGAGGAAGTCCCGGAGGCGTTCATACCACGCTCTAGGGGCTTGCTTGAGCCCATACAACGCCTTGGACAACCTATAAACATGATTAGGATATCTAGGGTCTTCAAACCCGGGAGGTTGATTAACATAGACTAGTTCATTTATAAAGCCATTTAAAAATGCACTTTTCACATCCATTTGATATAGTTTCATATCATGATGTGATGCATAAGCAAGGAGGATACGAATGGCTTCAAGTCTTGCAACGGGTGCAAAGGTTTCTCCAAAATCAAGACCTTCAACTTGAGAGAACCCCTTTGCAACTAGTCTTGCCTTGTTCCTCACCACTATGCCTTGGTCATCTTGCTTGTTTCGGAACACCCACTTGGTTCCAATGACTCTTGCACCTTTGGGATGCTCTTCTAGTGTCCATACTTGATTGCGGGTGAAGTTGTTCAATTCTTCATGCATTGCAATCACCCAATCCGGATCTTGAAGAGCTTCTTCTACATTCTTAGGTTCAACACAAGAGACAAAAGAATGATGTTCAACAAAAGAAGCTAGCTTTTAGGATCGAGTCATTACTCCCTTTGTAGGACTCCCTATGATGAGATCTTGTGGATGTGCTTGAAGTAGTGGTGAATTTCTTTTATCAACCACTTGAGGAGGTGGATGAGGAGCATCAACATCTTGAGCTTGTGCCTCGAATTGTTCATGAGAGACATAAGTGTCTTCATTTTCAACTCTCTCATTCTTGTCATCATCTTGAGGCACACGTGATGAAGATGATGGATCAACAATTTGTACATCGTCATCATCATCTTTTGGCTTGATGTCTCCCACCGGCATGTTCTTCATGGCCTCCCTCAAGGGTTCATCACCTACATCATCACAATTCTCAATTGCTCCTTGGGAGCCATTAGATTCATCAAATTCCACATCATATGTTTCTTCAACCAAACCGGTGGCATGGTTAAATACTCTATATGCTTTGGACTTTGATGAGTAACCAACAAGAAAACCAATATCACAACGTCTTTGAAACTTCCCTAGGTGTTGACGCTTCTTGTAGATGTAACATTTGCAACCAAACACCCGGAAGAAAGAGACGTCCGGCTTCTTGCCATTAAGCAACTCATAGGGGGTCTTGCCAAGAAACTTTTGTAGGAAGAGGCGATTTGAAGCATAGCATGCGGTGTTGATTGCCTCGGCCCACAACTTCTCCAGAGTGTTTGTACTCATCTAGCATTGTTCTTGCAAGAGTGATCAAAGTTCGGTTCTTTCTCTCAACTACACCATTTTGTTGAGGAGTGTAGGTTGAAGACACCTCATGCTTGATTCCAATTTCATCACAATAAGCTTCAATGTTGGTGTTGTCAAATTCTTTCCCATTGTCACTTCTAATCTTCTTTATCTTGACTTCAAATTCATTTTGAGCTCTCTTTGCAAACTTCTTGAAGCAATTTGCCACTTCGGATTTGTCATGAAGGAAGAAGGTCCATGTATACCTTGAGTAGTCATCTACTATCACAAGACAATAGAGATTACCACCCAAGCTCTTGTATGTTGTGGGCCCAAACAAATCCATGTGTAGAAGTTCTAGCACTCTTGAAGTTGACATGAAAGCTTTGGTTGGATGAGTGTTTGCAACTTGTTTGCCCGCTTGACATGCACTACAAGGTTTGTCCTTTTCAAACTTCACATCCTTCAATCCTCTCACTAGTTCTTTCTTCAATAGCTTGTTGAGAGTGTTCATTCCAACATGAGCAAGCCTCCTATGCCAAAGCCAACCAAGTGAGGTCTTGGTGAACAAACATGTCATCAAATTTGCATCTTCGGAGGTGAAGTCAACAAGATAAAGATTATTGTATCTAAAGCCTTTGAATATCACTTGCTTGTCATCTATCTTTGAAACTTCCACTTCATTTGGTGTGAACAAGCATTGGAAGCCAAGGTCACAAAGTTGCCCCAACGGACAACAAGTTGAAACTCAATGAAGCAACATAGAGCACATTTGAGAGTGAGTGATCATGTGATATTGCAATCTTGCCTATACCCTTGACTTTGCTTTTTGAATTATCCCCAAATGTGATCTTCTCTTGACATATTCCATTCTCTTCAATGGTGGTGAACATATGAGGATCACCGGTCATATGTTGAGTGCAACCACTATCAATAACCCAATGAGTTCCACCGGTCTTGTAGTTCACCTACACACAAGAGATCAAGCTTTTTGTTTAGGGACCCAAACTTGAGAGGGGCCCTTGACTTTATCCACTAGTGACTTGGCAACCCATATTTTCTTTGGCCTATTCTTGTTTGGGGGACCCAAAAACATGACTTTCATCTTTCCATTTGAATCTTTTCTTAGCATATAATGAGCATTGAAAGCGAAAGGTCTAGCATGCTTGGGCAAGGGTTGTGGTGGTGGAGTTTTGCATTCATGAGCAAAGTGACCTTCTTGACCACACTCAACACATCTCTTTGACTTGGGCTTTGACTTGCTTTGTTGTTGTTGAGCTTTTGCTTTCTTCTCTTGATTTGCCAAGTACCCAATACCACTTCTATCCATCTTCATTACGGTGTTCATGAGGAGCTCACTTTGCAAATGTTGGCCTCTTGTGAACTTGCTTAGGCCGGTCTTGAGATGCTCTTTTTCTTGCTTGAGCTTTTTGTTTTCTTCAATGAGTGACTCATTTGTTGGTTGCTTCTCAAGAGCCATCAAACCTTTTAGCTTCTTGTTCTCACTTGCAAGCTTCTCATTTTCACTCTTAATCTTGGCATAATCATCATGGTTGCTTGACTCAACCACACACTTGCCTTTGCTACTAGAACCTCGCTCAATGCTTTCAATGATCAAGTCATCACATGATGTAGCTATATCACACTTAACAACATGGTTAGTAGCATCATGTGTCTCAAGAGCAAGTTCATTAGCAACCACAAGACTATCATAATCAATTTTTAATGTGGTGTATTTGTCCTTTAGAGAATTGTGTCTAGTGATGAGCTCATCATGCTTCTTCTCAAGTTTATCATGTTGATCTTTAAGCTCTTTATAGGAGGTTTTGAGTTCCTTGAGAGTGGAAGACATCACTTCATTTTGAACTCTAAGCTCACCACTAGTCTTTTGAATATTTTCAAGCTTTGATGAGAGTGATTCATTTTCATTTTGAAGATCATCATTTTCACTTCTAGTTCTTCTTATGATTTTAGTGTATTTGTTTAACAATTTTACAAGTTCATCATAAGAAGGTGAGTCATATTCATCATCACTATCACTATCGTCATCATCATCACTATCATGGTTTTGTACCTTTCGTTCACCCTTGGCCATAAGGCATAGGTGAGTAATGGACGATGATGGTGAAGGAGGCGGTGAAGGTGGTGATGAAGATGTTGGTGAAGATGATGGCCCCATCACAAATGCGGCAATCTTCTCTTTCTCATCATTGCTCTCATCTTCGGAGGACTCACATGATGATTCAATGTCGGTGAGCCAATCACCAACAATGTATGCCTTTCCTCCCTTCTTTTTCTTGTGGAACTCCTTCTTTTTGCCATCCTTCTTCTTGTATGGCTTGTTCCTCTTCTTCTCTTCTTCTTCATCACTTGAATCATTTTTCTTGCCCTTGTTCTTGTTATTGTACTTGTCTTTTGGTGGTCTAGGGCATTGATGAGCTAGATGACCAAGTTCACCACAATTGTAGCAATCCATCTCCGAGATTGGCTTTCTCTTGCTACTTGTGAAGAATTTCTTCTTCTTGCCATCGAACTTGATGCCACTCTTGTTAAGCTTCTTTAACATCTTGGTGGTCTTTCTCACCATGAGTGCAAGTGATTCATCATCAACATCACTATCACTTGAACTTTCTTGCACCATCATGGCTTGGCCTTTCATCTTCTTCTTGTCATGACTAGCTTTGAAGGCCAAGTCTTTCTTCTTGGAAGATGATGAGCCCTCTTTCGGAGTGATATGCATGTACATCTTATGAGCATTGATTTTCCCCAAAACTTGAGTTGGTGTTGCGGTGGAAAGATCACTTTGGTGAAGCACGGTGACAATATGTCCATATTTCTCAACGGGAAGCACACTCAAGATCTTCCTTGCAACATCCGATTGGCTCATTTTGGTGAGCCCAAGAGCATTGAGGTCCTCTACAAGAACATTCAAGCGAGTGTACATGTCATTAGCACTTTCTTTGGGAAGCATCTCAAAAGAATTAATTTTCTTTAAGGCTATGTGATAGCGTTCCTCACGCTCACTCTTAGTTCCCTCATGGAGAGCACAAAGATTTTCCCACAATTCATGAGCGTTCTTTGCATTACGCACGCGATTGAAGATATCTTTGCCTAAGCCCCGGTAGAGTGTATTTTTGGCCTTTGCATTCCACCGGTCGTACTTCTCCTCGTCACCACTTGGGTTAGCGGGATCCCTTATGGGGGAAGCCCTTCAGTTGCGGCTCTAAGGCACCCAACATCTATGGCTTCGAGGTATGCCTCCATACGAATTTTCCAATATGGAAAATCGTCTCCCTCAAAAGTGGGAGGTGGTCCTTCCCCATTAGACATCTTGCTCTAGGCGGTAAAGCCTAAAAGTAGAGCAACACGGCTCCGATACCAATTGAAAGGATCAAGATGCCCAAGAGGGGGGGTGAATTGGGCTTTTCTAAAAAATAAATGCAAGGAATAAATCCTACAAGCTGGAATTCACCCCTAGTGTCTACTTGTGTTCCTAGAGAGTCTACCGATACAAAGTTTTGCACCCTAGTTTCCAATCCTAGTCTAGCATGGCAAGTCTAGGAATGTAAACAAGCAATGTAAGTAAATACGAGAAAGTAAATGCTTGAATGTAAAGGGGCAAGGAACACGGCGATGTTTTTCCGAGGTATCGGAGAGTCGCCACTCCCCACTAGTCCTCGTTGGAGCACCCGCGCAAGGGTGTCGCTCCCCCTTGATCCGCGCAAGGATCAAGTGCTCTCTACGGGTTGATTCTTTGACACTCCGTCGCGGTGAATCACCCACAACCGCTCACAAGATGAGTTGGGTCATCCACAAGCTCCGCCGGATGAACACCAAACTCCCAATCACCACCAAGCCGTCTAGGTGATGGCGATCACCAAGAGTAACAAGCTAGAACTCTCACTTGACCACTACGAGCCTAAATGAGAAAGTGGATGCACACTTGTTACTCTCTAATCGCTAGTGAGGAACTCTCAAGCTTTGATTCTCAAATCTCTATCCTCACTAGTGCTCTTGCACTACCTTGCACTCCAAAGGTGTTTATCAGCTGATCAAATGAGCAAGAGACCTCTAAAAGAGGTGGTGGGGATGTATTTATACACCCCACAGACGAAACGAACCGTTACCTGCTGACTCAGCAAAACTCGAGCTGACCGGACGCGCCGGTCGTACTGACCGGACGCGCCGGTCGCTCGTAACGGTCAAAAACCGAAAAAACACCTAAATGACCGGACGCACCGGTCAGGGGTGACCGGACGCGTCCGATCGTGCGTGGAGCTTACTGTACTCGCACCGGACGCGCGACCGCGTCCGATCGGTGATGACCGGACGCGTCCGGTCGTCTCAGGACCTTACTGGACTATGACCGGACGCACCGATCACACCCAGGTCCCGTCCGATCGGGTGTTTCCCTTAAGTGACACGTGTTGACTTCTGACCACCGCGTCCGGTCCTCGCGAGGACCGCGTCCGGTGCTCAGAGCTGAAACCCCAGCCGCGGAACTGAACTGACCGGACGCGTCCGGTCATGCCGAGGACCGCGTCCGGTCACGGGAAAACGACCCGAAACTCTCCGAAAAGCGTTACAACTTCAACCAAGTTGCTCCCAACTGAACTTTGAGCTATTCTAGAGCTGCCTAGCGCCAAGTTTAACAAGTGTGCACCACACCTAAACATAGGACTCGCCTAGGTCAAGCTACCCGCTCATGCCCCCCTTTATAGTACGGTCAAAAGAGAAAAACGAAGATCCTAACGACTATTCCAAATGTCTCTCAACACCTCGACATCCGGAACTAACCGTCCTTAATCTTGACGTCACTCTTTTGGAAACCGAAACGATTTCCATCAAGGGGCATGAATACCATGGTGCCCAAAGCAGTTAAAACCTCCATGACCTAACTTACCAAAGTTTCTGCAAAACACACGTTAGTCATGGTAATAAAGCGTTGTCATCAATTGCCGAAACCAAACCTCGGGGCCTAGATGCTTTCACACATTCAACAGTCATGCGGTCTAGGTGCAATTGAATCACCTACAATTATCTAGGAAGATAATTCTGCTTGTGTTACACAGATGCAAACGGGTTACATAAAGAGCAATATCACTAAGCATATTGTTCCTAAATTGTTTTATCCCCATGAACTACAAGAAAGTGGGGAAATAAACATCTTGCAAATCAAGTCATGTGATAATCTCGCTGACTTATTTATTAAGTCCTTATCAACTTCTGTGTTTCAAAAATTGGTACATGGAATAGGTATGCGACGACTTCAAGATTTGCCAAAATAAGGGGGATATATCTCCTAAATGTTGACCTGTACCAACATCATATTATACTATTTTCTTTCATAAGTTTTACTCACAGGGTTTCTTGTTATAGTTTTTAATGAGGTAATATTAACATAAGCATGTGTCATATTTTCTATTTTCCCCATCGGGTTTTTTTACAAAATATCAAAGACACATATTGCCCTCACAACTCATTCATGGTTTTTCCATGAAAAATTTTTCATGAGTTATTCAAAAGGCAATACCAATAATATGTCCCATATTTTTTCCTAATTTTTCCAGTGAGTTTTTACAAGAGTTTTAGCAGCATATCACCTTATATTATTCCTCATATTTTTTCCTGAAAGGATTTTTGGAGGAGTAATCTATGTCATATCTCCAATATTTTTTCCCCACTAGGGTTTTTAATGGGATACCAATGACGTAGTGATTTATTTGAATCACACTCATATATGCTATTTTCTGTTTATTTTCCTATAAGGTTTAAATGAGTTTTTATGGCATATCTATATATACATATTCCTCAGATTTTTCCCACAAGTTTTTTCGAGAAATCCAATCTTACAGCTGCATTGATCTTAAAGAAGATTCGATAAGGGGGAGTATTACGAAACAGTCTATTCTCAATAGACACCTCTTCATTAGTGATCTCATCCACAAGGAATAGGATTACTAGTTAGTTAAACATGTTAGTAGTTAGCATGTTACGAAGGGGCCGGTCCCTTTGTTAGTCACTGTTCTGGCAAACAGTTGCTTCCCTTTGTCCAGACACCTTTTGGTGAACGGTTGTGTCCGTACAGACACACCCCTTCATATGTATATATTCTAAAGATCAATGAAGCACGGATAGTTGTTCCCAAATCACTGTTCATTACATTCACTTTTCAACAACATGAAATTCAACAAGGCACATAATGCGAACATTTTTAGTTTAGCAGGCCCCAAAGCAGTTTTTCAGAGCTGACAGATGTATCATATCCCTGAAACATGTTTTGTCTGGCACGGTTTTGGGATGGTCAGTAGGTTTTATCAGAACAGTAAGGATCTGCAAAAGCTCAGCAGAACAGAAAATTATATCCCCGAAACTTGTCGGACTAGACAAAACGAAGAAAACAGGAAGATTATATACAGGAAGCTTGAATTAGCATGGATTGTACAAAGCAACCCGCATCTCCATCTAGACCATTTTTACCTGTCACCCACCTAATGTATGATATATACACAGCTGACCGGATCATGGAAGAACCAGCAGATGTCTGAAACTCTGAATTCAGAAAAGCAAAAGGGTAGAGTTTTGGACTTTGAACTGAATGAACCTGCAAGCCGACATATATATATTCAACCAAGCAGTTTCCTAATCCACCTGTTGCTATGAACAGCGAAAGCATAACACACAACGCACGACAAAGGAAGTGGTGTAAATACATTTCTTGTCATTCATCCTTCCAATTTTTGCCCCCTCAATTCATCACCATGAAAGCCACCCAGAATGGACCAAAATCAAGAGTAAAGTTGCTGCCTGCACTTCCTCAGCAACAAACAGCTTCAAGAGATGATCCACCAGGGTTACCAAGCCTATTCGAACATCTCATCCACCAAAGTTATCTGCAATAATACAGGCTGCTTACAGCAAAAAAAAGGGAAACCATGTCTTCCAAGCAATAATTTTCGCAAAAACAAATGTATCTAACCTAGTGATTTGAACTGAAAAAACAATATACATGTAGTAAATTAAACACCTCCCAGAACAGAGCCACATAGATGAAGTCCGTGTGTTCTCATTATACATGAGTTTACTAAGTTTGTTATTAAGCTTGATGAACGGGTTACCTTTTAAAAAGAAAGAATGAATCCCCATGTATATACAGTAAATGACAACAAAAGAACCTATCAAAAAAATGACAACAAAAGAAAAGAAAAAACATCCATGTTTATAAATTAATACAATATATCAGAGCCGATACTGATTTCAGTACTAACCTGGTCACAAACTGGACAAGTATCTTTCCGTTCCATCCATTCAAGAATGCAGCAAAGATGGAAATGGTGCTCGCATTTAGTTACAGAGCGGGGATTTTCTTCATCGTATTCTGGTGAACAGGTAACAATATTACATGAGTGTTCTGGCTCAACACAACAATATAAGATATAACTTAGATGGTACCATTCAATGCAGCCACTGAGGATAATCAGAGTACATATGTACATCAGCAACTAAAGTCAGCAAGATACCCAAAAAAAACATAATAATTATGAAACATTAAAATAGCAACAAGTAATTTACATGAGGGGGGCTTCTATAGAATTTCAATATCCCTTTAATGTATGCACTATATCAGATTGGCTCCAACAGTGTGTCTGCAGACTAGTGAATTGCTTAAGGCTATCTCGGTGTAATCCATAACACAGATGAAGGGCACACTAGTGACATCTACTTGCATTGACACAATTACAACATCAAATTTGCGAAGAACTAGCTATGACACCAAGAAATCTAACATGGGCCGATAGCAAGAAAACAGCAGACCTGAAAAAAAAGTAGCAACAGCATGCACATTCAGTTCCATACACAATCAAATAAAGATGGATACAACAAATATAAAGTTAATAACCTATCAACCAAGCTTCACTTAATCAAGAGGAGAATGTCCAGCACATATTAACTACTTGTGTCTTTTCAACAGTTTTGGCACACTGTACTAGCATCTGTTAGTCTTGGGCGTGTTACTCCCAGACGATCTAAACCAAAGCTTTGTTGAAAGGTGGAGAAAAGCATGTTGTCGCATCAACAAAGCTCAAAGGAAGGGTTAATAACACTGTGACTTTGGGGGCCTGGACCTTATGGAATTCCCCCTCCCTGAAGATTGATACTTTGAGGTCTTGTTGGAGCCAAAAAGCTCCAATTCCTGGGCCTAGGTTATGATGAGGGCTAGTTGTATAGTCTTTATTGGGTCATTATCCTGGTTTGCATGGGAGATCTTTTTCTCAGTGTTACAAC
The DNA here is from genome assembly GCA_038087645.1 of Saccharum hybrid cultivar R570. Classification (NCBI taxonomy): domain Eukaryota; kingdom Viridiplantae; phylum Streptophyta; class Magnoliopsida; order Poales; family Poaceae; genus Saccharum; species Saccharum hybrid cultivar. Next base: position 10,852,105 of record JAQSUU010000038.1, read on the forward strand.
CCCTCTGATCTCCCAGTGGAGTTAGAATGGTTGTTTGTAAGGGTCATGATGGGACAAATTCCTTCTGCTCTCTTTAATATAAGATACACAGCTCTCCTGCATGTTTGAGGAAAAAAATAACCTATCAACCTAAACAAATAAACTCTGCAGTGATCAAGAGAAACACAACCTTCAAGGCAGATAGGACAAACATCCTCCTCATCAGCCTTATCTTCAGTGACACCTTTCTTACATGACTCATCCACCTTTAAAGACTCCTGATCATTTATGGACTCTTGTTGGTCATCAGTTTTGCTCTTAGTGTCTGGCTTCTCCAAACCTACAGAGTTTCCAAAACCTAAGATCAACCATTAAGATAGTAACAAGAAGTTAATAATCATCGCTCATATAACTGCTAGTCAATTATTTACCAGGGTTATTTGGGACTGCCAAAACAACATCATAAGGCAAGGGTGCAGGTGGTGCTCGATATGTGTCAGGTGTGGAAGTATCCAGATTTGTGTCTACTGCAACAATTGCAGAGGCTGGAGATGATCCATCAAAAGCTGAAGACAACGGCTCATGCTCCTCAAGATTTTGTTGACGCTGAATAATATAACAAGAAAATCTAAGAAAAACTTAAATAACAAGCAAGGTAATTAATAGTTTGAAAGGCTAATAAATACATGAAGCTATATCTAGGTCAACTTAAGTATGAATTATGACTCTGGAAAATTTTGCAATTATCAAACTATATTAAACTAAACAGCACAAATGCACACTGTATAAATAATTTTCAATGGTAAATCATAAGGGAATGTCAAGAAATAAAAATGGACAGTACAAGGCAAAATTATTTATCCCCCTGCATTGAAATTGCAAACAGAAAAGAGTACAGAACATCAGCATTCATATATTTTCAGCATCAGGGGATATAGATATTGACATGCCAGAAAATTACAAGAGCGGAGCTGCATAAGAAATTAAAAAAAAATATATATTGGTCACATGTCTAAAATAATTGATTGGTCCTGAATAAAACATATGATAACATCTTGCAGATTTCAGTTATGAAGAGTACAATAACAGATTGCCTATTTCAGCTTTGACAGTATAGTAAGACAGTTGTAAGACAAACTCACTGACATTATCTTTATGCTATTTGGTATGGATTATGTCACAAAAGGAAAGATAGTAACGTTGATGTAGAAAAGAAAAAGAGAGAGTTTACGTACATAGATATCAACTGGTGCTCTAACTGCTTCAGATGTTCTCGACGAACAGCAACAACAGCCACCCATTATATACCAACTTAAAATCTTAGTGGCAGTCCTCTAGATGCTATGCGAAATTAAAACTCCATCTCTCACAGTCCTATAAAGAAACAAAATATATTGACGGAAGAAAGAGGGAATCATATAACAAAATAGCAAATACAGCATGAGGTAAACAACCAACCATTACACCAGCATAAGATTGTGTGTGGCTTAGAAAACTGCAACTATGGGCACTTAATGCTGCCAGACTATTCTCGATAATTCACTCTAACGGCACTCAACAGCTATTGTTCAAAAAATATATCATTTAGCAACAAAAAAGAACTGCTTCAATTAGTACTTGACATTTTTCTAGTAACACCAAGAGGCGACACTTGACTGGGAAGCAGAAAGTCCATCTTAATCAGGTGGGTAATATACAGTTATTACTTACTAGAGACTACCTAGAGAGATAACACCATTAGGCAATATCCTGGCACCAGAAGGAACCACAGCATCATGTGCTGAGCTCTCCCAACAAGCAGCACATAGGCAAGAAAAATCATACTACAGAGGCCGACACATTTTGGGTTATGCCACTATTTTCCACCTAGAAAACCAGCCTGGACACACTTCGGTAAAGTGGACATACATGAGCACACTAGCTCCTTTACGGTCCTATATTGAAAGAAGTGATCAATTTAACTTCTACATGCACGCAGTGATGCAAGTAACATTTGATGCCACAACTTTAAAGTATGCAAGCCACCTAGGATTTGATAAGCATTGGGTGGAAGTTGTAAGACAGATGGCCTCAGAAAGTTCACAAGGCGTTCAGTATAGCACAGAGCATCAAAGTTTTCACCTTTGAAATTTGTTTCTAGTACTTTTTCATCACATTACCAGGGCAAGGAAAAATTATCTTAAGCAACAAGCAGATTGGTGCTGCAAATGCCCCAACTAAAAATTTGAGAAACCACCACATTTTGTGTCCATCCACGCACATCTAAGTCGGTATGAGTAGTATAGGTTCAAATTTATCTGATACATATAAACATTAATAATTCAAAAGGACTAATCCAACTTTAGGACTAATCCAATTTTAGGACTAACTATTATATTTCTGCCAAATTGTCAACAAAAATTATGCATGATATACAGATAGATATAAAATATAATGAATGGCACAAGCAGCCAGTACAATCCAAAACTATTGTCAATCAACTTGATTTGTCCTATGCTAGAGAAGATAAATTTCCTTTCATTTATCAACAGCACGTTGGGATGTCAGAGACAAGGAAACAATATCAGGTTGTCCACAGGATAATCAAGTATAATAACTGAATATGTAACAAAGTAACTCTAATCGGAAATCGGAAAACACAGGCGCCAAGAAAAAGAAAACAGAAGGTATAAGAAACGAGCAGAGCACAATCACAAGGTATTGTTGAACCGGCTCAATTGTACCGTGCTAAAAGCCACAGTGCCACACACGGGCGCAACTGGCATGGGGCACGTGGTTTTCAGCTGAACCCCTAAAATCTATGCGACTTAAGCTGCACCCGCACCTGAATTAGGTAGCGAGAGATCCTAAGGTCGCAACTAGTCCACCCTGCACAGTCAACAGCAGCAGAAGCAAGAACAGCAAGAGCCATACGATTACCAGCTCCGCACGAAGCACGCAACTCCAGAACGGAGCAGCTGGACGAACGGCGACGAAGATGAGTTTGGGATTGATAGGGGAACAGCACCACCGCTTAGAACTAGGGGGAAAGAAGAATCCATCCGAGCTAGCTGGGGCTGCTTACCAGCAACATGAGATGGAGGAAAGGAAGGAAGCAACCAATCCGATCCCCCGCTCCGCTTGACTGGGACAGGATCGGCGCTGCGGCGGCGGGTGTAGTAGTATCCGGCGGAGAGACAGGGAAAGGCCGCCCGACGTGGTGCTCTGCTCGCTCGCTCGGCCTCGGCGGCGAGGCGATGGGGTTTGGGGAAGTTGAAAGCCCTGCCCCTGGGGAGGAGAGCTAGTGGACTCGGATTCTGCGGAACAGAATTCCCAAAGACCACTCTCCAAACTTTATGCCCCATTTTTCCTTGTTTCCGAAATGACGTTTCCATTTCCACACTCAGGAAATAACTATTCTTTTTCTGCTGCCACGTGGTACAACATAGAAACTTGAAAGTAATCGTGTGATATTTTTTTATAAAAAAGAACATGTCCTACGGACTATCACCCGTTCGTTTCGCTGGTTCAGCCAAATTAGCAGTCATCCAGCAGTGTTTTTTTCTCACAATAAACTAGCGAATAGTACTTTCAGACACAATAAACCAGCGAAACGAACAGGCTGTACAATAACAATGGACATGGAAAATCCTCGTGCGGGAGGAAAAATCGCTAGGTGCACTTATCCCTACAAATGCATATTGAAGATTGGATAGATCTTGAGACCAATGGTAATCAAGGACATAAGCAATGCATACCTAGGGGAGTAAGTGTGGGTTCTATGTCCACAAAAACTTAAAAGTGGTTGCTACAATTTTTACAATGAAGATCGAATTAAGCCAAGGCCCACATTAAATTCAAAAAATTCAGTCCCTAGCTAGTCTTCCCTAACTATTGTTTGTGATAAAATTAGGGTAGATATTTCCTCGAAAGGATCAAACCCCTATATGGATAGTCTATATCTAAATCCGAACATTTATTATTCCAAATCCAAATACTCAAGATTGGATTTCTAATATGTATATGATATGAATATCCGGCATATCTGTATTCGGTTCCGAGATCTGAGAAAAAATGATGGGATAGAATATGGGATCACTGATATTCATCTCTATCTAATCCGGTTTCATCCCTAGTTGTACTATTATTTTTTTTGATAGATAAGCACTTACATTGTTTTTTACCTAATACTAGTGCAACAAATATACGGAAATACTTGTAAAGGATGATTCTTCAAGCACGTAGAGGCCTAAAAGGATTTAATCCAAGAGGGTAGTGAATCGGTCTCTAAAAGTCATGTCCTTAAAAAAGATCACACTAGCAATAGGCTCTTAATTTGCAAGAAAGAAAACTTATCAACTAGAGAGAACACTTGCGTAGGGCCATAGATTATTATTCAATTGCTTCAAACACTCAAGAACACAGATGTGAACAATGGTTGCAAAAGGTTAATGCAAAAACTAAATAGGACACGAGAAATCCCAATGTTCCTTCCATGGTATCCAGGTGTTGCCACCCTCCCCCTTCGGTATTCCATGTTGGATCACCCATTAAGGGTTAAACTCCATTTAGTCATTAGGGCTCTATATTCATTAACACCTTGTTTGGATGTAGATATTCAACCTCAGAATTTAGAATTAATATTGGCTAGCTCCAAATGGAGCTATTTGGACGGTTCAGAATTTAGAATTAGAAGTTTCACTATACTTGCAACCCCTTATCTTCAATACCAAGCCATCTTCCTCTGTATTGTTTGGCATTTAACAAGCATCCCGACACGCCTCCATCGCCTTCGCCCAAAACTCCTCTGTCCCAACCCTCCTTTGTTGTCGGCCACCAACCCCCTTCCTCCACCCGACGCTCCTCCTCCCTAATGCTCCCTCCGACCTGAAGCTCATGGGCGACAACAAGCCTTCGCCCCGATGCTCCCCCACACTCCTCTGTCGCTAGACGCTGACCCTCTCCCTTCTCCCCGACACTCCTCCGCTCCGACGCTCCAGGGCAACCATACTCCTAGGCCCCTATGCTCCTCCACCACTTCTTCCACACGTCTAGCCCCTTCTGCCTCACACCGGTGCCCCTCCCAAATTCCAACATCTAATTCAATGCACATCCAAACAAACAGTGCCCAATTTCAATACTTCAATATCTACATCCAAACAGATCCAAACAATAATCATTCTCCACCTCCATATTAGTGGGTTTCAAACCAAGAACAAAAGCACTTGATCCTTCTAACAATCGTGTCCATTGGAAGATCACCAAAGATTACCAACGTTAGGTCATCTAGGTGCTAGCAAACATAAAGAGTAACAAGCAAGACCTTCACTTGACCAAGATCCTTGCTAGGTGATGCACAATTGTTACTCACTTAACACTAGCAAATCCTTAATTTTCAAGTTGATCACTTGTTATAGCCCTCCAATAGTTTCTCGATCACCAAAATTGGTATATGTGTAGCACTGGTCGGAGGGACCCCATAGAGTTGTTGAAGACAATATAAATAGCCCAAAGAAAGCAATTGTCCATTGGTTGATGTCTAGCAAATGCGTCTATTGCCAGATGATCTAACGAGTGCCCATGTTCCTCACTATATCATACAATGAGTACCGACACCTGAAAACTCCAACAATAAATTGTACTACAATGCCACCAGACACTTTGTCATGTGTCGCACAGATCAACATTGGAACATCCTGTGGACATCATAGACTTGCACTTGGACTTCATCTCCACCAGCACGTTGTAATCAAGTGATATGTGTTGAAGCCACCAAGTCTTCATAGGATCATCCTGTTACGTCCATAGGACAACACATATTCAATTTGATCCTCAAAATGTTCCACCAAACTATCGACTTATGTATAATACCCTTCACTATATCATCCTCTAAACACCAACAACTTGCACAATGCTGAGTTAGTTGATGCGTAGTAAACTAGTTGATCTGCTGGCCTTGATCAAACAATTTGGTGAACACTAAAAGGCTGATTTTGAATTGTTTCAACTTGGAGTCATCCAATTCAAATTTTTAGGATCTTAATCGAGTTCTCATCCTTCCAAGGCTATTCTTCAGTTACCTAGTCCAAGATTTTGTAAGTGCACATTACTCTAACACTCTTAGCTAAGCCTAGGTCAAGTTACTCATCTTAGTCCCCTTTACAGTATGTCCAAAATAAAAACAATGACATATTCTACTTCTTAGTGCATCCCAACACCAAATAGCATTCATAACTATGGAATCATTAATCTTCGTGGATACCCTTTGCAACCAATACTTGATTTCAATAACCTGGGCTAATAAATTGTAAAAGTAGACCCATACAAAAATATATGTTAGTCAAATAATTGTGTTTATTAATCACTAAAATCAAATTAGAATCCTAGGTGATTCCTAAACCTACAAAGCATTCAAAAAAATGATATGGTGACAATATAAAGCAAAGGGGATTAGCATGGAATTGAAAGGATTGTACCTTGACAGGCGGTCATGGACTGGTAAAAATTTATATAGGATTGAGGTAGGCATATGATTTTTTACAAGCAACTAAGGCTTATGATCTTGCAATGGATAACCCATTATAATAGGCTAGACAATTTGAAGTACACCACAAACAACATGACGTAGGGTTTCACTCCCCATACTCAAGTCCTAAATTTGTATAAATTGTGTGTCTCTACGTTTGCAAGGACCTTCTAATGAATAAACTTAAATTGACTTGCCATCCTTTTGACCAATCTCAATTTAACTTCACTGAGCTTGATGTCCTTTGAATCACACCATCAATTCTATCCACAACGCACAAAATAATACATTATCAAATGCATATATGAGATTGCATAGTCAACACCTAGTTCTGAATACGTGAAATTTAAATTTCTACACACACTTCTTTTGATATTTTAAAAAGAGTAAAGTCCATTTAACCCCTCTAAATTTGTCATTGTATCTACAACCCCCTCAACTTCAGTATCAGAAATAATATGATCTCCAACTCAAATTAGCCCCCCCACACACCTTCAAAAGTGGTTTCTAACATGGTTTTGATAATGTAGCAATGGGGGCCATCTTTCAGATGGTCTCTCTTTCTCTATCATCTTTCTTTTAAATAAAAAAGATGCATAACTTTTTCATATAAAATCAAATGAAAACAAATTTTATATCAAAATTGTAGAACTTGACGTGATCTACACCTTTACAATTGACTACTTTTTATTTCACATAGCCTAAATATTCATTTTAAATTATCAGATTTTTGAAATTCATTTTTTAAATGGCTTTGAATGTTGACTTAGTATATACAATGATGTAGCTCTCAACACAATCTACAACTTTATAATTGATAACTTATTTATTTGAGATCTTTTAAATGTGAAAATATTCATTTTAAGTTATCAAACTTTGAAATTCAAAGTTTTAAAATTTTCAAACTACCTCGGATAAAAACATGGTCTTTGTTCAAAGTTTAGAATTTTTCAAACTACTCAGATATTAACATGAAAAAATATTAAAATTTTCAAACTACCTCGGATATTAACATGATCTTTGTTCAAAGTTAGAATTTTTCAAACTACCTCAGATATTAACATGAAAAAGTTTTAAAATTTTCAAACTACCTCGAATTTCAAACTTACAATTTAGAATAGAGGAAGTATGACTTGAGAAAACAACACAAGGACCAATTATTTTACATGTTCCATGAGAGTTCCACAAAAAGCCACGATGTATATTTAGATATAAATGGATATTTGTTGGTATTTATTAACGCACACAGATAAATTCGCAAGCGCACGGATACAATTGTAGTTTTCACCCGAAAGTATTCTAAGTATCGTATCCACAGGGAAACGTGTGAGGTTAACTATAATCAAACTTAACCAGGGGTAGCAACAAGGTTAGGATAAATAAGAGCGTAGAGAGGATAACTAAGGTTCTCTAATTCTGACTTTGGTAAGCTATGTCTTCTACTGTTCAACTGGAGACATTACTCAGGGAAAGACACCAGCAGATGATGCTTTCCTTCATAACTGGGTCCTACTTGGCCTACAAACAGGGGTGAACTACAAAGGATTCAACGAGGCTATAAGAGTCACCCTCGCGAGCTACCATAGATCCGGAATGCAGGATGCATCCACGATTAACCTAAGTCTAAGCATCACGCTTACACTTACGATTAATACTTTACTCCTCATAGGAAGAGAATAAAGCACTCAAAAGAGTCGTGATCCTGATGAACAATATAAACAAGACGCTTACTTGAATCGGAAGTTGATTACCAGAGAAATCTCAGAGGCATGCTCAGATAGAACTTGGATCCGCCAAGGTACAAGCCATAGAGAGAGCACTGATAGGCCGGCACTTCTTCTAAACTCTTCTCTCACACTCTGTCTCACTATTATTTATAAGACTAGATCTTATAGAGGACTAATCTTCTCTTGATTGCTGGCTCGATTATGAAGATATGAATTAGGGTTTCAGGGAAGGCTCCAGAGAGGGGGCTAGGGGAGATGGAGTAGGAGGCAAGACATTGCCACGTCATCGATCCGTGTCAACTCCCTCGATCACCGTTGGATGAACCGATTTTAAAATAATAGCGTAGATGCAATCTAGGAGGCAGTGAAGAACCGACATTAGAAGCGGAGACTGACAGGAGGGGCCCACAGGGTGGCCGGCCCCACATGGCAGCCCCTCAGGGTCTCCTTCGGTGGGTTGCTCTGTGATGTGTTCTAGATCCTTCCCAAGTAGTGTACGTTGCGGATAAACATGATGTAATCTGACAATTAAGTCCTTCTTGACGGTTTTCTGGATAAACTCTGCTGAAAACACAGATTCACCAAAACTTGTGGAATTTGTCAGTTTAAACCCCTATACCTATGTTTGGTGATGGAATTAAGTATATATGCAGGATATGTTAACGGTTTATAATTGATGTTAGTGACCGTCAACAATGTTCAATATAATTCCTTCTCATTAAGACAGCTCCAATATCGTTTGTATTAAGGAGGTGTAAAGAAGAAAGAAAGGAACACGAGAGATGCAATAGGATGGAGAAGGATGCTAGCTTTGTATTCTGTTGCTTATTTGAGCACCATGTACAAAGAATAAAAAAAACAACTAAAGGACATAAACATGAACATCTTGTTAGAGAAAGCATGGAATATGAATATTTTCATTATGTAGGGAGCCTAGTTTAATATGCATGTGCTATCAAGTTTATACAATGAAACTTTTATTTGCTATAGTACGTATAGAGCACCACGTGAGGTCACAATCTCGCTAAGAACATAGACATCGGAGCTGCCCTTAATCAATTACTTGTTGATTCTCCCTGCGCCACCTGGTACGTAAGAGAAAACCCATGGTACTGCAGTGCCCATACGTGTTAGCGTCGTCAGCTGAGGTGTGCACCTAACCACCTTCATGTATGACGTGGCCTAGAGTTTTTCCTTCAAGGGTCAAGGCGATTGCGATGGTATTTGTGGTCCAAAATCAAGAAGGATACCATTCTTTCTTGACTGTGACACAACCCACTGATTGAAACAGCTAGCAAGTCGCGTCTCCTCTCTACTAGGGCACCGTTTAGATGCCAAAAATTTTGCCAAAATTTTCAGATTCCCCGTCACATCGAATCTTTGAACGCATGCATGAAGCATTAAATATAGATAAAAAATAAAACTAATTACACAGTTTAGACGAAATGGACGAGACAAATCTTTTAAGCCTAATTAGACTATGATTGGATAATATTTGCCAAATAACAACAAAACTGCTACAGTAACGTTTCGTCAAAAAATTTGCCAACTAAACAGCCTCTAGAAGCATTTGACTATGCCAATATGGTAATATTCAACTATATTCCCACTGATTGACAAACAGCAAGTCACGTTTCCTCTCTAGAAGTAGAAGCATGTGACTAAGTGAAAGGTGCTGTCCTTCACCTAATCAATACTCCATCCTCGCGTTTGTTCCAATTGATAAACTATTCCAAATTTAATCAAATTCAGATATAAGAGTATTAATATAAAAAAAATATATACCATATCAAAGAGGTTTTATAAAAATATGCTTCATAACGTATCTAATGATGCTAATTTAATGTCAAAATTATTATTGGCTTTTCTATGAACTTTTTTTAGAAAAAGGCTTTTCTATGAACTTGATCTCACATCAGACAAATTGACTTAGAACAACTCAGAATATTTTATATTGCAAGGATGGAGGGAGTGTAATGCAATGCGGAATGCATTAAACAACCACTCTGATTCTTCTTTTAAGGTAGTATCGGATTTGTAATTGTAAATCGATATGTGGTGTGGCATTCGCGTTCATCAGAAAAACTTCCCGCATCAGTGTGAACCTGAGAAAATGCGGCCAAACAAGCCAAATGAAACTCCGCAACACCTTTTTATGAAAATATAGACCAAAGTCATTTGGCCCTGCTTCTATTGAAAGCTTAAACAGGTTTTACACAGGGTTACCAGTTTACAGAACGCACATGCCATACAGCCACCAGCAACATAGTAAAATACCCACTCCACCTATTAAACAGTCTCTAAGCCGTATCAAACTCTAATTTCAGGATGACTACTGCGCATATTAAAAAGGAAAGTACGACAGGCATAAAAAACAAAACACGATAGCAGCCCAGCAATCTGTCCAGACACGAAGCCGTCCTCGGGTTGTCCAGTAATCTGTCCAGACTCCACGCTTTCCTTCTACAGTTCTAGTCAGATTCACCATCGCCTTGTAAGCCATCGATTTGGGGGGTTTCGCTAAGATATTGGAGAAAACTTAATCATTTCTTGTCTTCCAGATCGCGCACCCTACCCCTGCAAACACCATCACCGTCCACCAATTACCTTTGTGTCCAGACGCGGCATGAATTTCAACTCAGTTTTTTCTATCAACAGCAATGGAGGACCACCCCCAAACCCCAAACTGTCCCTAATCCAGCACCGGATCATAGCAAGGGGGCATTTGAACAGCAGGGTGATCCACTGTTTCTAATTTACCAGAGCTTAGACTCCTTTGGACCATCCCAATTCCTTCTCCTAAGCAGATCCACTGTTTCTAATCTGTCATGAGCAATCACCCACATGAATGAAGATTTGAATTTTCAAGGGAAGCTTAGTCTGCTAAATATCCTTCAAACCAAGATTTACCACTCCACTTAATGAGATAAATCTGTACAGAGATCTGGCTGAGAATTTACCAGACGATTCCAATTTCCACACCACTGTATCTTGATCGTCACAAAACTCCAGTGTGTTTAACTTTTCAATCATCTCTTCCAACTCCTGTTGTTCTACCACCGCCCATATTTATTCCTTCTAACAAAAGTCAGGGACTCTAGAGTTATCGAACACCTCAGCTACTGAGATCCTCAAATTATTACTAATTCTGAAGATATTTGGGACCTTTTGGGAAATATCAAGCCTTTGTTAGTGGATCATCCCCTCCAATCCATACATATTGGGAGAGGTCGTTAGGGAAACTACTTCATTTTTCATTCCAATTCACATGTATCGGAAGGGGATAATTTGAAAGCCCCAAATGTTTTAGAGTTCATTAGGTGAAAGTTTCCTAGAGAATCAACCATAGACATGAGAGTTGACTAGTAAGGATTCAGGTGTACACAAGTCTGATTAACTGATCGGCTAATCTTGTGAGGATGTCCAGATGAACCCTTGGTCACATCTAGATCGCAACAGCAGTTAAATGGGCGTGTCTCTTCTTAACAAACTCCTGCCGAAAAAGATCGAACTCTCCAACCTTGATTGCCTCCCGTATGGAATGGAAGAAACGAAGATAGTGATGTGTATTATGTCTGCAGGATAAACAGAAAAGATAAACATCATCCACTCAATATATTCCCTACTGAACCATAATTGGGAATCCGACTTTGCTTACATCTCCAGTAGAATCTGAGCCAACATCTCGTGGACATTGAGCAAATGATTGAGGTAAGCACGGGTGTGATTCTGGCACGTGAAGCAGTTACAGCTATCAACTAGCCGTGACGTATCCTTCCTGAAGGAACAAACACACCCAAAAATCATGAGTCACATAACAGAAAATCAACATATCCAACATTTTATGTAAATATTTCTTCAATATGGAGTGTCTTCAGGGAAACAACAGCTTCAACTGGTATAGTGATAAACCTCCATTTTAACCATAACCAATAGTCAATGGATTCAATATTTGGATTTAACAAATCCTACATCCTTCTAATTATCACACTTCATCATGTTGCATTTATCACTTATTACACTTCCCCAGCACACTCCAATTTATATTCAACTTTTAGTGGCAATATACTGAAATGAAACTTGAAAAGGCATCATAAACAATATGATATGCAACCTTTCTCCATTTTAAAAATGAACACCAATAGCAGCCATCGTGGTGTGTGAACAAAAAAAAGCAGCCATCATGGTGGAGATTCAATAGCTATTTTCTGTGTGCATTAGGTATCTCTCATAGGTTAATAGCTTATGTATTTGCCCACAAGCTTAAATGCAGCCAATAGGCATCTGCAGAGAGAACTAAAGACACTCATTGATCAAAACGCTGAAATGGAGCATTTGTCTACTCCAAACTAAAACACTTCCAAACTGTTACCAACAAAAATTCACATGCCCGATATACAACTGAGAAATTTAGTTGTAACTTCTTTTAAAATCATCAGTACACAAACATAGAACCATTCACATGTCTTCTCAAATACAATGCACAGACTTTGGCACAATGACAATATTTCCAAAAATCATATCACCTACCGATATGTTGTAGCACGCAGATTAATCTTTGTTGAATCTCCACCACTAGTGTTGAGTATACCATTCTGCATCTCTCTTTCAACCATGTCAACAGGGAAGACCAGTGCAAAACCACCCATAGTAAGTTGGTAAATGTACCTGTCATAACAAATTATGAAAAAACAAATTCTTTCAGCACATTGATGAATCAAGAGTGAATTCCCTCAATGCCATTAGAAATTATATGGATTGCCTGTATACCATCAAAATTGTTCACATTCCTTGACTGCCACTATTTGAAATTTGCGTTTCCTTGGTTGCCATTTCCACCAAATTCCATAAAGTACATGTCACTGACATGATGGCCCCATTACCTGTAGAGCTATTCCGTCTATTTCTAGTGCAGAAAATGCCTCTCTTATGACAAGTAAGAACCACAGGCCCACAGCTGTCCTCCTCTCTGACTTATCCACCCAATTCCAACTCCATCTGTCCACCACCATCCAAATCGTCCCCATTCTTGGCGGAATCGGCACCACCAGGATCCGACTTCCGCGGATCAGCAGCGGTGGGAGGTCATTGCTGTGCTTGGGCAATTGTGCTCCTAGCGGTGGACGTGGGCAGGCCATGCGCGTGCACGCGTGCCTGGCAGAGGACGTGCACGAGCCTAGGCATGCGTGGCTGTTGAGCACAGCCCGTGAGCTAGCGTAGGTGAGCGCCACAATTCAACCTAACCCAAGGCCATGACGTGGGCACCCACTCTGGACGTAGGCAAGCTCCCCGCATGCGCAGCTCCACCTGGACACAGGAGGCCTCGTCCGCCGCCGGAGGGCCACCGCATGGCCAATCATCGGCTGGAATCAGGCCATCAGCTGGTATCGGGCCACCACTGCTCCGCCCACCTTCCCTGAGCTCACAGCGGCACCAGAGGTCCATTCTCGTGTCCTCATCAATGCGTCATCTGGTCGTCCGTATATCTGCCCCTGTGTCATCAACTGGCAATTCTCTCACCTGTCCGTGTGACCACAAACTCCACCAGCATCTGCTCGACTGCATGCTGATGAATGGTGACCTCTGTCTCCTCTTGCCTGTTATTGGATAGGGCTTCCAAGTATGTGCAAGGATTTGTTTTAAAAAAAGGGCAGACTCAGTGCCAGAGGCTCCCACACGAGTGGGGTCTGGGGAAGGGAATAACCGAAGCAAAGTCTTACCTCCGCAGAAATTCTGCAGAGAGACGGCTTCGAACCCAGGACCTGGTGACTCGGCGAGCTAGCACTCACCAACTGCACCAGGCCTGCCCTTTTTTAAAATATTTTAAAATGATATTATGAATCAAGTTTTTTGGTCTTTGTAGAAGACTGAAAGTGAAAGGGCAACACTAATGGTAATCAAATCACATTAATTCTATGTACTCTCATTTGTATCAAGTCATAGAAATACCAAATGTAACTTTTTACATATGTTATACATATACAGCTCATACACATATATGTTGGTTGGTTGTGCAATATATGTTATATTGCTGGTTGGGTGTGCTCCTTGATTTAATTTTCTCAACAGGTCAACATCATTGACCTGTGTAATCGCATGTAAGGAAAGGAGCCAAAATTCTGTTCAGAGGGGCAAAATCATCATTTCCATATCAACATAACAGCAACTTAACAGTTCAATGACAGAAGTGGCAGATAGGGAAACACAAATTTCAAATAGTGGCACACAAGGGAAGCGCATAATTTTGATTTCACTCAGGGAACCGATATAATTTCTAATGGCATTGATGGAATTTGCTCATCACAAATGCTATAGGGCAAAGATTTATGTGCATACGTGGAGTCAAAAAGGTCGATACCAGCAGCTACACCCTCCAAGACCTCCTCTAGAAGACAGAATACTGAGTTGTCAATGTGAGATAGTTGTAAAAATCGTTTTTTAATACAAATATATCTCAGGATGTAAGTTTCAGAGAATTGTCAAAAAGGTATGTAAAGCTTCTCACATGGAAAAGCAAGAAATACTATCCAATGTATTTATAAATCTCCATTAATTACTCACCATCCGATGCAAAATACTACTACAGACAAGTGATAGGCAAAATTTTGAATAAGTTTAACAGCTAGGCTCTAGCTTGTGAATTATGATGATGAGATTAAAGCGTAAGAAGTCAGAGATGAGATGAAAGAAAAGAAAGTAAATCTTCCTAAGCCATTGCCCTGTGGAAACGACATAACAAAATCCAAAGCTACTGGGAAAAATACATCACAGGCACCTGGAAGACCAAGCCTAGACACGAGCCGAGGTTTTTCCGGCGGCAAGCAATCCTGAAAGAAAGAAAAGCAAATAATCAGTTACATGTGAGCAAAAAGAAAAAACACTTCTAAACACATCAAAAACTACATCTAAAAAAGCATGAACTGTGGCTTCAGCTTAATCACAATCGAAGGCTACACAGGGGCAGGGGGGTGCTGTATGGTAATCTGAAACCATGCAAATTCTTGTTTCAAGCAAATATTACAAATGCAGAATATGACCATTCAATGCTACATCAAAAATCAAAATCTATAAAACAGTCTGAATATGATACTTTAATATGAAATGCCATTTACAGTTGAAATCTTCTATTCCAGGGTGGACAATCTACATTTTCTAGTACAGAGTGTGGTCACATTTAGAATTACAACTTGAAAGCATTTGACAATTTGCCACCCTTAAGACTGGCATGCCACCATCTCACTAACATGTGGGATCGCATGTGTCACAGATACTTCACCAGGATGACAAATAATGAATTGCTAATCTGCCCGAGTGGTATTTCATAAAATTCTCTCATTTTGACAGGTTCATATTTGGCACATGATTTTAACGTAAATGCAGCCCTAACAAAAATGCGGCAACAGAATTTTAAGCATAGCCCAGCAGATCATCATCAATAAACTTCGATATTTGATATAAAAAGGACTTTTTTTTCCTCACTGTTACGGCATTGAGCAAACTGCAACGTTCTTCAATACTCTCTCCAAGGCCAAAGCCTGCAATCCAAAAGCCTGCACCAAATTTGGCAACAAAACGATCAGTAAATTTTTTTCCAAATTAATTAAAACGCCATCATCAAGTCAATTCCTAAACAGCTAAGTGCAAAGTTAAGAAAAATAAATCAAAGGTGCCATCCTCTTCCCTGGAGATAGGTACTTACGAAATAAAACTACTGAAAATTACTAATATCGAACGAAATATAAAAATAACCTGAAACATTCCGCTTCGACACTTCAGTAGCACATAGCTTTCGCTGTTCTAAGCTAGATCCTCCCACAATTACACCAAAACTATTAGTTCCAGAAGCCTGAAGAGTTGTAAAAAAGATCAATAAGAGAAGGTAGTTGACTGAGGTTGATTCCATTTACAACAACAACAACAACAACAACCAAGCCTGTCAGTCCCAAAAAGTTGCCACAGTTTTAAGAAGCTTGCACCAGAGGCCTCCAAACTTGTAGCCAAGTACCACTAGATAATAAATCAGAAATGTCGCTTAGTCATTATTTTTTGCTCTATTTCAGACATTTAAATAGTGATAACTTTTAAAAAGTAAAGAAAGATGTATACATTAAAGTCATGAAACACAGCTCGACGAAAATAGTTTAACATCCTACCACATCCAAAGCAATACATGCATCAAGCCACCGCAATGTCCTGTCAACAGAGACTTTGTTTCGTTTCTCATTCACCCAAGCTGGTACCTCGTCCGCCAAACTGGCCCATATATTAGGCTTCATGCAGGAAATCGACTCCATATAGTCTGATGGTTTTACCTGAAAGAATTTTACAAAAAGAAAAAAAACAAATCTAGATGTACACCAAAACATGCACCCGTGAGAACTGAAAATGAAGGGACTAAGTTACCAACCAGTCTACGGCCCGAAGGAGTTTCAAAAGAGGCACCAAATTTGTTGGCGGCATCACTTGATGGAAGACTCTCAATAGAATCACTTGCCGCCGCTACAAGAATGTGATCAGGTAGACCCAGCATACCATGCAAACCCCCAATAGCTGATATTGTTTTCGCTGGAGGGCCCTCTATACTGCGAAGAAAGGTGATCAAACTCGTTCAATTAAACGGCCACAATTCACAGCATGACCAAGAGGGGCTAGTTCTTTGAGGGTTTGTTTTTAAACAACAGCATATACGGTCAGAAGAGTGGAGGGGAACTGGAACAGGTGGAGGATTTGGGGTCTGACTTACAAGTGGGTAGGGTAGACATGGAGGAGGAGGGAGTCCGGGAGTGGCAAGGAGGCAAGGAGGTCGCAGGACAAGAATGCCGGCAGCCCCTTACGAGTGGACAGCAGCAGCGCCGGCGTCTCAATTCCAGTGCCGCCACCGCCTATATGGAGCGCACCCGCCCGCGCCTTCCCCCCGCCGCTGCAAACTTTCGTCACCACAAACCTCATCGCTCTTTCGATGGCACAGAAGGCGGCGGAAGACGTTCCGGCAATCGGTCGAACTCCTAACGTGCGTGCCACGCCGGAAGGAGGAGAGGGGGCATGCGCAGGATAATAGTGACCTTCTGGGTTGAAAGAGTGGGCAGAGCGCTTGAAGAAGAGGTCGGCGAATGTAGCTGCGGTGGGCGCGCGACGGTGGTGGCCTGGTGGGGGAGCTACACGACCGGAATGGTAGAGCGCGAGGTTGTTTTGGAGGCGGCCGCCGGGCGCCGCCGCAGGTCAGCAAGGACTAGCGGTGAGGATAGACAAGGGTGGGCTTTTTGTTTAGTTCCCAAATTCTACTTCTAAATTTTACTATGCAAAAAGAAGATTCCCATCACATCAAAATGTCGATACATGTAGTACTAAATGTAGATGGAATTAAAAACTAATTACACAGTTTTGTTGTACTTTACGAGACGAACATTTTGAGCCTAATTAGTCAAAGTTTGGACAATTTTTACCAAATACAAACGAAATGGTACAGTGCGCATTTAATAGTCATTGTTCCAACTTTGGTCGCCTGAGGGTGTGTTCACTTCGCGAAAAGTAGCTGAAAAGTTACTGTAGCATCTTTCGTTGTTATTTGGCAAAATTTATCCAATTATGGACTAACTAGGCTCAAAAGATTCGTCCCGACATTTACAGACAAACTATGCAATTAGTTATCTTTTTTACCTACGTTTAATGCTCCATGCATGCGTCAAAAGATTTGATGTGATGTGTGTAAGAGGAAATATTTTGGGTTGGGATAGGGAAGTGAACGCGGCCTGAATCGGCAACTAAACACGGGCACAGTCGGATGGGCACAGTCCAATTGAGCATTCCAATGCGTACGTGGGTTGGGCTAGGCCCATAAAATGTGAATAAACATTTTTCTTTTTCTTTTCAGTTTGTAAAATATATTCCAAGATATTTATTCATTTGGTTCATCTCACAAACATGATATTCATTTGGTTTCAAAAAAAGGTGCTTAATCATATACTCATATTTTCTCCTTCAATTAGTACTTCTTCGATCCAAAAAAAGAATGGTAATATCTCTTCTTGAGAAGTCAAATAATTCTAGGTATGACTATACTTATAAAAAATAATATCAATATTTGTATCTTCAAATATGTTTCTTATAAAAAATATATTTTATGATTAGTTAGTGACAGTAAGAGCTTGTTTGGTCTAGCTATGAGAAGTGAAAAATTATTGTAAGTTGTGAGCTACAAAAAAACTGTTGAAGATATGTGTTGTGAAAAAATCGTAAGTTGTTTAGCTAAATTAACTATGAAACCCCCCTCTCATTATCTCCCTTGAAACAGTTGTAAAATGTTTCTCTATTTCCATCCATTTCGAAAAGCAGAATGCTTAAAGCCAAGAGGGGTCTAAAGTGATGTCAAAGTTATACTACGTAAAAGCAATTACTTCTAAAAAATAGCTTATGGATCTACCCGTGGTTGGTATTTGTTTTTCTTTTTGCGGCAGAAGCATTTTTCTGAAACTAAACCAAATACAACCTAATGATGCATCATAAATATTAGTATTTTTTTCATATATTTGGTTAAAACTTACAATTGTTTAACACATGGAGAAGCAAGATTCTTTCGATGGAGGGAGTATTCACTGCCTTTGTGTTACAACATAATATAGCTTGTTGTGCGGTTGAGTTAGCTATTAGATTTAATTGGACTCAAATAAATTTTAAGGTCCATAAAAAATTCTTGGTGCAATGAAAAAATAATCTTGCATAAAAAATTGGTTAGAGTGACTCAATCTAAATTGGATATCATTGTGTGCATCAATTACAAGGTTAAAAAAGGCTATGCCAAATTTTGACGTGCACAGGCTCAACTTATGGGTAGTGAAGTTAGGTCATGATATGAGTGGTGCGGCACTAGTAAAGATTTGCTTAGTGACACTAAATTATAGTTGTTGTATTGGACAGTCTACCTCTCGTCTCACCTGGGCTTCAACCTCAAACTCCTATCGTGCGTCCACAAAAATTAGATTTTATTAGCTAGTATGGGCAACAAAAATGAAATATTCTCACCTTCTACACCTCTACTAGAGACATAATGCAATGTAATCAACTAAACATGATTTTACTAAATGTGGCATGCCACATGCCTATGCAAATAACCTAACACTAAGATATTGCATATATTTATGCTGACTTGGATTGTCCTCCATAATGTGTAATGCAGGCTAATGCTAATGCAAGAAACTAATCACACCTAATATTACCAAACACATCTTATCTGTGCAAGACAACCAAACACAACTTACTTGTGCAGGACAAGAAAACACACAGACATTTTATATGTTTATCATACTAGAGTAGGTTGTGATACATAAGGTTTACGATTAATGCAAATAACCAATCACACTTCTAGTTGACTGATGCAACTTATCAACCCTTTCAATAGTAGCGATGGACATAGTCTAAGCCCAGGTAGAAACCTAGTTGACTAACATAACTCCAGTGATGGAGAAACATTCTCTTCATTCACTATCTCTATGTACCAAGGGTATGATTAACTCCATTTTTAACCGAGAACCAAAAACCGAACCGAAATAACCGGAACTGAAACCGAAATAACCAGAACCGAAGAATTCAGTTCCAAGTTTAGGTCCTGTTCCTGGAGAACCAAATTTTAGCAGGTCAATTTGGTTCTTAGGCTCGGTTAACCAAAAGAACCGAATATATCATGGGGAGCCCAGCATCTACGAATTTCAGCCTAGCCACTAAGTTGTCTAGCTGATATACCGCCTCCATAGGCCACAAACCCTATGGCCCCGACCCCCACCTGCGCTGCCACCCGCACTCCCTGTAAGGTCCAAATAGGCTAAAGGGGGGGTGAATAGCCTAATTAAAACTTCTACAAGAATTACTTAACCACGAGTTAGTACGAAAGGTGGCGAAGCAAAAGCACTAGCTCTAATTAATTAAGCAAGCCACCTACACAAGTCTAGTACAAGGCTATTCACTAAACACAACAACAACTATAAGCTAGAAACGAGAAGTAATACGAGAGAAGAGCTTCGAGTGATTATACCGCCGTGAAGAGAAGAGAAATACCAATCAATCAATCATACAAGAGAAATTCTCGGGAAGAGAATGACACAAGAATTTATCCCGAGGTTCACTTGCTTCCCGGCAAGCTACTCCCCGTTGTGGCGATACATGCACTTGTCGGTTCGCGAGCTAATCGACTATCAAGAGTCGAGCCCTCGGCGGGCGCCGCACAACCGCACACAAGATGGGGATCCTCCAAGCCACGAGCTCCACTAGAGTATCCAATTTGCGAACTCCCGCGGGGAAGGATCAAGAACCCCTTACAACACTTGGTGAAGGCTCCAACAATCTCCAATTGCGAGCTCAATCACCTCCGCTGCTCCAAGCCGTCTACCGTGTCGGGAAACACGGAAGAGTAACAAGAAATCCGCAGCAACTCAAAGATCAAGTGCCTCTAGAATGCAACTCTCAAGCAATGCACTTGAATCTCACTCAATCTCACTGAAGATGTGCAACTATTCAAAGAGATGAGTGGAGGGGTTGTTCTCTAGCTCAAAGTATGTCTCTAGTTCTTAAAATGTGCAAGAGTTACCCTCAAACCCTGGCCAACGTCTATTTATAACGAAGGGGTACGCAGCTAGCCGTTACAGACGACGCAACGAAAAACGCACTGACCGGACGCTCCGGTCAGGGTGACCGGACGCGTCCGGTCACTACACGACAGCAAGAAACAGTGCGTGTTAGAACTAGCCGTTGCCGTGACCGGACGCGCTGAACCGATTGACCGGACGCGACAGTGCCCGTGTCCGGTCGCATTCCAGTATGCTCCCGTTGAGACCGGACGCGTCCGATCGCACGTGACCGGACGCGCTGCGCGTCCGATCGTTACTCCGCTTCGCTCTACCCTTCTGGACGCCTGACCGGACGCTCCGGTTACGTGAGGGACCGGACGCGCCGGTCGCGCGCTCTGATTCGCTCAGGAGAACTGGCCGGACGCGCTGTTGAACTGACCGGACACCACAGTGCCAGCGTCCGATTAGAGTCCAGTAAGCTCCCTGGATGACCGGACGCGTCCGGTCATCAGTGACCGGACGCGCTGCGCGTCCGATCATCAAACTGAAAACCGCACAGACGCTGAACACTGACCGGACGCGTCCGGTCATGCAAGGAACGCGTTCGGTTCAGCGTCCGGTCATCTCTGTGACCTCCGTTCGCCTCTGTTTCTTTTCCGACTTTCGGCGCAGTAGAAAATAAGCATTTCACTTCTCCAAAAAGCGCCGAATCCCGCCTCGCAAGCTCGGCGGGAGGGAGAGAGGAACCCAAACCTCTCTCTACTGCTCAAACTCCACCGCCTTCTCAAACGTGCTAACACCACCAAGTGTACACCACCATGTGCATGCGTGTTAGCATTTCACAATCATTTTCTAAGGCGTTATGTTAGCTCTTTACTAGATCCTAATGCATATACTCAAGACATTGATCTAGTGGCACTTGATTCCCGAGCTAACCGTGATTGCCCCTCTTGATAGTCGGCTATGTATCCTAAATCCGGTCAATCACTTCTCTACTCATCTTAGACCGACAAAAGGAAAACCCTATAGTTATACCTTTGTCTTGCGCTCTTAGATCCTTCTCTTTTACTTGATCATCATATGCATCTCCACCATGATCATCATTTTATGTCCATGCACCATCTCTTTGTGATCTTGTGGCCACCACTCCTTGCCACATACACCTTCATCACATGTGTTGCTTATGCCTAACTCAAAACACTTAACACATGGCATTTGCAACTTGGTGTCATTAATTACCAAAACCAAACTTGGGCTTTCAATCTCCCCCTTTTTGGTAATTGATGACAACCATCACAAAGATATGAAATGAAAACAATTTTTAATTTCAATAGTATTAGCTCCCCCTACATATGTGCTTACATGAGTTTGGTTCCAATTGTACACATAAGTATGGATTTGAATTTTGGAGAGTTACTACTATCAAATTGATGCTAAGGTATATAGAATGGACCTTTGAAGCGTGATACCAATCGGAGTTGCCTTTATATACCACCATTAGCATCGATGTAGCTAGACACCACTTGTAATACATCACTTGTAAAGATCTCAAACACTAAAGTACCCGTGAGATCAACATTATAAGCAAAGGTGTCTAGATACCTCTTGTAAAGCTATTCTTAACAAATCATCATTTAAGTTCTATTTCTAGCAATCGCCATACAATCATGAATATGAATTTAAGCTTTGTAATGCAACAATTCATCATGTTAATGCACATACAAATGCAACAGATAATCCATGAGCTTGCTCCCCTACTTGTGTGCTCAATTTTAATTTCTCTCCCCCTTACTATATCTTTCTCCCTCTTTGTGACTATTCTCTCCCCCTTTGACTATTCTCTCCCCCTTAGTAACTTAACCTTTTATCTTTGTGACTTTTCTCTCCCCCTTTGTCAACAATCACCAAAAAGGTGCCAATTTTAGTGAGAGATAAGTCAATCAATATGAGAGAGTCCAAATTATGGTTTAATCTAGATCACTTGCCTAGAATATGTAATTCGGTTTGATCCAAGGACAAGCTTTTTCACACCTCATGAAGTATAAGGGTTATCTTGACCATGTTGAATTACACATCATGAGCTCATTTTCTAGATTCAACACTAGGTTTGCAAGCCCACAAACATGTCATATGCTACCACTAGATTAATCAAACATAAAAGCAATAGTGGTACCATATATACATCAAAATCATTTGATTTTCATGAATGAGCCTATTTGTCATGCAAATATGTCTATATGTTCTAACCATGTCCTTAGCAAAGTATGAATGATATGCCAAACAACTTTACCTTGCTATGTTGGAGGAGAGGCATGTCATATAAAAATGTGGGGGTGCACTCATTTCAAGTTGGAGAAGTCAAGTATGTTCAATTCATTCTTCAACTTGTAAAATCTCTTTTCATCAAGTGGCTTTGTAAATATGTCGGCTAGTTGATCTTCGGTGCCAATGCTTTCAATGCTAATATCACCCTTTTGTTGATGGTCTCTTATGAAGTGATGTCTTATGTCAATGTGCTTGGTTCTTGAATGTTGAACCGGATTTTGTGTCATCTTGATAGCACTTTCATTATCACAAAACAAAGGCACATTCTTGAATTTAATTCCAAAGTCATTCAAAGTGGCCTTCATCCAAAGCAATTGTGCACAACAACTACCGGCACTAATATATTCGGCCTCAGCGGTAGATAGTGCAACACTATTTTGTTTCTTTGATGACCATGAAACAAGAGACCTTCCAAGCAATTGACAAAGTGCCACTTGTGCTCATTCTATCAATCTTGCATCCACCATAGTCGGAGTCCGAATATCCAATCAACTCAAAATTAGACCCCTTTGGAAACCACAATCCAACATCATGAGTGCCCTTAAGATATCTTAATATTCTCTTGGTGGCTTTCAAGTGACTTTCTCTAGGTGAAGCTTGATATCTTACACACTTGCACACACTAAACATCACATCCGGCCTAGAAGCGGTGACATAGAGCAAACTTCCAATCATGGACCGGTATTGCTTTTGATCTACCATGTTTTCACTATCATCAATACCTAATTGATCATTAGTGCCCATTGGTGTGCTCATTTGCTTAGCATCTTGCAATCCAAACTTATTGATCATGTCCTTGATGTACTTGCCTTGACTTACAAAAGTGCCATTCTTCATTTGCTTGATTTGAAGTCCAAGGAAGTAACTAAGCTCTCCAATCATAGACATCTCAAACTCATTAGCCATCATATTTCCGAACTCTTCACAAAAGTCTAGATTGGTTGATCCAAAAATGATATCATCCACATAGATTTGCAACACAAACAAGTCATTTCCAAGTTTCTTGGTGAAGAGAGTGGTGTCAACCTTTCCCATCTTGAACCCTTTAGAGAGAAGAAAGTCCCTCAACCTCTCATACCATGCTCTAGGTGCTTGCTTCAAACCATACAATGCCTTCTTTAGCTTGTAAACATGGTCGGGCTTCTTGTCATCTTCAAAACCGGGAGGTTGCTCAACATAAACTTCTTCATTGATGTAGCCATTTAGAAATGCACTCTTGACATCCATTTGATAGAGCTTGATGTTGTGTGCACAAGCATATGCTAATAAGATTCTAATTGCCTCCAATCTTGCAACCGGTGCATATGTCTCTCCAAAGTCAAGACCCTCAACTTGAGTGTATCCTTGTGCTACTAATCTTGCTTTGTTCCTTACAACCATGCCATCTTGATCTTGCTTGTTTCTAAAGACCCACTTAGTACCAATCACATTGTAGTTCTTTGGCCTCTCAACAAGTTTCCAAACTTGATTTCTAGCAAAGTTGTTTAGTTCTTCATGCATGACATTCACCCAATCGGAATCCTTCAATGCATCTTCTATCTTCTTTGGTTCTTCTAATGAGACAAATGAGTAATGCTCACAAAAGGATACTAATCTTGATCTAGTTTGAACACCACTTTGAATTCCACCAATGATTTGGTCCAATGGATGATCTCTTGCAATGCTAGTAGGTTGGAGTATTGGGAGTTGATTGCTTTCACTTGTTTGACCTTGAACTTGCACTTCATCATGAGAACCACTAGAGCTTGCTTGATTTGTATTAATTTGCACACTTTGGTTGATCACATGAATATCATCATCATCAACTTGCATCGGCCTTATATCACCAATTTCCATGTTCTTCATTGCATTTGATAATTGATCTCCTCTCACATCATCAAGGTTTTGAGCTTCATTTTGAGACCCTTGGGTTTCATCAAACTCAACATCATGAACTTCTTCCAAGGTGCCATTTGTGAGATTCCAAACTCTATATGATTTGCTTGTGGTAGAATAACCAAGTAAGAACCCTTCATCACATTTCTTTTCAAACTTGCTCAATCTAGTGCCTTTCTTGAGAATATAGCATTTGCAACCAAACACTCTAAAGTATGCAATGTTGGGCTTTCTTCCATTCAATAGTTCATATGGTGTCTTTCCAAGCTTCCTATGACAATAGAGACGGTTACTACAATAGCAAGCCGTATTGATAGCTTCACTCCAAAATGAATGACTCACATTGTATTCACTAAGCATTGATCTAGCCATATCAATCAAGGTTCTATTTTTCCTTTCAACTACACCATTGGATTGAGGAGTGTATGTTGGTGAGAATTGATGCCCAATACCATAATCATCACACAAATCTTCAATTCTTGTGTTCTTGAACTCACTACCATTGTCACTTCTAATCTTCTTGATGGTAGTCTCAAACTCATTTTGCACCCTCTTGACAAAAGACTTGAATAGATCATAAACATCACTCTTGTCATAGAGAAAGAGCACCTAAGTGTATCTAGTGTAGTCATCCACAATTACAAAACCATACTTGTTGCCACCAATGCTAGTGTATGTTGTTGGCCCAAATAAGTCCATGTGCAATAGCTCAAATGCTTTTGATGTGCTCATTTCACTTTTACTAGGATGTGAATTTCCAACTTGTTTGCCGGCTTGACAAGCACTATATAGTTTATCCTTTTCAAAAGTGACATCTTTCAATCCTCTAACTAAGTCATGCCTCAAAAGTTTGTTCAATTGTTTCATTCCAACATGACCAAGCCTTCTATGCCACAACCAACCCATACTATATTTACTAAGCAAGCATGATGTCAATTGTGTCTCACTATCATTGAAGTCAACCAAGTATAAGCTACCATGTCTAAATCCTTTGAATATCAAGTTTGATCCATCAACACTTATGACTTCAACATCATCACTACTAAATATGCACTTGAAACCAAGATCACAAAGTTGTGCCACCGATAAAAGATTGAAATCCAAGCTCTCAACTAGCAACACATTAGATATGCTCATGTCATTTGTGATGGCAATTTTACCAAGCCCTTTGACCTTGCCTTTCTTGTTGTTGCCGAAAGTGATAGCATCAAAACCACCATTTTGACTTGTATCAATTGAATTGAACATACAAGAGTCTCCGGTCATATGTTGAGTGCACCCACTATCAAGCACCCAATGCCTTCCTCTGGCTTTGTAATTGACCTACAAGACAAGATCAATTCTTTTTAGGTACCCAAACTTGTTTGGGTCCTCCAAGGTTAGAGACTAAGCTCTTTGGTACCCAAATGGCTTTCTTCTTTGAGCCCATCCATGGTGCACCAATGAACTTAGCATAAACACCATTTGTACCCTTGGTAAGCATATAGAAAGAATTAAACTTGATTGAGGATACATTTGCATTGGATTTCTTGTTCATGCAATGTTGCTCTATATGACCAACTTGCTTGCAACTTTTGCAATATCTACCATTGTTCTTCATAAAACGAGTCTTGTGAGGAGCAAAAGTGGCCTTGCCTTTCTTGGGGTTATAGCCCAATCCCTCTTTGTAGAGAGAAGCTCTTTGGCTACCCAAGCACATAAGCAAGCGGTCCTCACCACCATAAGCCTTAGCTAATGTGTGATTGAGCTCTTTTACCTTCTTCTTGAGATTTTCATTCTCAACTATAAGTGTGGAGTCACAAGTGAAACCATCACTACTAGATGAGGATGATGTAGATGCACTACATGAAGAGTTAGTGGGAGCAACAACAATAGGCTTATGAAAGGATTCATCAATTATATCACATGATATGCCTATGTTGCAAGTTTTAGCTTTCTTAACATTAGTTGGCATGTTTTCACATTTTTCAACTAGAGAGGAATGAGCTTCTTCAAGCTTGGTGTGAGACTTTTGAAGCTTCTTATGGTCTACCTTTAGACTCTCATAAGACACTCTAAGCTCATCAAGTTCTTGCATAAGGTTTTTCTTTTCCTTAAGCAAGCCCTTGCACTCCTTCCTAGATTCTTTATAATGTTGAGTGCAATCTTCTAGCATAGTGATTAGTTCATCTTTAGTGAATTCTTCTTCATCATTATCACTATCACTAGCATTATCATGATCACTCTCATCAACGGATGATACCTTAGCGGCTTTAGCCATGAAGCACGATGGAGTGTCAAAGAGGGAGACCTTTTCTTGGATGGCAATGCTAGCATGTCCCTTCTTCTTACTCTTGTTTTCATCCTCATCATCACTTGAGGAGTCATCACTATCCCATGTAGCAATATGAGAATCATTCTTCTTCTTATAAGAGCTCTCCTTCTTCTCTTGCTTCTTCTTTTGCTTCTTTCTCTCCTTCTTGATAGCATCTTCATCATCACTATCATAAGG
Organism: Saccharum hybrid cultivar R570; assembly: GCA_038087645.1. Classification (NCBI taxonomy): domain Eukaryota; kingdom Viridiplantae; phylum Streptophyta; class Magnoliopsida; order Poales; family Poaceae; genus Saccharum; species Saccharum hybrid cultivar. The sequence goes on from JAQSUU010000038.1 coordinate 10,879,564, forward strand.
ACACTTTGCAATGAGATGGTCTTTGCTATGGCATCTAAAGCATCTCATGGTATGCTCATTCTTCTTGTAAGAGTTCTTCCTCCTTCTTGCACGAAAGCCCTTCTTCTTCATGAATTTGCCAAATTGTTTGACAAATAGAGCCATCTTCTCATCAATGTCATCACTATCACAAGAGCTTGAGTCTTCATCACTTGATGATTCAATCTTGGATTTGCCCTTGGATGTGGTGGCTTTGAATGCCACACTCTTCTTCTTCTCATCATCCTTCTTCTCATTTTCCTTCTTCTTCTTCTTCTTTACCAACTCATCCTTCTCATCATCTTCTCTATATGAATCGTCGGTCATCACTTCTTGAAATATTTATTGAGGAGTTGAATCCTTCAATGTAGTCCTTACTAGCACGGTGATCAATGTATCAAATCTCTTGGGTAGACTTCTCAAGAACTTCATAGAGAATTGATTGTCCTTGACCTCCTCACCAAGTGCCTTGAGCTCGTTGACAATGACTTGCAACCTATGAAACATCTCCGGTACACTCTCATCATCTTGCATCTTGAAGCTTGAAAATTTTTCTTGCAAGATATATGCTTTGGCGGTCTTTGTGCCTTCGGTGCCCTCAAATGTTTCTTCTAGCTTGGCCCAAGCATCATGAGCAATCTCAATGTTCTTTACTTGCTCAAAGGTCTTGTCATCTAATGCCTCATGAAGAGCACTAATGGCAATGTCATTGCATTGGAGCTTTTTCTCTTCCACCGGTGTAGGTGCTTCCGGATTAGCAACCTCAAATTTTGTTTCGGTGACCTTCCACACTTCTCTATTGATTGACTTTAGGTGTGCGGTCATCTTAACCTTCCAATATGCATAATTTGTGCCATCAAAGTGAGGTGCCTTCTTGGTGTTGTTGATGTGCAAGCTTAATTGAGCCATTTCTTTTTCACCGTAGGTTGTTAAGCCTCAAATAAACGGTGCCTCGGCTCTGATACCACTTGTAAGGTCCAAATAGGCTAGAGGGGGGGTGAATAGCCTAATTAAAACTTCTACAAGAATTACTTAACCACGAGTTATTACGAAAGGTGGCGAAGCAAAAGCACTAGCTCTAACTAATTAAGCAAGCCACCTACACAAGTCTAGTACAAGGCTATTCACTAAACACAACAACAACTATAAGCTAGAAACGAGAAGTAATACGAGAGAAGAGCTTCGAGTGATTATACCGCCGTGAAGAGAAGAGAAATACCAATCAATCAATCATACAAGAGAAATCCTCGGGAAGAGAATGACACAAGAATTTATCCCGAGGTTCACTTGCTTCCCGGCAAGCTACTCCCCGTTGTGGCGATACATGCACTTGTCGGTTCGCGAGCTAATCGACTATCAAGAGTCGAGCCCTCGGCGGGCGCCGCACAACCGCACACAAGATGGGGATCCTCCAAGCCACGAGCTCCACTAGAGTATCCAATTTGCGAACTCCCGCGGGGAAGGATCAAGAACCCCTTACAACACTTGGTGAAGGCTCCAACAATCTCCAATTGCGAGCTCAATCACCTCCGCTGCTCCAAGCCGTCTACCGTGTCGGGAAACACGGAAGAGTAACAAGAAATCCGCAGCAACTCAAAGATCAAGTGCCTCTAGAATGCAACTCTCAAGCAATGCACTTGAATCTCACTCAATCTCACTGAAGATGTGCAACTATTCAAAGAGATGAGTGGAGGGGTTGTTCTCTAGCTCAAAGTATGTCTCTAGTTCTTAAAATGTGCAAGAGTTACCCTCAAACCCCGGCCAACGTCTATTTATAACGAAGGGGTACGCAGCTAGCCGTTACAGACGACGCAGCGAAAAACGCACTGACCGGACGCTCCGGTCAGGGTGACCGGACGCGTCCGGTCACTACACGACAGCAAGAAACAGTGCGTGTTAGAACTAGCCGTTGCCGTGACCGGACGCGCTGAACCGATTGACCGGACGCGACAGTGCCCGTGTCCGGTCGCATTCCAGTATGCTCCCGTTGAGACCGGACGCGTCCGATCGCACGTGACCGGACGCGCTGCGCGTCCGATCGTTACTCCGCTTCGCTCTACCCTTCTGGACGCCTGACCGGACGCTCCGGTTACGTGAGGGACCGGACGCGCCGGTCGCGCGCTCTGATTCGCTCAGGAGAACTGGCCGGACGCGCTGTTGAACTGACCGGACGCCACAGTGCCAGCGTCCGATTAGAGTCCAGTAAGCTCCCTGGATGACCGGACGCGTCCGGTCATCAGTGACCGGACGCGCTGCGTGTCCGATCATCAAATTGAAAACCGCACAGACGCTGAACACTGACCGGACGCGTCCGGTCATGCAAGGACCGCGTCTGGTTCAGCGTCCGGTCATCTCTGTGACCTCCGTTCGCCTCTGTTTCTTTTCCGACTTTCGGCGCAGTAGAAAATAAGCATTTCACTTCTCCAAAAAGCGCCGAATCCCGCCTCGCAAGCTCGGCGGGAGGGAGAGAGGAACCCAAACCCCTCTCTACTGCTCAAACTCCACCGCCTTCTCAAACGTGCTAACACCACCAAGTGTACACCACCATGTGCATGCGTGTTAGCATTTCACAATCATTTTCTAAGGCGTTATGTTAGCTCTTTACTAGATCCTAATGCATATGCTCAAGACATTGATCTAGTGGCACTTGATTCCCGAGCTAACCGTGATTGCCCCTCTTGATAGTCGGCTATGTATCCTAAATCCGGTCAATCACTTCTCTACTCATCTTAGACCGACAAAAGGAAAACCCTATAGTTATACCTTTGTCTTGCGCTTTTAGATCCTTCTCTTTCACTTGATCATCATGTGCATCTCCACCATGATCATCATTTTATGTCCATGCACCATCTCTTTGTGATCTTGTGGCCACCACTCCTTGCCACATACACCTTCATCACATGTGTTGCTTATGCCTAACTCAAAACACTTAACACATGACATTTGCAACTTGGTGTCATTAATTACCAAAACCAAACATAGGCTTTCACTCCCGCAGACGCACACGGCACAGGCGGACGCTTCCCGAATCCCCGATTCGCCGCCCCTGCCCCGCACGGTGCTTGTCGTACCCTAGCCACCAGCCCCCGGCTGCTGCCATCACTGCTCCCAACTCATGTGGCCCGTGCTCCTCCTCTCCTCTTCCTCGGTGAAAAGCTTAGGTGGCCGACTGCCTGCAAGAGTGCAGGGCTGCAGCGGCCATCTCGTCCTATCGCGGCAGCCTCCCAACCTCTGGCGTCTCGTCCTGCCACAGCCACCTCCCAGGCTCCCAGCTAGCCAAACCACGATGAGGTCGCAAGCGAGAGCTAACCTGCTGTTTTTTCTGTGTCTTGAAAGATTTCAGTTATCTCGGGTTGAACTGAAACCGAACCAAATTACCCGAAACCGAAATTGCTCGGTTCTATGTTTCACAATTGTCGGGTACCAGCAAAACAGGATACCCCATTTTCACCGCAAAAACTACCCACCAAGGCAGAATTACGGCCCACGGCCCATGACAGCCGGCCTAGGCCTTACTCTGCTCAAAACCAAAGCCAAAGGACAAGCGCCCGAGCCCCCCAACGCTCCTCCGCTTCATCCAACCCCTCTTCGTCTCGTCCGACCCTCATGACGTCATCCAGGCGCCCGAGCCCTATGACATCATCAAGATGCTCGACCCATTTGCACAACTACTGCTTTATTCGACCTCCACTGTAACACGCTGTCACGGGTACGCACGGCTCCTACCCTTTCCCGTTAAGGAATAGGAGCTCGTCGCGTCATGTAGGACTACCTGGGAACTTGTAACACCTGATTCATAATCCGATCAAAGCTTACACGGTTCTTTCTGGTCCCCCACGGTAGTACACAGGAAGAAGCTACGCTATGCCGCACCCTACCACCTCAACGGGACGGGGAGCAACAGCCATTCAGGCCCCCCTACCTTTTCGCCAACGTAGTTTCAGGGCCACAAAATCTTCTCCATCATGACACTGTGTCAGGGTATGGCCTCGCCGTATCATCTACAGCCACGCCCTGCCACCACCCGCGACGACGACTGTGCTTTACTCATAGGAAAGCTAGGAATAGGGAGCACCTTAGGACATTCTCTTTCTATTTTCGTACATCCAAATGTTGTAACCCGACCCCTCCCTTTGCATACTATAAAAGGGGAGGGAGGGACCCTCGACCAAAATGACAGAAGGGCGACACCACACAATGGTAATGTACTAAACACACACTCAAGCACTCAAACACACCCACACACAGAGACCTGGGAGATATTCCTCTCTCGACCAGCTTGTATCCCCCTTACTACAAGCACTTCGGTGCAAAGCAACACAAGCAGCAGCGAGCACTGGAAGTAGGGACGTTTAGCCCGAACCAGTATACATCTTGTGTCCGCCTTGCACACCATCGGAGGCTCCGACGTGCAGCATCATTAACTTGTCACCGTCTCTAGACACCCCCGTTCTAGAACACCGACAACAATTAACCGATCGGTTCCTGCATCTCAGGTAACCGAATTTCCTCAATACCCAAAGAACCGAACTGATCGGTTTCGGTTAACCAAATGCCCAGGGTTAGGTATGATTACATTGCAGGCTGCAACACCCACATCGACATCGATGATCATGAGGGAAGTTTTGAGCTAGGTCGCCTTGGCTACAGGTGTTGCAGCAACCACCACAGCCCATGTACTCCCTCCGCCCCCAAAATATTTGCATTTCTAGGTTTGCGCACGCAAACCAAGATAGATGCGGAATGACTGTTCTACCCCTACAAAATACTAACATCTCATAGCTTTTTTTAACTTGTCGCACCAACTGAAGCAGTGCCGATTAAAAATACCAAAAACATGACGACAGGACAGGTCATGCGGCCACTGGCAGCTTCTCGATGGGCCGACGGAGCCTCCTTTGATTTTTTTTTTGTTTACTTTTTTTGAGTTTTTTTATTTTGATCCGACACGCTAGCGCTGTGCGGCTGCAGTCTGTCACGCACGGATGGCTGTCTAGCCTATATGGACACGCTAATTTAGGAAAATTTTTAAATCATGAGTGCGTATTTAATTTGGGACAGAGGGAGTACGAGGCATGGCAAAGGCGTGATGTGGCGCCCCCACTTGATCAGGCCCGACCCCCAAACACATCACACATGCAGATCCAAGTTTAACTCGTTTCCTTCCTCAATGATAGCGGCATGACGCCAAGCACAGCGGACCAAGCTGCTGGGTGGTGCGGTGTGCGTTGAAGCCCATGTACGGGATGATACAAAGAATTGTGGATATTGGATTGAGATGAAGCTTGTAGGAAGGGTTTAAGCCATTGATTTTTATGTATTCCTAGGTGCATGATCCTGGGTGCACAATGTGTGTAGATTATCTTAGTGGAGGATATAAATATGGAGTGGACCGATCTTTGTTTGAATTGGTCCTTTATAGTATAGATTATAGCATTTAGATGTATTGAGGTGTATTGGATAAAAAATTAACTAATTTTTATCAGTAATGTTGTGTTAAGGACTGTCCCTCTCCTTTCGCGAATGCACGGGAAATGGAGCAGTGTGGACCCTCACGTGAAGCTGCCAGAGGCATGTGGGCGGACGTGTAGACAGGCACAGCTAGCGCGAGCGTCTAGACGCTAGCGTCCAAATCACACGTCCGGGTGCTAGCAATTCTGAATTTTTCTTTTAAATTTCTAATCGACTCTAGTTTTATATGGATTAAGATGAACCATAGTCCGAAAAAGCCTAACAGGCGCCTGCCATCGGCCACGGATCTCGCCTTCGAGCTCTGCACAAGCCTCCAGCACCGGTGCAGCGAGGAAGCATCTAGAAGGAGCGGATGAGCGTGAGATGCAGCGGGTGGCGGCTGGTGGCAACGGGATTGAAGCGAGTGTGCTGTGACTGTGAGCATTTTTTTTTTGAGCAAAACGTGTGCTGTGAGCATGTGTCCATGTGAGTGAACGGATGGGCAAGATCGGCAACGACCTAAGTCGGTGGAATTTGCCATATGGGCCCATGTTTGTGGGCCAAAACTAAAGTGGGCACCTGGGGTCATGTGCCAGGACCCTCTGCCCAGGTCTGCCCTGCACACGCGCAGATGGTGCAGCGGAGCACGTTCAAAACCATCTGTCGGGGCTCTCGGCTCCCTCCCCATTCCACAACCGTCCCCGAGGACGAGAAGCCACCTCACGCTTCCGTCTGCCGAAGCAACACGCCCGCTCGCGGCTCGTCTCCGAGAACCCACCACCCGCTTCACCGCCTCGCCGGCCGCGCCTCTGCTTCCGCCGCCGCCGCCTCCCGCCACCACCATGGTGCTCGAGGTCCGTATGCCCCCCCCCCCCCTTCCCTCTTCCTTCCTTCTTTCGTTGCTGCCCCTGCCTAATGACGCCCAGCGATTCCTGACCATTCTCTGACGGTTTTGCGGTGGCGGTCCAAATCCAATCGCAGGCGACGATGATCTGCGTGGACAACTCGGAGTGGATGAGGAACGGGGACTATCCGCCATCGCGGTTCAAGGCGCAGGCCGACGCCTTCGCCATCCTCTGCGCCGCCAAGACGCAGGTCTGGTTTGTCTCCACTGCCCACGCGCGCGTCGCTTCTAGGGGTTGTTACTGGGTCGCTACTTGGGGTTTTGGGGGTGCGTCCGGGCGGCCTGACGGGTTCCTTTTGGGCGATCGGTGAACTCGGACCACGCAGGCGAAGGAGAGCATGGTGGGGGTGCTGGCCATGGCGGGCAAGGGCGTCAGCGTGCTCGTCACGCCAACCAACGACTTCAGCAAGGTCCTATTAGGCATGAACGGTACGCGGAACCCCCCGCTCGCCTCCTGAGTTTGTTTATTGTTGTGAACTTGTCATCCCATTGATTCCATCAAAATTGCACAAGGCCACAACGGGGTCGCTTCACGATTTCAGCTGTAACTCTATGAAATGGTACTGGGTAATGGGTATCAATATCATTGCAATGCTGCTTCTACATTAATATTGTGGCAATGCATCCGGCCTATGTTCTTCTACTACCTAGCTAATTAGCTATATGTCTACATTTTAGTACAATGCAGTATTTAAGCATCATGAACACCCTGCTTTGAGTAAGAGGACTTACTGCTTGCACGTATCTTTTGTTTGGCTGGTACTGCACTTGCTGATTTTGGTTGACTTGCTTTTCTAGTTACTTGACGTGGCAGCAGTCAATGTCTATTTGATGAGTGTGTGGTAGCGAAGAAGTTAACCCCTCCACTGTCTTTTGTTTTGAACACCGACACGACCTCTGATATGCACTTTCAGTGATTAATTTCCAGTTATATTGTAGGAAAAATACTGTAGTATAATAATATGAACGTATATCTCGGTGGGAATCTACTCATTCAATTTAATACCTGTCTCTATATCAGTGGTCAGGTCTGTTTCAATTTAACACTTTAGTTGCATGCATTGTTCAGTGCTATGTATTTAACATAAACATAATCATGAGATACTGGGATCATCTTGTCACCCTATAGTTACCAGATAATACAACTTCTAAGAAATCATGTGTTGCATTTTGTTGTCTGTGCATAAGAAATTGTTCAAAACGCTACTTATGGAAAACATGCTTCCACCATGTTTTTAAAGAATTGAAGTCAATTCATTTTTGGATTCAGGGCTGCAAATTGGTGGTGAAGCCAACTTGACTACTGCTATCCAGGTCGCTCAACTTGCACTCAAGAATCGGCAGAACAAGCAGCTGCAGCAGAGAATAATTGTTTTTGTTGGCAGGTATGATCTGAGGTTGCATCAGTGCTGTTTCATTGATCATACTTTACATTCGAGTTCTAAATTTGTCTCCTGCAGCCCAGTGAAAGATGAGAAGAACTTGCTAGAAGTGATAGGGAAAAATCTGAAGAAGAACAATGTTGCTCTTGATGTTGTTGACTTCGGTGAATCTGATGATGAAAAGCCTGAGAAACTAGAAGCTCTTGTTGCTGCAGTCAATAGTGGAGGTAACAGTCATATAATTCATATCCCTGCAGGAGGTGTCCTTTCTGATGTCATCTTCAGGTAAAACATGTATTATTACTCTAACATGATGCAGCAACATCTTTATTATCTCTAATAACTCTCCCCCCTGTAGTTCACCAATATTATCAGAAGACCCAGGAAGTGATTCTGCTGCTGCTAGTGGAGCATCGGGTTTTGAATTTGTTGTGGACCCAGAGCTGGCGCTAGCACTCCAGCTCTCTATGGAAGAAGAGAGAGCAAGGCAAGAAGCTGCTGCAAAAAAAGCCAGAGAAGAATCGTCCAAAACTGAGAGTGAAGGCCAATCTTCAACCTCCAATGGTGACATTGTTATGGCTGACACAGAACCTGAACCAAATTCGTATACTGAAGATGAAAGACTTCTGCATATGGTATGTTAGTGCCATTCGGCTAATGCAATCTCTATCTTTCGTTTTGCATGTCCAACAGTTATTTAGAGATTACTCGTAAAAAAGGTTTACTGAGACCACCTCAGCTGGAAGGTATTCTCCCCTTTAGTCAATGTTCAGGTCACCAGAATAGACTTCCTGCTATGTGTGGTTGCTTCAATGTCCATTAGATTAGGAAGGAAAGACAAGTGTTGTTCAATGACTTCAGATATCTGAAATATTTGCTCAACATCCTTGGGATAATTGGATAAGAATTCTTTGCAGTCTGATAGCATAGATAAGAGGTGACAAGTCAAAACTATGTTGCAATAATGTGTCATAGTTCTCAACAAAGTTAGTAAATGATCTTTGCATTGTTAATATCAGTTCTCAATTAAACTTTTATGCCATAAAAGCATGCTGCGTTATCAGTCTAAAACATCTGATCCAAATTGTGTAATTTGTTTACTCATACCATTGTTACTGTGTACCCATGTTACTGTGTATTTCTTTTGGACTGGCCAGATTCGAGGATGTCCATCCCTTTTAGTTTTGACAAAATTTGAATGAATACTGTTTATTCTTATGGTTGATCATTATAAAAATTAATAGTATTGGTGTTATATAGGATGAGGACCAGCTATTGCGACAAGCTCATGAAATGTCTACAAAAGATTTTAGGTGTGCTGAACTGTTAGAGGGTGTCACAGATGAGGCGATGTCAGGTCAGTAACTGGGTTGCTACAGATCCATCTATATATTCATATTTTGCCGTCATATAGGGATTGAGAAACTTCTAAGTATTTGTGAAAATTTATAATTTGGAGCTTACAAATATTTGGAAACAGTGAGTTAAAACAGTTGATGTCCCTATTATTAATAAGGTTGGATGCGCCGACTAGTTTAACCCAATAGCTTAACCTGATGGGTAAGGTGAACAATTCACTTTATATTTCAACACATATCCCTCTGAAAGGTGAATTCCACTATTTTGATTATTCTCTGAAAGGTGAATTGAATTCCATTATTATTTACTATCAATAATCAAGGTACTTTGTTAAGGTTATCCTTGAAATACATGTACAGATATTGCATTTGTGATAGTGATTAGTTTGTGTTTTCTCATGTTCTATGCCATGCAGCTCTTCAGACGGCTTTTCAGGAAGAAGTAACTGGAACTCAGTCTGATGCGAGTAAAGTTTGTGGCGATCAACCAGTTGCACAATCAGTGAGGCCTGGAACTTGATATTATTTAAGTAACCATTACGCTTATTCTATATTCATATACCAATTAACACTTCAAATAAAAAAAATTCAGCTTCCTGATGTTGAATTACTTAACGATCTATCTAACAAGGGTTCGCTGGAATGGAAGGAACTATTGATTGGCCCAAGCGATGTATGCTTTATTATTCTTAGAAGGGGCTCTGCTTGTTGGCAACCTTGATGGAAACAAGTGATACCATGCTCTTGTATTTCATTTGCACATCAATTGTCTGAAAACATGTTTATGGATCTCTAAATTTTTTTGCTGCACTCCTAGAATGAGCTCTCTAAATCAGCTACTTTGCATGCTTCTTAGTAGTGGTAAGTAGTTTGTTGAACTGATCTTTAAGCCATCATGAAATTTTAGCTATTGCACTGAGGTTTTTGAGTAACACTAGTCCATGGTCGAGGGACCATAAGGTTTTTGTTTTGCCTTGCTCGATGAAAAAAATATATTTGTTCTCTTTCTTAACTCTATTAATTTTGGACTGTTTAGTGTCTTTTTCCTTTTCTTGACTAAAAATATATGCTTCTTCTGCATAGCTCCATTCATGAGACCTCCATAGTACATTTGTTCTCTGTACAATTTGCATGCTCCATGGAGCGATAACACTGCTGCATCGACAGGTGCAGCCAAAGAAGCAGCACAAGAAGTATAAAAGGCATCAGAAGAAGAAACCAGAAAAGAAGGACGAGAAGAAGGAAGATGAGCCTGAGGGTGACAAGAGTCAATAGTTAGTACGCCCCATTGTGAGATTCGATTGACAGACTTCATCGTGCCCGCTTACTCTGTGACGGAACTGTAAGTACGTATGTGCCCGACGTCCGACGATCGCCTGGAGTTTTTCATTCTGGGTATATTGTGAAATGGAAGCGGACAAGTGGTGGTAGCTTTACTGTCAGCTTAGACCTGATATTCTCAAAAATTGCTCAAAAGGGATATTGCGTTGTGAATCTGACTGTTTGTTGAGAGAGTAAGAGTTTCAGTATAGCCAGTGATGGAGAGGAGATGGTAGTACGTCTCTGTTTGGAGTGAAGTTACTTACATTATTGTTGTACACCTTGTATTTCTCTGCACAGGCTTTCTTATCATTCTAGAGAAGGCTGCAGCAGAGGCAGAAGCAGAACCACAGAACAAAGTTACCATGAATATGAAGTGCGAGGGGCGACGTTTGACCAATGCGAAAGTCATCGATGTGTATAAAACAGAAAGTGAAACGAATCTAAATAACGGAGACTCGAATATTACCGTTGGTACTCTGAGTGTGTTTGGAGACTGAGGAGGAAATCCGCGAAATTGAACTGTTAGCATGCAAATTTTAAATTCAAAACCTCTGAATGACCCACGTTAAGGAGGTAGTTGGGTTTCATTTCTCTCTCATGGCAATCAACCGCGTCGCAGCAGTAGACCATACCGGCCACGCGACGACACGGATGGGGTCAACGGGTGGGACCACATGTAGCGAGCCAAAGCCAGTGGTAGCCAAGGCGGCCGCACGACGGGCAGCTCGGAGTGGACTCGCTGTCGCTGGCATATAGATGGCTAAATGGGTGGCCCAGTCCTGGTTTAATATTATATTGAATTGAATACTGACACTATGGTTGTTTACAATGGAGATAAAATAAAAAGAGATAGCAAGACCAGGGCATTTGGAGTATTTGAGAATAATAAAGGGGTCTTAAGGTCGACTTGATACATAGTCCTAAGGAGGCCTTGGATTTGGAAAGCTTAGGACCCAGCATCAAACTTGAGATCTGCTCACCAATTAGAGCTAGGAGAGCTTGAGCAAATAGGAAGGACCATCATAAGTCGTTAACTCTTTTGTCTCATGATGCCATCACACTTAAATGACAAATGTAACATCCTAAGATAAATGGTCAACATTTAAAAGCTTCCCTTAAATCTAGTATGAACATAAACAAAGAATTTGACATGTTTGAGTTACAACTTTACATAATCCAGTTAACATAACATGTCTTCTTCTTTCTCTTTGTTCAAAGTCTTTCTCACCTTCTTCTTGATCTCCTATTCATAACGAAATGAGCTACAACTTTGCACACTTGTTCCCTGGGAGATGTATGTCATGATCATGTAAAGTTTGACACATTTTGCCATGGGAGGTTGGTCAGCCAACCCCTCCGTAGGTTAGGCGACCGAGCTCCTTTGGCCAAACATCATCAAATTTTGCATATATACTCATCTCTTCCTTCTTACCCTATCGCCCATGTTACCATAGTGATTAAGGCACTTGAAGTCAACCTAGTCCTCATATCATGAAATGTACCTAAAGTTAGTTGAATTCAATAAAATTTTGTTTTGCTGGTGTTTTTTCACTAGCAGAGCCCCTGTATTTGATCTCTGCTATGACTGAACCACCAGGTACACTCTTTGGACAAAGTGTGTGTGTGTGTGGGGGGGGTTGCCAATTTTCACAAATGCAGGATGTGACAATGCAACAACAATGTACACTTAAAAAGATGTTGTCACACAAAATTTGAGTTGAAATGACCACCAAAGGCCCATCGGCCGATAGGTCAATTTTTGAAAAATAGAAAAGTGCTGACACCAGAATACATCTTTTGAAGAGGAGAAACACCCAAGGGGTCAGGGACCTCCAGGTGGGGTCGGCCGACCCCACCCTAGGGCCCTGGACCCACCTACCAGCCTCCATTCGCCACTCCTTCACTTTCTAAACACGGGTTTGATCTTTCTTCTCACCTTTTTGGTACATGTGTGACACTTTGACACACTTTCATGCCATCTAAAATAAACCAAAACCACACTTAAAACTAAAACTTTAAAAAGTGACATGTTTATAACATTTTGAGATAGTAGTTTGCATAAACTTTGTTCCTTATACATATACTTATGCTTATGGGAAAATATCTTTATAGGACAATCATATTGACTATGTTGTTGTGAAGTGTGATATAGTTCTGGCTTAAAAATCCTACCTTTTCTATTCAAAGTGCTTGGAGATTTTTTTTAATAAAAATGTCATAAAACCATAGTGTCTAATGCTCCTCAATGGAGAGAATATTCCTACCAAAGCCATATGTGATCATACATGTTCAAAACCTTCTATATATGCTACTTGTTATTGTTTTGAGTTTGATCAAACCTTAGCAACCCTTGTTGAGAAATTTATCATGCTCCCAAGATCAAGATCATGTACACACCATGTATATGTGATGTTTCTACACTAGAACTACATAAAAACATGTTTTTTCATATCCATCAAATAAATGTTCCAAAGTTTCAAGAGTGTGATCTCTCTCTAAAGTTCTTACAAAAAGAGACATGGACTATGCAAAAATATTAAAAAGAAGAAAAATGGACATGTGAAAGTCCAAGTATAGGGAAAAATGAATGAGCAAATGAAGGCTCATTCATTGAAAAAAATTCAAAAAAAAGAAAAAAAGATAGCCATGTCAGAAAATAATCATAAGTACTCAGCGGAGCTCAGCTGGTTGGGTTCCTTGTGGTGGAACCTGTCCACCCGGGTTCAAGTCCCCGACTTGACACGGGTGTTTGTATTTTTCTGGATTTATTCCAGGATTTAACGGCTCTATTCTTTCAGTGGTAGGTGATGTGCCTATCGACAGTGAGGTATCTGTGGTAACTTCGACAATCTCAAGATTTGTCAGTCCAACTCAGTTCTTCAGAGGTGCTCATAGGGATAGGGTGTGTGTGCATGAGTTCATAGGGGTGAGTCGCTTGTGTATGTGAGCGTCTGCGCCTGTAACTAGGTCTTGCAAAAAAGGGAAAGAGATCATACTATGATGGAGTCCAATAAAGTTTATCATCATGTGTCTACACATATGCATATCTTGATCTAGGATTATAACATTTTTCTCCTTGGATTCGAGTTTTGACTTTACAATATATGCAATGTAAGTATGCAGTCATGTTTATCCCTACTGAATCTCCATTATTGAAGTAGGATGGAAAAGAAGGCGATACAACTCTATGCCTTGGTAAGGAATCATACATCATTGGACAATATGATAGTACCATTTGAGGAGTAACTATGCTTTTTCTTGTGAAAACTTTTCAAAACTCCAAGTACTAAGATGTGAAAATAGGAAGATGACTTTGCTTCGAGAACTATTCCACCTTTCAACCGCTCGAGGATATATGTTAGCTAATGTCACATATCCCACGCGTAGAAGGAATGTTTTGGAATAACTTTTCTATCACCTGTATATTTAAAGATGTTATGCGCATGTTTACTAACCTTTACTTGAGGACGAGTAAAGACTTAAGTGTGGGAGATCTTGTTGACGGTAATTTTGTCATGGTTTTACATAGTCAAAACCGTCAACAAAATGTCACCCTTGGAATGAAATGAGCATAACATGGTTGAATTTTGTTCAAATAATTTGGTTCCACATGTACATGACCTTTATTTGAATTTAGGTACAAAGTAGATGAGAAACCAAGCTTGGAACCCATTGACCGACCCCCCAAGTATGGCCAGTTGATCATTTAAATACATCATTGTGATGGACTTGATTATGGTGGCTATGTGCAAAAGATGGGCTTGATTGGCCAAAGTGGGCCCGTCGGCCGACAATCCTTTTTCCACCAAATGAGTCCAAATTTGGTGTGGAGTGAGAACACATACTCCCCACCAAGGTGGGTGGTCCCACCTTCATAGGGGGGTCGGCCGACCCCCCTGGTCGCCCGACCACTGCACTTCCTCCACTGCTTTCTTGCCACCATCAATTCAAGGTCGGTTTGATTCAAGGACGGAGGATGGAAGCACATGGATCCATGGGCCCACTTGGTCACTTCCTCTCCACTATAAATAGATAGGGGTACCCCCTCACTCTCAAGACATACCACGAGGAGCAAGCTTCTTCACTCTTTCAAGATGTAGTGGTAATATTAGTATAGTTGGAAGTGAGAGTGAGTCTCGGATCTCTGGCTCTAGACTTCAAGGAGGTCTGGTATAACTCTTGTACTCTTTTCTTTCTTTATATGATTAAAGTTATTTTATAAAATTGTCTTCTCTACTTTATTGCAACATGTCTAGTTGTGTTGTATTGGTTGTTAGCATAGTCAATTGTATGATACTAAGACAATGATAGTATATCTTTGTGCTGGTTCATCTTCTTTAACCCGGTGCTCTAATCAATTTCATTGGATATTAGATTAGAGTAGTGAGATACAATGTATACGTGGTACGCTTATCTGTGTATACGATTTGTCCCACTTAGGGAGTAGCCTTAAGATAAGATGAATGGTCCAAAGATCTCTATGGAAGGCCAAAGTTGGCCCGGGACCGGGCTTCCACCAAACAGAAGTTCAAAAATGGAGGAAGTAATAAAGGCATAAAGCAGCTAGCATGTCCGATCCCAGGCTCAGCCAATTAGCACGCAACACAACTGGTCGTGTGCGGAGCGGCGGTCGGCGTGGGAGACGGACTGCCGATATGGCGACGCGATGTCCCAGTTGGCTACTCTGTACTGCCCACCAACGACGACTGCAAATATAAGGTATATATACGTGGTGGTAAGGTGGAGCACGAAAACGATATAGCGCTAACGTTGTGGTGCAGCACTGGCTGATATAGTTGAACTTTGAATGAATTCAAATCCAGACACCAGTACATCTCTGCTCCAATATCAAGCGTGCATTTGAATATAACAACTCCTATGTACTCCCATCATCTTGAAAAAAATTACACAATTCCAAACCATTTTAAATTTGATAACTATTTAGTAGTGATATAAATACTAATACCCCTTTTGTAAAAAAATTGGAAAAAGTCTACTTGACCCCCAACTATGGGGGGTCGTCTACTTTACCCCCGAACTATGAAACGGTCTAATTTACCCCCTGAACTTTGCAAAACCGGCCAAATCACCCCCTCGAGCGGTTTTGGGCGGTGGTTTTGCTCGAGGGGGTGATTTGGCCGGTTTTGCAAAGTTCAGGAGGTAAATTAGACCGTTTCATAGTTCGGAGGGTAAAGTAGACGACCCCCATAGTTGGGGGGGTCAAGTAGACTTTTTCCTAAAAAAAATTAGTAAAAATCTTTAGATACTTTGACTATTGAAAAATAATACTTCAAGACGACAAGAGTGAGGCGTGGAGTCCAATGACGGATAAGCACAAGGCCCCCATGTTCGTGTTTTCGCGGTGGTGACTACGAAGTAGCCTTGAAAAACTTTAGATCTAATAAAATCTTTTAGTCGTTGAGAGGTTTGTGGTGCTACAGTGGCATTATAGTGATGGGTCCTGCATAGCAGTTGCCTTGTCGATTGGCATGGCCTTCTTCTCTCTCTCATTCTCTATTTTTCAGTGAAAAACAGCTTTTCCTACAAAATATTTGATAGGGGTGCTCCAAAGAAGTCGGAAAAGAGTCCTAACAAATAGGCCCTTAGATTAGCACGAGTGACTGAGGGACGTAGCGGTGAATTTGCTATGGAGGCTAGCGGTGTTGCCGGTGGTTGTGAAGTTTGCTGTATTTATGCTGAGCATGGTGCTTGTTGTTGCCAACCGGCTGCGATGGTTTAGTTGTTTCTGGTGTTTTTTTCTTCTATTTTTTGTTTTTCTTGTAAGTAGATTAATGGGGCTATCTGTTTGAATTTTCTGCTGTACCAATAGAAACAGATTTTATCCGTGTCAATTTGTTACAAATAATATACTAGTGGTGTATTCAAAGATGGCTTGCTTGCCGCGTGTCTAACGTACAGAAAGAATAAATAAAATCTCACTCTGTGTTGCTCTGCAGTCTAGATATAAGAATGGAATTGTTTGTGCCAGCCAGCCAGCCGGCCGGCCGGTTCACGTGTCACTACAGTCTATAAATCAGTCCGGCGTACACGTACATGTGGACAAAATGCGTGAGCTATCAAAATGGACCGGAATACCACCTTATTATATTGTGTATATCGATAAGAATGAATATATATATCTAGGACTAGGTCTAGGAGTGCATATGTATCTGCTTCCTACGTCATACGCCGTACAAGGCAGGAAAACAAACACGCACCATATTCGCAGTGCACATACGTGCCCCGGCCGCGCCGATCTCATTTCTAAACTTTATTTATTTATATTTTTGATACTAAAACTTTATTTATTTATTTAGGAACAAAATGTCTGTCTATAAGTATATACCAAGGCTGTCACAGCACAAATCGGTCCTCGTGTGTGTGTCAGTCTCAGTCCCCGTTCGGCTGCTCTTTTGACGGAGGCGCGGAGCCCAGCCCACCACCGTGAGCGCAACGCCCGCTGCCTTGTAGGCCACCTCCCACTCCAATGACCGTTGTGCGCTCGCCGGGGCCGGGCAAGCCATCAGCGGCCGTCATGGCGCCGGCGCTTCTGCTGGCGGTGCTAGTAGCAGTGCTCGCGGTGGCAGCTGCGACGACGGAGGTGTCGGCGTCGGCGTTCGCTGTGGCGTCCAACGCGACGGCGGTGGTGGCCGGGAAGCTGAACGTGCACCTGGTGCCGCACTCGCACGACGACGTCGGGTGGCTCAAGACGGTCGACCAGTACTACGTCGGATCCAACAACTCCATCCAGGTATCGTAACACAACACACCATAGCCATGCTCCGTCCGGCCTTCTTCTCGGTTCTCACCTCGCGGAGGTGCTGGGTGGCAGGGCGCGTGCGTGATGAACACCCTCGACTCCGTGGTGGACGCGCTCGCCAGAGATCCCGCACGGAAGTTCGTCGTCGTCGAGCAGGTCAGTACAGTACAGCACCTCTCAAGCATCCTTCCTAAGTTGCTCTCCTATCCTTGTCGTCTGCAAGTTCTTTTGTTGCATCGCCGCCGATCCTCTGTTTTCTCGCCTGGACTTGTCCTCGTCCTTGTGGTTTGCTTTGCAGACAAAAAGTTTGCTTGGATACTGCTGCTGGCCTGCTACTGCTACACGTAAAAAAAAAAGAGTTGGAGTTCAAGCCAAAAACACACTTGTACGCCATTATTTTATTATGTCTAATTTGGAAGTAAGGGGAATGGAAAACGCTCCATGAATAACTAAATGAGTTATTCAAATAACATCATCATAAATTTTCCACCTTGAAAATAGTCATAAATTCTAAGGAGATTTGAGTTTTCAAAAGGGGCCTTAGAGTTTGTAGTTTTCTTCGTCCTTCGTAAAGATCAGAGAAACAATGTACGGCCCCGTTCGGCTGAAATTATAAGCCGGCTGAAAAACACTATTGACTGATTTTTTGTGAGAGAAAAATACTGTTCCGACTGAAAAAACAAGCTGAATACGACGGATTATAAGCCAGGAGAACAGAGCCGTTATTGCACACACACACACACACAATTTTGACGTGGCGGTGTCGATACAGACAAGTAGAAAAGGACACAGAGGGTGCACTCGGTTTGGATTACTCTGCTTTCCACCCTGACACAATCAAACCAGTGGCGGATCTACAGGGGGCTAGGGGGCTCTAGCCCCCTAATGATTTGATTTACCACTAAATTACTGTAGCAAAAATCTCAAATCACCATTAAATTTTCATGCAAATCAACATCTCTATGGTTTTAGCCCCCCCTTGATTTCCATCCTGCATCCGCCACTGAATCAAACATACTCTAGATAGCTTCAACGTGCTATCTCTTTAGTTATCATAAAAACAAAAAAAGTGCTCTCTTTTTACTGCCTAGTAGTACTATAGTAGCTCTGGTACATACTAGTCATCGTTTTCATTGTCGTCCCAGAATAGTATGTGTGACCTCAGGTCCAAACCATACTTCTGCACCATTGTAGGAGTCCACATTTTCCACAAATCTAACCACGAGATGAGACGATATGCGGATTATTATTTGCTATTTCACATCGATTTGATGTTGACAACGACAAAAACAAAGGGGAGCCCTTGCTCCACTGCAGAGCAATCGTTTGATTGGTCGCGACCTACTATCAACCGCGTTACAGAAATGGCCTGGCCCCCACATGTGAGCTACTCCGTATTACCATCCACTTCTTGTTCCTCGATTAGGGCCCAGTTTAGATCCAGAAAATTTTGCAAAAGAACAGTAGATTCCTCGTCACATCGAATCTTTGGACGCATGCATGAAGCATTAAATATAGATAAAAAATAAAACTAATTACACAGTTTAGACGAAATGGACGAGACGAATCTTTTAAGCCTAATTAGACTATGATTGGACACTAATTGCCAAATAACAACGAAAATGCTACAGTTGCATTTTGCCAAAAAATTTGGCAACTAAACAAGGCCTAGTTAACTTTGCTGTCATGTCCAAAATTAGGCGGAGCACTCAACTTGTTATGATGGCTTCCTCTGTTTCTCCCCCAATTCATCAGTCGGTTCACAACTTCACATGGATCCCTCCAGAACAGAAAAATTCGACTCAAGGTTATGGACATTTCGAAACAGATAGATTCAATTGAAATTTAGTGAGTAACTACCTTAGGTCAACAATATTTTAATACTATAAATATTGGGCCACATAAAAAATAAATGGATTTTATGCAGAAAGTATTCCTGCGCTGTTTTATACCATTGAAAGTACTGAAAAAATACAACTTTCAAAGAGTGTGCATTATTGCGTACCAATCGGATGATGTCCAAACAGTCAAGTTGAAATAAAGATCCCATTACTATATGTACCTAAGTCATGGGTTGCTATCATGTACAAGTGCTACAAAGGACCAACAACATGTTGCATGTGGACTCTGCTCCTATATATGGATGCCCATACCTGTATCAATTTCTTGCTGTGTCAAATTCCGGGAAAAAGTAACAGTTTTAACCAAACCAAAGTTACTGCAAAAATTGGGAGCGAACCAAATGATGCTTGCTGTGCGATGAAATCAAAGTTTTACAAAACTTAGTGTACGAGAAATCTTGATGCCCACATGTGATTAACTGTTTTAGCATCAAAATATGCCAACATGGATCTATGACTATTGATTTAAATTTAGGACTACAAAAGTTAAATAAACTGATTATTAATTGGATATATGGTTTAGAGAATTATCATTTGAAGCTTGCTTGTATTAGGCTTTGATCGTTTTTGACACAGACTAGTCAAAACATTGCATTCTAAGTCACTGACTTCTATTACCAAAAAAACAGCTCAAAAGTATGTCGCCCAAAGTTTCATGCGTAGAAAAAGAACCTTTTCTGTATGTGTTGTTTTCCAGGTAATTACCTAGTCCTTTTGCTTTCAGGCTTTCTTCCAAAGGTGGTGGGCAGAGAAAAGCCCCGCAATCCTGGCCATAGTCCACAAACTGATTGATTCCGGTCAGCTAGAGTTCATGTATGGAATGTGATTGTCCTTATCCCCTTTGATCTTGGCTTCAGATTTATTTTTCCAAAATTTTCTTATGGATAATTTTTCCAGAAATGGTGGGTGGTGTATGCATGATGAAGCTGCCGTGCATTACATTGACATGATTGATCAGACCACACTTGGTCACCGGATGATCAAGAAACAGTTCAATAAGACTCCAAGAGCTGGCTGGCAAATTGATCCTTTTGGTCATTCTGCAGTTCAAGCTTATTTGCTTGGAGCAGAGGTACTGTAAACATCACATTTGCAAATGATGTTAAAGTTCCTGACGGAACTACTAATTAAGTTATTTCAGGAACAAATGTAGTAGTATAAATTCCTAGGCTCACTGAATAGAAGACTTAAATCTCTGAAAGCATTATAACTGCATTTTAGAAAAAAGTGAAATTGTTTGCATGTAACGTTTGTTTACTGCACTTGTAGCTTGGTTTTGATTCTGTACATTTCGCAAGAATTGATTACCAAGATAGGAAAACACGGAAAGCAGATAAAGGCCTAGAGGTTATATGGCGTGGCTCAAGAACTTTCGGTTCATCTTCACAGGTTCTTTTTGTCCTTTGCGAACAAATATTTTTGTATGTCACCATATCCTATTCATTAGCATGAAGAACTAAATTCTTTTGACTTCTGTAAGATTCATGTAATTGTATAATTAAATTGCAGATCTTTACAAATGCATTTCCTGTCCATTATAGCCCACCAGATGGCTTTGGGTTTGAAGTTTTGGATGAAAATATCATACCTGTTCAGGTACATATCCATACATAACCAATTTCATGCTACCGAACTGTAGTGATTTTTTATGCAACCTTACATTTATTTAATTATGTACAACTATTTGTAGGATGACCTGTCACTGTTTGACTATAATGTCCAAGAACGTGTAAATGATTTTGTTGCTGCAGCCTTAGCACAGGTAAATCTCCATTTTTTTACACCTCGGTTGAATGGAGCGATTTCAAGTTGTTTCTAACTGAAACATGTAACTCACTTCTGAAATGTTTTGGTAATCAGGCAAATGTTACACGTACAGACCACATAATGTGGACCATGGGGGATGATTTTAACTATCAGTATGCTGAATCCTGGTTCCGGAATATGGACAAACTTATCCAACATGTGAACAAGGTATTGCAAATTTTATCCTTCCATGTGAAGTTTCGATATATGGTTTACATGTTTAGCACTAATTTTTAGCATCTTCAAACATTATTGCACTGCTAAAATGATATACTTTAATCTCCGTAAAAGTTAAATCACAGTTTTTAGGGACCTGTGTGGCAAACCTGCTTTTCAGGACGTCACTATGGTGGTTTTACTTCTCCTGATGACAGGCATGCAGGATTGACCAGACCGAATCCCATTCAACAATGCATACCTATTTTGAGTCTTTTAACATCTACCAATGTGATTTTTAGTGTAGATCAGTGACATGCCAGCTGTGGTTAAGTATTATCTCTACTGAATTTGAAAAGTAAGATAATAATGTCCTGAACCCTGCAGGATGGCAGAGTGCATGCGTTGTATTCTACTCCGTCTATCTACACAGATGCTAAACATGCATCAAATGAATCTTGGCCAGTAAAATATGATGATTATTTCCCGTGAGTTCTCAAACTACAAGTATAACATGAAATATTTATGCTAAAGAAAATATTCATGATGCTCTTGTTGTACTGCAAATTGCAGCTATGCTGATTCAACAAATGCATACTGGACTGGGTATTTTACAAGCCGTCCAACTTTCAAGCGATATGTTCGAGTACACAGTGGATATTACTTGGTATAATATTCACACACTGCACTACATGAACAATGCTGCTATCTAAACCATGTATTAAGAAGTTCTTGAATAACCATGGAAAAAATGTATTTCCTGACAGGCTGCACGTCAAATAGAATTTTTGGTGGGTGGCAGTTCCTTAGGATTGTTCACTTCTAGCTTGGAAGATGCAATGGGAATTGCCCAGCATCACGATGCAGTCTCAGGTACTGCAAAACAGCACACAACTGATGACTACTCAAAACGGCTTGCTCTTGGAGCATCAAAGGTTCACAATTTCCCTTGCTGAAACATTTCTGTTACAATGCCCTTTTGTTTGCTAACGAAATGTTGATGTATTACCTTCTCTTGTCGTTCAGGTTGAAAAAGGTGTAAACACTGCTCTAACTTGTCTGACCAGCTTCAACGGAACATGTGTATCCTCTGTAGTACAATTTAGTCAGGTTCGAAAATGTGCTCTTTATTTGCGGTGCATTCTTTCAGATATTATTTTAAATATGTTTCTTCCATAAATTTTCCCATGGATATTAAATTTTCTTATCAAAAGAACAAAACTGTCTCTCTTATTGATTGAAATTTTACTTTGATTGTATGGTCATAGAACACCTACTGTTTTGTGCTATATTAACTCCGTATAAATGTTCCAAGTTTCTCATGTGTTATTCTTAAAGATATTAACCTAATCAAACTGTCTCTCTTGTTGATTGAATTTTTAGTGTCCACTTCTCAATATAAGCTACTGCCCTTCGACTGAGGAAGCAATTTCAGCAACAAAGCGTTTAGTGAGTACTATCTGTTTTGTCATTTTGTATACCAATTAATGTTTGTGATATTGACATGATTTGTTGTAGGTTGTAGTTGCTTACAATCCTCTTGGATGGGAACGTAGTGACTTCATAAGGGTTCCTGTAAGTGACTGAAAACTTCACTCAACATTTCTTCAGAAATTTCGGATACCCATTAAGAGAAATTATATCAAGGCTCATGGCCATTTTATAAAGGACCTAAATTTGTAAAAATACTAGGATAAATTTGTCAGTGAAGCATGCACCTCGTTTCAGCTCATAGCCTATTGACCATCTCTACTTTTATCGTTACATGTTCTTTTAACATTTTCAGGTCAATGATCAAAACCTAGTGGTAAAAAGCTCTGATGGAAATATTGTTGAGTCACAACTAGTTGAGGTTGATAATGTGACAAGCAATTTAAGAAAGTTTTATGTGAAAGCTTATCTTGGAATCACAACAGACAAGGCCCCTAAGTATTGGCTAACATTTCAAGCTTCTGCACCACCAATGGGCTGGAATTCTTACTTCATTTCAAAATCAACTGGAGCAGGTGATTGGCATCATTTTAATATTTATTTAGAATAAACTGCAACATTGATAGTCCATTAGCAAATACTATTTCAATTTTTTACACTAGAAAATAATATCATTCTTGTTGAAGCTTGAAACTGCTTTGTCAATAGCAGAGTTACGATATAACAGAGTAAGGCATTCCATATCACATATTTACATGTCTCAGAACTGGCTTCAATTGTGACCTCAAAATTATGGGTAGGAAAACTTTACGTCTATTTTCTCCAAATTTAGCATTAGTCAATAAGGTAAAATGAAAAAAACTTAATGGCACTTGAAATTTCAATATAATTATTGTTGATATTCATGTTGGATTAAACTGATGGATTTTGATCAGTTCTATGTTAAATAACATTTGTTCAGGATACAACAGTACTGAGCATGTCTCAACCGTGGTTTCTCCAAGTAACAGTACGATTGAAGTTGGACCAGGACCTTTGAAGATGTCCTTTTCATCGGCATCTGGACAACTCAATAGGATATTCAATTCTATCTCAGGAGTGAGTATCAAAATAAATCTGTCCCTTTTAAATGATTTGATAATATTTCACAGTATATCCATCGACATAAATGAATCAAAAAGCGCCATTTCTCATTGGTGTTTGTTAATCATTTTCCCAATTAAGAAGGTCCATAAATTATCCATTATTTTATTATTTGCAATGGATTTAACTTCGAATTATTATGCATTTGTACTAGTTGGCATAAGATTCTACTGTAACAATACTCAGTTCCAAATTATAAGTCGTTTTGGCTTTTCTAGGGGTATAGTTTTTGTTATGTCCCTAGATAACACTATGTCTAGATACATGGTAAAATTACGAGTCTAGAAAAGCTAAAACGACTTAAAATTTGGAATGGATGGAGTATTTATTATGCTACTTATACTCCTTTTCGTGATTTTTCAACCTATATCATCCAAGGATGATAAACATGCATCCAAGTTTTCTTTTCATGATATTTATTCAGTTGCACAATATTAGTGATGTACGCATCATAGGAAGTTGCACAATATTAGTCATGTACACTATTAGATATAGTCATATATATAGATCTATTTCTATTGAAGGGTGCAAATATAATAGGTCCTAAATATCACTCAAATTCTGTGGTTTTGCTATGTGTGCTAGATTAGTATTTGGTCCCCGTATGAGTAAGGATCCTGTTGAGGACCACTTTTTCTCTTTAATACAATGAAACGCAGCTCTCCTATGTTTTTTTTAAAAAAGTATGTTCAAACATAAGGAGTAGTATGGAGTTTTTTCATTACCTAAACAATGCTTTGATTTTTTTTTGTAAGGGAAGCATTAGTACATTTATTCTTTGATAATATCTTTCAGGTGGATTTACCAGTTCAACAAAGCTTTCTTTGGTATAGATCAAGTGAGGGTGATGCCTCGGATTCACAGGTTTTACTCAGGAACTGGCTTTTCTCGGTTAAAAGGAAATATGGGAACATATTTGGTAGTTTTAATGTTTGTGTTTTATGCTAGGCATCTGGAGCTTATATATTTCGACCAGATGGTAATACACCGACTACAGTTTCATCCTCGGTAATACCATACAACCTACCTGAGTTTCTTTATAACCCACTCAATTGATCAATTTCCCTGTAGCACCCCTGTAAAAGACCTAAAATATTATCGTGGAGTCGTGGACTAGTCAGATACAACTTCAAAATTCGTATTTCCATGTCAGTGAACTGATTCATTTTAATTCCTTTTAGGTGCCACTGAAAGTTATCCGTGGACCACTGGTTGATGAAGTGCATCAAAAATTCAGCTCATGGATTTATCAGGTTAGACCCTATGCAATGTTAGAGCGAAATTGTAATTTAATGTAATGTAGCTTATGTGATTGTTGCTTAAAATAAGAACCTTTTGTTGATATATACTACTAACATACAAGAAAAAGGTTGCTTTACCAGTTCAACAAAGCTTTAGTCCCCATGTATTAGTGTGCGCGTGTGTGTGGGGTGTTGGGTCTATGTATGACTCTTTCTTCTTCTATTAATACAATTGTTAGAGTATGGCAAGAGCCTATTGTGCCAGGGCTGGTGGTACAGCCCATTAGTTTTAAGGTTAATTAGAGATAATGGTCGCTTGCTTAGGAGTCAAGTTAACCTCTCTATATAAGGAGAGAAGATGTATCAATCTAATCAAGGAAGAGATTAGAAGGAAAAACCTTCTCTCTTGTCGGCCGTGGGCGAAGCCCCGCGGCCGGCCTCCCCCAGCGCCCTTGCAGCCCTAGCCGCCGCCGCCGTGAACAGTACCCGCGGTACTGTAGCCCCGCAGGTACTGTAGCGCGCAAGCCGCCAGTCCTCCGCCTCTCTGCCTCTAGTTCATGAACAGTACCCGTGCGGTACTGTAGCGCGTGGGTACTGTAGCTCCGCCGCCGCTTCCCTCGACTCTCTCCTCTCGATCTCAACCGCGACCATAACATCTGGTATCGGCGATGCCAGGTTCCGATGAGCCGCTGTGGGATCAGTTCGCCAAGGCGCTGGCCGACACCAACGCGCAGCAGGCGCACCTTAACTCACGGCTGGCCACCATGGAGATCCATCAGGCGTCATCCTCGACGGGCGCCGTGCCCCAGAGTTTCCCCTACTGGATGCCTGGGTACGGCACGACAGCGCTGCCAGGTTTCGATCAGTCGCTGTGGGATCAGCTCGCCAAGTCGCTGGCCGACATCAACGCATGGGTGACCACCATAGAGAGCCGTCAGGCGGCGTTTGCGCGCCAAGTGTCGGCTGTGGTGCGGCTGCAGGCTGCTGCGCGCGGTCTCCGAGCACGGCAGCGGCTGCAGGAGATGCACCAGAAGATGCGGGAGGCGGTCCTGGCGGCGGTGCGGTTACAGGCTGCAGCACGCGGACTCTTGGCGTGACGGCAGGGGCGGAAGATGCGTGGGTTGTAGCTGGTGCCTGTGCCCCGTGCCTCTTTGCTTCGCCACCAGGCTGCGCTTCGCCACATAGAGGGCCCTGATCTCATCTGCTGCGTCATGGAGATCGGGCGTGGCATCGCCACCTCGGGTGGCGAACTCGGTGTCTACAACGCCGACGTTTAGGGACGCGGGTGTGTGGCCACCCATAGGCGGACCTTAATTAGCGTTGTCGTGCCCCGGCACCGGCCGCCACGAGGGCGCCTCCGCTGGTCTCAGTTGACGGCGCCATGCTCGGAAGGAGTTGCGGCTTGGGATGCGGTGCGGCTGGTGCCCAGTTCGTTGGTGCGGATGCGGCAAGTATTGGCACGGGAGCTGGATTTGTGGTGGGCCACAGCAATATTGGGCCGTTTTCCCTTCGAGTCAGCCCACATGCAGCCGATGACAATGGAGTTTCCCTGGGAGCCAGGAGGACTGCAACTGCATGTGTATGATTTGATAACTAATGCATGCCTGTACAAAAGCAGGTTGGGGCCAAAATTTTTGCCGCGTGAGCAGCTTGGCATGCAAGATGTGTCTGATGGCCAGCAGCCACGAGTTTGCTTGCGTCAGCCTCCTCCAGTTCAACATCAAGGCCGCAACCCCATCTCTTTTGCGGGCAGGACTCTCTCTTCAAGCTGTTGGATGGGGGCCACCTTCGTATTCACATCGTGTCTCAAGGAAGAATAATAAAACAAGCCGAGATGTAAAAGGCTTGCTTTTAGGTGTTTGGTTTGTGTCAAGTCGAGTCATTGTTATAAGTTGGTTAGGTTGCAGCTCGAGGACGAGCTGCATGTCCAGGTGGGGTGTAGTGTTAGAGTATGGCAAGAGCCTATTGGGCCTGGGCCGGTGGTACAACCCATTAGTTTTAAGGTTAATTAGAGATAAGGGTCGCTTGCTTAGGAGTCAAGTTAACCTCTCTATACAAGGAGAGAAGATGTATCAATCTAATCAAGGAAGAGATTAGAAGGAAAAACCTTCTCTCTTGCCGGCCGTGGGCGAAGCCCCGCGGCCGGCCTCCCCCAGCGCCCTTGCAGCCCTAGCCGCCGCCGCCGTGAACAGCACCCGCGGTACTGTAGCGATCGCAGGTACTGTAGCGCGCCAGACGCCGGTCCTCTGCCTCTCCCGTTCGTGAACAGTACCGGCGCGGTACTGTAGCGCGCGGGTACTGTAGCTCCGCCGCCGCTCCTCTCGATTCAATCCTCCCAATCTCAACCGCGACCATAACAACAATGATACACAGCTCTCCTGCGTGTTCGAGAAAAAAAAAGAAAAAGGTTGCTTAAAGTATAACTCTATAGGATTGGTTCAAGTCTGTCTATTGAAATTAATAAATCGATAGATAGTCCATTTGAATAGCTATAGTATAAGGCATCCCTATTATACGAATCATAAGAGGAAATCACGGAGTTGGAATTTTCTTTTAAGCATTAAATTGTACAACCCTGTTGTAGAGAAAGTCAATCCTACCATTTTTATCGCATTACACATTTTCATTATATGTTTAGTTTTTTTTCTCAAACAGCGCAGGAGAACTGCGCGTCATTCCATTAAGGTAGAAGAAAAGTTACAGTTACAAGGGTCCGAGACCCAACACACACCCCAACTCACACACCCCACACCCTAGACACTAAGAAACAGACTCGCCACCAAAGAACAAGAACGACCAAGCAGGCAGCGACCTGATAACAAGCTCCTGGAGTTTGGAAGCCCCAGCCGAGCACCAAAGCCCCCCTTCCGCGCTAATGGTCCTAAGGACCTCCTCAACACTTGGCCTCTTATTATCAAAGACACAAGTGTTGCGATGCTTCTAAATCTCCCAGGCCACCAGGATTATCAAGGAATTGAGGCCTTTACGTACTTCTTTGGGGACAGCAGCAGTAGACCTCTTCCACCACCCTGAGAAACAAGTTACAACAGACTGTGGTGCCAAATATAGCAGTCCAAATTGATGTAAAACCAGGGACCAGACCTGTCGAGCGAAGACACAACCCACTAGCAAATGATTTATTGTTTCATCCTCTTGATCACATAAGGGGCAAGACTCAGGATGGGGCAGATTCCTCTTTGCTAGTCGATCAGTTGTCCAAACCCGGTTGTGAAACACCAACCAAATGAAAAACTTACAGCGTGGGGGAGCCCAGGTTTTCCAGATCCTTCTCCACGACCCAAACTTGATGGATCCAACAAAGAAGGCTGCATAGGCAGACTTGCTACTATAGGAACCATCCTGCGTTAACTTCCAAATATATCTGTCCGGGATCTTTGGATGCAAAATAATTCCATCCACCATATCCCAAACGTGGAGGTAATCAAGCAATACCTCTACTGTACGAGCTCCCCTAATATCTTGAACCCAGCTTCTATTATGCAGAGCTTGAGCCACAGTCCTTCTTTTAGCTGTTTGTTTTTGAACCGCATTGAACAGGTTAGGCGCTATTTCAGCCACGGTATGCCCATCCAACCATCTATCTGTCCAGAACAATATTTCCTCTCCATTTCCAACTATGGCATCAACTGTAACATTAAAGAGGGCCCGGGCTTTGTGAGGAACATCAATAGAAAGACCAGCCCAAGGCCTTCCAGCATTTGTCTTTTGCGCCCACAACCACCGAATCCTAAGTGCCCAACCAAGGAGCTCAAGATTATGGATCCCAAGGCCTCCATATTCAACTGGTCTCTGTACCTTTTCCCAGGATGCCAGGCAATTGCCTCCATTGGCATGTTGGTGACCCTTCCAAAGGAAGCCCCGCCGCTTTTTGTCAATAGCCTTAAGCACCCATTTAGGAAGGTCCAGGGCTATTAAGATATAAATAGGGACAGCAGTCAGCACAACCTTCACCATGACTAACCGCCCAGCCTTGTTCATTAGAGAGGCCTTCCAACCAGGGAGATAGTCTGACACCTTATCCACTAAAGGCAGCAACACCTCCTTAGTTGGTTTTCCAAGTGAGAGTGGGAGGCCAAGGTACATACAGGGGCAGGCCTTTATTGAACAAGAGAGGACGCTTGCCGTGAGTGCCAAATCCTCATCAGTACAGTGAATAGGGGAAACCGAACTCTTGGACAGGTTGGTTCTAAGACCGGAGGCATGTCCAAACAATTCTAGGAGCTGTCTGACAGTGACCAGATCCAAGTTGTGGGGTCTCAAGAATATGACTGCATCATCAGCATAGCAGGAGACCCTGTGCTGTGCTTGCTGAATGGCTAGCAGCTGCATCAAACCCTCCAGAGTAGCAAAATTGACCAGGGAATTGAGGACATCCATAACAAGGATAAACAACATTGGTGATAGGGGATCTCCCTGTCTAAGACTACGGTGATGCAAAATAGTGTCTCCAGGCACTCCATTAACCAGTAATTGTGTCGAGGAGGTGGACAGGATCAAGCAAATAAGGTCTCGCCACCGCTGACCGAACCCCACCTTGCACATGACTTCCAGGAGAAACGACCAAGAGACAGAATCAAACGCCTTGGAGATGTCTAGTTTAAGAAGGATATGCACCTCCTTCTTATGCAGAGATTTCACCATCTGTTGGACCAGCATAAAGTTGTCATGAATCTTCCTTCCCCGCACAAAAGCGCTTTGGTTTGCAGAGATTAAGGAAGGTAACAGCGGTGCTAGCCGATTAGCCAAAATCTTAGTTACCAACTTGGCAAAACTATGGATTAGGCTTATAGGACGAAAATCCTTCACTTCAACTGCATCCACTTTCTTAGGCAGTAGAGTAACATAGGCCGTATTCAATAGCCTAAATTTGAAAACGTGGCCGCGATGGATGGCGTCCAACGCCATCAGCACATCCCCCTTAAAATTCTCCAACATGATTTGTAGAACCTCCCTGTGAAACCATCCGGCCCAGGGGCCTTGTCCAGGTGCATGTCTTTTATGGTAGCCCAGACCTCCTCCTCAGAGAATGGGGCATCAAGATCGGAAAGATCATGGTGCTGCATATCTGACTCATCTAAGTTAAGAGTATAGTCCCTTACTTCAGCACTGCCAAGAATGTTATCATAAAAATCATCCACTGCCTTCTGTTTTTCATCCTGCGAAACGACCACCTGATTACCAACTTGCAGCTTTGGGATGAAGTTCTTCTTCTTTCTGTATCTAGCTTGTTGATGGAAGAAAGCAGTATTGGCATCTCCCTCTTGAAGATACAGTATCCTAGAGCGCAGCCGTGCAATGGTTCGCTCTAGAGAAGCCAAACCGAGACAAAGCAGCTTGAGTTTCTTTCTCAGCCATTCCTCGCGCTCAGAGAGTGCCCTTGAATCTCTCTCTATTTCCAAGCGGTGAAGAATCTCCCTGGCCAGCTCAAGCTGAGCCATAATGTTCCCTATTTTCCGCTGCCCCCATTTTTGTAGTCCCTTACTGAGGCGCTGTAGTTTAATGAAAAGGCACTCTACAGCACAAATAGATTGTACCGGAGCCTCCCAATTCAGTTTAACAACTATATTGTTTTTTTGTTCTTTCTTCCTTACCTTAGTTCTAGAAGATTGACTTTTTTCTAGCATCCAGACTTTCAACTAAGTTGTGGATTTGAAGTATGTACATGACATCATTTCTTGGCAAGTGGTTGTCAATGCATCATTTGATCATACTTGAAATCTACAAGAACATTATTTATCGGTCCACTTATATGCTCTACATTCAAAAATTTATAGCAACATTTATTTGAGAATGAACTTGTAGTTAGTGTTTCTTTGTATAGATTACACGACTCTACAAGAACAAGGAGCATGCTGAAGTTGAATACACGGTTAGTAGCTACTTCCACTGGAAAAAAAATGATGTGTGCACTACTTTTGGACAATATAATATTCCAGGTGATGGTAGCATATTTCTGGGCATCTGTTATTCAAAATCAACTAACTATTTGGTTCTCATTTATCACAAAGATTGGGCCAATCCCTGTCGATGACGATGTAGGGAAGGAGGTCATCACACGGCTGACAGCAAATATGGTCACAAATAGTACATTTTATACAGACTCCAATGGAAGGGATTTCCTCAAAAGGGTAATAATCTTTATAATTTATACATTGGATATTTGCTACTGTTACTTGTTTATATGAATCACACCATTGTATAGTATACTACTCCCTCCATTCCAAATTATAAGTCATTTTGGCATTTTTAGATTTATCGTTTTGGCAAATGTAGGACAGTGGGAGCCCATCTGAAATATTTGCCTAGTCACAGAGACTTTATCGTTTTGGGAATGTAGGACAGTGAATCTGTAGGGAAATATACACAGATTCACAGAGACTTTCATTTGCAGGTGAGAAACTACAGGGAGGACTGGAATCTTCAAGTGACTCAACCAGTTGCAGGAAATTACTATCCGGTAAGGAAAAGTTCACATAAACAGAGTGAATTCATCTGCAGGCTGCCACTATCCTCATAAGTCATAGCACGATAGCAAATCATTCTCCTTGTTCAATATTTTTGCCATAAGCAGAAGTATTGGCGAACAGTGTACTGATTATGTGTGTGTCTGGTGCTGTAGTTGATAATACCTTAACCAATTGTAGCATTTACATTCCTTTTCATGGTCATGGATGACCTGAGTATTTTTGGGACCAGTGTGTCCATGCTTAAATAAGGAAAGGCCGATTTATTTTGGGCCTGTAATGACTTCTCAAGCCCAGTCTAGTAATCCCACTATGCAGTAGGTTTGGACCACAGTTAGGCTAGGCTTGGGCTTTGGACGGCCCACTCGTGACTTTAACATTGTCAAATAATTCAAATTTATGCTTAGGACTGGGCTAAATTTTTTGGGGCTTACTTATCTTTGATCATTCCCATACAAAAATGTTTTACAGGCGAGCAGGCCAAATTTGCTCAAGTAGACATAGAATTAGGTTTCTATTTTTTAGCCAATTAAATCTATCTTTTTGTGTAAAGAAAGACAATAGTTCCAAAACATCATGATTCTATCTTTTTGATTATTATATAGGAAATCTACTAGCCTCACAGATTTCTGACATGTTGACTCTCCAGGTCAACCTAGGAGTGTATGTAGCAGATGGAAAATATGAGCTATCTGTACTTGTGGACCGAGCTGTCGGAGCATCAAGCATTCAGGATGGTCAGCTAGAGATTATGCTACACAGGTATTAGCTAAAGTTGCATGTGCTCAGTTAGCCACACACACTATTGTAATTTTTTTTTCTGTATCTAAATCTGATAAGGCAGGCTCAGTTACTCAGTGATTCAAACAGTGCCTTATCAGATTCCAAACTAGAATAAAAACATTGTGTAAATGTGTCTCCAATAGCCACACATACTATTAAAAGCAGTGGCTTATCAGATACCAACTTTGCAAGCGATTCCAATTTAATTTGTAGCTTTTTCTTTTCATGAAGTTAATTTCTATCCTCTTGATATTGACTGCAGATCTGCATATCATGTTTTGTGAATCCCTTGCACACTGAAACTCTCTCTAACCACAGATGTTGTCAATTTCAGGCGTTTACTTAAAGATGATGGCAGAGGGGTTGGAGAGCCACTTGATGAAGTTGTTTGTGTGGATCAAGATTGCGAAGGGCTTACGGTACACATTCAGTTTCGTCTCTATATTCTCTAGCATTATCCTGCTATCCAATTACTAATAGCTATTGTAACTCTTCAAAAAAAAAAAAAAACCACAGGCCAGGGGCACTTACTATGTCAATGTTGAAAAGCTAGGGAATGGAGCTCACTGGCGGCGTACATATGGCCAACAAGTCTATTCACCCTTTCTCCTTGCTTTTACTCATGAGGTACATTTGCTTACCCTATCAACCTTTCTGTTGTGTGTTTTCATGCCGTCGAAGTTAACAATTTATTCTTGTTACAGGATGAGACAAGCTCGAAATCCTACAATGTGGCCAAAGGTGGTATGATGGATGCAAATTACAGTCTTCCTGATAATGTTGCAATTGTTACTTTGCAGGTATCACTGTACCTGTTCTCTCCATTCCGTTACCATTTACCCATGGATCCGAAATCCGATTACTTATATATTTTCCATACTGGTGAATGTCTTAACATTTCAGAACCTAGATGATGGTACCACACTACTCCGCTTGGCCCATCTTTTTCAAGTATGTTTGTAGTTTATTTAATTTTTTTTATCCTTGATCATGAATCATCGACACTAATCAATATTTGCCGGATCTGTAGGCTGCTGAGGACCCAAAATATTCAGAGGTAGCAAAGGTTGATCTGAAAAAGGTGTTCGGAAAGAGAACTGTAAGTAGAAAATTTGCTGCACCTCAGGTCTTCGAAACACAAAAATTTGTCGTAAAATAACTTTGTAGCAGGCTTCTGATAAATTTTTATCAGAACTTAGACGTTCCAATTCAATTAAATGTTAACAATGTTCAAATGTATGTGCAGATCAAGGAATTGACCGAGACTAACCTTTCAGCAAATCAAAAGAAGTCAGAGATGAAGAAGCTCAACTGGAGGGTCACTGGGGACACTGAAAGTGGTCTGGCCCCAGTAAAAGGTGGCCCAGTTGATAGTAGGGCTCTAGTCGTTGAACTAGGACCCATGGAGATACGCACCTTCTTGCTGAAATTTTAATGGCAGTTCTTGTATTTGTAAACTAACAATAGTACATAGAGAAATTTCTACCATTTCATGAAGAAAAAAGAAGAATATAAAGTACCCAAATTTCAGTTCAAATAGGATCAAAGACTTGGGCGATGGAGGTGCACACCCACACCACGTGTGTTTATGTAATGGTTACATGTCTAAAAAGGAAATGGTTGTGGTCCTTTTCATTATCTAAAGCAGGTATCTTCTTCCTAGGATATGATGATATTCACCAACAAGTGATGAAATGAGAGAGTAATGGCTTTGATATCATAATTTCATTTGAAGCTGCATACTTTGGAATATCACAGATGTCCCTGTTTTCCCCAATGCTCAGTTGACTGAACAAGGGTGTTGAGACCCTGACCGTCGGCTGGTACTGACATCCCATTGATGCCGTCATGAGATGTCGAGCTATGGTGGATCAAGAAATCATGCTGGAAGTGGTGGCTCCTCAAAACTCTTGGAGCTCAACGTCGTGAAGTGTGATTTCTCGTTGCATACAAGGATGCTTGTTCGGTTAGGATCGATGTTGGACTTTCGGTGTGATCAGCGCAGCTCGGGATCGTCTAGCTTTGGGGGGGTCATAAAGGATCTCAATCATGGATGTGATGTTTTGGCTAGCGTGGTTGAAGACCAGCAAATTCCTAATGTCTTGCGTGATCTTGTTGTAGACATCGTGGCTGCAGTGGCGCATGTTTTCAAGGTCGTGCCACCATTAGAGTTCAGCCTGCTCATCCGTGAGTTGGTGCCTCTCCGTCTCAAGTTGCTTGCTTGGCCCTGAGCAGATCTTCTTGTTCTTACAAGTACTCTTGGTAGTCTTGGGGACCTTGCGGCCACTCTGGTGTGTCCTCCATGTAGCACTCCCAAGACGGATGATAGCTTGCAGTGCTCCCGCCATCAGAGTCGTAGTTGCCAGAGACCCTAGCCAAGATCTAAGAGAAAGTGAGGTTGGCAACGTCAAACACAAAGAAGTCGCCCATCATCGAGTTGACCATATTGATAAACATTGAGTAGGGGTTGGAGGCAAATTCCCAATCGAGAGGGAGTGTGATGAGTTCACTACTGATGAGGCCCAATCCTGACTGGAGAACCCAATGAGGAGCCAGATTGTGACGTCGAATACCCGGTCAGAGGTTGAAAAGTTCAGTCAAAGGTGTAGATTCATGTGCTGAGCCAACGCATTGGTGCCAGGAGATATGACTTCCTCTATCCTGATGATGAACTCGAGGTGATAGTGTGGGATTTCCTCTAGCGGTTGGCTTAGTTCTGAATCACGATTGTGAAGCTTGCCGAACTGACCGACCCAACTCGTTCGGTCATCCTAGTGTACTACCCATATAGTACACATATGTTCAACCTTTATCCAGGATCATTGAAGGTCAAACATATGTAGTTAAGTTTATGAGACATTATTTCAACATTTAGTCATTATACTTCACACAGAGTCTAGCGAAAGGTTTCACATAATAAAATAGTTTGATACACGTTCATGGGTGTGCCATCCCCACAAACCTATGCCTCACAGGGCTGCCTCTACCACTCCCAGTCTCACCTGCAAAACTCAACAAGTAGACGGGTGAGTATACAATTGTGCTCAATAGAACTTACCCTTATATTAACTAGAATGCGGTTGGTTTTGCATGAAGGCACCCTTTTGTACAATGTAAAAAGTTGTCTAATCAACTACGCAAGCACAGCATGGTTGATATGATTAAGATTAAGAAATTACCAAAATGGATGTCGATCTTCCACAAGTCCTTCTCACATACACTAATTTGAATCTAGAAGAATAGAAAAAGTATATATATCAAACTCTAGGGGGTACACATTAACCCCATCAAAGACAATAGTCACAACCCATATGATTATCGGTATGTAAGGAGTGACTCATGCCTCAACCTTTCCCAAGTATAACCAAACCTCCCATAAAAGGTTAGAGAATGAGATGAGGCACTAGCCCTTCCTAGCTACCTTGTGCTAACCTCACGCTGAATCCATGGGAAATCCAGTCGGAACAAAGTACTAGGCTTACCATTCCCATTCATGCAAGTGATTTGTACAAGTTATGTTCAAGTTTTGCTACCACAGATACACTGTCCTTAATCGGTCTAATGATACACCACCCAAGATCTCCCTATGTTGCCATGGTCCAAGCGCTTGCCAATCCTCAATTCAAGTTATCATCAAGTGGTCAAATTTTAGACTATTTGTCCATGGTATGTTATTTAGTGTACAAGTGACGTGACCGCTATAACACACGAGAAGTGAGAAGCCCATCACTATCTTGACTTGTACTGTTATTTAGCATAGTAAGCATGATTTACACGATAAACATCAACATCATACATGGTACAAGGTAAGGGAAACAAAGCACAAGGTATAAGCTCAAGTAGGTCACATAGGGTATCTAGTCATATTGTAACATAAGTGCAATACTTAACATAGCCATTTAACTACATTTAGCAAAGAGAGATTATGCTTAGGAGCCTTCCTTGAGTCTCAGTGAGTGGTGCTATGTTGTCAGGTTTAGGGGCCACATCATTGTCTGGGGTCTTGTCCTCTATTATTGCTTCCTATTCTATATGATGCATGACATACACGAGTGTAATGAAATACTTGTGCTTGACATGATATGCTTTGACAGTTGTATGATTAAGTATGAACATAATATTTTATAATATTATATGTATATAACATAATGTGTTATTGTGTAGATAAATAGGTGTTGTTGAGGTGTGATAGGACCATCTAGTATATGGTATCGGATCGTCCGATGGACCTCGGACTGTTATGTTATAGGATGGGAACGATACAAAGAGATTAGGTTGTTCCAAAGCCTAAGTGTTGAGTTGATCAGACCATTCGGTAAGTCGCAAAAGTTTCCGGTGCTCTCGGGTTTGTGGTGATGGATTAGTCAGATTGTCCGATGAAATTCAATGGACTGTCCTGTAACTCATGGACTTGGTTGAACAGAAAAACTCTTAAGTGTGGAGGTCATCGGATCATCCGATGGGTGAAGTCGGACCATCCAAAAAAAACTACAAAGTTTTTGCAAAAGGTTTTGGGGTTTAGGGTGATTTATCGGACCATCCGTTGGTGACTATCGGACTGTTCGTTGGTGACTATCGGACTCTCTAATGGATCACAATATACGTGTTCTAAGTGATTTTCATTGACGAAAAGTACATATATGATTCTTGCATGTCTATGAGGTTTTGCATAAGTGTTCCTAATGTTCTCTAGGTTACATGTAGCAAGGTAATACATTATCGTACACTGCCCTGGTTCACAAAATATCTACTAGGGGATGTCTTGGTGATGAACTAGCTAGACCTTGGGGTTGGGGTTATAACCCTAGGGTATCTCAAGGCACCGATTAGTTAGCAGGCCAAGCGGCCCACGACACATCAAATTAGCGAAGGCCGAACGACCGAGGCCCAGCTAAGCCGAGGATGGGGACGACCATGACCCTTCCTTCTGCCTTAGCCGCACGACGCAGGAGAGGCGCATGATCTCTCAACAGTCCCGACCCCTGGGAGGAATGGGGAGAGGTCGAGCGTGGCCAAACGTGCCTACTCTGACAAGAACAAGCATGCTGCACTGACCCCGCAAGGACTGAAGGGACAACGGTCACCTCAGTCCGATCAAACGCCACCCCTATGCCATGCAGCTCAAACAAGACAACACCGCCCAAGGCAGTGATGGCCAGTACAATGCCCACCGTCCAAACATGGCCTGACAAGACGCATGTACCATCCTACCCACCACGGGATGGGATCCACGAGGAGGGCCTTGATTTAGAGGCCAACCAGATCGACGGGAGCCACGACCCCAATGATCAGGATCGTGGCCCTCAACTCCTCATGCCAACGAGGCAATCGACGACCCAAAGGTGGCTACCAACTCCTGTACGACACTCCAGGAAACCAGGAGGCGATGATGAAGACCATGGCGGAGACCATGTCGCATAGGATGGCTGGTGAACCACCATCGTGCCTATAGTGCCATCACGACCGACACAGTAGCACCACGCCACACCATGCCACGATGTGGCCACATGACCGTGATGACAACCACGGCTAGACGTGCACCACAAGACGGCGTAGCTTGCAAGCCAAGTTAGCTAGGACCTCCCTCTGGCTCACGACCCTTTGGTTGGGAGAACCTCCTCTGTACATGCCCTGGCCCCAAACTCTATATAAGGGCAGCCAAGGCACCCATCTCGATAGGATTATGATTCCCTACTCATTCACTCATTCTTAGATCTTGGAAGGGCTCCTGAAGCTTCCCTTCAGGCAGCCTGTCTCCTAGCTCTAGCTCTCCAACCTCTTTCACCATTCTTGTATCCCCTATTGTAAGAACTTCAAAGCATTCAAGTGCACTTGATCATCTCTGAGACTAGACGTAGGGCTCCGGCTAGAACCAGTATAAATCCTCGTGTTTTTGGATGCTACCATCATCTTCCTAGAGCAGTGCGGCAATCATATCAATTTACTAGTCTGATTTATGAAACACTGACAGTTGGCGCGCCAGGTACAGGACAGTCGCGCACTCTCGATTGTTGAGAAGGAAGCGATGGCTCCTTGCATCGTTGGTGGACTCGCCCGTGGAATGGCCCACGCCGGCCACATCCACCACAAAAACTATGAGTTCACCGGCGTCAAAGGGCTAGTGCCCACGTCCGCCTTCAGTCGTGGCCTAGACCTCCGCCTTGGAGATCTGGATCCCGTGGCCCATGACAGACACACTCTCGGAACTGCCCCTAGCAGCAGCATCCTAGTGTTCACCTACATAGGGTGCCAGTACCCTCTCTCATCACCGGTCATGGCCAAGTCTTCCAGCCAGGAAGCCGGAGGTCCATGACTCACGACAGATTCACCTAGGGAATGGCCTCAACCGGCCACATCCTTTTGGGAAACCACGAGGTTATCCACACTAATGGGTCAGCGCCTATCACCGGCTCCTTCCCCGTCTAGGCCAACCGCGTGGGAAGCCTAGGGCCGACGGCAGAACCATGCCCCGAGCAGTGTCTCCACAACCAGTGGAGCACAGCGAGTCAGGGCACGCACGAATGATGAAATCACCCACCACCATGTGTCATCGTCGTTAGTGATCAGGTGGCTACCGGGCGCCACGCCTAGCAAAGCCGAGTCTGGAACCAGGGTTTAATCCTGCATGATAGACAAGCCGTCCGGCACATCTTAGCGGACTGTCGGCTTCCACTTGGAGGCGCGTGCATTCGAGGAAATAGGCTCCCTGAGCGCACTGCGCGTCGTGCCGAGTGGACTGAACCGTGTTGCCCTCAGAACCCACTTTCATGGCAATAGTACGCGCCAGCTCCTTGTCAAGAGCAGCAACCATGTCTAAAAGAAAAGGCACGATGACCGTAGCATCAACATGCCACAAAGGCTCAAGCATCGGAGTGTGCGGGCCCTCCTGAAATGATCCTGTATTCCGCAAAGGGAATGCCACATATTCAAAGTGTAATAGATGAACGAGTTCATGCCATTACCCAAATTTCAGTCGAATAACAGAGTCATACACGAATATCAGAGTACAAATAGAAGGTTTACATCAATTATTATCATCGCCACGCAGGGTGGAACACACTCACACACAGCAACTGGAACAACATCATGAAGACGGCAGCGGAAACTAGGACTCCTCGCACCAAGCTTGAGTGCAGGGCAAACTCCTACTCCTCCCAGTCATCCTCATCATCGTACTCGAGCTCCAAGCCTGCCAAAAATCTATCAGTACACTTGGTACTGGCCACGCATCGCCCACCCCATGATGCATTTGCTTTGTGGAACTGGATGCAAAGGGGTAGAAAAAGACCTAGGTTGGCTATGGTTTCCTATGCGAGTAATTAATATTTTAATAATATAAGTTTGTCAAATTTTTAACCCATATCATTCACACATGATTGCCCCATCCCAACAAATATCTCAACTCCACATCTCATCTCACTCTCTCATCGGCACGGGCGACTCCCTCTCGCCCATGTCTCAACGGCTAAAGCTGGAACACCACTCTAAACCTAGGGAAGGTAGAATGACTCCTCTCAACTAGTCAAGTGAAGCTGTACTTAGGAAAGGTCCATAGCCGAAAGGTTCAGCATATGTATCGATCGATCAACCAGAAACTCTGCAGAGGTTTACACATCCCACAAGATAGCTATCCTCGACGATGCCTCGTCTAAGCTGATTCCGGGCCGCCTTCCGACTAGAAACGATACTACTCTATCACTCAGAACTGGGGCCGTGTCGGAGTACCACCGACACGCTGAGACTGTGAGATGTAGTACTTAGCCCCTGGGTACTACGCTATCTTAGGAGGGTGTGGGTCCTCATGCCCATACCTCCCTACACTATCCGCTAACCTTTCAATAGTAGTGGCATCGCACCAGCAAGTCGAACGTCCGTCTCCTCCCCACAGAAGCGAGTGGGCGTGCAAGGATTCCTAAGACCCGATCCACAGGCGTATTAGTCCTTAGGGTGACTAAGCCGGATATCTTCACAAGGGGAAACCATTTCCCGCTCAACGGAACACCCGACACCCCATGCCATCAGAGCATCTCCCATCCCGGGGCTTCATCCCACGAAGACACTCCACCCCGAGATCTCTCCCTGTCACATGTACTCGCCACAGGCACCTCACATGGCGAATGCTCAGGTAGCATCCTCTGGCAAGAATTGTCCTCCTAACTCATCGTAGATCCTACTTGGTCGACTCGACCCTCACCACACACCCAAGACTCACGCCAAGATCTCCCTAGGTTCATTATCAGGTTATTATCAGG
The DNA here is from genome assembly GCA_038087645.1 of Saccharum hybrid cultivar R570. Classification (NCBI taxonomy): domain Eukaryota; kingdom Viridiplantae; phylum Streptophyta; class Magnoliopsida; order Poales; family Poaceae; genus Saccharum; species Saccharum hybrid cultivar. Next base: position 10,919,958 of record JAQSUU010000038.1, read on the forward strand.
TTAACGACACCTCGTGCCTTACCTCATACGTCTTTCACTCACCAACATCACATCATAGATATAATGCGAGTAAGAGTAAAGCAGTAAGTAACGAGTGATAAAGCAGCATCTAGTCTAACAGCAGGGTGAGCAGGTGTAAGGTTGCAACAAGGTAAATGGCTCAAAAAGCAGTAAACTACCATGCAACCTATCATCATTATTATAGCATAAAAGTAAAGCACTAGTAATTCTAAGTATTTGCGATGCGTAATAGGATCTATGAATGGGTGGGGCGTGGCACCTGGCAGGTCTTCACCCAAGTTGTCAGTGTAGTCGGGGTCGAATTCCTCAGTCGGTGGCTCCTCTAGGTCTGTTAAACATAACATATAGCCACGTTAGCGGCACCTATAGAGGTGCACAAAGAAGCAACTGAAAATTGAAAGACCCAAATGCACTCAAACATAAGCCTATGACGTAGAGCTTGATTTTAGAAAAAATTGGACTCTAGTTTGGCATTTTTCTAAGCTAGTATGTATTAGTTATGAATTTTTGAAGTTTAAATCATTTTCAAAAAAAGAAAAAGAGTAGAATTACTCAGGGCTTGACACATGGCGGCTTCTGATTGGCCAGAGACTATGCAGTCGGTGATAGGTGGGGTCAGTCAAAGGTCAACGTTGACCAGTCAAAGGTCAACGCTGACCGGTCAACGGTCAACGCTGACCGGGCCGAGACTGGGCTTGGATGGCCTAGGTCAGGGCTGGTCCTGGGCTGGGTTGGGTCGGCCCGACCCCGGACACATGTCGCAAGGTGGTGGTGCTCAAGTGGCTAGGTTGGGCTATCATCGGGCCTAGTCCACCTGGTTTGGGTTGACCGTGGGCGCGCGGTTGCGGCGTATGGACCCAAGACTGGGGCTACCATGGATCGAGTCCATCCCCTCCTTTCTCCCTCTCTGGCTCATGTAGACCAGGCACAACCAACGCGGTGTGGCTTTCCCCCTCCTCCTCTGCTTTCACCGGATCGTGTCCGCCGGCGGCATGCTTGCTTGGTGGTGCTCTATGGCGGCTCGGCTCGGTCGCTAAAGACTTCTACGGGTTCACGGCTGTGAGAGGAGCACAAGGGCGAGGTCAAAGTTGTGGGTTAGGGGCTCTAGCAGGACCTCCCACGGTGGTGGTGGCTTGGCGGTGTCGACGTGCAGGCGTGCAGCGGTGAGGGTGCTAGGCTAGGCCCTAGAGCTAGCCGAGACCATGGCGCAGCTCAGGTGATCGAGGCAGACGCTACGGAGCCCCTTTGCGGTACGCAAAGAGATCGGTTGAGGCGGGGACGCGCGCGTCGCGGCGGCGCCCCGATGCACGGTCACGCTAGCACGGTGTTCTCCAATCGATAGTTCCTGAGGCGCCCTCTCTCTCCTAGTGCGCGCACGGTTCGTGCCTTGGCAAGGTGAAGCAGGTAGTGTCTCTATCTCTACCTCTACCGTGGTGTAGGTGGCGGAACCGCCTCGCCATGGCCGTGCTCTGGCCATGGTGAGCGCGCTCTGCGTTCGTGCGTGGCGGTGCTCCAGCGCGGTTGCGGCTTGGCAGGGCCGCACCTAGGTGCGTGCATGTGTTCGCGTGCCCTGAGCATGTCGTGTGCTCCAACAAGGCCTGGCCTTTGGCTGTCCCTAGTGTGGGAATGCCTAGGTGGCCGGTGCGTGCTCGACGACAGCCAATCGACGACATGCACGGGGGAAAGGCCTGGGGGCTCATCGTGGGTTGCGGTGAGGAGGGGCTAGCGGCGCAGTGAAGAGGCGATGCTGAGATGGGTCGGTGCAGTGCCGTGCTGAGCAGCTCCGGGATGGCCTCCTCCTCCGGCGAGCTCCAACTCTGGTGACCCGGGCGGCTCCGGCGGCAAGCTCCTCCTTCTCCTTCTCTCCCCCTTCTCCTCTAGTGTGGTGATGTTGGTGATGCCACAAAGTGGCGATGCGAGTCAGGAAGGGTGGCTAGGGCACCTGAGGTTCCCTTTTATAGGTGGGCGGCGACCATCGATGTCTTGGAGCTCGACCAACGGTGAGGGATGAACAGAGGGCATGTGTAGGGCCGATACAACCCTTGGCCTAGGGTTTTAGGGGTGCGGGGTGGTTGCGGCTCGGCTGGCGCTCCTGATTTTGAAAACGGCGGTCAAGGGGAGCAGGGCGCCATGGCGCCAGCGGCGAGGGTCCGCTGTGGTGGCATCAGCGTGGCGCGTCCGACTGGGCGGCTCGAGCACCACGGATCGCAGACGTGGCGTGAATTCGTGTGCTGGTGCGGTTGGTGGCGAGCACGGACGGTGGAGGGCAGGCAGGCACCATACAAGGTGCAGGTGGCATTGCTCTGCTTTTGCTCCTCACCGAAGAAAAAGCAGAGAGGGAGGTGAGGGATGACAGGCGGTGTTCGCATGTCAGTGGCAGGGGAAGAAGCGACGGCGCACGGTGGCGACACCGTGCGGGTGGGCGCGCGGTAGTGGGCCGCGTGAGTGCGTGGTTGGCTAGGCCGTGGTGCTGGGTTAGCGGCTGCTAGGCCGGCCTACTCGACCATGTGGGTGAGGCCTGCTTGCTAGGCCATGGCGGGCGCAAAGGGGGTGCGGGCAGAGCAAGGCAGGCCGGGTTGGTTGCTGTCATGGGCTGCTTTGGCTTTCCCATTTTCCCTCCTTTCCAAAACCTTTTCTATTTTCCTAAATCTAGATCTATTTACTCCAAGGCTTCTATGTGTGTATATATGTGTGCCATGCACATATACACCCTTAGGTGGGGTTGTCTTCTAGGGTCTAGGGTAGGTGGGGTCCTTTCCAAGGGTAGGCACTTACACAAGAGTTTAATAAATTAACAATCAATTAATTAAGGCAAGTTAGTTTATTTACCAATTTAAACAAGTTTGGGGGATTTTATTTGCAATACAAAAAATCCAACTCACAAGTATTTAATTAAAATGCAAAATGCTCTACTACTAAGTAGGCTCTACTTGTGCAACTAACGAGTGTTTTTTCTACATGTCACTCACCAAACATGGGTTTATTTTCGAAAAAAAATTCAGTTGTGATTTTTTGGTTCCTAGAAAAACTGGGTTGTTACACCTCCCGACCAGAAACCACGACAAGCCGGACACGAAGAAGCCTTCCCCGGGGGCTTGTGAGCCCGCCAAGGATGACGAGACGGTAGGGGCTGGCCCAAGGTAGCCCGAGAGGATGATTCGCACCAGCTACGACCACCTCGAGCGATAAAGAAGCATCGTCACCAACTCATAGCCCAGGGACCATGACAACTCCACCACAAGCGAGCGCTCGGGAGTTCACCTCAGCACGAGCAGCAACCACAACACAAGCGAGCGCTCGGGAGTTTGCCTCAACACGAGCAGTAGCCGTAGGGCGAGCGTCTGTTCCCTGATCAAGCATTGGTGATATCAATCCTATCCCTCTCTTCATTATTTGATTGCATTCACATACGCGCATAGATGCAACAACGAACCAGATTAGCTAAAATGAAGCATAGAATAAACTTAGGGACATAGAACCCATGTGTTTTGCCATAGAGGCATTTCACCTTCTAGACGACCTAACTCGCTTCTCACGAGCGACCAAATATCACGGCCCACGGGGGGAGCTTATGTGAGCCCCCCCCGCTAGCACATACTCTCATCGCCTATGCCACGCAACACTATAGAGGCATAGCTCGACGCGCAACCCCTAACTGGCATTCGCACACCATGAGTGATCAATCCATAAATAGAGAACATAGGCCCGCTTTCGCCGAGCTAAGACAAAAGTAATGTAAAAACAATGAGGACGACGTGATAGCATGAATGAACAAGAAGTAAAAACCATCGATAGATCACATAGATAGTTTAAGTGTTACAACTTCGCCCGCCGGCGAAGCACATGGGCCGGCAAACCGAGAGTACCTAGCACCACTTAGGAAGCCTAGCTACATCAGTGAAGACTACCCCTTGCCTTCATGATCACCGCAGCGACGGCCAAGTCACCCATTAAAGCCAAACCCCCGTCGGGCTCGAGGGCCGTGCCTTGGTAGCGGTTCTCACCCGAGGGACCTTCCTGGGGATGAGCCCCCTCCGCCTCATAGTGGGACGTCACGAGCTGCTCCTCTAGCACTGCAATTCGTTGAGTCCCATCAAAATATGAGAACAAAAACCTAGTGAATAGGAATTAGTGATAATTAGAACTCACCGTACATCCGCACCCGCGCGGCGGTAGCCAGCGCCCACGCCTCGGCGACCTCTTCCTTCGCCACCTAGAGGGCCGCCTGGAGATAGTCCATGCGGGCCTTCAGCTGGGCCACCTCGTGGACAGAATTTGAGTGCAGCCGACGCGCCTCATCCCTTTCGAGCATGAAGCTCCATATCCCTTGCCGCCCAATGGTAAGAAACAGGGGACGGGGGCTCGCTGGCTCTAGAGCCAGAACAGGTTGGGGGACGGGTGGTGCTAGAAGGACCCCTGGTCTCCGACACCATCACTAGAGAAATGATCCTGAACACACCCACGATAAACACGAGCATGGTCAAATCTGAAGAACAATGCAAAATCGCTTACCCTTGTTCTCGTAGAGAAGGCAGAAGGAGTGGCGGCGGCCCATCGACCTCAAGAGACTCTTCACAGAGGTGCTTCCCGTGATCGAACACTTGGAGGAGCAACTACAAGCGCACGAGTAGGAAGGAGAAGAAGGCAATGCATGGGATGGGAGAACGATACCTCCCACTATGAACCACCCAATGGATTTATAGCCGCAAAGATAACCTCATCAAGCAAACTAGGCCCGTGACCATTACTAACCACTTTGATGATCCCGCAGAGCAGGGGCGGTCACTGGGAAGAAGGCAAAGCGACGACCTCCCATGTGATAACCTAGGCCAGGTAGGCCATGCGTGTTTTCATTTTTCATATTGTTTCCGTTTACGCGCCTTCGTTTAGAAGACGCCTCGCTGCTCGTGAGTGAGACGCCATCAATGCCACATGATCGAGGAGGCCACACGCCCCTAAATCTATGCATAAGAGCGACCTGCCATGGACATGACCCCCGAGTCGCACTTAGGAAATTTGCTCTTGGGCCGGCCCTTAGATGGGCTCGAGGCCACAAAGGGATAGGGGCAAGATGAGATGGGCCCCTGCGGCTCTTATCGGTGGTGCGGAGCTACACGACCATCTCACCCTATGTTCGAGTTATCCGCTTTGAAGTCACCTGGGTTGACCCCCTTTGGGGGGAGGCATCTTGCCCTCTGATCGCTACGGAGGAAGCCGAGGACCAACGGGCTTGACGGTCGATGATTTATGGGACGTCTTGACGAGACACAGCCGAACTCCACATAAATTAGGGAGGATATCGGGCCCACTCGAATTACCCATCGACCTTGAAGAGGCGCACCGCTCTGACCACGTGGTTACGGTGGACGAGCCACTCCCCACGTGGGGCAAAAATTAAAACCTGCCTCCAACAAGGTAGTACGACACCTTGTGGTCAGGAAGGATAGTGGAGAGAAGCTAGAGCCGGGCTTGAGCAATTCAAATAATTAGGATGAGGCCGTGGCCAGTTCCTCCCCATGTCTCAAAACCATGACTTAAAGCTAGTCTCGCACACCCACGAGGGCCAGCAACCCCCTCAAGAGGGATCATCACCATGGGTGGTTAAAAGTCGCACTACAACACCTTCCTCATGAAGTAACGCTAGAACCCGCAGACATTTGGGAGGAGAGGTCCAAGGTTGATCGTCAACCTTGCCACCTCGCATGGCGAGAGACTAATGACTCGCTTGAAGCATGCATCCTAAACTCAGAGACATTCAGGAGGAGAGGTCCAAGGTCACTCGATGACCTCGCCGCCTCACGCGTTGAGAGGCCGATGACTCGCTCAAAGCCCGCATCCCGAACTCACAGACATTCAGGAGAAGAGGTCCAAGGTCGCTCGATGACCTCGTCACCCAGTGCGGCGAGAGGCTAATGACTCACCCGAAGCCTGCACTCTCAAACTCGTAGACATTCGAGAGGAGAGATCCAAGGTCGCTCGATAGCCTCATCGCCTAGCGCGTTGAGAGGCCAATGACTTGCCCGAAGCCTGCACTCTCAAACTCATAGACATTCGGGGGGAGAGGTCCAAGGTTGCTTGACAACCTTGCCACCTCACGCGACGAGAGGCTAATGACTCATTCGAAGCCTGCATCCCGATCTCACAGACATTCAAGAGAAGAGGTCCAAGGTCGCTCGATGACCTCACCACCTCAAGCGGTGAGAGGGCAATGACTTTCTCGAAGCCTGTATCCTGAACTCGTAGACATTCAAGAGGAGAGGTCTACGGTCGCTTGATGACCTCATCTCCCTATGCAGCAAGAGGCCAATGACTCACTCAAAGTCTGCACCTTCAAGCTCAACAACACTAGGGAGAAGTCCATGGTCGCTTGACAAACTCGCCACTCTACGTTGCGAGAGGCCAATGACTTACCCGAAGCCTACACCCATGAGCTAATAGACATCAGGAGGATAGGTCCAAGGTCGCTCGATGACCTCACCGCCCTGCGCGATGAAAGGCCAATGACTCACTCAAAGCCTGTATCCTCAAGCTCACAAATGACCCCTAGAAGGACGTATGACGGGAGCCATGTGGCTCTCCTCGAACTTCTTTCTCCTATTCCCTCACCCTCTCAGTAGGAAAGTAGAGAGAAATTTGTAGTTATAGCTGCAACCATAGGTGGTTCAAATAATAAAGGACCTATATTCATAGGCCCAAAGGCGGACCGAGCAACCTGAGACCCTCGCCATGTGGCGAACCATGGGAGGTCACAACCAAATTCAAATGCCCGTGTGAGGTCAGGGAAATTGAGACCCTCCCAAAGGCAGGACCGGTACAACATCGACGAGACCACTCGGCCCCACCTGGGTCACGAACCCTGAAACATGGTACACAGACACGGCAAGGCTCAGCAGTCACGTACCACATCGTTAGGGCGTCCTAACATGGCTAAACGTAACGGCCACCTACCACATTGAATGCACAAGCCCATAAGGGGTTGAACGACGAAGCTCGCACAAGCCATGACTATGAACTCGCGCACAAACATACACGCATCTCAGCGCTTTCACGATCACTTCATGATCGCAAAAATGCTTAGGGGCTATTGTGGGGGTAATAACCTAGGGTATCTCAAGGCACCGATTAGTTAGTAGGCCAAGTGCCCCACGACACATCAAATTAGCAAAGGCCCAAATGACCGAGGCCTAGCTAGGCCAAGGACGGGGACGGCCATGACCCTTTCTTCCACCTTAGCTACATGACGCACGAGAGGTGCATGACCTCTCAACAGTCTTGACCCCTAGAAGGAATGGGAAGAGGTCGAGCACGGCCAAGCATGCCTGCTCTGACAAGAACAGGCACGCTACACTGACCCCACAAGGATTGAAGGGACAACGGTCACCTTGGTCTGGTCAAATGCCACTCCTGTGTCATGCAGCTCAGACAAGACAACACCGCCCAAGGCGGTGATGGCCAGTACAATGCCCATCGTCCAAACATGGCCCAACAAGATGCATGTACCCTCCTACCCACCATGGGATGGGATCCACAAGGAGGGCCTTGATTTAGAGGCCAACCAGATCAACGGGAGCCATGACCGCAATGATCCGGATCATGGCCCTCAACTCCTCATGCCAACAAGGCAATCGACGACCTGAAGGCGGCTACCAACTCCTGTATGACACTCCAGGAAACCAGGAGGCGATGACAAAGACCATGGTGAAGACCACATCGCACAGGACAGCTGGTGAACCACCATCGTGCCTACAGTGTTGCCACGGCCAGCACAGTAGCACCACGCCACACCATGTCATGATGTGGCCACATGACCGTGACGACAACCATTCCTAGACGTGGACCACAAGATGGCATAGCTTGCAAGCTATGTTAGCTAGGACCTCCCTCAGGCTCATGACCCTTCGGTTGGGAGAACCTCCTTATTTGTACACGCCTTAGCCTTGAACTCTATATAAGGGTAGCCAAGGCACCCATCTCAATAGGATTATGATACCCTACTCATTCACGCATTCTTACACCTTAGAAGGGCTCCTAAAGCTTCCCTTTGGGTAGACCGTCTTCTAGCTCTAGCTCTCCATCCTCTTCCACCATTCTTGCAGCTCCCATTGTAAGAACGTCAGAGCATTCAAGCGAGGAACACGTACTCGATTATCTTTGAGACTGGACGTAGGGCTCTGGCCAGAACCAGTATAAATCCTCATGTCTTTTGGATGCTACCATCGTCTTCCTAGAGCAGCACGACAATCGTATAAATTTAGTAGTCTGGTTTACGAAACACCGACACTTGGTCTCTAAGATCTCCAGGTGCTAGTATTGGTGGTTTAACTCAACAAGAAGATGGATCAAGTCTTGATGTGGTGGTGGCTCATCTGAGCTTGTGCTTCTCCTTCTTGTTGCCTTCTCTTCCTTGTAGAACCTTCATGATGCGAGGGGTTTCCCAATCTTCTCATTGTAGGATCGAAAGGGGGGATAACTTGACCAATCCAACCTGATGAACTGATGGCACCAACAGCTACTCTAGGTAGCCACCTGTGACAAATGATTTTTCCCAACCACACACAATGGATCGATGTCTACCTAAACCACACAAAGGTAGATACAAGCTCTTGCAAGTTACAAGGATACACAAGAACAAGTGGAAGAGAAAACTCCCAAGCCTCAAGGGGGCAGCTATGGCACAACCCTAAGGACAAGAGCACTTGGCTTCTCTTTTTTTTCTGAGTCAATTCATGGTTAGGGTTTTAGGGAGGAGTGGGGGTGCTATTTATACTAGGAACATCCCTTCGCTAAATGGGTTGGTTTTGGCCCCTAATTACACGTTCTCGTTGCTGGTCTTACGTGTTCCAAGTACCAATTATGTGAGACAACAAGTGTAGAGAAACAAGTATGATGGATAGTAAAAGCAACAGGAACAAAGCACAAGACAGCACACAATAACACTGCTCACTTAGGCCTTCTCTATGTGCTCCTTTAGATATTGTTCCACTTTTGCCACTCTTTTTTCTCTATTTTTGGGCTGTCATTGTTTTTTTGGGATTCTTTGACTTTTTCTTTTTATTTTTTTGATATTTTTTATTCACTGAGGAGCACATAAGAAGTAACCACATAAAATTTGAGCTTAAACAAGTGAAAGATGTGGCTTGTGAAAAATTCAGAAGATGGGTCCAAAATTGAGGAAGAGCTTGTGACCAGGAAAAGAGGATCTTGTGACCAGTTTTTGGCCAAAATAAAATTTTCAAACCCTAACAAAGCGAGGGATGGACAGATCCAAAAAAAAAAATTTCTGATCAATTTTGATATATGGAACATCGAAATCCAAGCTCGTATGCGAAAACTGGACTAATTTCAAGTTTGGACTCCGAATTAGAGGACAAAACAAGAACAATGCGCACAAAAGTGGTTACGGCAGGTAGGGTTTGATGGAAATGATGGGGAAAACACACGAACTAGACTCTAACACAACCTAACCAGCAACAAGACCTCAATCAGGATACAAACTCAACACGATGGACTCTGGAACTGAAATATGCAAAGGCTATGGCGCGGAAAGGGTCTAGGACAGGAAAACAATTATGGCTGTAGACTGTGGGACAAATGCGAAACACTCAAACTAGGGAATAAATGCGAACCTGACGGTATGCCTTAGCTTTGAATACCACTTGATGGGAACATGAATCCCTATCTTCCGTCAGGTAGATGGTAACTATCGTTTTAGGCGGAGAGTGACACACCAATCTAGCTTTAGATCGAAAGACCGAACCCTGCAATCTTAGCACCACAACTCCTCTGGTTATCAACCGTGTCTCCAACCGGTTAACCTCACCATGAAGGCTAATCCCTACCTACGAAATGAAGAACATAAGCAAGAACTCGGAAGAACGTAGCTCAAGTTTTGGGACAAACTGCAGATGAACGATTAAGTTCTCAAAGTGGGGTCTCACAAACCGATAAAGCGGCAACTGTCAATGGACAGATTGATCTAAGCAAAACCCAAAACCTAATGACGGTGGTGGCATATGAATATAAAGGTCTTAGGGTTGCTGCCTACCCTGGACTTTCCCCCCTAATGGGCTCAAAGATGATACACGGTCCATTGGACCAAATACGGTGACGCAGCACCTAGACAGAATCTGGACGCTGACTTGTTTTGACAATTCCCATGGAGTTCGAAGAGCTTTTGATGTGAGACCTCTTGGATTGGCTTACTTATCAAATTAGCTTTCCAACCATATGTGGATCATCAAAAACAGAGTACAGATGCGTCCTAGGTGACCAGTTCAAGGCAGACTGGTCCTAGAAGCCAAAACAGACTCGAAATCATCTTGGACCGGGCCTCCGACTTCTATTGGACGTCCTGGCTAATCATCATCGCCTCCACCACTTCCTCTAAGTTCCTCATGACCCTCTCCAATATTCCTAATTAATATAACATCGTTAGGTAGCAATTTATTCTCAAAAGTATAAAAAGGATCACTTAAGAACAAGCTCACCTCTAAATTAAGTTGTCGTCTTCGGGCTCGGGTCATTGGACCTCATTGCATAATGGATGGAGCAACAGTGGGTGCATCTAAAAGAGTGATGTCCTTATCAGCCAAGCGGTCTCCTCTGGAGTCCTCTCGGTCCCCGTCTCGGTCCCGTGCCTTCTCATGTCTTCTGGAGTCTTCTAGTGTCGGGGTCCGATCCGTTTGACGCGATTTGGTCTGGTTCCTTGGGCCCAACCCTTCTCCAGATTTCCTGTTTTTCCTATTTAATCCTAAAAAATCATAATTCACCAAAACTCATGGAATTCTATTAGTTGAGTCCCTATTCTATGGTGGTGATTACATTTATACCCTTTTTCATGTTTTATTGATAGTTTATAATAGGAGTTAATTACCGTCAACAATACTCATTGATGATATCATAACTATGCACCACTGCTCAAGCATGCTTACCCTTGTTTTTATTTGTTCATATCTTATACAGGGTATTGCAGGATTGGTTTTGATTCATCAACAAATTTCATCAATCACAATCAACCCAATCAAGAGGCAGCTCAACACCAGTTTCTGAAGCTATGGCTAACAAGACGCTATGCGAGCTCTCTACTCCAAGCACTGATAACATTCTCATGGGACCAACACTCAAAACCAACAACCTTGAGTTTGAACTCAAGCCAAGCCTCATCAACATGGTGCAAGCTACCCCATTCAGCGGAAAGGCACATGAAGATGCTAGTGCTCATCTCCAGAATTTTCTAGAGATTAGCAGCATAGTTGTCATCAAGGACGTTGCTCAAGATATCATACTACTCCACCTATTTCCATTCTCGCTAGTGGGATGGGCGAAGTAGTGGTTCTACGCCAACAAAGATGACATCGATACATGGGCAAGATGTTCGAAGGCTTTTCTAGCAAGGTTTTTCCCTATAGGCAAAACCAATGCCTTAAGAGGAAAATCTCCAACTTCTAGCAACAGAAAGGTGAAACCATTCCAGAGGCATGAGAATATTTTCAAGAATATATTTTAGACTGTCCTCATCATGGGATGGAAGATTGGTTGCACATGCAAGGCTTTTTACCATGGATTAACCCAGAAAGCTTATTAACAACTCGACGCTACTGCTAGAGGGGCATTTATGTCACTCACCCTTGGAAAAGCTGAAGCTCTCATGGAAAAGATAGCCTCTAACCAAGGCTGGTCTCAAGGAAGTATCCAATCATGCAACAAGAGCGAAGAAGCACAAGAAGAGGTGTGTGCACTATCAACCAAGATGAACGTATTGCTAAATTGGCTCGAATAGCGAGCCAATTACAAGAAAGATCAACAAGCCATCTAGGGCATTTATGATTTGCAAACCTTTTGTAGCATCTGTGGAACCATCGGGCACTCAGAGAGTAACTGTCCCAAAACACAACATGATGTAAACTTTGTCATCAACAATTCTGGTTCACAGCAACAAAGACAATTAGGATGGAGTCAACCACAATGATCGAATTATCAAGGTTAGTACCCAGTCAATTACTATAATTCTTCTAATCCTAATCAGCTATCCTTGAGAGATTTGATTTTAGAACTTGCTAAGATTAATGAGAATATTTCCAAAAAGCTTGCTTCTAATGATAAAGTTTTAGAAAATATAAATACTAAAGTGGAGAGTTTTTCTTCTGCTATAAAGGGCCAACTTAGCTATAATAAAAAGTTAGAATTACAAATAGCTCATCTAGCCACTGCTCTGCCTTTTGCCACTAACCTGAAAAAGGTCAACGTCATAACCACAAGAGGTGGCAAGTCTACTTGTGATCCTCCATATCCAACAAGGATAGGAAAGACACCAACAATGCAGCAAGAGAAGAAGAACGATGAAGTTGAAGAAGTTGAGCCACTAGAACAAGAAATGCAATAAGATTTTCATGACACCAACCTCATACCATTTTCGTGAAGAAATCGAAAAGCCAAAGTGGATGAGCAGTTTGGTAAGTTTGTGGAGGTAATTCAAAAGTTATATATCAATATCCCTCTGCTAGATGTCATACAGGTACCTACCTATGCGAAGTATCTCAAAGACATTCTGAACAACAAGAGACCACTGCTCACCACTAAAGTAATTAAGTTAACAGATGAGTGTAGTGCGGCCATCCTAAACACATCGCTTGTAAAGAAGAATGATCTAGGATGGCCCAATATCGACTATTCAATCGAAAACCAACACTTTGAAAATGCACTATGTGACCTTGGCACAAGTGTCAGTGTCATGCCTAAAGCCATCTTCGACAAGCTCAACTATTCAGCACTCATGATAACATCAATGTGCCTGTAACTAGTCGACCAATTAGTCCGCTACCCTGTAGGAATCGCTGAGAATATTCCCATAAAAATAATAAATTTCTTTGTACTAGTCGATTTCATGGTGCTTGACATGTAGGACATAAAGACACCCCTCATCCTTGGAAGACCCTTTTTGAGCACCACAAATGCACACATTGATGTTGGAGCTAGAGAAATCTGATTCCATATCAACAGGAAGGAAGAGCGAGACACTAATACGAGAAGCAAGTGCAACCATCAAGGTCTTCATCTCCAGGACCAATTGGTGCACACGAAGAATAATCAAGATTGGAGAAGTTCGGTTCGACGGACTCAAAACTCCGAACCCTCGTCGGGAGGTAAAATCGGTAGTTATCTATATTTACTTTTTACATCGCATAAATTATTTTCACTTTGACATTGTTACTTTTCAATAGTTGCATTAAATAAAAATTCCATCATTGCATTATAAAAACTTTAAGCCCCATATGAATAATTTTTACGGTGTGTAAAAACCCACAAGAATATTTACCATGGAGGCATAAAAAAACTTTTAAAAAAATACCATGCATACATATAGTTATATTTCATCATATCATAAATATTTTCTGCACACTATATATATGTGTATATACGGAGGAAATATGGGTATATGGACCCGCAGACACCTGGGACCTACCACCATCACCTCAAGCTCTCTCCTCCATCAATTTTGGTGCATCTGCACTGACGGAGCACCAAATTCGCTTAACCTCGAAGCAAACCTTCAGCTGGTGAAGAATTGATGCAAGTGGGCCCAAGGGGGCCCAGCCAGCCCCACCACTTGGCCGCCCGACCTGCTGCTGCGCCTGGCTATAAATTACCACCTCTTGGCTACTCTCTGCCTCACACACAAACACTTTCCAGCCTCATGCTTCCAAATTTCGAAATTCTTCCCAGAAGTGTAGTAATTCCATTAGTAGAAGTGCTGCAAAAAATAGGAAAATCTAAAACTATTAATGGTAGAAGTTCTGCTGAAATCTTGCTTAGAGAAAATTATTGGAAATTAGAACGACTAACCCCTAGACGACTAACTCTTGGACAGCTAACCATTGACTATTTTATTTCCTAACCCGTTCCACGAGTTTTGTTTTTGTGTTAATTTTTGTAGGATGATGAACAAAATCAAGGGCAAGTTTACCCGCTCATAGTCGTCCTGCTCTTTGAGGAGTTCATCCTCTAGGGTGAGTCCCGACATGTAGGTAGATGATCCATCTCCTGGAGCCAGAGCACCGCCATAGACGTCATCATCTACGAACAGCATCCTGCTAGAGGAATCACATATCCACCGGCAATCCAAGGTGGAGAAGGATGCTTTCAAGAAGCTAAAAACTCAAAGGTTTGTACACACCACTGTGTATGATCCTCTCCTACTACAAGCAACAGGTATGGACACTGAGCTCGCTTTCATTTTCCAAGTGGTCGGTTGGGATGGTTTTTGGAATATTGCTGAGCAAGGGTCTAAACTTTTGACGTTGGAATTTTTATGCACATTGCAAATCACCGACACCAGGGTCAAATTTGGACTTTTTGGGAAAGAGTATTCTTCTCCCTAGGAGGACCTAAGTTTACTCATGGGGTTTAATTCACAATGTGTAGTTGATGTAGACCATGCTTTGCAAGACTTTGATAGATTAAAATTCTGGAAGGAAATTTTGGGGCTTAATGAATTTTATTGTCCGTGTACCAATGACATTCAACATCCCACACTTCAATTCATGCAAAATGGCTATGATTTACCATGTTTCCTAGACCTGATACTCGCCTTGTGAGGATAGACGATCTCAAGTTGCTTTATGCTATGGTAAAAAGGAGAAAGGTTTCGCTTGTTAAATTTATGATTCACCAATGGTTGGAGGTTTTTACTCTCACAGGTGATGTCGAGTGTACCTCTTTGGTCTCTCGAATTGCCCAAAACTTCGGTCTATTGAATAATGCTTCAGTCTCTTATATTGATGAGGAGCGCTTATATACTGATTTTGAGTATTTCCATCTAGGCCAACTGCTTAAAAAGAGAGAGGATGGAAAGATTGTCATGATGTATCGTGGTTTTTCAAGTGAGATTCCATTACCTAACCGGAATCTCGGTTTATATGTTGCGGACTCTTTCACTTTGGATTTGCAGGCAAAAGATGCGACACCTCACATGAGTGCATCCGCGAGACTGACCCATGCACCTCAGACTCGCTACTATGGCGCTGACCCGATACCTAAAGGACCGGCCTATACCGGCTATGCAGGCTGGGGCCAAGCGGGATCCTCCCGTGGGTTCTAGGCTGAACATGCTGGTTGGGAACAGCCATCTCTTCACCAATCTGAAGGCTCTTGACAACAAGCTCCAAGTGAGCTCTGGCAAGACGAGAACTACCACAACTACCAATAGCATACCTATGAAGAAACCTCAAGTGGCCACCAGGGAGGATGCATGTCCTACTCTGTCCGGGGTATCATGATCAACAAATGGACCACCAATGCTTCGACAACAAATTGACAACCATTGAGGAACAGAATGTTGCCATACAAGGTACACTACACCAACACTCACAATGGTAGGTGACGATGGGGAACGTGATCGCCGACATCCAACAGAATCAGCAGCAGCAGAACTAGAACTGGGACCTTTTGTTCTAGAACTTCAACATCCAGCCACCATATTGATCGTCTATGTCAACATCTAGCTAGGGGGAAGGGTATTCCCCGTGTATCCATGTCAGTATTTCTTTTTCTTTTGTTTTATTATTTTGAGTTTGTTTTACTTATATTCTAAAAAAATGAAAACAAAAAAATGTGTATAAAGTTTGCTTTGGGTGTGAATTTTTAAGAAGCTAAATGCCGGTGTTTTTTACCGGCAGATATTTGGTTCTTGAGGAACCCCGCTTGGTGCAAAGAACAATCATAGATGGAGATGAGATTTATACTGGTTCGGCCCCCCAGGAAGCAAGTAAAAGTCGTACGTCTAGTTGCTACTTGTTTGTATTGCTTGTATTCGGCGAGATTGCGATTACAATATGGCTAGGCCTATGAAAGAGTCAATGATTACAACAGGGGATATTGCTAGCTATTTATATCCGAGATCAGCTTGCCCTACAAGCTAAGGATTCATGCCCTAGTCAGAGTCCTGGCGTAATCCAGAGATATCCTTCCTTAAATAGGGTCATCGTGGGCCTTTGAGTCGTCTCTGATCCGGAGTAGGTAGTTAGCAATATGGAAGTTGGGATACCTAGGGGTATGGCATCGACATAAGCCCCCCAAGTTTGTCTGTCAAAGGCAACTCGACCGCCTACGAGTAATCAGGATTGTCTTAGTCAGGCGGCTTGTACTCTAGCGTGCACAGATGTCACCCGAGCTGCCAGTCATGACTTAAGACCTGATCTTGTGCAGATTGGAGAGAGGTGTGCTCTTGGGAGATGAGCTTGTTATAGTGCCATCCCTTGGTCGCCCTGTCTTGTCAATCCCGTTTCACATGCAAGCGATAGGATGCGTAGTCGTTTGTCAGTCGAAATGCTGCGTCGGCTCGGTTTCCCATGAGTGCGCATGCTGGAGATTTAATTCCCTTTTAATTGAGACATCGGTTAAGATTCCAAGAAAGGTGGCTTGGTCCTATTTAATCAGGTCCGCTTGTGGTGAATCTGCAACCTCTGTTCCCAAATCTCGTACCAAAGATGAGGAAGAAAACCGCTGGCCGCAAACGTCCCCACAAAGTGCCACGTCTGCTGCTCGCGTAGTCGCCCGACCAATTGGCCACGGTGGCGTCATCGAGTAGTACGCCGTTGCCTCCATCATCTGCACCCACGCCTCTGTCCCCGACGTCCTTCGGAGCCCCAGCCCCAGCGGCTCTAGCCCCAGTAGTCCCAGGCGGGGAAGATGGGATCGATGAAGTCGCCGCTTTGGGATCTCTGGACGGGCTATGGACCCAGCCGGCGCCGTCCGCACCAAAAGTGGTGATCGAGCTCTCCGACGAGGACGAGCCGGAAGGCTCAACTCCACCGGTGGGTGCTACCCCCGCCGCCCCGGTCGTCTCCACCGTCCCTACCACCCCATCGCCTCCGCCATCCTCGACATCCCCAGGCCCTTGACTCCTTGCGCCATCGGCTGGCCAGAAATGAGCCATGACGAGGAGATTGCGAGGAAGCTCTTTATCGAGCTAAATCATGAGCCCATTGGCATCCCGAGGGATGGTGGCCTTGTGATCCTCAACAGCGATGATGAGGACGAGGCCACCGAGGAGGAGGTCGACGAGGAGGAGGAAGAAGAGGCGAAGGACAAGCCCACAGGTGGCAGGTCACCGTCAGGGAGCTAGGCTGCTCTCATCTCGTCATCAAAGCCCTGTAAGGAGCTCGGTGACAATCGAAGGTGGCACCTACTCCATTCGCCTTAGATTGGGGTTCTAGTTTATCCATTTGTAATTCCATCTTAATGAATTATCAATGAAAAATCTAGTTCCCGAAGTTGTGCTTATTTTGGTCTTATCCGCACTTTTCATTCTGTTCTGCATTCGAGTCGCCACGAGCAGAGTCGCAATCATACCTTGCACGTGGACACACTTCAAAAAGTCAGGACCTTGTAGCTGTATTGACCCAATTAGTGAATTTACCCTTAGTCCCGAGCTATAACTTAGTCAGGGCCCTAAGCCATAGTCAGGTTGGAGCTTTACTCACAACTCGGGTGTAAATATCTTGGTCGTCGATTATTCACAAGGCACTAAATCTCCAACTTTATTCAGGGAATAAAGAAGTGATAGTTTTCCTTGTGAATAATCGTTGGCGCGGTAGTCTAGGCACACGTTACGATTGCCGAGCGATTTTTTTTGGGGGGGACCGTGCATGACAGACGGTGATTTAACCCCTCGCCTCGCTTTGGTGGTAACCATTGTGCTTATTCTATCGCTTAGCATTTCCCTGTCCCTGCAACACTGTGACATGTGAAATATTATGATACTTCGTTAGTCTTACATAATTCTTCTTTCTTTTGCTATATTAAACTTGTCATCGTGCAAACAGTTAGACTTATCATAGCCAAACTTGAGCGGTTTGTGTGCGGTATGATGATGCTGCTTGCTAAACAAGGTTTAGCTTGAGCAGGATTTTTTTACAGACTAGTGAATAGTAGTATGATAGCCCCCGACTATTTATTTGGGTATGAGTAGCTTACCTGAATAAATAGTAGAAGACTAGTCGAGAAAAAATAGCCGTAATTGAACAGCCCCAGCTCCAGCCCCCGAGCGTATGTGCTCGGAAAATTACTGTTAACAGAGAATAAAATTAAATAATAAATGAAACACTTATCTAGGTTGTATGATAAGAAACATAACACCAGGAATGCAGTTTATTATGCATAAAAGTGTTGTAGCTGATCCATGTTCCACGTATTCGGTAGCATATCCCCATCTATCTGTGCTAGTCGGTATGTGCCTGGTCGGGCTATATCAACTACAATGTATGGACCCAGCCAAGGGGGTGTCAATTTAGTTTTATCCTTTGTGCATTGGTCTCATTTGAGTACCAGATCACCGATACTAAGCGCCCGGCCACGTACACGCTGGCTATGATATTTCCAAAGGGCTTGCTGGTATTTCTCGACTCGGAATGTGGCTATATTACGCTTCTCTTCAAGGAGTTCTAGGTCAATATAACAACGGTCAGCTTGCTCTTCTTTGGAGAACATCGCTACTTGGGGCGAGTTTAGTCGGACTTCGGGGGAAGGATAACTTTAGCCCCGCACACAAGGAAAAATGGCGTTTCACTCGTGGCCCGGTTAGCTATATTGCACACTGCCCATAAAACTGTGGGGAGTTCTCCAATCCATTTTTTTTATCATAGGCACTAGGCCTATAAAAAATACGGGTCTTGATCCCTTGTAGAATTATGCCAGTAGCACGCTTTACTTGACCATTGGTCATTGGGTGGTAGACTGAGGACCGATAATGCTTAATGGCATGTCTTCCACAAAAATTCTCAAATTTTTTGCTGGTAAATTGTGTACCATTATCAGAGAGAATTCGGTGCAGTATGCCAAAATGCAGTACAATGATCCACAAAAAATTGACTGTATTATCTTTGGTTATCCGGCCTACAGGCTCGGCTTCAACCCATTTTGTGAAAGTATCAATCGCTACAATCAGAAATCTATAGCCACCCCGGGCCCTTGGAAAAGGACCCAGGATGTCGATGCCCCATGTGGCAAATGGCCAAGACAAAGGGATCCTATTGAACGCTTGAGCAGGCTGGTGAATCTACCATTTAAAAAAGTGACAAGCTTCACATGTCCTAACCAACTCAGTGGCGTCTTCGAGCGCTGTAGGCCAGTAAAACCCTTGTCGAAAGGCTTTCCTGACCAGCGTTTTGTGAGAGGCATGGGACCCATAGATTCCTCTGTGGATGTCATGGAGCAAACTAATGCCCTCGGCCTGGGTGATACACTTGAGAAGAACCCCAATTCATCCTTGCTTATAGGGGGTACTAAAAGCATTTAGGCCCCTAGAGTGGGTTTCGATAATTGATGACAACGCAACATTACTATGACTAACGTGTGTTTTGCAGAAACTTTGGTAAGTTAGGTCATGGGAATGGTGACTATTTTGGGCACTATGGTTTTCATGCCCCTTGATGGAAATCATTTTGGTTTTCAAAGGATTAACGACAAGGTTAAGGACGGTTAGTTCCGGACATCGAGGAGTTGAGTTACGTTTAGAATAGTCGTTAGGATCTTCACTTTTCTCCTTTGACCGTACTATAAAGGGGGCATAAGTGAGTAGCTTAACCTAGGTGAGTTTATTTGTTTAGGTGTGGTGCACACTTGTCAAACTTAGCACTAGGTAGCTCAGGTGAAGCCCAAAGATCATTTGGAAGAAGCTTTGTTCAGGTTGCGTCGCGATCCGGAGTAATTTGAGCCTTTTCTTCTTGATCGGACGCAGTTTCTATCTTGTCCTGACACGTTCGGTTAGTGTATTGAACTATAGCGAAATGCAACCTCACGACTAGACGTTGTGGCTCGCCTGACCGGATGCGCAGGTGGCGCGCTCTACAGTCTAGCGAGCTAGGGTTTGCAACCGGACGCTAAGCCTGTCTGACCGGACGCCACTGTGGCCGAGTCCGGTCAAAGTACAGAAAGGTTCCAGAAAGGGTTTTGAGCAACTGAACGTGTCCGGTCACCCCTGATCGGATTCGTCTGCGCGTCCGATCACTCAGCGCCCTTGATTTTCAAATCGACCGTTGCCACCAACCGGACGCATCTGGTCACATCGACCGGCGCGTCCGGTCAGTACAAAAAAATGCTAAGTTGGCACTTAACGCTTGGGATTGACTGTGGGGAGTATAAATACATTCCCTACCCCTCTATTTGAGCTCTCTTGCTCATTTGTTCAGCTGAGAAACACCTTTCATATGCAAGGGAGTGCAAGGGCTCTAGTGAGGATTGAGATTTGAGAATCCAAGATTAAGGACCCTCATTAGTGACTAGGGAGTAGCAAGTGTGCATCCACCTTCTCATTAGGCTTGTTGTGGTCAAGTGATAGTTCTTGCTTGTTACTCTTGGTGATCCCCATCACCTAGATGGCTTGGTGGTGATTGGAAGCTTGGTGATCATCCGGCGAGCTTGTGGATGACCCAACTCATCTTGTGAGCGGGTTGTGGGCGATTCACCATGACGGAGTGTCAAAGAATCAGCCCGTAGAGAGCACTTGATCCTCGCGGGGATCAAGGGAGAGCTACACCCTTGCGCGGGTGCTCCAACAAGGACTAGTGGGGAGTGGCGACTCTCCAATACCTCGGGAAAACATCGCCGTGTTCCTAACCCTTTACATTCAAGCAATTTACTTTCTCACATTGCTTTTTTTGCTTGGTTTAATTTCCTAGAATTGCCATGCTAGACTAGGATTGGAACTTAGGGTGCAAACTTTTATCGGTAGAATGACTAGGAACACTTGTAGGCACTAGGGGTGAATTATGGCTTAGTAGGATTTAATTCTCGCAATAAATTTTAGAGAAGCCCAATTCACCCTCCCTCTTGGGCATCTTGATCCTTTCAATTAGTATCGGAGCTGAGTTGCTCCTAAATTAGGCTTTACCGCCTAGAGTAAGATATCTAATGGGAAGGACCACCTCCCATCTTTGAGGGAGATGATTTTCCATATTGGAAAATCCACATGGAGGCGTACCTCAAAGACATAGATGTCAGGTGTCTTAGAGCCACCACCGAAGGGCTTCCTAAAGTCAAGGATCCCGCTAACCCCATTGGTGACGAGGAGAAGTATGACCGGTGGAATGCCAAGGCAAGAAATCCACTCTACCGGGGCCTTAGCAAGGATATCTTCAATCGTGTGTGTAATGCAAAAAAAAACGCTCATGAATTGTAGGAAAACCTTTGTGCTCTCCATGAGGGAACTAAGAGTGAGCGTGAGGAATGCTACCATATTGCTTTAAAGAAGATTAATTTGTTTGAGATGCTTCCCAAAGAAAGTACTAATGACATGTACACTCGTTTGAATGTTCTTGTAGAGGATCCCAAAGCGATCTTTCCACCGCAACACCGATACAAGTATTGGGAAAAATCAATGCTCATGAGATGTACATGCATATCACTCTGGAAGAGGGTTCATCATCTTCTAAGAAGAAGGACTTGGCTTTCAAAGCTAGCCATGACAAGAAAAAGAAGAAGAGCCAAGCCATGATTGTGCATGAAAGCTCAAGTGAGAGTGACCTTGATGATGCATCACTTGTTCTCATGGTGAAAAAGACCACCAAGATGCTTAAGCTTAATAAGAGTGGCATCAAGTTCGATGGCAAGAAGAAGTTCTTCACAAGTAGCAAAAGAAAGCCTATATCCAAAATGAATTGCTACAATTATGGTGAACTTGGTCATCTGGCTCATCAATGCCCTAAGCCTCCAAAAGACAAATACAAGAACAAGAACAAGGGCAAGAAAGATGAATCTAGTGATGAAGAAGATGAAAAGAAGAAGAACAAGCCATACAAGAAGAAGGATGGCAAGAAGAAAGAATATCATAAAAAGAAGAAGGGAGGCAAAGCTTACATTATTGGTGATTGGCTTACCGACATTGAGTCATCATGTGAGTCCTCCGGTGATGAGAGCAACGACGAGAAAGAGAAGGTCGCCACATTTGTGATTGGGCCATCATTATCTTCATCAACATCTTCACCGCCATCTTCACCGTCATCATCCACTACTCACCTATGCCTCATGGCTAAGGGTGAACGAAAGGTACAAAATAATCAAAGTGATGATGATGATAGTGATAGTGATGATGAATTTGATGCACCTTCTTATGATGAACTTGTAAAATTGCTCAACAAATACTCTAAGGTCATAAGAAAGACTAGAAATAAAAATGATGAGCTTCAAAATGAAAATGAATCACTTTCATCAAAGCTTGAGATTGCACAAAAGACTAGTGCTGAGCTTAAAGATCAAAATGAAATTGCGACTTCTACTCTCAAGGAGCTCAAAACATTCAACAAAGAGCTTAGAGATGAACATGATAAACTTGAGAAGAAGCATAATGAGCTCAACACTAGGCACAACTTGCTAAAAGATAACTATACTTCATTGAAAATTAATTATGATAGTCTTGTTGTTGCTAATGAGCTTTCTCTTGAGACACATGATGCTACTAACCAAGTTGTTAAGATTGACATAGCCACATCATGTGATGACTTGATTATTGAGAGCATTGAGCAAGGCTCTAGTGGCAAAGGCAAGAAAGTGGTTGAGTCTAAAAATTATGATGATTATGTCAAGCTCAAGAGCGAAAATAAGATGCTTAGAGTTGAGAACAAGAAGCTAAAAGGGTTGATCGCTCATGAGAAGCAAACATCAAATGAGTCACTCATTGAGGAGAACAAGAAACTAAAGCAAGAGAAAGAGCATCTCAAGACCGGATTGAGCAAGTTTACAAGAGGTCAATACTTGCAAAGTGAGCCACTCATGAACACCGTCATGAAGATGTATAGAAGTGGTATTGGTTACTTGGCAAATCAAGAGAAGAAGGCCAAAACTCAACAACAACAAAACAAATCAAAGCCCAAGCCTAAGAGATGTGTTGAGTGTGGACAAGAGGGCCACTTTGCTCATGAGTGTGACACTCCACCACCACAACCCTTTCCCAAGCATGCTAGACCTTTTGCTTTCAATGCTCACTATATGCTAAGAAAAGATTCTAGTGGAAAGATGAAAGTCATGTTCTTGGGTCCCCCAAACAAGAATAGGCCTAAGAAAATTTGGGTTGCTAAGTCACTAGTTGAGAAAGTCAAGAGTCCCTCTTAAGTTTGGGTCCCTAAACAAAAAGCTTGATCTCTTGTGTGTAGGTGAACTACAAGACCGGTGGAACTCATTTGGTTATTGATAGTGGTTGCACTCAACACATGACCGGTGATCCTCGTATGTTCACCTCACTTGAAGAAAATGGGGAATGTCAAGAGAAGATCACATTTGGGGACAATTCAAAGAGCAAAGTCAAGGATATAGGCAAGATTGCAATATCAAATGATCACTCTCTTTTAAATGTGCTCTATGTTGCTTCTTTGAGTTTTAATCTACTATCCGTTGGGCAACTTTGTGACCTTGGCTATCAATGTTCATTCACTCCAAATGAAGTGGTAGTATCAAAGATAGAAGACAAGCAAGTAATTTTCAAAGGCTTTAGATACAACAATCTCTATCTTGTTGATTTCACCTCTGAAGATGCAAATTTGATGACATGCTTGTTCACCAAAACTTCACTTGGGTGGCTTTGGCATAGGAGGCTTGCTCATGTTAGAATGAATACTCTCAATAAATTATTGAAGAAAGAGTTAGTGAGAGGTTGTAAAGATGTCAAGTTTGAGAAGGATAAACCTTGTAGTGCATGTTAAGCCGGTAAACAAGTTGAAAATACTCATCCAACAAAAGCTTACATGTCAACATCAAGTGTGTTAGAGCTTCTACACATGAATTTGTTTG
Organism: Saccharum hybrid cultivar R570; assembly: GCA_038087645.1. Taxonomy (NCBI): domain Eukaryota; kingdom Viridiplantae; phylum Streptophyta; class Magnoliopsida; order Poales; family Poaceae; genus Saccharum; species Saccharum hybrid cultivar. The sequence goes on from JAQSUU010000038.1 coordinate 10,943,757, forward strand.
GTCCTACAACTTATAAGAGCTTGGGTGGAAACCTTTATTGTCTTGTGATTGTGGATGACTACTCAAGATACACTTGGACATTCTTTCTTCATGACAAATCCGAAGTGGCCACTTGTTTCAAGAAGTTTGCAAAGAGAGCTCAAAATGATTTTGAAGTCAAGATAAAGAAGATAAGAAGTGACAATGGCAAAGAATTTGACAACACAAACATTGAAGCTTATTGTGATGAGATTGGGATCAAGCATGAGGTTTCATCAACCTACACTCCTCAATAAAATGGTGTAGTTGAGAGAAAGAACCGGACATTGATTACCCTTGCAAGAACAATGCTAGATGAGTACAACACACCGGAAAAATTGTGGGTCGAGGCAATTAACACCGCATGCTATGCATCAAATCGCCTCTTCCTATAAAAGTTTCTTGGCAAGACCCCCTATGAGTTGCTAAATGGGAAGAAGCCGGACGTCTCATTCTTTCGGGTGTTTGGTTGCAAATGCTACATCTACAAGAAGCGGCAACACCTAGGGAAGTTCCAAAGATGTTGTGATATTGGTTTTCTTGTTGGCTACTCATCAAAGTCCAAAGCATATAGAGTATTTAACCATGCCACCGGTTTGGTTGAAGAAACATATGATGTGGAATTTGATGAATCTAACGGCTCCCAAGGAGCAATTGAGAATTGTGATGATGTAGGTGATGAACCATTGAGGGAGGCAATGAAGAACATGCTGGTGGGAGACATCAAGCCTAAATATGATGAAGACGATACTCAAATGATCAATCCACCATCTTCATCATATGTACCTCAAGATGATGATAAAAATGAGAGAGTTAAAAATGAAGACACTCATGTGTCTCATGAACAAGTCGAGGCACAAGCTCAAGATGTTGATGCTTCCCAACCTCCTCCTCAAGTGGTTGATAGAAGACACTCACCTCTAATTCAAGCACATCCACAAGATCTCATCATAGGGAGTCCTACAAAGGGTGTAATGACTCGATCTCAAAAGCTTGCTTCTTTTGTTGAACATCACTCTTTTGTCTCTTGTCTTGAGCCTAAGAATGTAGAAGAAGCTCTTCAAGATCTAGATTGGGTGAATGCAATGCACAAAGAATTGAACAACTTCACCCGCAATCAAGTTTGGACACTTGAGGAGCATCCAAAAGGTGCAAGGGTCATTGGAACCAAGTGGGTGTTCCACAACAAGCAAGATGACCAAGGCGTAGTTGTGAGGAATAAGGCAAGACTAGTTGTAAAGGGGTTCTCTCACGTTGAAGCCTTGACTTTGGAGAGACCTTTGCACCCGTTGCAAGACTTGAAGCCATCCGTATCCTTCTTGCATATGCATTGCATCATGAAATGAAATTATATCAAATGGATGTTAAAAGTGCATTCTTAAATGGCTTCATAAATGAACTAGTCTATGTTGATCAACCTCCTGGGTTTGAAGACCCTAGATATTCTAATCATGTTTGTAGGTTGTCCAAGGCGCTATATGGGCTCAAGCAAGCCCCTAGAGCATGGTATGAGTGCCTTCGGGACTTCCTCATTGAGAAGGGCTTCACTATTGGGAAGGTCGACACCACACTATTCACCAAGAAGCTTAATGGGGAGATCTTCATTTGTCAAGTCTATGTTGATGATATTATCTTTGGCTCAACAAATGAAGATTATTGCAAGGAATTTGGTGAATTGATGTCGAAGGAGTTCGAGATGTCCATGATTGGTGAACTTACATTCTTCCTTGGTTTTCAAGTCAAGCAAATGAAAGAAGGGATTTTTATCTCTCAAGAAAAGTATACCAAGGATCTTCTCAAGAGGTTCAAGATGGATGATTGTAAGCCAATCAAGACCCCAATGCCATCAAATAGACATCTCGACCTAGATGAGGGAGGTAAACCGGTTGATCAAACTCTCTACCATTCTATGATTGGTAGCTTGTTGTACCTTACCGCATCTAGGCCCGATATCATGTTTAGTGTGTGCATGTGTGCTCGCTTTCAAGCTTGTCCTAAAGAACCTCACCTAAGTGCCGTGAAAAGAATCTTAAGATATCTTAAGCACACCCCAAGCATTGGCCTTTGGTATCCCAGAGGAGCTAGATTCCAACTAGTTGGCTATTTCGACTCGGATTATGCCGATTGCAAAATTGATAGAAAAAGCACATCCAGAGGGTGCCATTTTCTTGGGAGGTCACTTGTATCTTGGTCATCTAAAAAGCAAAATAGTGTGGCTTTGTTCACCGCCGAGGCGGAATACATTGACGCGGGGGCTTGTTGTGCACAAATCTTATATATGAAGCAAACCCTTCTAGACTATGGTGTTGTTCTTGATAAGGGGCCACTTTTATGTGATAATGAAAGTGCCATTAAAATTGCCAATAATCTGGTACAATACTCACGCACCAAGCACATTGATATCCGTCATCACTTTCTAAGGGATCATGATGCTAAAAATGATATATCACTAGAAGGTGTAAGAAGTGAAAATCAATTGGCGGATATCTTCACTAAACCTTTGGATGAGGCTACCTTTTGTAGGTTGAGAAGTGAGCTTAATGTGCTTGACTCTAGTAATTTTAAAAAATGAGCTTGTGTTGTCCCTTGCATTGCATTGTAATATATGTTATGTTTAAATTTCTGTAATGCATCTAGGACTTGTCTAACACGGTTACGATAACCCTTTTTGGAGGAGTGAAGAAGCCTAATCATGGATCAAACTTGACATGCAACCTAGTTTTACTTTCTTGCTTTGCATTGCATATGCATGTTTGTTGCGTTGTCGTTTCTTTTCGGTTATGTTTTGAGCAACCTCTGTGTTTGCCCATGAATAGAGAGAGAGCATTTGATGCTCCCAAGGGTTTATAAACACTATTGCAAGGCCATACGTTGCTCCTTGGGTGTTTATCGCTTATTTTCTTAAAAATAATACTAGCCTAAGGCGAAATTATTTTGAAAACTTGAGGGTTTGAGAGAATTCACTCATATCAGGTTCCAATTGGTGTTTATTTGTGTCTTTTTGTATTGGAACTTGATTGGGAGAAGTCGCGTCGGAGATCAAAAGAGGAAAAGGTGAAATTCATTGACCGAACGCTGGACTGGACGCGACGCTGCTCGACCACTGCGTCTGGTTCTAGACATCACCTGCGCGTCCGGTCGCACGAAAATGGTTCTCAAGTTGTTTTCTGACCGGACTCTGTCAGCGTCCGATTTGAATCATGCGGACGCGTCTGGTCGTCTAGGTGGTTCTCTGTTGTGTATCGGTTCTCGGATCGGACTCTATTAGCGTCCGATCATCACTTACTGGACACGTCCGGTCGACCTCGAGACCTTACTAGACTCTGACCGGACACCTCTTGAGCGCGTCCGGTCGATCGAGAAGCGCGTCCGGTCAAAGGCTTGAAAAGCGGATCTGACCCTTTTTCTCTGACCAATCTGTGGAGGTCCTCTTTTTCTTTTTTGCGCCGCTCCTCTGCCCTAACCAGCCGCCACCGCACCAAACGTCGCCGCTCCTCTGCCCGCTCCGGCCGCCACCGCACCGAACGCCGCCGCTCTGGCCGCCACTGCACCGAGCGAAGAAGGCCAGCCGCGCCACGGTGCGTGACGCCCAGCCGACTGCGGCCTCCCGACCCACCGTGCCACCATACCCGTCCTTGCTGCTGCCCTCTCCAGCCATTGTTCTTCGCCGCCGGCACCTCCCCACGTGCGTGGTCTCCTCCTGTGCCCAGCGTCCGTTCCCGTGAAACTCCTTTCTGGTGAGCCTCTCTCCATGGCCTTCTTCCTCTAGACGAACTTTCCCTTGCCATCCACCTATTCGTTGTTTTGCCTCAGAGGTCTATGACTCACTTCTGGTTTGTCTCCTGACTCGATGATGCAGTGATCTCCTTTCGTTCCTGTGGTGCCCCCGCACGTCAAGCTCTCTTATCTCTTCTCCGGAATCTCGCTCATCTAAGGTAGCAAGCCATGCTCTGTTCCTTTCTTACCTATTCTGCTTGCTTTCATAAGGATATTAATCATCTATTAGTTAAAATATGTTGTTTACAAATATCCCTATCTATTCCATCTCTGCAGTGAGTCGTGTCTTTTGGGTTGCGAGTCTGTCAGAAACTTGTTCAGTGGCAGTTGAACCCGGGGCCAAGCCTCTTGAGAATCAGCTCATCATCTCTTCAGTGACAGTACATCATCTTTATGCTTGACAGTGACTCCTATTTGTTCTTGTCAGTCGTGGATTGATTTAGGGGGAGCTCTTGTTTGGGAATTGATCTTTCAGTGTTAGTTTTTCTCAGTCATAGAGTCTTGTAAGCATGGCCCGCTGCAAGAATGTTGGTGGAGCTCCGAGTGACGGGGATAGAAGTCCTCCATGTTTGACAGAGGTTGCCCAAGGCAAGCGCAAGAAGGTCATCACCAAGAAAAGAAAGAGAATAGAGGAAGAGGTAGCACAAGCAGTGACTGAAGCTGCTGATCGCACCGAGAGAGGAGGCAGAGGCAGTGGTATTTAGATTGGTGAGCATCATTTCCACCTTGAGGGACGACAGCTTGGTATAGAAGCCACTGAGCAGATAGAAGAGCAGCCAGCAGAGCAGGAAGAGGAGTCATAGGATCAGACACCGTAGACACCACAACGTCGTTGCTCAGGACAGACGCATGCTCCGGTGACTCCCAGGCCAGAGGGTCAGAGACGTGGCGGTCGCCCACCTCCCAGAGCTTGTGGTCAGCCTCCTGTTGAGCACTTTGACCTGAGGGGAGCCACAACACGATAGGTTTAGAGTCTCTGTTTTGTTGAGGTTGCTCAATGGTTCCCACCTCAGCGGGACATAAGAGCTTCAGAAGGATGCTACACACCTCTACACAAGGACTTCTATAGAGCTTATGTTGATAGTGGGATCGCTTTTACACCATAGAGGGTTTGTCGACTAGAGTCTCTTGTTGCAGTTATTGGCGAGCAGCTCCGCCCTCATATCTCCTTTCTACCAGGATTGTCAGATCTTCTAGGTCGAACAGGGGCATACTACGACACGTGGGTCAGGGAGTTCTACTCTTCACTTTGGATAGACCCCGCTCACGAGTTCATCCACTTTGCATGCAAAGGTCGTGACCACAGACTATACAGTACTAGGGTACGGGAGATTCTGAGGCTCCCAACTTCAGAGACGAGGATCCACTAGCTCTGTTTTGGTCAAACATGACCACCAAGGTGTCCTCATGGTGGCACTGTACCACCTACAAACTTAGTCAGACCGTGCTTTCATGAGCCATTTGGTAAGGGGTCTAGACGCACACCAGCTAGTTCGACTCCTATTGCCAGAGTTCTTGATGCTATTGTGAGGAGGACACTGCTTCCGAGGTTGGGCTACCAAGAGGGTTTGACTCATATGCAGCTTTGGGTAGTTCACCACCTTGTTTCTCAGACTTTGTTTGATATTTGGGATTTGATGCTCTGTGAGATGGAGGATACTTTAGCAGAGGGCTTCAAGGGTCACCGTCAGCTACCCTATGCCATTAGATTTGTTTTCTGATTTAGTGTGCCTACGACCTTCTAGCTGAGATACGAGCAGAGATCTCCGACACCACGACAGCCTTTCCTGAGTATGACATACGTCAGCTATGGGCCACTCTTACTCGTGAGCAGGCACCTAGTCAGAGTTAGCGTCAGAGAGTAGAGGTACCTGAGACTGCAGCTGAGCAGGACCAGACTGTTGAGGGACTTGCAGAGGCAGAGGTTGTCGACTTGGATGCTCAGCCAGCTGATCCAGACGAGGATGACGCCACTGACAGCACTGATGACGACTACCAGCCACTTCCTCGGTACCGTTCTCCTCGTCCTCACGACCATGAGGCCAGTGGTTCTGGTTCAGCCTCCCGCTCAGACCCAGCCATTGTGGCTATACTTGAGAGGCTGACCCAGGCTTAGGAGAGGTAGGAGATTTAGTTACAAAGACAGGCTCAGGACAACGTGGCTGCATTTGCATAGATTCAGGCTCGCCAGGATGAGTTTCAGCGACAGCAGCTAGAGATACAGAGGCAGCAGGCAGCTACCTAGCAGTAGTATCTTGAGCTCTTAAGACACCTTGTTACTGTTGGGGTCCCTCCACCTCCATCCGTCCTTACTCCAGCTTTACAGCCTAGTGGGCTTCAAAGTCAGGGACCACAACCGATCTTTCAGTTTGCCTCACCTCAGCAGCAGATGCCTCAGTCGTTTTAGTTCCCAGGCTACACTCCTATTCAGACAGGATTCACTCCATCGGTTCAGCTCAGGCCTCACCTTCTGACTGGCACTTCATTTTCTACGGACTTGAGTGCGTCCTACAGTAAGTTGACCGGTCAGCCGACACCCTCCCAGACCACAGTCCTGACCACTATAGAGATGTTAGTTTCAGAGACAGTGGCTCCTTTAGTGACGGGGACCAGGACTACAGAGACAGTTCCTTCGTCGGTTGCTTCGACTGATCCCCCTACGATTGGTACTCTTCAGGCTCAGGTGACAGAGACTGCGGCTCTCGTAGCTACTACTTCATTAGCTCTTGCTCCCGAGTTATAGCTTGCCGACCCACATACTGAGCAGATCTAGACCACTTCACTTCCACGTGCACCTATAGAGGGTCAGCATGATAGCTCAGAGTCAAAGGAGGACACTTAGTTTTTGCTCACTCTGCGTTCCTCTGCACCCGACTCGACTGCTTCCATTCTTCCTTCGGGCCCTTAGTTTTTGGCTCTTGATGCCAAAGGGGGAGAGAGAGAGTTTGTAGATTCAGGGGGAGCTGCGAGAGAGGGTTTCTTGGCTCTTTGTGTGCTACTTTCATGCATCATGTTTAAATTTTCGCACTTGCATTGTGTGACGTGTGTGCTTGTGAGATACTTGAGTAATATGTTGGTTATCTTGTCTCTATTATATCATGTCACTTGATTGTTTCTAGCTCATAAGGTTTTGCTTCCATGTCTTGCTCCGATTTCACATGAGCTATGCTATTGTGTACTAACTTTTCTTGTTTCATTTTATGAGTACACCCTCTTGGCTTGGAGCACATAAGCAATCTTAAATCTCTTTGTTCTTATTGCCTTTTGCTTATGTGAACCAAGCATGATCAAAAACCTCATCTCTTAAATCTACTTACTCATGGTGTTGTCATTAATCACCAAAAAGGGGGAGATTGAAAGCATCTAGGCCCCTAGAGTGGGTTTCGATAATTGATGACAACGCAACATTACTATGACTAACGTGTGTTTTGCAGAAACTTTGGTAAGTTAAGTCATGGGAATGGTGACTGTTTTGGGCACTATGGTTTTCATGCCCCTTGATAGAAATCGTTTCGGTTTTCAAAGGATTAACGACAAGGTTAAGTTGAGTTACGTTCGGAATAGTCGTTAGGATCTTTGCTTTTCTCCTTTGGCTATACTATAAAGGGGGGCATGAGTGAGTAGCTTGACCTAGGTGAGTCTATTTGTTGAGGTGTGGTGCACACTTGTCAAACTTAGCACTAGGTAGCTCAGGTGAAGCCCAAAGATCATTTGGAAGAAGCTTTGTTCAGGCTGCGTCGCGATCCGGAGTAATTTGAGCCTTTTCTTCTTGATTGGACGCGCAGGTGGCACGCTCTATAGTCAGGAGAGCTAGGGTTTGCGACCGAATGCTAAGCCTGTCTGAACGGATGCCACTGTGGCCGAGTCCGGTCAAAGTACAAAAAGGTTCCAGAAAGGGTTTTGAGCGACCGGACGCGTCCGGTCACCCCTGATCGGACTCGTCTACGCGTTTGGTCACTTAGCGCCCTTGATTTTCAAATCGACCATTGCCATCGACTGGACGCGTCTGGTCACATCGACCAGCGTATCCGGTCAGTATGAAAAATGCTGAGTTGGCACTTAATGGTTGGGATTGACTGTGGGGAGTATAAATACATTCCCCACCCCTCTATTTGAGCTCTCTTGCTCATTTGTTCAGCTGAGAAATACCTTTCATATGCAAGGGAGTGCAAGAGCTCTAGTGAGGATTGAGATTTGAGAATCCAGGATTAAGGACCCTCATTAGTGACTAGGGAGTAGCAAGTGTGCATCCACCTTCTCATTAGGTTGTTGTGGTCAATTGAGAGTTCTTGCTTGTTACTCTTGGTGATCGCCATCACCTAGATAGCTTGGTGGTGATTAGGAGCTTGGTGATCATCTGGCGAGCTTGTGGATGACCCAACTCATCTTGTGAGCGGTTGTGGGTGATTCACCGTGACTGAGTGTCAAAGAATCAGCCCGTAGAGAGCACTTGATCCTCGCGCGGATCAAGAGGGAGTTACACCCTTGCGTGGGTGCTCCAACGAGGACTAGTGGGGAGTGGCGACTCTCTGATACCTCGGGAAAACATCGCCGTGTTCCTAACCCTTTACATTCAAGCAATTTACTTTCTCGCATTACTTTTGTTGCTTGGTTTAATTTCCTAGAATTGCCATGCTAGACTAGGATTGGAACTTAGGGTGCAAAACTTTTATCGGTAGAATCACTAGGAACACTTGTAGGCACTAGGAGTGAATTATGGCTTAGTAGGATTTAATTCTTGCAATAAATTTTAGAGAAGCCCAATTCACCCCCTCTTGGGCATCTTGATCCTTTCAGGTACCATCTACCATTTGATAGCTCATGCCTTTACGGCTGGTTCGTTCTATATTCATATCATCGACCAGAGTAGCCTGGTTTGTGAGGTACGCACAGATTGGATCCATCTAGTTCACCCCATTTCCAACTAGAGCGGCACCACGAGCCGTATCGCCTAGCACAGACTTGCCAAGGAATTCGCTGAGTATTGCCTCGTCGCTTGATGGATCAAGTGTGGAGTTTGGACCTGACTTTGACATCGAGACAGAGGGTTTTGTTAGCACTTTGACCAGGACGTCTCTTGGTAGGTGCTGTCGTTCAGCTGCCCAGCTAGCGAGCATGTCAGCATTCGATTTTAGTTTTCTCGGGATGTATTGGACCTCGAGTCCATCAAATTTAGATTCCAATCATCTGTATGGGAGTAAATTTGTGGCCATGTTCTCGTTGTTGCTTGATAATCCTTGCTGATTTGTTTAGTGACTACCTCTGAATCCCCTTTCATAAGTAGTCGTTTAATACCCAAGGATATGGCAATTCGTAAACCAGTTAACAGGCCCTCATATTCTATAATATTGTTAGTTGGAGTAGGATTAGTAAAATCAATTTGAATTGCATACCTCATGGCATCCCCTTCCAGAGAGATCAAGATGACACTAGCCCCTGCGCCATTCTTGCATTTTGCTCCATCATAGAACATCAGCCAGTGCTCAGGGTTTTGAGTCTCCTCCTCGGGTTTAGGATTTGTCCATTCTGTAACAAAATCAGCTAAAGCCTGTGATTTGATCGCAGTTCTAGGTACAAACTCTATATCATATTGGCCTAACTCAACTGACCATTTGGCAATTCTACCAACGGCATCTCGATTATGAATAATGGTACCGAGTGGATATGAAGAAACCACTTTGATCTTGTGACTTAAGAAATAATGCTTAAGCTTTCGAGAAGACATCAATATGACATAGATTAATTTTTGAATGTTTGGGTACCTGGATCAGGCATCATGTAGCACTTCGCTCACAAAATACACGGGGTGATGTTTTGTTGACTTCTCGGCATGACACTTGACTACTATGACTACGCTGACAACTGTGGGAGTTGTAGCTACATAAAGGAGCATGGTTTTGCCATCTTTGGGAGGAACAAGTACAGGTAATTGTTTCAAGTATTGTTTGAACACCTAAAATGCTTCTTTGGCCTGCTCACTCAAAGAAAACCATCATGCTTTTTTAATAATTTATAAAACAGCATACCTCATTCGCCTGACTTGGATATGAATTGACTTAGGGCTGCCATCATGCCAGCTAGCTTCTAGACTTCTTTTTTGTGGTGTGGAGACTGCATGTCGTCGATAGCCTTGACCTTCTTTGGGTTAGCTTTGATGCCCTGATGAGACACCAAGTACCCGAGTAGCTTACCCGAGGAAACACCAAAAGAACATTTGTCGGGGTTTAGCATCATCTTGTAAGTCATTAAAAGTTTCTTCTAGGTCAGTGATTAGATCGCCTGTGAATTTTCTTTTAACAACAATATCATCAATATATGCTTCCACATTGCGGCCGATCTGGCCTTCAAGAACAATATGAACACATTTTTGATACGTAGAACCAGCATTCTTAAGGCCAGAAGGCATCTTAATATAACAATACAAGCCAAAATGAGTTACAAATGCAGTTTTTCCTCATCCCTTATGCACATGCTAATTTGGTGATACCCTAAATAAGCATATAGAAAACATAGCAATTCACATAAGAAGGTTGAATCTACAATTTGATCTATCCTCGAAAGGGGATATTCATCCTTAGGGCATGCTTTATTCAGGTCGATGTAGTCTACGCACATCCACCACGTGCCATTAGGCTTCTTGACCATGATGGGGTTTGCTAGCCACTCTAGGAAGGGGACCTCTCGCACGAAACCGACCTTCAGTAGCCGGTTGATTTCATCTCATATGGCAGCTCGCTTCTCAGGTGTATAGCGTCTTTGTTTTTGTCTGACTGGTCGAACGCTAGCTGATAGACCCAATTCATGCTCGATTACCTCCCTAGGGATCCCGGGCATGTTAGACGGTTCCCAAGCAAACACATCTTTGTTTACTTGGAGGAGAGCAATGAGCTCGAGTAATGTTTGGATCTGTTCTAATGACGTGGTTTCGCTAGGCCACTGGAGGCCGAATCGAGTTGTCCAATTGTCGAGTGCTCCATTGTGACTTTCCCTTAGATCAGGGTGTGTCATCGGGCTTGCCCTGATGTCCCTACGTATGCCTCCTTTGATCGTGGTGTGGTTGTAGGGGTGTTGGCCTCAGTTGTGTCCTAGACAGTAACCAACCCGGGCGAATGAAGAGATTAGTAGTGTTCTTTTGGCCACGAGGGCTTCGAATCCTCTAGAGCCTGAGTAGCACCATGATTGTTGCAGGAACTCTGCCCTCGTGACATGCTTAAAGGCCTGTGAGTCTTGAAGGAAAACTCCTCAATCTTTCCTGCAATGTCAAAACGGATGTTAGATGTCTCGGCGTATATGGCGGCTCTAGTCATTCGCAAGAACGATCAACCCAAAATAATGGGTGTCATTTCATCGCGCCCGGTGTTTAGTATCACAAAATCAGATGCCACACGAGAGTCACTGACTAGGACTTCGACATCATTGGCTATTCCTTCAATGTGGTGAGTCAATCGGTCAGCAAATCTGATGCGCATATTCGTCTTCAGCAATGGTGCGAGTCGCAACACATTATCGCAGACAGACATGGGGATAATGTTGACTGCTGCACCGAGATCACAAATAGCTTCTAGAATATGGCGACCGATTGAGACTATGATAATGGGACGGCCAGGATCTCCTTTCTTGACTGGCTAGGAGATGTCTTGCCATCCCTTGATGATCGGCTCGCGGTAAAATTTTGTTTTCACTATCTCAATGGAGTCAACATCATCGAGACTGGCCCAATTAACTCGAGATGAGTGTCTTCATGGGTATGGAGGTTTGAAAGTGAATCTCCTCTTTTTCCCATTGATACTGAAACACATGTTGGCTGACGCAACGTAGAATGAAGCCTTTACGGTGTGTATGAAAGGTCGACCCAAAATAATGGGCGCTCTTGGATCATGACCGGTGTTTAGGATCATGAAATCTGCCATCACATAACTCCACCAACTGTCAGGCAGATATCATCTAGAATCCCCTCGATTCATCGAGTTGTCTGATCTGGCAGTACCACATGTATATCTGGATTAGTTAGGGGCCCGAGCTGTAACACGTCATCATAGATTGACAAAGGTATGACATTCATGCCCATGCCCATATCACAGATAGCCTTCAGCTTGTGAGGGCCAATGGTGATTGGGATCATTGGACGGCCAGGGTCTTCCTTCTTGATGGGCCAGGAGTCGTCCCACCACCTGGCAATGGGACGCTCTACATAGTAGTCTGGCTTTGCTGTGTCGATGATCATGACATCACCAGTCCTTTGATGATGGCATCGAGGCATGTGGTCTGCAAGCGACTCGGATCCACTAGTACCCCATTTAGTAAAGACTAGAGGGCTCTCGATAACCTCTTGGTCAGGTTCCTCGTAATCGGGAGCCGTAAGCTGAACCTCAAGATTAATCTAGAGAGATTGCCTAGATAGGATTGTGACTTCTTTGATAGTCCTGAGGGATTCAGGGCTCTTGATCCCAATGAGCCTAAAAGTTTAGATCTTCAGTGTGCTCGAAAACCAATCTACCAAAGCAGATGGTCGGTGGCACATCGTAGAGGAAAGCTTTGATCTGGGAGTCCTTAGTGAGATCTCCCATGACAATGGGTGGTGCTGCAGCTATAACACCCCAGGTGTTATCTTTGCATATTTGCACTTGCATTACATGAGCATAAGCATCCTTCATACATTCATGAGCATTTGCATATGCAACACATATATGAAACATGTGAAACATTGCCTTGTTCCTTTATGTTTCTATGTGTGTATGCTTATGATCATGTGTGGTTAATACAAGTGGTGATCAGTTGGCCTCTAAAACACCTTAATAATGCTTAGGACATTTAATGGAACTATGTTCATGTTGGTCATTAGGTCTAATTAAGCTTTCAAGTAATGGTTGACCCTAGTTTGACCACTAGAACACTTTTGCTTGACCAATTAAAAAAAATGCAATTTAGAGTGTTTGCACGTTTGTGCACCCTTAAGCAAAGTTGTAGGAAACTTTATAAGGAACAGAAGTTATTTTATGACCTTTCCATGAAAATGAGCAGAACATGTTCTAAAAGGGCCCACAAGTCAGTTTTGGATGCTGTTTGAACACTTAGAATTTTTCTAAGTCTTAAACTGCAGTTTTAGTTTCATGTACCCTACTTTGGCAGCTTGTAGTTTCAAAACCAAGCCGAATTAGACCTTGACCCTTTAAGCAAAAATGGAGTACCACCTAGCTCGACAACTTTGGTACTTATGGTTTTCGCTAAATCAATCTGGATTAGGAACTATAGATGGCCAAAGTCACGCTGTCAGTCGTGTGATCAGGCCTGACGGCCGAGAACAGGCTGGCTTCGGTGGTCGACTGGCCACAGAGCTTGGCCGCTGTGTGGCCATTGCATGGCGACCGTACGCCATCGACAGGCCCGCTAGTCAGGGCAAGGTAGAGAGAAGAGAGACGTACACTATTGCTGCTTCTTTGATCCCTTCATTCGCTCTGTCTCTGCTCTCTTGCTCTCACCGCAGAAAGGACTGAGTGCCATTGCCGTCGGAGCTCTGCCACCGCGTAGCGTGCTCAGCACCGCACCATGGCTCATGCCACCTCACCCATCGCCTTGCCGTCATCCCCTCTATCTCGTTGACCCTCTTGACGAGTCAATCGAGCCTAGGTAAGGCCGCATTGGCCACTCCGCCACCACGAAGGCCTCGCTAGAGCTCCGCTGTGTTCACATTCGTCGTGGGCGAGCCCCTATGGCATCCTTCTCCCCCTTCTTCTTAGCGTAGCGGGTTCCTCGCATAGCCTAGGTGCTCAAGCTGAGCCCAGCCGAACCGCTACCGGTCGGAGATGGCCGGCGCACCATCGAGAAGCACCGTCGTGCCTCCATCGCCGCCGGCAGGCCAACTCCGGTAGCTCTGCGCCTCCATCTTCACCTCTAGCAGATGTGGGATGGTGCGGGGAGCACATTGGTGCCATCCCCTTCGCCGGAAACCTCACCGGCGGTGAGGAATCGCCGGTCAGCGGCATCCTCTGTTCTGCGCTGACTGGCAAGTGGGGCCGGTTGACCGCCGGGCCCCACACGTCAGTCGCTAGAATTTAGGGTTTTGTTTTATTCTTTTCAAGAAAATGATGCAAACTTTGAAAAATCATATCTAGAGTTCTAGGAGTCAAAATTGAGTGGTTCAAGTTGGGTTGTGCTCCTAGTGTGGTCTAGTTTTTATTAAAAATGTAAAACATGCCATGTTCTGAAGTAAAATCATTAGTTATGAATTATCTTGTTTATTCCCTAATAAACTTTGGAAAATCATAACTTGAGTTTGGTAAATGGTTTTAAGGTGATTCCAGTTGGGCCAGTCTTGTGTTGATTTGTAGTATCAAGGAAAAACATGAAATCTATTATTTGGCACATTTCAATATGCTTTCTTAATTATGCTCATATAATACATGCTAACTTGTCATTTTTGTGGATCATGTTTCTATGGTTCAAATGACTTGAAAATTTTACAGTAGTCTTTTGGTAATGTGTAGAAGCTACTATAATTTTTGTAGATTTTACTGTGTACCTTTTCTAGGTGATTAGTTTTTCACCTAATTATCTAAATAAATTAATAAAGGCATGAAAATAATTTATTTGGAGGAGGACACCATGTTTCCTAATGTTTTTAGGATGTATCCTAACTAGTGGTAGCTTTGGTTTTGGTCAGGCATGAGTTTGAAATACATGTGAAGTATTATTTTCTCTTTAATGCTATGATAGTGCTTTTCTGGACAGTTTCTAGGACTATGTAAATTACATTAAGTAAATGGTGTTTTCTTGGAAACTTGTCTATACCAAAGTTGTAGATAACTTACTCATCTAGCTTGTGTTAAATTTTCATGGCATTTGGCCATGCAGTTTTTGAGTTATAGCTGTTCAAAATCAGGGTACAGAACTTGCTGCTCTCTGGAATATCTGGACCAGTTTTGATAAATCAACTTGTTTGACCTAGTTAACTTAAGATTCATGCGGAGACATCTAAACATGGATTGTAGGCAATTTCATAAGTTTTCCAAAATGTCTTGTTGCATGCCATTTGGAGCTGTGTAACTCCAGTTATGCTTTAATCTTGTAGCTGCTGTATGTGGTCTATGTTTGCTGAAATGGATGATGCACTTGGTTGCTTTACTTAAGCTTGGTATGGATGTTATAGATGCTTAGGCTAATGTAAACAAGTTGCTAGCTGCAGGTTCTAGACCTTTAACTGGTGATGAAAAGTTGTACCTTAGATTGCTAGAGCTTGGTGTTCCAGAGGGAGTCACTCTATTGGAATTCGAGGGGCTGAACCCGGAGGAGCGTCCAGCAGCAGAGGAGCAGGAGGTCCCGGCACCAGAAGGAGGAGCTCCCGACGAAGAGCTGCCTGAGTGTCCTAACCACCAACCCTCTTCTTTCATCAAAGGCAAGCCCCGGAGCATTCTAAGCCTCCTATGTTTGTGAAATACAATTTGAGTATCTTATATGTTTGATGCATTAAGTTATAGGAGTTGGTTGAAAACCTTGCTACATATATACCTTCTCCTTGTCTAGTAAATATGACTTGAATCCTATTTAGGTTAGGATCAAATACTTGCTTAGCCATGCTTAGACCAGTAGAGTCAGGTGATTCCCTGTCACCTGCAAGATAGGATCTATCAGGTCATGGTTGGCTATATTTGCTATCATGGAAATAACCATGTGTTAATAAACTGAATGAAGACCGGGTGGGATGACGATAGTGAAACAACAAGATAAGGAGGTCTTGGTTGTGGATCTATTGCCGTCTGTGTCATTTAAGGACCGACTCGTTGTACGTCCTCTTGTCATGTTGAACGCATGCCTAACATTTAGTTGGTCGGATAAGTCATTTCGACCGTGAAGCCGAGTAGCTCAGCTCAGGCTAGAAGTCGATAAGTATAAAGTGCGCACTCTGGAGGAAGTAAGGATGTGCGGGGAGCTATTGACGTGAGTCCAAGGGTGGGTAACCAGTCTCGAACATCCTGACGAGTGGCGGCCCTGAAAGTGCGGTGCTGATCGGGCCCACGAAGTTGGCTCCTGAGTTGTAGCAAAGGTGACCCGACGCAACCCCGACGGGGGAAGTATGGGTTTGTGTTAGGAATAATTCCCTAGCTAAGTAGGAATCGATTCGAGTCATCGTCTCTCCCAAATAGTGAGAACTTGATAGAGCAGCGGCAACGTAGAAGACTAAATGAACTTGATGGTTAAGATGATGATGATGATGGCTTTATTACACCTAATATGGTTATTAATGTTTGTATCTTAATCAAGTGATTGCTCTATTACAGGTGCTAATCTAGATGACAGGTTAATATTCATAACTTGTGCTAAGAAAGGAAAGACTACTTCTCTGTTACATAAGGTTTTCTGCAAAATGTTGTCAAGCGAGCTCCACTTATATATAAGCCTTGCATATTCCTTGGTGTCACTTTATTTCTGGTTTATGACAGGTAAGTCTAGCTGAGTACATTCTTGTACTCAGGGTTTATTCTCTCTTGTTGCAGATGATATGCTTTACCAGGGTTACTGCAAATATTGTCTCCACCCGGCGGATGACGAGGACTAGATCATGGGCATGATCTCCTTTGTTATCTCATCCAGGTGCTTTTGTTGGCTATAATCATGAAACTGGCTTGTATTTGAACTAAGTGTGTGTTGTGTTTTAAACTATTTGCTTCTGCTACTTTCGAACATGGTTTGTAATAACTTATGTGACTCCGATGTATGTGAGCTACTTGGGAACTACTTGTGAAATGTTGTAACATGTGATGTGTTATGTTGAATCATGTACGATCATGTCTTACATGTTGGTTTGTTTGAAATCCCTCGTGATTTCGTTGGACTATCGAAGTTATATGGGCTCAAGTATGACAATTTGATCACTACGGTGATTATTTTTGTACTTGTGTTCTTATAATTTGGGAGGTTTTGTTACAGCTACTATCAGAGCAAGGTTCAACATCAAACATGTCATATGTGTATTTAAAAACAAAAGGTTTTGTTTTATAAAATCAATTTTGACAACTTATAGTCACATATATAGGTGTGTTCAAATCTGAAAATTTTATCTAAGTGTGCCAGTGGTCATATCCTCTATGCCCAAATAAGGACCCTTAGGTGGCTTATTTAAGTACTAACTTTGGGGGTTGATTGCTTGCTTTCTATTTCATTGTCCATATGGCGTGCAATTGTATGGATGTCATCCTCTTGGGTGGTAATGTATGGATCAAATACCTCTACGCTCAGGTAAGTGTGAGTTGTGAGAGCATGACCATCCAATCGTCGGTCTAGGGGAGAGTTAGCTATGGTTACTAGCATATGTACATGTTACAACCATGTATTTATGAAAGTACTTAATTGTGGGTATATCTGTCGGGTAGCTGTGATACCGAAGTATATATATCTAGGGATGTATATATGGAGAGTATTTAGTTTACTACTTTCATTGTGTGCTATATATTTCTCTTGTGGGGATGGGTTGCAATGAATCTTTCTGCAGGTACACTAATAGCGCAATGTGTAGTCTGACTGGATATGTATATTGAGAGAACGTGTGTATGCCACCGTATATGCCTCTAGAATTTTATTTTTTTCCTAAGATTTGTGAGGACGTACGGAACATGCATGCATCATGTTTACTCATTCATTACATTCTTACATTACTCCCTCCCTTATAATCGCTTATCCCATTTATTAAAATTCTTCTCTCATAAATATTCCTCTCACAAGGGTTGCATCCTTTTGCTACAGATGGTTGCCCCAGCATTTCCGCCTAGGAGTAGTATTTTTCTGCACACCTTTGGCACTCCTACTCTGTTGTGGAGGGTGCTGCAGTCAGTGGGGTATCCTAAGCCACCCCGTTATACCTAGATTGAGGTGGAAACCAATGGATCAATGAGATGGTATGACGTTCGTGTGATCATGCCGCCACACGAGGGTAGGCCACAATGGTGTGGTTGGAGTACTGAGTCAGATGGGCAAAGCCCATGGGAGGGTGCTCAAGTGGTAGCATTGGAAGTACTGTTGGACATCTGCCAAGATTTTGATGATGAGTTGATCAATGAGCCAGCAGAATCCATCCCTCGAGTAGCTCCATCATAGGCCACTTGGCTAGATTTTGGGGATGATCCGCTGGTAATGACTGAGATGGAGCGGGCACAAAGCTCTAGATCAGCTATGAGTGCTATGATGTGACCTATGGAAGAACGGACAACGATCAACCTTATGAGCAACACCGGTGCACAAGGATGCTAAAACGTCAGACAACATGGCATAAGAGGCTTCGGAGTGAGCTGGCACGGAGAGGGCACGCACGACGGCGATGGAGAGCCGCCAAGGCGGGATTGGTGCGCATGATCGATCTCGTTGACAAGAGACGACGTGAGCGGGTCAGGGAGATGCACGGGAGCTTAGCGAAGTCATGGGCGTGGGTAATTGGGCGATGGTGCAGTGGTGGTGACGAATTGCACTATCATGGTGAGGTCACTGGCGTCGAGCATAGAAGGAAAAATGAAGGGAAGGATGGCGTCATCGGTGCTTAAGAGAGAGGGAGGGGTGCTCTAGGCTTCGATAGCTCATGCTCAAGGTTAGCACGCAGACACCTATGTGTCTCCATGCGAGGAAGCAGCGTGAGAGGGTGGCGGTCGACGACGAGCTGGCTAGCTACTTGCTGCTGGTGCTGAGACTGATCCCAACTGAAACAACGTTGTTCATCACTCTCTATCTCTTGATTCCTGTACCAAACATGAAAAGCACCCTTAAGCTAACTTGTTCCTTGTATAGAGGTCTACAACTTTGGTTAAATGATCATCATCAAAAGATTACTGGTTTAGGAGATTTTTGAGCTCAAACATAGGTACATTGAAACTGTTACAACTGAAAACAAAATTTCAAAGTTAGGGTTTTGGAAAAAGGTTTTGGTTAAGCAAGTTTGGGGAATTAATTTATGATCAACCAATAAGCAATCATTTCAACTATTTACACATTAATATAGCACAAACATACTACCAAGCAATGCATCAAAAGTTGGACAATTTTTATTTATGAAAATTGATTTATTAATTCTCCCAAAATTGAACTTAGCCCTAATTTCCATGACTTAGCAACAAATGCCAAGGTAGGGAAAACAGTATTTGGTTTCAATCTTTGGAGTCCAATTTCAACATGTTTGGCTTAGAAACATTACTAACCTTTGATCCCACATTATAGAGCTCAATTTGAACAACAAAGTTTATATTAACAAAATTTTAATTGTTTAAACAAATTCACATCTATAAAATTCACAAAGTTTCTTATTCTCTAATATTAATAACATTTCATGTAACAAAAGAAACATCACATATGCAACATATGAATGCAACAATTGAAACTTAAAATGTACAAATGACATGATACTTGGTGATTATGCTTCATGATGCTCATGATCAAGTTTTAACTGCTTTTTAACATCCGAGATGTTACATCAATACACATCCATCATTCTGTGATAGTTCTTTGGGGGATTAGTTCGTTCTTTTCATTTTTAACAACAGTCATGCCTTCCTTCTTAGGCACAACCTGAAGAGGGCTTACCCAGTCATTATACGGAACATCGTAGATGATCCCAGCGTGCAAGAGTTTCAAAATCTCTTTCTTAACAACCTCTCTCATCGCATTATTAAGCCTATGTTGTGGCTCCCTAGAAGGTATAGAGTTAGAATATATAGGGATGCGATGGGTGCAAAGAGCAGGACTAATTCCCTTAAGATCTTGGAGTGAGTAGCCAAAGGCAGAGCGATGCTTTTCTAAGACAGTTAGCAAGCGGAGGGATTCTTCCTAAGAAAGTTTATCACTTATGATCATAGGAGAATCCTGATCATTATTGAGAAAACCATAGCTAAGACCAGAAGGCAGGGGTTTAAGCTCAATGGAGGGCTTAGGTGGTTCCAGCAATTCATCTAAGGGTTTAGCTTCTAAGGAACTTTTGTCTACCTCTTCGATGAAGAACTGGGCATCATCTTTGAGATTGGGTTCAATAAAATCATCAAGCGATGCAACCTTAACCTCGTCCATTGGGTCTCGCTCAGGAATTAGCTCAGTGTCAGCATTTAGAGAATGATTGATGGGTAAAGAAAGTTTAAAGTTTTTCCTGAGGCTAATTTTCAATTTCCCGGTTTGTCCTTCTTGAATAAGTTTTTTAATTGGTTGTCCTATTAACAGGTCAAACTCCATGATATCAAAGATATAAAAGCTCAAATGAACCATGGTTCCTTTTACCTAGATAGGGATGACATGCAATATCCCCAAACATGGAAAAAATGTGTCCTGAAAGACCTGTCAACAACTTTGTTGTTGGGTTTAATGGCATGTGTATCAATAAATCATGAGCAAAAGATGCAGACATGATATTAACACCCACAACTGGATTATAAAGAGCATCAAAAGGAGCCTTGTTAATTTGATAATGAATAGAAATAGAAGGTGAATCTAGACGAATCACATCAGAGGAAAGCTCTGAATCTTCTAACCATTCGTTACTTATAATGGATACTAGCTCTTTTGTAGTCTTTTTAAGGAAAGCTTTCTCAGAAGGGTCAAGAGTTTTTCATGGAATGATGAGTTCCTAGGATTCTAGGGTCTCCTCATCGTATGATAATTCGAGGCATTTTCGTATTTGGTAAAAAGTTCATCCTCGAATTCAAGCATAAAATCCAAATTGGAGTTTCCTCCTTTTCTGGTGGTTCAGGATTTGGGACGGCTGAGGTTGGTGATGGGTTAGGTAGAAGTTCTGTTTCAGCTATCTGGGATTCCTTCTCTAGCGGCTTCTCTTCTACTTCTTTAGGGGTGCTCTCTAAGACTTTAGTAAGAATGCTTCTCCCTGAATTGGCGGAGACACGCAAGAATGATCCTCCTGAAGCTGTATCAAGATACTTCGAAGTTTCCCTATCAAGACCCATATAAAAGTGTTGAAGAAGAATGGGGGTCTTGAATGGCAAGGTCAAGGACAATATTAATGAAAGCATTAAACCGTTCCCATGACGTGCCTAGAGATTCTTTTTCTTCTTGTTTAAAAGATAGAACCTCTGAATGAAGGATGACTACTATAGAGATGGGAAAGAAATGCAAGCAAAAGCTAGAGCATAAGGCTTCCAAATCTCCTTGCCTACTCCCTATGGTTTGCTTCTACCAATGTTTAGCTCTTCCCTTCAAAGAGAAAGGAAAAAGCTTCCATCGTAAGGTTTCGTCTGACATGCCTGCAATGTGTAGGCATGCACAGGTTTGCTCAAACTCATTTAAGTGGGAGTATGGATTTTTGTCATCTTTGCCCAAAAAGGTTGATCTGAAACCATGTCGATTAAACACAGTCACAGCTCATAGCCAGGTGTTAGGATAGGCTGAGGATTTTGGTGGTTCTAGGCATGCGCTCATTGGTGCAGCGTATTGATGGTTAGGAGTGGATTCCAAATCCATAGTGAAAAGAATAAAACGGTAAAAGAATAATGATACAAGGTTAAGCTAGGTTCAAAGTTAACTCAGCAACTGTTTTCATGGCAACGGCGCTAGAAATGCTTGTTGGTATATATTAATGCACATAGAATAATCCGCAAGCGCATAGATACTGATGTAGCACTTCACCAGAAAGTACTCCAGAATATCGAACTCAAGGAAACATGTTTGAGAATAACTAAGCCTAACTTAACCCGGAGTAGCAACAAGACTTAAGATAACATGAGTATAAAGGAGATCACTAAGTTCTTCTAGTTCTAACTTCTGTAAGCTATGTCTTCTATTGTTCAATTCTGGGGATATTACTAAGGAAAACACAGACAAAGTGTGTTTCCTATAGTAAATAGGTCCTGCTCAGCCTACAAATAGGAGGTGGACGACAAAGGATTCAACGAGGCTATAAGAGTCACCCTCGTGAGCTACCACCGATCTAGAATATAGGGTACATCCATGAGTAACCGAGTCTAAGCACCATGCTTACACTACGAATACTACTTTAACCCAGGAGCTACAAGGATTAAAGTACTCAAAAGAGTCACAAACCTAAAGAACATTATAAACACGTTACTTACTTGAATTAGAAGTTGATTACCAGAGCAATCTCAGAAGCAAGCTCAGGAAGAACTTCATTCCACCAGGGTACAAGCCGTACAGAGAGCACCAATAGGCTAGCACTTCCTCCAAACTCTTCCCTCACACTATCTCTCTATTTCTAATACAAGACTAGATCCTAACTTGGAGGACTAATCTTCTCTTGATTGCTAATTAACTCTGATCCAGGTGAAGATATGAATTAGGGTTTCTGGCTCTCAGAACTTAGGACAATCCTGCCAGGAGGGGGTACATGGAGGTATATATAGGGGCCTTCAAGCATCCTGGACCCTCAGATCAAACCAACTTAAAAGAATGGCGTAGATCTGATCTTTGAGGCAGTGGAAAACCGACGTAGCAAGGAGGGGCTGACATGTGGAGCCCACTGGCCGGCCGGCCTACAGGTGGGGCCGGTTGGCCCCACATGTCAGAGACACGTGGCGTGCTTCGGTGGATTGCCTTCTGGAGTCTTTTAGAGTCTTGCCATGTTAGTACTGTCACGGATTTACATGATTTCCTTTGATGAATAGGTCCTCCTTGATGGTTTTCTGATTAAATCCTGCTGAAAACATAGATTCACCAAAACTCATGGAAATCGTTAGTTTAGACCCCTAAGTCTATGTTGTTGATCCATTTTAGACATTTATGGAAGGTATATTGACGGTTTCTGGTGAATGTTAACTACCATCAACATCGTTCGACCCCACCTAGAGGCCGGTCGGCCTGTGTGGCCCACCTAGCAGCCCCTCCATGCTATCTCAGTTCTCCACCACCTTAAAGATCAAATCTACGTTTTTGCTCAAGGTTGGTTTGATCCGATGGTCTAGAATTGACACTACCCCCTATATATATATCACCCCAGACCCCCCTGAGGCATCAATCAAGATTGTTATCTTCTCCGTCTTCAGAGCTACCGCAATTATTCGAGAAGATCTACTAGAGAGAATAGAATAGATCTCCAATTCCTCAAAGTTTTAGTATAAGCTAGCTAGTAGATTCAAGTAGAGTTGGGCTATTGCTCTGGATTCTGGATTCATCATTTGGAGGCTAGTATAGCCATTGTATCATCTATTATTCATGACTTTATGTTTAATCTATATTATGTTTCTAACTATTATGTTCTTAGTTTGCTTTAGTAGTATGCTTGATATAGTCATAGTTGATACTAAGTTTATGCATAAGTTCGCAAAGCGCTTAGCTTAGTACTCGAGTGAGTTAAGTGGTAGACATTATGTAAGTGCGGTACTTATATGTTGTTTACCTAAGGATGCACTCTACATTTCGGGCCATGTGGTAGATCATGAGTGTGACATTCTCATTGAGTCCTTTGTAGTCCACTCCCCATCCGTAGAACAAGTAGGACCTAATTGCGAAGGAAGTCAAGCTCTATTCTTGATTTTCCTTAGTAATGTTCCTTATGCGTAGATGAAGAGTTAATTATGCTATAGATGAAAGTATATTTACTTGGGGTGTATATAAGACTTAGTACGTAGGAATGACTTAGGAATCTTTCTCTTAATTAATCTCTGAATTATCATTATTGCCCTATACTTATCATATATATCATTTGGCTTACCCTTGTTTAGAGTAAGTGTTTAGTTAATGATCTCATCATAAGTATCATATTTATCAATATCTCTAGCCACCGCTCCTCCCTATGGTAAAATATAAATAACATACCTAAAATAATCTTAGGTGAAGTGCTACAATGGTATATCTATGCGCTTGCAGAACATTCTCAATTATATATTCTTTCTAAGTCACAAGTAAATACCAAGTACACTTCTTAGTGTTATTCTAGTAGTGATGCTAGGAAGTGTCAATAGCTGCTCCGCCTTCTGGCTCTCCACGCAGAGAGCTTGCCTAGTCACGTCCATGTCCCGCGCCATGGTGCGGATGTCCCCCCTTCCTCACCACTTGATGAGCTAGAACAGGAGGAGCCCGCTGATTGTGAGGACTGGGCCATCGGCCGTTGGGATGATGAGGGTCTGTCCCCGCCAATGAGAGGTCGTGGTGCCGAGCAAGCCATGGAGATGGCCAATGGACATGGCACTGCACCAAGAAAGAACATCAAAATCTTCCCAAAAAGATCAAGGGTGAGATCTGTACTCACCAGGCTTCCACTAGTTTGACACAGAGGCACGGAGGGCCCCCGAACACCCTCTCCTCGGCTGGTCTCCCATTGTCTCCTCCCTTGGATGCTTCTCCACCACCATGGTTCAAACTTAAAGAACAAGGTGCTAGGGAGGATTCAACGAGCACGAAAGGTGAGTTCACAAGGTTACAAGGCGACTGTACTGACTCCCCTATTTTTCCTCTGTTTTTATAGTAGGGGACGTGCACGGCCGATGGAATTCCAACAGATGCTGGGCGATAGCGGGAGGTAAGGCGAGGCCACATCTCCATGATCTCTAAGGAGCATGCCTTCTGAGAAATACACATTGAAAAATGCGCCACCGAAACGGAGCAACCATATAGCTGTTCATATTCTACTGCACTCGAAAGAAAGTTTGAATGCGGCACATTTGATCTCGTCAGACACTATATAGTATAGAGCTATGAGTAAAACTATTGCCTATGGAGTGCACTCAATCACAACATTTATATCAGTTTTAGTAGTAGTCATGAGTCGCTTTGGTTTGTGTTGAACCCAACTCGTCTTATTTTCATGTATTTGATAATATTTGTTGAACTTGCAAGAACCATGCATCAAAGATAATTTTATTTAGAATTCAGATTTTATAATCTAATGCGTGCCTTTGCAAACCAAGATAATTTGAAGCAAGTCTTCAGTTTGCCCCTCGACTATTGTGACTGCTTGGATTAGACCGCACTATATACTTCACAGGATCACAGAAGGTCCGACCGTCTAAAATCTTGACTACCCCAATAGTGTAATTGATGAATGACGTGCTCCTACATTCCCGCGTAGGTGCGCACACGTGGGTAGAATCAACTGCCTGTTATAGCAGGGGACATCGCCTCCCGGCCTATCGCATTGACATGATGGGGCAAAGCCCCACTGCCCACCCACACAAACGTCTCGGTCATCGGGTGGTCGACGACCGCAAACTATAGCAGCATAGACAAGGGGCAAGAGGGAAGGTTATACCTGCTGCCTTCTCTCTCCAGAGCTTCTGATTCCATCCCCAAGCTTATACCTGCCTAGCTTCAGATTGGCGCAGCGGTGAACGTCCGGGTGGCGGAGCAGGGTTTTCTGCCAGTATCAAAGGACGATGACATCAATGATCTAGTCGAGAGTTTTGAGCCGGCCGCCAACGCCGTCTTAGAGAAGGTGGACATGGAGCTGATCCTACATGCCAGCCTCAACCCTTCATCTATGGGATGTATCAGCAGTATTTGTGGTCATGACTAGGTTTGATCTATGGAACACTGTCACACCCGGTTTTAAGGACAAAACCAGACATACACCATATGTGAAATAAAGAAGACAAATCTCACATATAGCCACAGATAAGTGTAATATCAAAAGACAAATGCTTAATATACATAACACAATAGTATAAAATATACCTTAAAGAGCAACACAGCGGAAAGACAACTCCAAACACCGGGTGTAGACTTCACTCCAGGATCAAACTAACTGGTTGATCACAAGCCTAACAATTCCAGAATCTAACAGTCTGGTACCCTTCCTGAGATGTGGGGAAATAGCAAGAGTGAGTCCATGTCGAACTCAACAAATATAACATGGGGTTCATGTGGCTCAAAAGGTTTGACACAGGTTTACTGCGATAGCTTTTATTATGTCATCTTTTAGCAATTGAGTAGCAACAAGTTTACCATAAACCCAAATAACCTCATGATCATGTAAACGAGAAAAATGTATAGCAAGAAACAATAATCATTAGTGAACATCAATATCATCAGTGTTATCATTATCATCAGTGTTCATCATTTATTCTGTAAGGGTCCAAGGCCACTCGTGACCGTGAGCACGGCTGTTATAACAGTTTTACACTCTGCAGAGGTTGTACACTTTCACTGTGAGTCGTGATTTACCCTTTCGCCCGAGGTAGCTAATCTCTTGACCCACTTCCAAGGAAGGTCGGCAGGGTTCACTATGAAGTCTTTCAAAGGTTCGTCTAACAAGTTAGGGCCATTAGATTCACTCGGCAAACAGATATAGAGCCCCCCTTCCAAATGGCACAATAACGCGCAGCCTATACACATAAGGACAGAGGCCGCACTATACCCGATTCGTCAAGCCGTTCTTACGCCATGAAGGAATACCTCTAACAAGCTAGAAAAGGTCCTCATACTTGACTAAAGCCAGAGCCATATAGCCCTCACAGTTGTACTGTAAGTCCCGGATGTTCGCTTACAGATAAGTCCTTAAGGAGAGAAACTAGAGCACCATAAAAACAACCAAATATGCTCTAGCCCTCTTGAGCCATATTGCTTTAAAGCATCATTTAAACGTTTATTGCATATATCATTAGTCAAGTTACAGATCATGGTTATTTATCTTGAGCACTAGCATAAATACTACCCAATGCAACGTCCCATGGGTGTCAAGGTACAAGATATAAAAGCTAGGATATCCTTAGTGGTAACAAGGTAGACACATGCACATGAATTAAGTATATTAAAGGTGAATAGGAAACAAGGATGATCCCATGCTATACTTGCCTTAAACACCGATCCTTCGATAAGCTTTAATCTTCAACGTTCTTCTTCTTCTTCTTGATAACCTCGTATATCTCACCGACTGGACTTGATCAATAAATCACCACACACACATCGAGCAATCATACACGAAGCAAACAATAGATCTATATTAGAACAGTACATCAATCATACAAAAATAAATAAAAGAGTTTGAAACACGATTCTACGCATCACTACGAACACACAGACGCGAAAAGCACACTAATCAGAGCTACGGTTGAAAAGATACATCTACCGAAAGATTTGCTCATAGGAGAAAATATAAAAACTATTAGCTTCATGAGTTTTAATTATATAAGATATTTTATAAATACTATATATGGAATTAAGTCAAATTTAGATTCAAATTATAAAACTAAAGTAAAACAAATCATATTTTATTTACAAAACCCAGTTGCATAATTATTAATCAAGATATGATTTAAACCATAAAATTTCAGAATTAGTAATATGATAAACACTGTCACTAACGCGTAGATCTCGTTGCTATGAATCTAACGCAACTCAAATGAGCTAAAACGGATCTAAAACGTAGAAGATATGATTTTAACAAGATTTACTTTATTAAAGTAATAGATTAAATCTCACATCGGAACTTAAAAATAGAAAACCTAACCAACAGTAGCACTAACAGTATAACAAGTTTGTAAAACTCTTCTACACATTACTACGATCACATAGACATAAAGATCACGAAATTTGGATTTAAAACGTAAAAGTTATGAGTTTTCTAAGATTTCCTATAGATAAATAATTACTTTAATATAAACTCGAAAATAAATTATCTCAAACCTACTGTACAGTTCTATCATCATGTAGAGCTCGCAAATACGAATCTAACGCAATTTAAACGGGTCAAATCGGAGTTAAAACGGATAATTTATGACTAAAACAAACTCAGTGGCAAAACTGTAAATATCAGAAAACGTATTTTTCAATAACCGAGACGAAATACGCT
The DNA here is from genome assembly GCA_038087645.1 of Saccharum hybrid cultivar R570. NCBI lineage: Eukaryota > Viridiplantae > Streptophyta > Magnoliopsida > Poales > Poaceae > Saccharum > Saccharum hybrid cultivar. The sequence continues at coordinate 10,971,265 of JAQSUU010000038.1, forward strand.
TTCAACAGATCAAAACGAACGCGGGATAATACGTTTTGGACTGCGGGTTTACAACTTAAATCTTACAGGGACTCTTTAGCAAAATTTCCGGCCGAAGGGGTATCTTTAAATAACGGCCGTTGGATTCAAAATCAACGATCCAGATTGGATCGGGGAGGGAGCCGGCGGCGCTCCGGCCGGAACAGGGCCGCGACGGCAGTCTCCGCGGCGGCGCCATGGCCGGGAAACACCATCTTGCTCTACGGTGCACGAAAACGCGAACGGAGAGTACCTGCGGGTAGACAACTCGAACGCGAACTCACCTAGGGTAAAACCGTAGGCGAGGATGAAGCGAGGAACGCGTGCGGCTCGGAGGGGCGGACGGTGGAGGCGGTGCTTCGACGGTGGCGCGTCGAGATGACTAGAGCGGCTCCAAAAGGATGGGATGGGGGCGGTACGATGCAGGGGTCTCGTTTTTATAGCCCGAAGGCGGCCACAAGAGAGGAAATAGGGAGATTGAGCCGCGGATTCGATCGGTGGAAGAAGGAAAGCGAATCCCGCCGTCGTCGGGAGGAGGAAGAAAGGAAAGGTGGAAAGAGGCACTGACAAGCGGGCCCCTCGTGTCAGCGACTCAGAGCGACTGCGCGCGCGACTGGGCCAGCAGGCCGCGGCTTGGGCTCGGCCCACGCGGGAGCGGGGCGCTGGCGCGGGAGAAAACGGGCCGCGCGCGGGGAAAATGGGCTGTCGGGCCGAAAGCGAGAAGAAAGAAGGTTTTCATTTTCTTTTTCCTTTTCAATTATTTCAAAGCATTTTCAAATGATTTTCAAATCAAATTTGAATTTGATCAAACCACTCATCTCAAAAATTTAAATGCAACAGCATGAGTGCACAAACATGTTTCTACTCTTATATTTGATTTTAAATTTATAAAAATTATTCTTATTCTAAATTTGCATGCTCACAAAATTATATAAAAATCATATTTTTCCTATTTTTCATTTCTTCAAAATTTTAGGGTGTTACAATTCTACCCCCCTTAAGATGAATCTCGTCCCGAGATTCGGAAGATGATGACAAAAGAGATAGGGATAGTTCGTCTCTAGATTGTTCTTTACTTCATCGTATAGTTCCATCGTCTTGATAAGAATTCCGTCTTACTTTGTATACATGTAACTAATTCCAAGATTTTTGACAAATGCTCCAAACAATACTCTGGTATCTCCAATCACTAGGCACCTTTCCTATAATATGAATTTTCTTCCTTAAAATACTTATCTTCCAACAGAGCCTGACGAATCTCTTAGTCAGAAGGAATTTCTACTACCAACCTTCAAAACATTAATGATTCTGGTCAAGTTGCTCAAATTTGGAATACGATTCTTAATCCTTGGTGTCACCCGAACCTTCTTAGCATTATTCTCCATTGCTAAGGGCATCGGCTGCGACTTTTACTTCTCCAAGTAATAGCACTTTTCCAAGTCCTAATCCATTTCATTCCAACGAGGATATCACAAATTCAAGACCAACTTAGTGAAGATGTCCTGTAGATTCTTGTGACCCTCCTATATGTCACTTTTCTTCCAAAAGACAATACTCCATAGTGGAAAACTCCAGATAACACGTTAGGTAATTCAACCCACACTTCCTTAGTTGACTTAATGAACAAGGTACTATATTTTTCTTCTTGCATAAGGACACATCCCACACCTTGACAAGGTGCATCATTGTAGATATGAAGCTCTTGTCTGGATCTGACAAAGCTAATACTTGGGTTTTACTTCAACCTTTTCTTAGACTCCTTCAAACATTTGCCTGAGGTCTCTTGATCTAAACGAACTTAAAAGCTTCTCCAAAGTTATTTGTTCCTCTGCTATGACTCCAGTAAACTCATGGTCCACTTTGCTATCCCTCAGTATACCTATCTTCTAATTGGTCATTCTCATCTCCCTCAGGTAAAAGTCGACCACCTTGATACTCAATTCTTTTCCTTGACGGTGTTGTTAAGAGCATGGTGCACCGAGTACTATAAATCACTCCTTTGTGTACACAGAGCCATCCATTACCAAGAACCACGCGAATTTTAAGTGACTCCAACACAATGAGTGTCGCGGTGAAGTTTTCTTTGTTTATGACAGGACTGACATTCGGGCATATCTGATCTGCCTGCATTTCTCCCACTGGGGTTTGAACTAGCAAAAGCCTCCTCATTGGACACTTCACCATCTTGCACGTCTCTTCCATGTCGGCGGAAATGAAAGAATGTGAAGCACTAGGGTCCAATAAAGCAAAAACTTGTACTGAGCTTACTTGAATATAACCTCCCACTACTTTGGTAACTCCATGAATTTTATCCATATCCACATTGCTCAGTCTTCCATTGACATAGTTTTGCTGCGCTTTGCTTCCTTGAACAGGCTTCTTATGGGCTTTCCTTTTTCGCTTTCGTTGTTGTGGATTCTGACTTAGTTCACTCCCAACTTGCTCTTCAACATTGTTGTTTTGATAGTGCTCGGCTTCATCATACCCATAACATCCTTCAATGGCAGAAGCATCAATCTTTTCCCACATATTAGTGCGAGACGTCATATAGGACTCCTGAGTCATGAGACACTACACTTCCTGTCATCAAGTGACCAACATCAGCAACATGAGCAAGTATAGCTGATCATAATCATGAACTATCCAAAAGGACAACTCTTGTCTCCATGGATCCAAAATTATCAACCTTGTTCACAGAACATTTTTGCTCAAGAGTGGCAACTCAATCATGGAGACTAACCAATACTTCCAACTAAAGAGTTCAATCTTAATAATCCTTCTTTACATTGGCTACCCCCCTTAAAATAAGAGACACTAAATAGGGTAGCTTGAACCCTTTTCTAGATGAGCTACTTAGCATAAAAGTGTTCTGACATCCCAATAATACTCTTGTGCATGGGTAAGAACAAGAAATCTGAAATTTCTCACGAGCAGAAATCAGCAGTGCAGTAAAACAGCTGTAACTCTCATTTTGTTAATCCAATGAAACTGTAGTTTACACTGATGGAAAGCTTATAAAATTCTCTGCAACTTACTTATAGAACACACTTCCAGATTCTGTAGTTAACTTGGTCGAAAACAGTACTTATCAGAAACTGTTCCAGGTTTATGACAGCACATATACATTGCCTTATGCTTTTTGTATCTCCCAAACCAAAACAACTATGAGGGTAGTTCTTGCATTTAGAGAGAGATGTTGAAGTCCACTCTTGTCCAGAATTTTCTCATGATTTGTGGTCATCCAAGAACAAAGATATAAATTAATAAAGACAGGCTGCTCCGAAAGACAAGATATAGAAAGCAGGAGATAACCAAAACCCAGCTATTTATTTCATTAATCCTTATACCTTATACATATAAACTAAATGAAATCATGGTCAAAGCCCACGAGATCATTCCACTCATTACAAAATTCCAACTCAAGCATAAACATAAGCACAAAGCAACTAAACACTTAAATGTTCATTAGCCACACATTAAGATGACTCAACTTGGCTACTAACGGTTTTATTACACGGGACATAACTCCTATTCCTTAAACATGGTGTGATTGTAGCAGCATCCAGAGTAGATAACGTCTCTTACATTCCTTATTGCTTTATATGGACATCTGAATCTCTGCATCCCTCTTTACCATTCTTATAACTCATACCTTAAGATGGGTCAACCTGGTATCCCTCAGGTATAGATTTAATACCCTCATACTCAATCCTTTCTCCTGAAAGTGTAGTTAGAAACACTGAACATTGGGCATACTCAATCACTCCTTTACAAGTAGATAACCAGTCTATTCCAAGGATAACATCAATGCCCATTAATTCCAAAACAATGAGGTTTACCTTAAAATTTACCCCCTTTATGTCAAGACTAACTTTTGGGCATACGCGGTCTGCCTTTATTTCACCTCTTGGAGTTTTAATCATCACTGTTTTCCCCCTTGGAAGCATAAGTATGTTATGATCTTTTACATATTGTCTAGATATGAACGAATGTGAGGCACTGGGGTCAAACAAAACCTTGGCATTTCCTGAACTTACTGGAATTGATCCAAACACGACCTCCTTAGCTCCAGGAATGGTGGAAATATCCACATGTTTCAACCTTCCATGGATGTAATTTCTCTTTAATTTATTTCCCTGCACATGCTCCTTTTGGACATCCTGTCCTGAGTCTCGCTGTTGTTGATTCTTCTGTGGGCAAGATTTGATATAATGTCCTTCCTGCTGGCAATGATAACACTTTCTCTTAGCTGGATCTTTTGTGATGTCATACTCTACGGAACTGTTGTTTGGTATGCTGCTATCTTGCTGGCCATAAAAGTTCACCTTCGTCCCTTTGGCTTGTTTCTTAGCTTGTTTGGCCTTTCGGGGTTGATACTCCTTATAGGTAATTGTCCACCCATCTATGACTACTTCATGGGGAGTAGTTTTAGCGGGAGGGGCTTCTAACTCTTCAGGGTTTGGATTTGTTTGACAGGGGATCAGGGCTGCATGTGACAATGTAGTAGAACTCGCTTGCTGATTGCTTTCCACAAGTGGTTCTAATGAGATTGCCTTTCTCTTCTTGTCCATGTTGATCGCAAAATTTGGATCCACCTCGACTTTCCCCTTATTAGACTCATTTCGAAGACAGGGAAAACCATAATACTTACAGCAGTGACATTGTTCCTGCTCTCCAAATGCCTTATTATCAACATCTTTATTGGATTTCATATTCTTCCAAGCTTCTGCTACTTGTATCTTCTCTGACCCCTTGGATATGTTGGCTTGACCTTGAGATAAGCATCGTTGAGAATTCCCATGTTGAGCCATTTCTTCTAGTAATTGGTTTTGCATCGCTAATGGTTTCTTGTCAAAAGTGAGCAAGAGCGACACAATTCAGTCCTCTTAACCTCTGAAATCCATAGTCTTCTCGTCACGAGCCGTCTAATAGACAAGGAGAAAAGGTTCAAAATAGAGACAAGGTTTTTATAACAGAACGGGGATAGAATTAAGCATAACTTTGAGAAAATAACAAAGTTTAAGAGAAGCAAGAAATAGGCAACAATGAGAACATGCTAAACGTCCAGTTCTAACTAGGCTTGCGTCCTACAGTCAGTATTGCTCTGATACCAATCTGTCACACCCGGTTTTAAGGACAAAACCAGACATACACCATATGTGAAATAAAGAAGACAAATCTCACATATAGCCACAGATAAGTGTAATATCAAAAGACAAATGCTTAATATACATAACACAATAGTATAAAATATACCTTAAAGAGCAACACAGCGGAAAGACAACTCCAAACACCGGGTGTAGACTTCACTCCAGGATCAAACTAACTGGTTGATCACAAGCCTAACAATTCCAGAATCTAACAGTCTGGTACCCTTCCTGAGATGTGGGGAAATAGCAAGAGTGAGTCCATGTCGAACTCAACAAATATAACATGGGGTTCATGTGGCTCAAAAGGTTTGACACAGGTTTACTGCGATAGCTTTTATTATGTCATCTTTTAGCAATTGAGTAGCAACAAGTTTACCATAAACCCAAATAACCTCATGATCATGTAAACGAGAAAAATGTATAGCAAGAAACAATAATCATTAGTGAACATCAATATCATCAGTGTTATCATTATCATCAGTGTTCATCATTTATTCTGTAAGGGTCCAAGGCCACTCGTGACCGTGAGCACGGCTGTTATAATAGTTTTACACTCTGCAGAGGTTGTACACTTTCACTGTGAGTCGTGATTTACCCTTTCGCCCGAGGTAGCTAATCTCTTGACCCACTTCCAAGGAAGGTCGGCAGGGTTCACTATGAAGTCTTTCAAAGGTTCGTCTAACAAGTTAGGGCCATTAGATTCACTCGGCAAACAGATATAGAGCCCCCCTTCCAAATGGCACAATAACGCGCAGCCTATACACATAAGGACAGAGGCCGCACTATACCCGATTCGTCAAGCCGTTCTTACGCCATGAAGGAATACCTCTAACAAGCTAGAAAAGGTCCTCATACTTGACTAAAGCCAGAGCCATATAGCCCTCACAGTTGTACTGTAAGTCCCGGATGTTCGCTTACAGATAAGTCCTTAAGGAGAGAAACTAGAGCACCATAAAAACAACCAAATATGCTCTAGCCCTCTTGAGCCATATTGCTTTAAAGCATCATTTAAACGTTTATTGCATATATCATTAGTCAAGTTACAGATCATGGTTATTTATCTTGAGCACTAGCATAAATACTACCCAATGCAACGTCCCATGGGTGTCAAGGTACAAGATATAAAAGCTAGGATATCCTTAGTGGTAACAAGGTAGACACATGCACATGAATTAAGTATATTAAAGGTGAATAGGAAACAAGGATGATCCCATGCTATACTTGCCTTAAACACCGATCCTTCGGTAAGCTTTAATCTTCAACGTTCTTCTTCTTCTTCTTGATAACCTCGTATATCTCACCGACTGGACTTGATCAATAAATCACCACACACACATCGAGCAATCATACACGAAGCAAACAATAGATCTATATTAGAACAGTACATCAATCATACAAAAATAAATAAAAGAGTTTGAAACACGATTCTACGCATCACTACGAACACACAGACGCGAAAAGCACACTAATCAGAGCTACGGTTGAAAAGATACATCTACCGAAAGATTTGCTCATAGGAGAAAATATAAAAACTATTAGCTTCATGAGTTTTAATTATATAAGATATTTTATAAATACTATATATGGAATTAAGTCAAATTTAGATTCAAATTATAAAACTAAAGTAAAACAAATCATATTTTATTTACAAAACCCAGTTGCATAATTATTAATCAAGATATGATTTAAACCATAAAATTTCAGAATTAGTAATATGATAAACACTGTCACTAACGCGTAGATCTCGTTGCTATGAATCTAACGCAACTCAAATGAGCTAAAACGGATCTAAAACGTAGAAGATATGATTTTAACAAGATTTACTTTATTAAAGTAATAGATTAAATCTCACATCGGAACTTAAAAATAGAAAACCTAACCAATAGTAGCACTAACAGTATAACAAGTTTGTAAAACTCTTCTACACATTACTACGATCACATAGACATAAAGATCACGAAATTTGGATTTAAAACGTAAAAGTTATGAGTTTTCTAAGATTTCCTATAGATAAATAATTACTTTAATATAAACTCGAAAATAAATTATCTCAAACCTACTGTACAGTTCTATCATCATGTAGAGCTCGCAAATACGAATCTAACGCAATTTAAACGGGTCAAATCGGAGTTAAAACGGATAATTTATGACTAAAACAAACTCAGTGGCAAAACTGTAAATATCAGAAAACGTATTTTTCAATAACCGAGACGAAATACGCTTTCGACAGATCAAAACGAACGCGGGATAATACGTTTTGGACTGCGGGTTTACAACTTAAATCTTACAGGGACTCTTTAGCAAAATTTCCGGCCGAAGGGGTATCTTTAAATAACAGCCGTTGGATTCAAAATCAACGATCCAGATTGGATCGGGGAGGGAGCCGGCGGCGCTCCGGCCGGAACAGGGCCGCGACGGCAGTCTCCGCGGCGGCGCCATGGCCGGGAAACGCCATCTTGCTCTACGGTGCACGAAAACGCGAACGGAGAGTACCTGCGGGTAGACAACTCGAACGCGAACTCACCTAGGGTAAAACCGTAGGCGAGGATGAAGCGAGGAACGCGTGCGGCTCGGAGGGGCGGACGGTGGAGGCGGTGCTTCGACGGTGGCGCGTCGAGATGACTAGAGCGGCTCCAAAAGGATGGGATGGGGGCGGTACGATGCAGGGGTCTCATTTTTATAGCCCGAAGGCGGCCACAAGAGAGGAAATAGGGAGATTGAGCCGCGGATTCGATCGGTGGAAGAAGGAAAGCGAATCCCGCCGTCGTCGGGAGGAGGAAGAAAGGAAAGGTGGAAAGAGGCACTGACAAGCGGGCCCCTCATGTCAGCGACTCAGAGCGACTGCGCGCGCGACTGGGCCAGCAGGCCGCGGCTTGGGCTCGGCCCACGCGGGAGCGGGGCGCTGGCGCGGGAGAAAACGGGCCGCGCGCGGGGAAAATGGGCTGTCGGGCCGAAAGCGAGAAGAAAGAAGGTTTTCATTTTCTTTTTCCTTTTCAATTATTTCAAAGCATTTTCAAATGATTTTCAAATCAAATTTGAATTTGATCAAACCACTCATCTCAAAAATTTAAATGCAACAGCATGAGTGCACAAACATGTTTCTACTCTTATATTTGATTTTAAATTTATAAAAATTATTCTTATTCTAAATTTGCATGCTCACAAAATTATATAAAAATCATATTTTTCCTATTTTTCATTTCTTCAAAATTTTAGGGTGTTACAAACACCCTTGCAAATATGTGAACTCTTATTTGCATGTTGGTGTTAACTTTTGTTGAACTTTGTATTAGGTGGGTTAAACTCTGTTGAGTGTGGTGTAGCTAATTTCTAGCCCCTATTGGTTGCTTTTCGCTCTAGATTTCTTTTTGGTTGTCTTTGATCTGATCTATAATATGCTAAAAATTCATGAGTGCCTTTAATCTCTGTTGAAGCCAACTCATGTCTTCGATAAAATATGTTGAACTTGAAAGAACCATGTAGCAAGGAGTTCATCTGAACAAGTCTTGCCTCGATCTAATGCAGAACGCAGGAGACACAACTGTTGACTTTTACTATGAACGCAAGAAAGTCTGCCCGCTGAGTATTTGATCACGTAGGACATTATAAAGTGTTGTAGCAATCAGTCTGCCCTCGACTATTGTGATTACTTGGATTGGAGTGAAATAAGTATAGAAAAGACCTATCACAACCGCACTAAGCATTCAAGTGTCAAGCATGTCATGGTGGTCAAAAGCTCTTTTTCTCAATTCACTTCTTATGTCCAGCTTTCTTGCCGTGTTCGCTTCACTCTCGTGAGCCGTACAAGGTCTATATGAAAGGAGCATCTCCCGTTCCCACATCTGACAGCATTGCATCAATCGCCTACCTTCTGGCTCCCCCCTTCCCTCACCCGTTTGCATTTTCCCAACCGCGTTCCATGCTGGTTTGAGGATCTAGATAAAGGTAATGTGCTTCATATCAAACCATACTATTTGTATGAACTTATTATTGCGTTCCATGCTAGTTTGAGGATCTCGATTAACATTTATTCTAACCAAAATCATGCTTATAGATGGCAACTAGTTACCATAATGCGGATGCGTACTCTACAACAAACGATCACAACTTTCCCCCGACCACGTCCCTCTAGTATATTCAATGAAATGACGTCTACCTAATTCTTGTAAACTATATGCTCGCCTGATAGTCCAAACAATGTAAATTTGAATGGGCCAGACATGTAACTCTTGTATTCATCTACGATAGAACTTTTGCCTAATCGGTTGTGCTACAAATAAGAGTTGCACTGTCTGTGGCTGTACACATGAAGTAAGGTACGGAGTAGTTGGATTCCTAAAGCGGTAGCTTCAAACATAGCCGAGGGAGTGCAGATGATTAGAACCTATGAAACCATGTAGCCATCTCTAGCTAGCTGCTGCCCCTCGGCTGCTGCAAGCCCGCATGACTGCTTGGATTAGAGTGCACTATATACTTCACCGGATGATAGAAGGTCTGACCATCTAAAATATTTACTACTCGGATACTAGTAATGATGAATGTCATGCGATCACATCAGAAGCCTGTTCCAGCCCTAGCATCCCTGTGTGTATAGAGCCTAGCCTCACTCCCATTGTTTAACTCCCCATTGCATTGTGCAAAAGCCCTCGCCTCGCACTACCTTGCAAAGTCCCTGCCTCTGCTTCTCCATCGGTTCCCATGAAGGTTGTCCCCATGAAGCACTCTAGGTCCTCCTCGAGGAACCGTGGCCAGGCTCTAGTCCACGCTTCCACCAATGTGTTGGCACACCCCACCTCAATGCCTATTCATACTGTTGCTAACTATTAGTACCCGTCGTGCTCCCGCCCACCATCTCCTAGGCTGCCATTTGTCTCCCCATTGCCCATGGTGATGACATTAACGCCACCAGCACCATTGATTCACTCACCATCGCCGCTCCTGGTGTGGTCCACCTTCGCCATCATCGTAGGGCCTATCGTGGTCTCGCACACCATCTCCTAGGCTGGCATTGGTCTCCCCGTCGCCCACAATGATGATGTTGACACCACCAGCACCGGTGGTTCGCTCGCCACCACCGCTCTCGATGCGGTTCACCTCAACATCGTTAGTGGCCCCATCGAGGTCAAGCTCGCTGTTGCCCCACAGTGGGAGCGGGTCTCCTGCATTGTCGTGGTCTCACTTGTCATCCACTGAGGACATGTCTAAGGGCTCGGCGGTGGCCCCATCATGGTCCAGCTCGCCTTTGGTAGATCTGCTCTCGGCGCCCCATGGCGGGAGTAGGTGAAGTGATCCTCCAGTTCGATGTGGCGTAGGGGTTTGCTGGTTTCAACCTAGGCAGGTTTACCTTGCAAGTGTTGGATTTTGATCGTAACTGTTGGTACCCTTGTTGCATGACTTGCTAATTTAGAGCTATGGGATAGCATTGCTCATTAAATAAATTAGTAGTATCAAGTGATGTAAACATTTGTAGTTAGGACGAGTATGTTGCCTGGTGCTCATTACTACTATAAAGTCATGTTAATCATCTGTAGTTAGAACTAGTATGTTTATGTAGTAGTTGTATGACTTTTTTTTAACAATTTAGTAGTTGTATGACTTTGAGTAGTGTGTCACGTTTCTCCTTTTATTATGGTCGGTGAAGGCATGGTTATGTAGTCTGAACTCGTATCGTTGTTGTACTCCACACACACACACACACACACACACACACACACACACACACACACACATATATATATATATATATATATATATATATATATATATATATATATATATATATATATATAGTCTAGTTTAATGTTATGTTATCTTTCTAATAGCACAGCTCTCCTCTTATTATGCATGTAGCCATGCCTAGCTCTACAAAACCAAGACCCAGGAATAGGTGCCTAATCATTTATGCCACCAAAGCACAGTCCGGCCATGTATTAGATGAGGCCAGACCATATATTAGGTGTCCGGCCAGCTCTTTTATCTTGGACATGCAAAATCAACAACCAAAGGATAGTCCGCCCTCCTTGTTTTGCCACAGGCCAGACATGCAAAAAAGAGTGAAGAAGCGGAAGGGCAACAAGATGAGTTAGGCGATGGTTTGAACTTAGTTAATTGTGGTATGTATCTGGATGTCAATAATGCTAATGTATATCAATCTGTAATTAGCAGTGTGCTTGTTTATTCAGTGTTTGTTCAGTGTTTATATCAGTTTGTTCATTTCGTCGCAGTGGTGTTCACTGTTCAAAAAAGCCATTACCTATGCACCCTCATCAAAACCACATTCCAAAATACATGAAAAGCACTAAAAAATAGTTAAAACTGCCATTATATTGATTCCTAATATTTATCAAGGTACATGAGGCCATTCGAAATAGACAAAAAGTGCAATACAACGCACCCACCATTGTACTACTACTAGTTACTACTAGACCTACTACTACTGTACTAATTAACTACACCTACTAATCGACGCCACTGCCCCTGCCATCATCATTGTCGCTTCCCTCCTCGTCATCCACTCCAACGAGGAGTCATCCTCATTCTCCACGATCGTATTGGAGGATGGAGGGTTGAGCCTATGCTTCTTGTAGCGCGGCATGGGGGTGAACCCTGGTGGAATGGTCTCGATGATGTTGTCCACCTCCTCCGCTAGCGCCTCCTCCTCCTTCTCCACCTCCTCCTCCTCCTCATCGGTGGGCTCCCCATCGTCTTTGGCGGCTCCTCCGCCGACAATGGATACTCCTCACGCTCGAGGCTCAGTGTCAGTTCATTCACCTCCTCGTCGTCCTCGTCTTCGTAGCTGATGGAATACTTGCCAGAGTGTCCCATTGCTCACTCTACACTATAGTCACTGTCGGTGAGTAGGGATCAGAGGAGCTGATGTGATGGACTGGAAAGTATGTATGAGAGAATACCCCAGTCGGTGGTGCTCTCCATACCCTACTGGTCATTTTAAAGAGGAGAGCCGAACGGTTGCTCTCCCACAGGACGTGATGATTGAGGCTTCGCGGTTGGTTGGCATCCCCTGTTTCATGTTTTGACTCCTAGGTTTGGAAACAGTGTACATTTAATCCACCTAGTTGCCTACCCACCCGATAATCTGAATTGTGTCGTCTTTATGAGTTCCCACGCCAGTTCACAGAGGGTATTGAAAGAATTCCTACTGTAACCCGTGCTCGGCCACCTCCCCCTCCTCCTCAATCAATGTACATCATGCCACTCCACCTCTCTAGCCCTTCAACTCATCGCCGTCCACATGCCGTAGCTCCATCCACGGTGACAATCATGTCACTGACGGTGCTCCCTACCGATGTGCAAATTGAGATCGTCGACCACCTCGCTGTGACCTCAGATCAGCCCATGGATGACCTCCGTAGCCTACGGGTGACCTGTTCATCCATGCACCATAGCTGCGGTGACCCCGCCATCGGTCAGCGTCTGGCACTGGTTCGGTTCAGACACCAGAGGACGTGGGACGACCTCGTCAACTACTACACCCTCCTTGCTAGACTAACCCAAGTCAACAACCTAGAGGCTTGCTTCCTCATCAGGATACAAATAGTATTCATGGAAAAGCATAGCCCTAGGCCATGCCTCGATGATCTCGCCCATGCCGCCGATGGCGAGCATAATCTGGAGGCCTATCTGGTCATCCTATTGCTCTATAGGCACAATGGCGATGCCGATGACGATGAAACTGCAAGGAGGTACATAAGACGGGTCAAAGGCGAGGAAGAATCACGATCGGCGTTGGTGGGTGATGGCAGCGGACCAATGAGTAGGTGACTAAGCAACAAGGGGTGTGTGCTGTGTCACCGCCTGGCTATCAAGGTGATCTACCAAACGGCATGGGGACCGTAGTTGCTGCCGCCACTGACGCAGGTGTGCAGCGATCTTCCATGTGCAGGCGGCGTCTACAGCAATATTGTAGATGGATGAGAACTTAGGGCTCTATATTGCAGCAAGGACTGTAGGCTTCATCAAGAAATCCATTTTTTGAATGGGAATTTGTAATAAGAGACTAGTAACTCACTCTTTACATGCGAGAGTGAATTACTCCCTATGTCCTGAAATGTAGTGTATTCTAGCATTTGAAATTTGTCCTCAAATATAGTATATTCTATAGCTTTTGATTTCTAGTTGCTTTTGCTTTTCTATTGTTTTGTTTCAATTATGTTTGTTTCCTTTAGGGAATCAACGAAAGTACTAGTACAAAACAGGTTTCCCTGTATAACGTGAGATGTGTCTAGCCTGGTTAGATTTACAATGCTCAGACTTTCTTGCGTGTGTAGTAACATGAGACTGGATCGGATGAATTCCGTTATGCATGTTTACCACACTACAGATCAGAAAGAGAACCAAAAAGAAACCAGTAGGCACAGTGTTGGTATAAATTAATGCACATAGATAAATCCGCAAGCGTATGGATACCGATGTAGCTTTCACCCGGAGGTATTCAAATATCGTATCCACAGGGAAACGTGTAAGGCTAACTACGGTCCAACTTAACCTAGAGCAGCAACAAGACTTAAGAAGGTCAAGAGTATAGAGGAGATAGCTAAGGTCTTCTAGTTCTAATCTTGGTAAGCTATGTCTTATAAGGAACAAATGCAGAGTTTCTTCCCTATAAGCAACTAAAAGCCCTGCTAGTCCTATTAACGAGAGGTGGACTACAAAGGATTCAATGAAGCTATAAAAGTCACCTTCGTGAGCTACCACCAATCCAAAAAATGAGGGTGCATTCACGAGTAACCCGAGTCTAAGCACCATGCTTACACTACAAATTATACTTTAACCTAAGGGCCATAGATTAAAAGCTCAAAAGAGATTTGCAAACCAGAGAACAATATAAACACATTGCTTACTTGAATAAGAAGTCGATTACTAGAGAAATCACTGTAGATTAACTTCTGCCTAGGTTCAAGCTGTAGAGGGAGCACCGATAGGCCAACACCTCCTCTAAACTCTTCCCTTCTCTCCTCTCTATTCCTAAAGACTAGATCCTAATGAGGACTAATCTTCTCTTGATAGCTAGCTCTGAGAGGTAGATCCTTTCATGTGACCCCTCTGAATTGATCCTGACTAGAGAATATGAATTAGGGTTTTAGCATGACTCTAGGGAGGGGGGTGTAGGCCTGTATTTATAGCCCCGGGGATGCAACGTGAGCCCTTGGATCAAACTGACTTGAAGGACGGCGTAGATGTAATCCTAGAAGGCGGTGGAGGAACCTTCTAGAAGCGGGCTAATAGGTGGCGCCACAGGGGGCCGGGTGTCCTCCCTGTTAGGCCGGGCAGCCTACTACTATGGGGTCTCAGCCCACGCTTCATCGTGGTGTCTTCTAGAACCTTCTAGAGTTGTCTTTCATAGTTTTCACGGATAGAATCACTTGTTGTCGTCACTTTGCTTGTTTAGAATCTATGATAGTGGTCTCGGGGCCATTTTCTGGATAAATCCTCCTGCATACAAATATTCACCAAAGCTCATGGAATGCATTAGTTTAAACCCCTATACATATGTTTGGTGATGGAATTAAGTATTTATGCAGGTTATGTTGACGGTTTATATTTGACATTAGTGACCGTCAATAAGCTCCCCCAAGCTTAACCTTTGCTAGTCCCTTAGCAAAGCTAAACTTAGCAAAAATGGATCAGGAGCTGCGACAATGTTTTTACGCCTCAAAAGTACACATGCATTCAATAAAAAAATCTCCTCTGGATTATTATAAACCGATTTGATTTTCAAACTTACCCATATTACCTTCAACCATGAGGCTTCTTAGCCTTCACTTGGGCCTTGAGTAATTGAAAGACAAAATGATCAAGTCAAGCACTATATCTCAAATTCTTTGTTCAACCATTGTTCCGGAGTTTTTATAAAAAAAATTCAAATTAAAACTCAAAGATTCCATTGTATGACACTCTCAAGTTTCTCAATATATGTGGTATTTGTGGATCCTCACCAAGGTAATAAAAGTGTTATGCCTTTTCTTCCTACCACCGAGGCTTATGTGGAGTTCATAGGTAGGGAGAAAGCTATAGCATACTTGCAATGCATATATTGTAAAGTCAAACAATGGATCTAAAGAGAGTTGAGTCATACAATCAAATAAAGATATGCATGTGTGTCGATATATGGTGGATATATATGGTGGCTAATCCTAATTCTACTTTGCTCTTTGAGAACATATTTCTCTTTTGAATTTTTGAAACACTTGCTAGAGAGCAGGGGCTTCTTATTCATCTCTTTTTTTCAGGCGGGCATCTAAGTACCCATTGTTTTAGATCTTGGACGCTTGTCCATTTTTTCTCAACCTTTTTTTCTTTCTTTCTCTCTCTTTTTTCATGAATAACTTTTGCATAGCCCATGCCTCTTTTCTGCAACAAAACTTTGAGAGATAGCAACAAGAACTTTGGAGCATTTATTTGTTGTTGGTGTCTAGAGAACTGGGGGTCTAAATAGAGTGACTAGTAAATTTGTATCTGCGCGTCTAGGCCTAGATGGTGTGCAAAGTGGACACAAGGAGCTATACTAGTTCGGGCATGAATGACCCTACGTCTAGTGGGTTTCGCTACAGCTCGTGTTGCCTTGCACTGGAGTGCTCATAGTAGGGGTTAAAGGCTTTCGAGAGAGGGAGCGGATCCCAGGTCTCTTGTGAGGGGTGGTGCATGGAGGCGTGATGTGTGGTTCTAATTGACGTGGGCTCAATCTGTTGTTGCTTGATTGCCCCCTTTAGATGTGGGCCCTGCCTCCCCTTTTATAGCTTCTAAGGGGAGGGATCAGGTTACATTTGTGGTAAAGGGGTAAAAATGAGAAGAATGAAAGAGAAAGATAGAAAAAGAGGCTTTGGATGTCGTTCTCTTCTTATCCGGCGGGAGTAGTTTCCCTGTAGCGTGGGGATGTACTGGGCGTTGATCTTTTGGCCTCTCTATCTACTAGTGCTGCGTGCTGTGGCCATGACTTGTCCTGTGTGCCCCTGTGCCGTTCAGGACAGGCGACATGGATGCCAGGATTTGCGTAGAGAGGGGGTTAGGTGGTATAGTGATCGTTACCCCCGTCGCTGTGGAGGTATGGATGTCATCGTGGTGGAATGACCGGGGTCACATTGAGTCAGGGCGTGGTTCTCGTGCTTCTGTTTGCTGTGCGCGGTCACTCCGTCCCATCGGCGGGAGTGGACGCCGCGACTGGGGGTCCGCGTGGCTCACCGTCTTGCCAGAGGGTTACACGTGTCCCTCGGGCGGGGTGAAAGTAAGCCATGGGGGTCGGGCACTTTCAATGACGCCACGAGGGGCCAGGCGAGGCGGAGGGATGTCGCCTGGGGTGCCCATCTCGCCCGAGACCTCTCCGCAAGGCTCGGGTAGGATGGAGTTTGTCGTTCGTACCACAAGCGACTGACACGTTGTTCGCGCTTTTGGTGAGTCAATCTTACTGGGGCCCCTACGATGGGGCTTCGACGGTTGTATAGGGTGTTGTATTTTACCATCCGTTGGGTACCCTGGGTATTTTGATACCCGACAGTAGCCCCTGAGCCTGTGGAGGAGTGGAGCACTCCTTTAGAGGCTTGAGAACGAACGACTGTGGGCAGTTTTTGGCTCGTTTTTGTTTTAGAGGAGGATTGTCCAGTGGGTGCGCATGAGCGCACCTGGCAGGTGTAGCCCCTGAGGCCTTAGAGGGATGAGCTATCCCTTCAAGGGCTTTCAACTGAGCAAATATGGTGTTTCTTGTATGACCGCGGGTTGGATGGGGAGTGCCCGCGGCCTTGTTCTTGACCATTCGCTAGGTCGGGATGTGGTAGAAGTCTCTGAGCCCCCGCGTGCTGCAAGGGACTGACCGGATGGCCTCTCTGCTGTCGTATCGTTTCCCTTGTGCTCTTTAGCAGAACAGAGGGGTATGCGTGGGTCCTCGTCATACCATTTGGGCCTTATCACAGTTTATTTGATTTAGAGAAGACTATTTGGGTGTAGCCCCCGAGGCCTTGGATGGATGAGTCATCCCTTCAAGGGCATTGAATCGAGCAAGTGGGTCCACCTAGGGAAGACAAGGAGTTATGCCGGGCAGTTGCTGTTTGTGACGCTTCGTGTCCAGCACGTGGGAAGGTGGGGAGGTGCCCCATTTTTTGTGTTCGTTGGGAGTTGGGCGACTGGCACCCAGTCGGTTGCCCTGCACACGGTTTAGTTGTCATGACTAAAATGGGCCATGAACCGTCTGCGAGAATGGTTCACCTTCCCGAGGCATGGTGTGAGACTGACGCGGCTCCCTTGGGGGACGAGTGGGGCAGTTGGGCAGATGGGCGATGTATTGAATGCCTAGGAGTTGAGAGGCCTCCCTAGGGCCCTTTATAACCCGAGCCGTGGTGCCTGACCCTGGCATCTCCCCTCCTTCGTCCCTGCTTTCTTTCTTTCCTTGCCACCTTAGCCATCATCATAGAGCACAGTGACTCTTCCAGGGGCTCCTGCGTGGGCACGTCGGGAGAGGGGGATGGGGCACCCTCCCATCGCCGTCGCCTTAATCCTGGCATCATCTCCACGTCTGGGTACGGGCAAGCCCAGAACGCGACGTCCTAGGGTGTTCCTACCCCGCTCTAGGAGGCCCGGGAGGAGTTGGCTATAGTCAAGGCGGTGGTGACTTTTCTGGAGCAGGAGGCGGTGCTCGCCCATTCATAGCGAACGAAGTCCGACTGTCGGTGTGCAGCTGAGCGAACATCCATCTCCTCATTTTGTTCTTTAGCTGATGTGATGTCTGATGTTCGGTATTTGTTTTGAGCAGAGCTGCTCGCGGAGGTGGAGTCCCTCCACAGCGTCGCTAACGTCTTGGCAGACTTCGTTCATGCTCCTGTGGGGCACCGAGAGGAGTGCCTCCTCAGTGCACGAGCGCGGTGTCCGTCGAGGGGTGGCCATTGCGCTGACAATGGCCCAGGCAGCCACAGACATGGATCTCCAGGACATCAAAGGCTTCCCGATGGGGGAGGAGTTGGGAGACTACTGTAACAGAACCGACCAAATTATAAGAGCACAAGTACAAAAACAAGCACCGAAGCGCTCAAATTTTCGAACTTGAGCCCATATAATCCCGGTAGTCAATCGAAACCACGAAGGATTTCAAACCAACTTGCTTACAACCAAGATCGCATCATTCAACATACAACATCATACGTTACATTTCGCAAGTAGTTCCGAAATAAGTTTACACACACGGAGTCGCAATTATTACAAACCAAGTTTATAAAAGTAGCGGAAGCATAAACACACCCGTTGTTTAACTACTGCCAGTCTTGTTGATCAACATCCCACAAAAGCATCAGGAAAGTACATAAAGATGATCACGCCCAAGTGATCTAGTCTTCGTCACCCGCAGGGTGGAGACAATTTTTGCAGAAGCCTTGGTAAAGCATATCATCTGCAACAGGAGGGAATAAACCCTAAGTACTGGAATGTACTCAGCTAGACTTACCCGTCGAAAACCAGAAATAAGATGACACCAAGGATTATGCAAGGCTTTCACAAGAGGCTAGCTGACATCACATTTTTGCATAAAAGCATAAGTAATTGAGATTCTTATAACCTGTACTAGCAGTTATTTTAGCATTTACCTGTCATCTATCTTAGCACCTGTACTAAACATTCACTTGAGTATAATCAAACAACATTATTATTATATCCATAGCAGGTATATCATTGTGGCAACATTATATCATTCACTTAACCATCTGTTCATTTAATGAGATCTACGTTGCCGCTGCTCAAGTCAAGTGCTCACTAACCGGGAGCGACGGCGATTCGAATCGAATTCCTATCCAGCTGGAGGGGTATTTCTAACACTCACCGAGTCACGCCTGGCGAGGGCTGCTCAGGTCATCTTTTGTATAGTTCAGGAATCGCGGGTCCGAATAATGTCGCGTCCCTAAGGGCGACACTCTGCCAGGTGATAGGGACTCTAACCCCCCCTTGGTCTCACGCCAATGTCCCCAAGCACATCCTTTCTCTCCTCCAAGATGCAACCTACCATTCGATTCCCGGCCTGAACCATACTACTCGACTTCGCGGTCGGAACGACTTATCCGGCCAACTAAGAGTTAGACTGCGTTCAACATGACTCAAGGACGTACAGCGAAGCGGTCCTTAAACGACTCAGACGGGCATAGCTCCACACCCAAGACGTGAAGTGTCTTGCGGCTGTACTATCGAACTTCCGCCCGGTCTCACTTTCATTTTAAGGCATGGTTCCATCCACGATAGCCATAAAGCCACTCGTGACTCCTTCCTACATCTCGCGGATGACCGGAAATCACCCGACTTCTACCGAACTAAGCAGGGCTAAGCATTGACACGTGCCTAAACCTAATATAGGATTAAGTACGATATCTGGACAAGGACAGGTATAATGCAACAACTGTTTTCATACAACTCCTACAACTTAATGCAGTAAACAATTAAAAGTACTCAAGATTAATTTATAAACAGTAGGTTCAGCATGCACCGGGGCTTGCCTTTCAGAAAGGTCGAAGGCCGGTGGTCAGGGCACTCGGGCAAGTCTTCAGCGGCGTCTCCTTCGCCGACTGGTTCCGCTGGCTGGTCCTGGACTTCCTCCGGAATCACAGGCTCGAATTCGAGGAGAGTTACCCCCTCCGGTACACCTATTGCATGAATGCACAATAAATATCATGGATGCATAAATGGGTGCAACATGCTCGGAAGGAAATGCATTTCAGAAATAAAATACTCTATTCAAGTTACTTTATTAGTACGTGCAAATCTCTTCTCCGGTAGAGAAGTACTTACCTAAGCTACTCAACCTAAGATACAGCTGTTCTTCTTCGGTTAAGGCCCTAACACCTAACAATACAAGAGTAATATTACTTAGGTTCCCACAGTAAGACATTCTGGACAGCAGCTCAAAGATT
Organism: Saccharum hybrid cultivar R570; assembly: GCA_038087645.1. Lineage (NCBI taxonomy): Eukaryota > Viridiplantae > Streptophyta > Magnoliopsida > Poales > Poaceae > Saccharum > Saccharum hybrid cultivar. The sequence goes on from JAQSUU010000038.1 coordinate 10,991,327, forward strand.
CTAACATAACTGGAGAATCCCAACTCCAAAAGATATGATCTAAGACAATCTGGAAAGCTTATGAAATGCACCACCAAATGTTTTCAGACCACAACACTAAATTCCAAAGTTTACCTAGTCGAAATTCCAAAGTTCCAGAATCTGTCCTCCCCCAAACAGAGAGCAGCCAATTCTAGACTGTCACTTAAAGCAGCAATAACTCCTAAATTACTAAGCCAAATGCTCCCAATTTTTGACACAAGCTAGTTTATCAAGTTTACTACAATTTTGGTATTCACAAGTTTTCCAGGAAACACTTTTATCAAAGGTCAAACCTAGAAATACTACCAGCTGTCCAGAAAACCTAGAATTGCTAAGATTAAATATTTATTTATGTGGCAAATATCCCATAAGACCAAACTACTGTTACCACAAGTTCACAAAGGTCACAAGAACACCAGAAAGTAAGGTGTGCCCACCTAGAATATTTATTTAAACTCATTTCTTAATTTACTTAAGTAATTAAGTGGAATTTCAAACATATATGTAAACTGTTCCTAAAATTCTACAAAAATTACAGGAGACTCTCTGACCCAAGAAGAGGCTACTGTAAAAATTTGAACTAAATTTATTCAAAGGAACCTCCTACACAAAATTCACAAGCCAAAAAGGCTGATTTTTGTATAAATAACAAATCCTAGTAAAAAGTGTCAAACAACAGATTTCTTAATTTTCTTGGACACTCTAGGGTACCAAGACATTCTCCAAAAATTTATATGAACATTGCACATGTAGAAAATTTACTAAAATTTATTTAAGTATTTCCTAGAATAACAAGATAGCATTATAACTTGAAAATTACTTAAACACTACTGCCCAAATTTTTACCAAAGCTAGAGCAAGTATAAATTAGCCTACTCACCAAATTTCATAATTTTTTGAACACTGAAACTCAAGATATAATTTAAACAAATTTGCATGTGATTTAAAACACATTTCGAAGACCTATTTAAATATCCTAGAAAACAAACATCACATAACAAATTCATATTTTTCTAAAATACTACACACCCTGTAGATCCCAACAAAATTTATCTTATAATTTTTGGGCAAGTAAAACCCTAGATCTACATTTTCTAAACATTATCTAAAACTGTGACAGAATAAAAGAAATGAAATAAAATCAGATTTGCTACTGGGCCGGCCCTGGAAAATATGCGGCCCAAGACGTGCGCGCGTGGCCCGCGACGCACGCGCGGCCTGCTCGGGCTCCCGCCCGCACGCGCGTGGCACTGACAGCGTGGGCCCGCAGGCCAGAGAGAGAAGAACAGAGGGGAGGAACGGTGGCCGGAGTTCGCCGCCGGTAGCGGACTTCGGCGCGGCCAAGTGCACCGTCACGTTTCCCCACCTCGATACGATTATAAGGGTACCATCTACGAGGGCTATGGCGGCAGCTAAGGTAGCTAGCGACGGCAATGGCGGCCCGCGGCCGCGGCATGCCGGCTCCGATGAGCTAGGCGGCTGCTCGGCCCTAATGGCCGGTCCGGTGAGCATCAGAGGCTCAAGGCGGACGCGACACACCAAGGACACAAGATAGGGAGACGCTGGGGAAGCACGGCCACGCCACGGGGGTGCTCCGGCGAGAAATGCCTGAGGCGGACGGTGGCGGAGATGGCGATGCTGTCTTACCCTCGCGCAATTGGCCCCGACGGCGAGGTGGAGGATGGAGGGGGTTACAAGGCGGAGCAGTGGACGAGTTTTGGTGGGTTGCGGTGCGGTGGTGAGCGCGCACGAGCTCGCCGGAGTGGGGCGGCAATGGCGGCTCAGTTTTCTCCGTGTCGAAGCCGAATGAGGGAGGGAGAGGAAATGGGGCAGCTCCGGTGCGGCGTGGCGGCCTTGAAGGCGCTGTGGACTGACCGGTGGGGCCAAGACCGGCGTACGGTCGCCACCGCGTGTCCACGTGTCGGCGAGGGCCTGTGGCCGGTCGGCCACTCCCCCCCTTCTGACGAAACTGAATCGCGGTGAATGGTGACATCGACGACCGACTGACATAGCGACTTCAACGATGATTAACTCATAAACCAGCTCGTGTTAGTGAAACCTCCAAATAGCAAAGTTGTAGACCTATCTGAGCACTACAAGTTTTTAAGAGACATCATGGGCTGGTTCGGCTTAGTTGGTGAGATATAGTGACCTCAAGTGGTGACCGGTGAAACTGAAACGCAGTTTCAGAGATAAACGCCGACTGAAACCCTAACTTCTTGACACTGTATCTCCTAAACTATTGAGAACCAGGTGATGGTGATATTGACAATGTTGTAGAGCTATGTGTGGACAACAACTTTGTCAATTGGCTCCAGGACTGGTTTGGCCTAGTTTGTGAGTTACAAGTTGCTAAAGTGAGGTACTGTGAAACGGTTTTCAGCTCCACACTTAGCAAAAATGGCTAAGTCCCAAAACTGCCTCTAATACTGACTTGTGGGCCATTTTTGAGCATGTTCTGATCATTTTCATGAGATGGTCATATTAGAACTTTTGTTCCTTATGAAATTCTCTACAACTTTGCTTAAGGTTGATCCTCCATGCAAGATCTCTAAACTAGACTTTTTAATTGGTCAAACCAGATCACTCTAGGGGTCCAACTTAGTCAACAACATTTGGAAGGGCAATTTGGTAATTTTGGTCAACATGAACATTGCTCCACTACTTACCCTAAATGTAATTAAGGTGTTATAAGACCTAATTAGCCACTCTACACATTGGTTGCACAAAATTCCTAGTGTCACATACTTTGGCACAAGTAATTCAATACTTTCACCCAAATGTTGCAAGCTCATGTTGCACATGTTGCATGAGTGTGTTGCACAACACTTGCTAATTATGTTACCCTAAAGTGGTTGACATATCTCACAAAGGAAATTGCACATAAGGTACTTGTGTGTTGCACACTACTCACTTCTTACTTCACATGAAATATAAACATATTATAAGCTTATGCATGAAATGAATGATGCTTGCTTATGCTCATGCAAATGCAATGCAATTAAGGAGCTAAACACCTGGGGTGTTACAACTACGAGGACCTGGTCACTGCCCTGGTCCTTGCAGACTAGGTCCTCAACGAGGACCTATAGGCCTAGTCTAGGACTCCTTTCCCCTATAAATGTAAAATAGTTTATCTAAAAAATCAGTTTGTCCGATCATTGCCGTGCTTTGTTTCCCCATTCCTATTATTTCGTCCTGCGTTGATTGATAATGGCGGTTGGTCAGGTCACCAAGACCTTGCCTATTGATGTTTTTCTTTGGGGAGGAACCAACTCGTGTGCTTGTAGCTCTTGTGGTTTTTGATAGATTGATCAGACGTTTGAGTGTAGCAGTTTCCCGCGTCTTGAGACAGGGTCAGATGCGCTCTTTATCGAAGCCTCTGCCATTACCTAGGATCATAGGCGTGTCGGGATGCTCGGGAGAGTTCGTTCATAGGTCAAATGTTTCCATCCCCAGGTCCCATGCCCCAAAGAGGGGTCAGACTCTCTTGCCTAAGTCTTAGGACCGCAAGCTCATCGGGACGCTCGAGAAAGTTTGTTCGCGGGTCGGACGTTTCTGTCACTGGGTCCTATGAAAACCCTTACTAGCGCATGGGCCCAATTAAGTGGCTTTGTTAGTGTATCCTTCACGCATCTTTTTCACAAAGAGGAGGGTTTGGGCAATGCCACGGCATCCCTCGCTGGGTCGAGCCATGGTGCCCGTTGAGTTGCAATCGAGTTGGTTCAAGTGAAGCCCTAGTTCCCGTTCATGGGGATCTGACAGAGGTAAGCTAGTGACCGGCTTCAAAATTTCCTGGAGGTTGGTTCGGGGAGTTCCCGGGGTCGTTCGACCATCCCCGAGGGCTCGTTGCCTTTTTCGGAAAAAAAACTCCCAAACCGTAAACCGGCCTAGACTTAAACATGGTTCAAGAATGCCCATGACGCTCAGCGCATTCGGGTACTTGCCTCTCGTGTGCCCCTTCTCATACCATCCCTCACTCGGGTGGCTTGGAGCGGCTGTCGAACCCTTCACAGGCCAGCCTTCGAACTCTGTGCCATAACGGACCATAAAGGGTGGAAACGTATTACGCAATTATCGCTAATAATATAACTCATGATTTAACATGTAAATGATGAAATAAATTGTAGCAGATAACGTGCAATAATTTCACAGGTATGAAAAGATTGTAGCCGAACAGAATAATAGATCTTGGGCAGGGGGTGATTTGGTGATCTACCGATCATGGCATGTCGACGTCGCCCGCAATCTCCACCCTCTAGCGTTATGGCCATGTGAGCTCTTAGCCATCGTCGTCGGAGTCACCGTCATCGAGGAGGTAGTCGCATATGCCGACGAAACAATGTAGAGCCCTCGGGTCACCAAGCTCGGAGAAGTCGGCATCGGCCCAACTGCTGCCGTCCTCGTCGGAGCTGGTACTAAAAGTTGTCTCGGTGGTCACGAGTACCTCCGCGATAGCCTGCGCATGGTGAGTCGGTAGATCTGCGGGAATCTCCCTTGCAGATAGATCAAAATGAAACGTGGTCGAAGACTAGCCATGAGCCCTCCCGTGGTCGTGTGGCTTATCGACCTGCATCGTTTTGCCCTGGGAACCTCCTAGGCAGTCGTTCTCAAGGGCCCGCCCCTTGTCCGTGCCCAGGCAAAGGTTGGACAGGGCCTCAAAGATGGCGTCGATGTCGATGAAAGGGGGAACAAGGACCAGGTCGTAGTCCACTCCCGTGCAGATGAAATCTAGGTTGCCAAACCGAACATGGGAGCCTAGGGTGAAGCAGATGCAGGGGTTGGCCATTAAGACCTAGGAGATGGATCATGACGCGCAGAAGTTCCCCTACCTGTCATGCCAACTATCGGTGTCTAGAGAACCAAGGGTCTAAACAGAGCAACTAGTAATTTTGTATCTACGCGTCTAGGCCTAGATGGTGTGCAAAGCGGACACAAGGATCTATACTGGTTCGGGCATGAACGGCCCTACGTCTTGTGGGTTTCGCTGCGGCTTGTGTTGCCTTGCACCGGAGTGCTCGTAGTAGGGGTTACAAGCTTTTGAGAGAGGGAGCGGATCCCAGGTTTCTTGTGAGAGGTAGTGCATGGAGGCGTGATGTGTGATTCTAATTAATGTTGGCTCAATCTGTTGTTGCTTGATCGCCCCCTTTAGATGCGGCCCCTGCCTCCCCTTTTATAGCTTCTAAGGGGAGGGCTCAGGTTACATTCGTGGTAAAGGGGTAAAAATGAGAAGAATGAAAGAGAAAGATAGAAAAGGTGGCTTCGGGCGTGGTCGTCTTCCTCCTTATCTAGTTGGAGTAGTTTCCCTGTAGCACAGGGATGTACTAGGCATTGATCTTTTGGCCTCTCTGTTTGCTGGTGCTGCGTGCTGTGGCCATGTCTTGTCCTGTGCGCCCCTGTGCCATTCAGGACGGGCGACATGGACGCCCAGATTTGCGTAGAGAGGGGGTTAGGTGGTATAGTGATCATTACCCCCGTCACTATAGAGGTATGGATATTGTCATGGTGGAATGACAGGGGTCACGTTGAGTTAGGGCGTGGTTCTCATGCTTCTGTTTACTGTGCACGGTCACGTCCGTCCCATCGGTGGGAGTGGGCACCGCGACTGGGGGTGTCCCCGTGGCTCACCGTCTTGCCAAAGGGTTACATGTGTCCCTCGGGCGGGGCGAAAGTAAGCTGTGGGGGTTGGGCGCTTTTGATGATGCCGCAGGGGGTCGGGCGAGGCGGAGGGATGTCGCCCAAGGTGCCCATCTCACCCGAGATGTCTTCGCAAGGCTCGGGTAGGATGGAGTTTGTCATTCGTACCACAAGCAACTGACATGTTGTTAGCGCTTTCGGTGAGTCAATCTTACTAGGGCCCCTACAGTGGGGCTTCGATGGTTGTACAGAGTGTCGTATTTTACCGTTCATTGCGTACCCTAGGTATTTTGATACCCGATAGTAGGAGTAGAACATTTTTGGGTGGATCTAGATTGGAAGGCATGTTTTTGCGCCTACCCCTAGTGTAGGAGTAGTACATATGTGGGTGGTGTGTACATGATCTTGATTTTAAGAGCATGACAAACCTCTTATAAGGCATCAACAAAGCTTGACAAAACTCAATGCAAAAGCAAGCAGCATATATGTGGAAGTTTTTCTAGCCTAAATAACATATATGACTCTGGTGGGAATTCAAGCTTTGTCATATAGGAACTCATCATGTAGTATTTTTATGTTTTTTCAAAAGATAAATCTTCAGAACTTTAGCGTCACTAGGAACAAGATAAACAGTAGCTCAGTCCTTCTCATATCATATCCGTCAATTACCTAGACTTAGATCAAGCATATGCTACCCACGAGTTTCAAGTTCAGAGTAAATCCTTATATCAAAACAATCTTATGCAAAACTCAGGAGAATTCAACGCTGAAAACTAGGTATTTGAAAGGAATTACGATAGAGCAACTAGTCATCATTTCCATTAAGAGATTATTTTGAGTCCTCTTATTTATTCAACTCCTAAAAGCAAACTAGACACACCTTTTATTTTGTTTTAAATAAGGAAAGAGTAACAACATGTATGTCCCAACTCCCAATTCCCAATATAAGGAAGATACATCAAATGCAACGTGACATAAAATCAAATTGAACTTTATTTACTCCTCTGCTAATGACTCCGAGAACAAGGGAACATCGGACTAAAGTTTAACAGCAAAGATCCTAGGGTGTTTGGTTTAGGTGACAAAAAGAGACTAAAGTAGTTAAAAAAGACCAAAACGCCCCTATTAATTGCCTAGGATCTTTGCTGCTGTCGCAGTATTGAGGGGTAGGGGTGTCTTTTTTGGTCCTCTGCATGGTTGTGTTTACTTTTGTTGAACTTTGTATTGGGGTGGTTAAACTCTATTGAGCATAGTGTAGATCAGGTCCTTTGGCCATTTGGTAGCCAGTTTCTAGCCCCTGTTGGTTAGTTTAGCCTACAGGTTTCCTTCTGGTTCTCTTTCTGATCTGTAGTATGGTAAACATGCATAGCAGAATTCATCTGATCAAGTCTTGCATTGATCTAATGCCTAAAGTAGGAGCCACAGAGCTATTTAAATTTTAATGCACACGCAATAAAGTCTGAGCATAATAAATCTGACCGGGCCGGACACATCTCACATTATACAAGGAAACCTGTTTCATATGAGTACTTTTGTTGAATCCCTAAAGGTAACAAATAAAATTGAAACAAAACAACAGAAACTCAAAAGCTGCAGAATACACTATATTTGAGGACACTTCTCAAATGCCAGAATACACTATATTTTAGGACAGAGAGAGTAATTCACTCTCGCATATAAAGAGTGAATTACTAGTTTCTTATTCTAAGTTCCCATGCGAACAACTCAAATTTGCGGTGAAGCCTACAGTCCTTGCTGCAATACAGAACCCTTCATTCCCATCTGTCTACATCGTCGCAAGCACCGCCTGTGCACAAAAGATCATCGTGCACCTGTGCTGGCGGTGGCAGCGACAACGAGCCCCACCTCATTTTGCGGATCACCTCGTTGGCCGCCTCATGGCAGCACAACACACACCCCTTGTTGCGTAGCCACCTACTCATTAGTCTGCCACTGCTGCCCCCACTACCACCTGCAATTCTTCCTCGCCCTCGGCCTGTCTCATGTACCGCCTCGCAGTGTCATCATTGTGGCCATCACCATTGTGCCTATAGAGTAATATGGTGACCAAATAGGCCGCCAGATTGTGCCTGCCATCGGTGACGTGGGCAAAATTGTCGAGGCATGGCCAGGGCCTGTGGTTTTCCTTGAATATGATTGGTATCCCGATGAGGAAGCAAGCCTCCGAGTTGCCAAGTTTGGGTCATGCTAGCAAGGAGGGCATAGTAGTTGTTGAGTTCATCCTACCCCCGCCCGTGTCTACACCAGTCTAATGCCACGTGCCGACCGACGGTGGGGTTGCCGTAGATGCAGCGCAAGGATAAGAAGATCGCCCGTAGGCTACGGAGGTCATCCATAGGCCACTCCGACGTCACAGCGAGGTGGCCAGTGATCTCAATGGCCAGCTCGATAGGGAGCGCCAGCAATAGCGACGTGGGGCGCTGCCTCACCGCCATGATTGCCGGCGTCAAAGTTGCGCGATGCATAGCGTGAGGAGGCCAACTGAGGGCTCGCGCGGCAATGTGGATGGAGCTACGACGTGTGCGTGTATGAAGCTATGGCATGTGGATGGCGGTGAGACAGAGGGCTAGAGAGGCATAGTAGCGTGATCGACTTACATTGATTGCGAAGGAGGCGGGGGAGGCGGCCGATGGGAGTTGGAGTTCTTAAATACCCTCTGCAAACTGGCATGGGAACTCGCAACAATGACATGGTTCAGATTACCGAATGGGCGGGCGACCGGGTGGACGAGACGGTTTAGATTACCGAGAAATGCAGAGTTTTCTGGTTCTCTTTCTAATCTACACATTTCTTTTTGTTCATATTTTAGTGCACACGCAAGAAAGTCCAAACGTTGTTCATTTGATCTCATCGGACAGCTGTGAGTAGAATTATTTCCTAGGGACGATGTCTTCTAATCTCGTCGGACACGTATCTGTAGTAGTAGCAGTAGTCATGAGTGGCTTTGGTCTAATGCAGCGACAAGTTTAGTAGTAGTAGCAGTAGTCATGAGTGGCTTCGTTCTAATGCAGCAATGAGTTTATTTGGACAAGTCTCGCCTGCATCTAATGCAGAATGGAGGGGGCATAGCTATTGAATTTTTTACTATACACATAAGACAGTCTGCCCGCTATATATTTCATCTCGTAGGATAGTATATAGTGTCGTCTGTACATTTGAAAGTCATAGCAAATTGAGTGCATTTGTTCATAGCTGACAAAAGTACTCCTATCCCCACATCATACAATAAAAATGTTAATTTTTTATGTGAGTAGAACTTGCCTAATCGGCTGTGCTACAAACAGCAGCTGCATTGGTTGTGGCTTCATAAATGAAGTAGTAAGGTACGTCTTTTTTAGTAGTTGGATTCTTGAAGTGACAGCATCAACCACATCCCATGGAGTGCAATCGATCAGAAGCTATGAAACCATGTAGCCATCTCTAACTAGCTGCTGCCCCTCGACTGCTGTGAGCCTGTGACTGCTAGGATTGGAGTGCACTGTATACTTCACTGAATGACAGAAGGTTTGACCATCTAAAATATTCACTACTCGGATACTAGTAATGATGAACGTCATGCAGTCATGTTAGAAGCCTGTTCTAGCCCTGGTGTCCCTGTGTGTACAAAGCCTGGCCTCACTCCAATTGTACAGCCATCTCAAGCTAGCTGACTGGCTCTGCTCCTCCAACCAAGAGAAATTGCCTTCAGTCTGCCTGAGTGCCCCTCAAATGCTATGAGTCCTCTTCACAACTACACCAGGCTTTCAAGTCTCAAGCGTGTCATGGTGATCAAATGCTCTTCTTCTAAGATGCACTTCTTGTGTCTAGCTTTCCTGTGCATTCACTTCACTCTCGACAAACGTGCAAGGTCTATATGGGAGGAGCGTCCCCCTTCCCTCAAAGATTCTAAAGTTTGACCAAGTATATATAGAGAAGTATTGATGATTATGATGCATAATAAGTATCATTACATTAATCTTAAATTATATTTTCATAATAAGCCAAATTGGAGATCTAAAGATTTTGTGTCAAACTTTGTTCAACTTGCAAGAATCTTGCAGTGAGGACCAAGTCTCGTCTCAGTCTAATGCAGAACAGATGAGACATTGATGTTGAAATGTTATTGCACACGCAAGAAAGTACGACCTTTGTAGGTTTGAACATGTCTAATAGTATACTGTATCCTCCATGGTTTTGAGTGCTGTAGCAATTTGTGTGGATTTGTTTATATAGGAGGTAAAACTAATCTCGGTCTCACGTCATACATTAATCCCGAACCCAAGTTATATGAGATAAAACTTTACCTTTTTTAGGAATTTGAAGGTACACCGTACATGTGACAACGTCCCTCTCTATCTTGGCTCCCTACTCTCTATCTTGGCTCCCCCTCTCTTTTATAAATTGGCAGGAGTAGCCATTGTGTTACAAACCGGTCGCCTCCCTCTTCCCCTCACTCTCTCTCTCTGGCCCCTTCCCTCGGTGCAGCTCTATCAGCACCCTGTCCCACTGGATCCAATCCTCTCACGGTAGCACCGTGTCGAACAGTTTGCATGGACAGAGTAGCTCTTGGACAATAGATCGGTTGTTAGATCTAGTTGGTGAAGAGACTGGTCTTCCATTGGTGATTTGCCCCCGCTGCAAGCTTGCTAGAGTGATTGAGCGATAGTCTATGAAAGAAAACCCAAACCTTGGCCATGTCTACTTCAAGTGCCCGAGGAATGGGGTGAGCCTCTTTGTCACTTCATCGACAATAACTATTGCAATGCTCAGTTTCATTTTTAAAACAAATTTGTGCAGTATCCAAAACTCTGTGGTTACTACGAATGGTAGCAACAGTATCTTGATGATTTGAAAAAGTCAGGCATGATCCAAGTCAGGCCAATGGACTTAGAGGATGAAGAGAGCGAAGGCCACTCGAATGGCGGAGCTGACAGGAAACCATTAGAACTCGGCATGCAAAACCTGCAGTGGAAGTTGAACATATTTTTTCTTTGTTATGTTCTGGTTGTTGGATTTGGAATCATGTATTATGTTGTATTGAAGTAGGTCATCAACATATTAGATTTTGAATGTTCTGTTTCATACTAGCTATGACGATGTATGAAGAATAGCAGCTTGTTGAGAAAGTGTTCGGTATGATGATGTATGAAGAATAGCAACTTGTTGAGAAGGCCATCAACAAGGGAAGATACATAAGGAAGAGTAACAACATGTACTCCCTCCATACTCCCAACATAACAAAGATACATCAAATGCAATGTGACATACATCAAATGCAACATGAGATACATCAAATGGAACTTTATTTACTCTACTCGTTGTCGGTATCACTATCCTCATCCTCGTCCTCATTGTTGTTATCAATGTTGTCGTTCTCCTCTATAGCCATGGCGCTCTTTTGCTCGTCAGCGATGATACGGTTGGCCACCTGCTCAGCATCGGCACGAACTAGGTTGCGCCAGTGCTTCTCGGATTTGTGGGCGGTGCTAATTCCCTGCATCGTGACACTAGTGTCGAAACCATCTATCTAGTTCTGGAGTAGGCGAGGATGTACTCCACGTTGTCCGCGCGATTCTTGTCCAAATAGGCTGGCAATTCTTCTAGGACATCGATGAGTTGGTGAAAAAAGAAGACGTAATTGCTCACCTTTTCAACCTAAGGCTGGGTGAGGGTGCCTAGATTGGTATTTTCTACCACACTCTTGATCTTCTAGAAAGCCTTACTCATGATGCCAATGGCCCAATCGTATCTATCTCCAAAGGGATCCACCGGAGCTTCATCTTGATTCACCACGGGCATGGCGTCATCCTCCTTTACCACGGGCATAGTGTCATCCTCCTTCACCATGGGCACGACTTCATCCCCCTCTCGTGCATGCTTCGCAGAAGGCTTGCCCTTCACCGTGGCAGTGGCTAAGAATGAAGTAGGTTTGGAGAAGGCAACCGCACATTCCTAGCAATTTTAGATCTGCAGTGGGAATGGGAGGGCTCGGGGAAGGAAGGAAAACAAGCGAAGTTGTGGAAGAGATCATGGTGGTTAATATATCACTACTATAGAGGAGCCATTGGTGTTTTTTGGGAACAAAGAGGAGCCATTGGTGTTGAAATGTTACTGCACATGCAAGAAAGTCCGACCTCTGTAGGTTTGAACGCATCTGACACTGCACAGACCTTAGCTTACATTACAAACAAGTTAAAGTTGCTGCAAAATAATGCCAAATCCATCCAAGAGGAAATTAACATGTCCATAGACAATCAAATAACATTGATCCATTTAAACATGTCATGACAGAGAGATACATCAAATGCAGCTTTATTTATTACTTTGCTAATGACTCCAACTCCGAGAACAAGGGAACATTGGGAAGATAGTAGGGTTTGCCCATGATTTCTAGCAGGATGTCATGTCTACTATACAAAATGTAATGTGTAGGGATAACATGAACTTTTCTGTGATCCATGTTATATGCGATCACGGCTCTTTCCACCCCAACCCCAACAAAGAAAATCAAATTCCATTCTGGGTGAACTATAACCACTGTGTAGCATGACTCAAAATCAAAGTAACCCAATTGTTTCTTAGTCTTTCCAAACAACTTATGTAGGCTGATAGTATGCTTCAATGTCCATTTATTATTAGTACCAGAGTCTTCAAGGATCTAGATTGAAAGCTTGGACATATTGTGACCACCAACAGTACATTGAAACAAGTGACCTTGAGCTTGATGGATGGAGCGTGAAAAAACACGTGGCTTGTTAGGAATTTTCTTCCATGTCTTTCCCTCCATATCCACAACAAGTATATGACGGTAACCCTCGCAAAACCCAATATAGTGCAGACAACCATTAAGAAACATAGTTGCTGATTTTGAAAATGTCAACTTAGCCTCCTCGTCCCATTTAGATTCCTTAAAGATACCTGCTGTAGTTTTAGATGAGTAGATGTCCACACCCACGCACTGACCATCCTTCTCCATATATTCAAACACATGGAAGTGCGAGGAGGATGTTGGATCGAACCCCAATCGAGCCTCACCAATAGAATGGATTCTAGGCGATAGTACCTTCGACTTCTAGGATGCCGGATTGCAGACGACATAGTGGTATCCATCAGCCCCAAGGCACCAGCATAGGATGAGGCCATTGCAGAAATCTAAGATGGCTACATTGTTCATAGTGAAGGGAAAGAAGGACAAGGAGGGGTAAACACCGGTGATGCTGGTGAAGTTTCATTGGTCGTAGTTTCCATGGTAGAAGAAGTCGGTCATAGTCTGGGGCATCAACTTATGGTTGTTTGAGATGAGGCATTTCTAGGAGCGACAGACACATTTACATCAGAACAAGGAGTGGGCAGGGAGGCGGTGCAAGATCTCGACAAAGACATCATCCATGAGGTTGGCCAGTGCGTTCCTCTTATTGGGGGCCTCCTCCATTTCATCAGTGTGCAGTAGGATAAGAGCTTGCTTAGTAATGAGATCACTAAAGAGGAAAGTAATCCAATAAAGATCCATCAGTGAAGTCCACGACGCATACCAAAGTGCAACTTTAACAACTATTAACGGTAGATAAGTATCATTTTTAATCGTCAACATAGCATGAGAAATGATCTAAATACAAATACTATCTAGATATAGGGGTCACACTGATAGAATTCCATGAGTTTTAGTGAATATCTATTTCTATAGGGGGTTATCAGGAAATAAGTAAAGGAGACGACCCACATGTGAAATTTACATAGAGACAAAGGGGCTATACATAACTTTTCTAGAAAATGGAAGATATAAGAAGACTCTAGAAACAAACGGGAGACAAAACAGGCCCACAGCAGGGGCGCCCGCCCCTCTCCCTTGGGCGCCCGCCCCCTGTGGTGGCCAATCACAGTCAACCTCGTGGATTATGCCTCCACCGCCTTTGAGGATCAATAATAATCGTTCATCAAGGTCGGTTTGATCCAAGGGTTGTGGTGCTTCCTAAAGGGCTATATAAGCAAGGCCCCTGGCCCTAGGAGAAACCCTAATTTTCAAGTCAACACAAGAAGGAATTCATTATTCTGAGAAGCCCTAGAGCCACCATCTCAATTAGATCTCTAGTTTAGCATAGCTACATAGGATTAGAACTAGAAGGAGCCAAGCATTGCTTGATTTCCGGATCTATCGAAGAATACTTGGTAATTCTCTCCTACTTTTGTATTTGTTCTTATATTATATTATCTAGTTCATCATTTGTATGAATATGACATTAGTCTATTATATCATATTGGATATGACTTTGCTCTATTTTCTTATGTTCTCAATTATATTGTTCTTAGTCTACTTTGATTATATGCTTGGCATAGTTCGATCAGATTTATATTCAAGTATAGGATCATATAGTGCTTACTTATTGATATCATGGGTAAGTGGTAAACATTGTGTAGGCGTGGTGCCTATACCGTATTTAGTTGTGATTGTACCCTATATTCTAGATCATGTGGTAGATCACGGGAGTGACAGTCCTGTTTAGTCCTCTATAGTCCACCTCCCGAGTATAGGGCAGGCAGAGCGCAACTATTACGGGGAAGTTATGGCTATGTTCTATATCTTCCTTAGTAATATCACTATGCGTAGATATAACCTATTCTTGCCATGATTGCCAAGTGTAATTGCACTAATCATCGTATGCTTTGACTTTATAGTTAGAATAACTTAGGATTATCCTGATAGTTCGTCCTAATCTATGCTAGTGCTATATATCTAGAGTAGTCTATTGAGATGTTTATCATTATATGGCTATGTGCTTATCAGTTATCTTTATTATTATTCATATATTATTTATCTTGTGACACTTACCCTGTATGAGAAGAGAGATAAAGACATGGTTATGCTCTCCATTAGCATATGCAGTATTGCTCATTGCTCATTATTCATTATCCTTAGCATCCCTTCCCAGTGGTAAAATATAAATAACGATACTTGTTTTACTCCTGGTTAAAATGCTACATCGGTATTATCTGTGCGCTTGCGGATTTCATATTTACTTCTAGAGGCGCATTTGCATTTATTTAATCCGACATTTCTGGCATCATGCTAGGGATGACAACCTAGCTTAAGTGACGTTAAGAAATGCCAACAAGCATTTTTGGCACCATTGCCGGGGAAGGTTGAATTGCTATCCAAAGGATAATGAGCCATCACTTGCATCCACAAATGTGATCGAGAAACCATCGCCTTTCTCTTCTCATACAGCCTTACCCTTGTCTTCTGTCTATTTTATATATCATATACAGGGTAATGTATGAGTAGGTTTGGTCACCCAGATAATTTCATCGATAATCTAGAATTGTTATTCAGGAGTGCTAGAGCCAAGCTAAAGAGAGTTCAAGCAAAAACATCATCATCCCAGCTTGAAGCTCCACTCTCTGATTCAGAAGGCCAACCAAGCATATTTTAGAACTTAACACCAGAGTTTGATGCTATGGCAAATAAGTCACTCCGTGAGTTCTTAGCTCCAACTACAGCTAACATTCGGACTGGACCTACGGCAGAGATTGAGCAAAACTTTGAGCTAAAGCCGGTGTTGATCAACATGGTGCAAGCTAGCCAGTTTTGTGGGAAGGCACATGAAGATGCTAGTGCTCATCTCCAACACTTCCTGGAGATTTACAGCACTTTCACCATCAAGGATGTCCCTAAAGATGCCATACTACTTTGCCTTTTTCCATTCTCACTCTTAGGGAGCGTGAAGCAGTGGTTCTATGCAAATAAGGAGAAGAATACTACGTGGGCACTATGTTCCACCAATTTCTTGGCGAAGTTCTTTCCCATGGGCAAGACAAATGCTCTTCGTGGGAAGATATCAAGTTTTCAGCAGCAACATGATGAGTCAGTCCTAGAAGCATGGGAGCGCTTTCAAGACTACATCCTAGAATGTCCTCATCATGGAATGGAGAATTGGCTACTTATGTAGACCTTCTATCATGGGCTCACCAATAGCACCCGTGATACTATGGATGTTGCCGCTGGAGGAGCATTTTTATCACTTACAATCAATCAAGTCACAGCTCTTGTGGAAAAGATGGCATCCAACCAAGGTTGGAATGAAGAAAGAACTCAAACCCGCAAGAGAGGTTGAGGTATGCACCAGTTGAAGGAGGTGGACATGCTGTCTGCCAAGATGGACCTACTTATGAAGAGGCTTGATGAGAGAGCCAGAGAGAAGAAGGAAGTCATGCACATTCATGATTCCCGCATGACTTGTGAAGAGTGTGGAGACACTAGGCATTTAGGAAGTAGTTGCCTAGAGCTACAAGAGGATGTGAACTACCTCAACAATAATAGCAACTACTATCGTCCTCAATAGAATCAAGGTTAGAATCAGCAGCAGAGGCCTAACTACTCAGGTAACTACTCAGGTAATTATCAAGGTAATAATTCTTTCAATCAACCCCCTCTGAGAGAGTTAGTGCTTAATCAAGGAAAATTAATGGATAGCCTGTCTAAGAAATTAGCATCCAATGATAAAACATTAGAAACAATTAATAATAGAATGGATAACTTCTCTACTGCCATTAAGAATCAGCTGAGTTTTAATAAGATGCTAGAATCTTAGTTGCAACAGCTTGCCAATATTGTTCCTGCTAACCAAGGTAAAATTCCGGGATAACCAGAAGATGTAGAAACTGCAAATCTTATAGACATATTTAATACAGGAAGTTATTGGAGTGACCCTATCTCCAAAGGATGGAACGACGAGACTCTACCGATTAAGAAAGGTGACCTAGGAAGACCTATCATCCCGATCTCCATTGGAAGCGTGAACTTTAACGAAGCTATCTGTGACTTCGGTGCAAGCGTCAATATCATGCCTAAGGTAATCTATGACAAAATGTTTAATTATTCTTTATTGTACACAACCATGTGCTTGCAGCTTGCAGACCAGTCACTTTGCTACACCAAGGGAATTCTAGAAGATATATGTGTACGAGTGGGCAGCTCGTATGTTCCTGTAGATTTTGTAGTAATAGAGACAGGTAGTGATGAGAAGTCGCCCATCATTTTGGGATGACCATTCTTGAACACCGCTGGAGCTATGATGTACGACAACACTACCAAGATCTGTTTCAACATCAAAGGCAAGAGAGAGACCTTCTTCTTCAAGGACAAAGTGTTGCAGTTTCCTGCACACCCTCAACATTCCTATGAGCCAAGGAAGAAGAACAATCGGAGGAACAAGAATAAGAATAGGAAGCCACAACAGATGGAGTCAGTGAGAATGATCACTGCAGTCCACAGAGAGCATGATCATCAGCTCAAGTCCCCATATCTGCTCAAGAGAGATGACCCAGGTGTTCCAACCATTGAATGCACAATCAATAGAAGTTCCTTTCAGAAAGCAGTCTGTGACACTAGATCGGGTGTCAACATAATGGCCAAGGTAACTTATGAATATCTATATGGTACTATACCTTTAGACCCAACCTATGCGCAGCTGCAGATGGCGGACCAATCATTTCGCTTCGTGGACGGAATAGCAAAGAACGTCCCTGTGCAAATTGATGACCACTTCATCCCAACTGACTTCTTAGTCATCGATATGGGAGAAGATGAGTACGATCCACCATTCATCCTAGGAAGACCGTTCCTAAGCACTACCAAGGCTATCATTTACATTGCAACAGGAGAAGTACATTTCCAATTTCCCTCAGAAAAGGTACGCTGTTATTTCAATAATAATTATATAGTTGATGAAGAACCTAAGAAGAACAGAATCAGAAGAAGGCGTCGCAACCGCACCCAGAAGAATCAGATCCCCAAGGATGGATAGGCTGACTATCAAGGAGAAGTATCAAGATATGAAGATCGATATCCTGAAGAAAAAAATTATCTTGAGAAGGAAGTTGTACCCCCAATAGAAAGTGAACCAGTTACCATGGAGAATAAAGAAGAGAAGATAGTGCAACCAACTCATTCCTCAAAGTCAACCTCACCAACAAAACAGGTATGGAAGGTAAAGGTAAATTCAAAGTCAGATTCAGCACAGTTAGAGGCATCACTCGATCCATCCGAGGTGCCCTAGAATGACTAGAGCGAATAAGAGATTCTGTTCGGAGAACCCAAATCATCGAACGCCGCGCCAAGAGGTAACTTGGTAGTTATCAATATTTCCCTTTTTAGTTCTGCATTTAATTTTCCGCATCATATTTACTTTCCTTCGTTATATGTTTAGTTATATTTTATTTTTGCATAGAAAAGAAAATAAATATATCTCGCATTGCATTATAAAATTGCTAAGCCCCATGCAAATAAATTTGTGGCAAACCCATAAGTCTACTTGCTGTGGTGGCATAAAAATAAAATAAAGAAGCATTCGTCATTTTATTCCTTGCATTATATAAAAATATAAAAATATAAAAATATGGTACAAGAGATCCTGCTAGAAAGATACATCTGTTAAGAGATTCTAGACGCCCAAGGCTTAGAGGTTTATCACTAACACTTAATCAAGTTCCACAAGCTTTGTTATCTATTTGAGCTTCATAGAATTTGAAGGAGCAAGGAAAGTAAACAGACAAAAAGAACAATATGTTCCCTGTCAGAGCATTGTCTCAACAATCATCATCATAAGCACTTCGATAAGGAGAAGTACACCTTCACTGTCTGCCAGTTTCATCAAGCAAGACTATGTCAACATTCAGCTTGGGGGAGAGCATGCCCTATGTATCTAGCTAAGTATTTTTCTACCTAACTATTTATTTTTGTTTAGATATATGAAATACAATAAAAAGATGCATAACCTATAGAAACCCACATAAATGTTTTCTTATACATATACATGTTTTCTGTATAATATTTAAGTTTAATAAATATAGGAGAGTGTGCTAAGTTTCATCTTTCTAAGTGAACCCCTAGAATAAACTCTTATATGGAAATGATGAATAGTTGCTCTACTGTAATTCCTTTCAAGTACCTAGTTTTCAGCCTTGAACTCTCTCGAGTTTTGGATACAATTATTTTGATTTAAGATTTGCTCTAAACCTAAAACTTGTGGGTAGCAAATGCTTGATCTAAGTCTAGGTAGTTGACGGATATGATATGGGAAGGTTTTGAGCTGCTATCTATCATGTTCCTAGAGATACTAGAGTTCTGGAGAATTTATCTTTTGAAAACTAACTTGCTACATGATGAGTTCATGTATGACAAGAGTTTAAAATCCTACCACAGCCATATACATGCTTGTAGATTAGGAAGCCTTACATTCATATTTAATATTTGTGAGCATTGAGTATGGTCAGATTGTGTCGATCCTTAGGAACTGGTCATGCGATTAAAATCGAGATCCACCTATACACTCTACATATACATGTTGTTTCTACCCTGGAAGTACGCATCCATATCCATATCCACACACATATATCCACCTATATATTCTACTTCTACCCTGGAAGTACGAATCCACATTCAGTTCCACCCCAAAAAATAGTTATGCTCTTACATTGGGAGTGAACTGCAAAAAATATTCCTATCATCCATTTTATCCCTTGCTAGCCAATAAAGCTCTAAATATCTAGTTATGCTACCTCTTGTTATTATGTTCCAAAAGAAGCTTGGGTATTCAATCAAAAAAAGAAAGAGGACAAATGTCCCACTCAGAAATAAAGAGAGATATAGAAGCCCAAGTTCTTCTCAAATTCTTCAACTTTTCTAAGAGAGTTATATGAGAAATTTTCCTAAAGGAGCTAAGTATTCACCATCATCATCCCTTTACCCCTTATAACCACTTCTACTCCATTTACCATTTACAACCATCTACCATATAGCCCAAGACACATGCATATCTTGATTTGACTTTATGATTCATTCCTTTGAATCCATAGTTTTGATTATGCAATATATGTTTCGTTTTCTCCCCACCTATGAGCTCTACATAAGCCTATTAGAAGTAGGGTGAGAGAGAGAAGGCATGATGTTACTATGCTACCAAAAATACCACATATTTTTAGAGGAGAGAAAAGGCATACACCATAAATGCCTTGGAGAGGATCCAGAAATACCACAAAGGAGAGACTTGGAAGGGTAATACATAGGAATCTCTGAGTTTTATTTTGAAAATCTTGCAAAACTCTGGAATAATAGTTGATCAAAGAGCTTGAAACATGGCGCTTGACTTGGTCGTTCTGTCTTTCAACTACTCAAGACCCAAGTGACGGTTACAAGCCCCATGGTGGAAGGTAATATGAGTAAGTTTTTCATTAGAATAGTTCACTCTAATCTAGAGGAGAGTTCTTGTTTGAACGCATGTGTACCTGTAAGGCGTGAAAGTATTGTAGCAACTCCTGATCCATCACTGAGTCTATCTTTGCTCAGGACGAACAAAAGGTAAGCTTGGGGGAGTTTGTTGATGGTAGATAAGTATCATTTTTAACCGTAAACATAGCATAAGAAATTATCTAAATACAAATACTATCTAGATATAGGGGTTACACTGACAAAATTCTACGAGTTTTGGTGAATATCTATTTCTGCAGGGGGTTATCAGGAAATAAGTAAAGGAGACCCACATGTCAGATTTACATAGAGACAAAGGGGCTATACATAACTTTTCTGGAATGTGGAAGATACGAGAAGACTCTAGAAACAAATGAGAGATAAAATGGGCCCACAGCAGGGGCGCCCGCCCCTCTCCCTTAGGCGCCCGCCCCCTGTGGTGGCCAATCACAATCAACCTCACGGATTATGCCTCCACTGCCTTTGAGGATCAATAATAATCGTTCATCAAGGTTGGTTTGATCCAAGGGATGTGGTGCTTCCTAAAGGGCTATATAAGCAAGGCCCCAAGCCCCCAGGAGAAACCCTAATTTTTGAGCCAAGACAAGAAGGAATTCATTATTCAGAGAAGCCCTAGAGCCACCATTTCAATTAGATCTCTAGTTTAGCATAGCTACATAGGATTAGAATTAGAAGGAGCCAAGCATTGCTTGATTTCCGGATCTGTCGGAGAATACTTGGTAATTCTCTCCTACTTTTGTATTTGTTCTTATATTATATTATCTAGTTCATCATTTGTATGAATATGACTTTAGTCTATTCTATCATATTGGATATGACTTGGCTCTATTTGCTTATGTTCTCAATTATATTGTTCATAGTCTACTTTGATTATATGCTTGGCATAGTTCGATCAAATTTATATTCAAGTATAGGATCGTATAGTGCTTACTTATTGATATCATGGGTAAGTGGTAAACATTGTGTAGGCGTGGTGCCTATACCGTATTTACTTGTGATTGTACCCTATATTCCGGATCGTGTGGTAGATCGCGGGAGTGACAGTCCTGTTGAATCCTCTGTAGTCCACCTCCTGAGTATAGGGCAGGCAGAGCACAACTATTATAGGGAACTTATGGCTATGTTCTATATCTTCTTTAGTAATATCACTATGCATAGATATAACCTGTTCTTGCCATGATTTCCAAGTGTAATTGCACTAATCATCGTATGCTTTGACTTTATAGTTAGAATAACTTAGGATTATCCCGATAGTTTGTCCTAATCCATGCTAGTGCTATATATCTAGAGTAGTCTATTGAGATGTTTATCATTATATGGCTATGTGTTATCAGTTATCTTTATTATTATTCATATATTATTTATCTTGTGACACTTACCCAATATGAGAAGAGAGATAAAGACTTGGTTATGCTCTCCATTAGCATATGCAGTATTGCTCATTGCTCATTATTCATTATCCTTAGCATCCCTTCCTAGTGGTAAAATATAAATAATGATACCTGGTTTACTCCTAGTTAAAATGCTACATTGGTATTATCTGTGCGCTTGCGGATTTCATATTTATTTCTAGAGGAGCATTTGCATTTATTTAATACCACATTTTTGGCGTCATGCTAGGGATGACAACCTAGCTTAAGTGACGTCAAGAAATGCCAACAACAACCATTAACAATTTTTAGGGTACGACCTCATCTAAATTTATAGTACCACATAGATGTATATAACTCAAACTAGAGTAGCAGTTAATGATGTTGTAACCATTACAATTTCAGATAAATCAAGTCTAACCATCACACTTACAATCAATACACGAGCTCAGAGCTTCTTCCATAGGAGACAGACAAAGATTAAGAGGACTACAATTACAATAGTTTTGAAGGAGAAAGAGGGTGGAGTAGTTGTTGGGTTTTGAAGACAGAAGTCATCATCATGAGCTAAGGGTGGATTTGAGTTGGTTCTTGACTTGAAGGCAGCAATTCCATCTTCACAGGAGTTGTACTTTTTATAAGAAGCACCAGGAAACCTATGAACTTGTTCCTGGCAGTCAGGCCAGTTATAGTAAACACCAGGCTGATGGCCATTGAACACGACATAGCAAGGACTCATCTCAAATCTACACAACCCAAACAAGCTGCCTCAGTTTTCACAAGTTCAAAATACCATAAGGACTCACTAGTGGCACTGGAGCATACGGAACATAAATGTAGATTCAAGCAAGCACTAGACAGAAAAATTAGTTTAAGGCAGAAGCAAATAGACTGTTTGTTTGCCTATATAGATAGGTATAATCAAGCAAGCACTTGACAATTAACATGCCTAGTTGCACACAGGCATTTATAGTTATAAGAACACTGAACATATGCAGAAAACCAAGACATCAGTAGAAAACCAACCAGTGCCACCTCCTATTTCTTTTCATTATCATTGGCCTAACCAGATCTCCAACGCTAGAATGTTTCTTGTATACCTCATGTTCAAGCAGGGACCAAAACAGTGAAGCGAATAGGAAAAGGAGAGAAAGGGGACCTGTAGATCGGATCTATCACCTCTACCACGACACACAATAGACACGAACGCCAATGTCGTCGTGCTCCATGGGGAAGCCTTGCCGCCTAGCCTCCAAAAGGATGCCTGTGCCACCACAGCACACCTACGATCCTCCGTTGCCGCCACTCTGCAACTACAATAGGCACATATTTATTTCCACTTGTAAGGGATATCCAATATATAGGTCCACCTATAGGGCATCCACACTGAGAATATATACTACTATAAGGACTCCAAAGACAAGTCAACACAACCAGGCGTCTAGAGCAATGGTGAACACGGTCCATTCCTTGCTCTGGGTTCTAGGTTCAACTCCCAAGTCTCATGGTGTTTTAATTAGATTTTATTAAACCCTAGCGGCACATAAGGTACAAGTGACACGCATGTCGTCGAGTCTCACAGGTCGGATGGAGAGGAGGAGATTTAGAAGGAGCTCCGGCCTGTTGGATCTTCTTCAACATCTTGTACCTATGGATTCAAGTTCTTCAAGATCTTGCATCTAGACCTCTCTGGTAATCAACGTCTATTTTCAAGTTGTTCTTATTGTTCATATTGTTCTTGAGGTTCGTGACTCATTTGAGTACTTTAATTCTAGTAGCACTAGGATTAGAGGAGTTAGAGGGTGTAAGCGCGGTGCTTAGACTTAATAGCTCATGAATGTACCCTATATTTTGGATTTCAGTGGTAGTTCGCAAGGGTAACTCTTATAGCCTTGTTGATTCTTCTATAGCCCACTATCCCATTTGTAGGACTAGCAGGATAATTTATTAGTAGAAGAATTCATACTCTGCTTATGACCTCCTATGACAATTTCCCCATCAAGAACACTATTAGCATTTCATACTTGAAGTAGAATTAGACAGCCTTAGTGATCCCCTCTACCTTCAAAATTCTCAGTCCTTGATAGCTACTCAAGGATTAAAGCTTAAGACTTAAGAAGACCATACTCCATTCCTTTGGGTTCGATATTAAAACTGGGTCATCCTGGTGAAGTGCTACATCGGTAGACGTTATCTGTGCGCTTGCGGATAAAGTAGAGTGTGCATTAATTTATACCAACAAGTATTTCTGGCGCCGTTGCCAGGGAGCGGTGCTGAGTTCGTCTTGAGTCAAGCTTAATCTTGTACAATACTTTTATCTTTTTACCCATGGATTTCTTAGAGCCATCCACTAGCTCCACAGATTTCATTCCACTCAACCAGTATATCTACCCCACCATAGTAGACTTAGAGCTCCCAAAATCAGCTAAGTCTATTCTTTCTGAGAGCTATGAGCTACTACCATGTTTGGTAGAAATGGATAAGAGTCAATCCTTTTTAGGCAAGGAAGATGAAAATCCTCACATTCACCTAAACGAGTTCGAACAGACCTGTGCATGCTTACACATTGCAGGCATGTCCGATGAAACCCTAAGATGGAAGCTTTTTCCTTTCTCTTTAGAAGGGAAAGCTAAAACCTGGTACGATCGAACCGTACCAAGTATGGATGGTGATTGGAAAGCTTTATGTTCTAGCTTTTGCTTAGAATTCTTTCTAGTTTCTAAAATCATTTTCCTACGCTTAGAGATATTGTCCTTCACACAAGAAAGTGATGAGTCTCTAATTGCTGCCTGGGAGAGATTTGATACTCTTGTCCGCTCTGGTCCATCTTTATCTATCCCAGACCCTATTCTTCTTCAACATTTTTATATGGGCCTGAATAGAGAAACAACTACATTTCTTAACTTAGCTTCAAATGGATCCTTTCTGCATACCCCAGCTACTAAAGCAAGGGAATTACTGCTCAACCTTTCACAAATTACTCCTACCTATGAAGCTAAGTCACCACAAGAACTTGTAGAAAAACAAATAGTTGAGCCTGAATCCTTTCCTAATCCATATCAACCTTTAGCTATAATTCCTAATATAGGGGAGACCCCAGTTTCAGCAAATGTGTTTGAATTCGATGATGAATATTTTTCTGAATTTAGAAATACCCTGAATTATCACCTTATAAGGAAGCCTCAGAAATCAAAACCTTATCCCGAAGAACTTTTGCAGTTTACTGAACACGCTTTCCTTACAAACACTATGAAAAATCTAGCTTCTGTACTAAGCCATGAATGGTTGGAAGAATCAGAGCTTTCTTCTGAAGTGATTCGCCTAGATTCACCTTCCACTTCCATTCAATGCCAAATTAATCTGGAACCTTTCGAAGCTCTTTATAATCCTGTTGTGGGTGTCAACATCATGTCTGCATCTTTTGCTCAAGATTTATTGAGTTACATGCCATTGACCCCAACAACAAAATTGTTAAAAAGCCCCTCAGGATATATTCTTTCTAGTTTGGGAATTTTATATGTCCTACCTATCGTGGTAGATGGAATTCTAGTGCGTATGAGCTTTTATATCTATGACATCATTGAATTCAACCTCCTGATAGGTCAACCAATCCAAAGACTTCTTCTCGAAGGTCAAACAGGGAAATTAAATATTTGTCTTGGGAAAAATCTTCAAAGATCCATACCAATCATTCACTCCCTAAATACTGAGAGTGATCCATGTCCTGAGATAGATCCTATGGAAGAAATTAAGGAAACATCCCTTGAAACTTTAGAACAACCTAAACTTGAAGAAGATGTTGAATTCTTCATAGAGGAAGAAGATCATCCTTCTGTTCCTGATCCTTTAGACTTCCTCGAAGAACCACCTAAACCTCCCATAGAGTTAAAACCCCTACCTGCTGGCCTTAGATATGCTTTCTTAAACAACGATCCGAAATCTCCTGTGATCATAAATGATAAACTTTCTCAAGAAGAGACATTTCGTCTGATCACTGTCTTAGAAAAGCATAGATCAACTTTTGGCTATTCACTCCAAGATCTTAAGGGAATCAGCCCTGCTCTTTGCACCCATCGCATTCCTACTGATCCTAATGCTACACCTTCTAGAGAACCTCAATGAAGACTTAACAATGCGATGAGAGAGGTAGTAAAGAAAGAGGTTTTGAAACTCTTGCACGCCGGGATTATTTATCATGTGCCACACAGTGAGTGGGTGAGCCCTGTTCAAGTTGTGCCCAAGAAGGGAGGCATGACTATAGTTAAAAATGAGAAGAATGAGTTAATTCCACAAAGAACCATCACTGGTTGGAGAATGTGTATAGATTATAGGAAACTTAATAAGGCAACAAAGAAAGATCACTTTCCGCTGCCTTTCATTGATGAAATGTTAGAATGTTTAGCAAATCACTCTTTCTTTTGTTTTCTTGATGGGTACTCTAGATATCATAAGATTCCAATCCACCCAGATGATCAAAGCAAAACCACTTTTACATGTCCATACAGAACTTATGCTTACCGTAGAATGTCTTTTGGATTATGTAATGCACCTGCCTCTTTTCAAAGATGTATGATGTCTATATTTTCTGATATGATCGAAGAAATTATGGAAGTTTTCATGGATGATTTTTCTGTCTATGGAAAAACTTTTGATGATTGTCTTGAAAATTTAGACAAGGTTTTGCAAAGATGTGAAGAAAATCACTTAGTCCTTAATTGGGAAAAATGTCATTTCATTGTTAGAGAGGGAATAGTGCTGGGACACTTATTTTCTAAATGTGGAATTGAGGTAGATAAAGCTAAAATTGAAGTAATTAAACAACTACCTCCTCCTATTAATGTCAAGGGGATTAGAAGTTTTCTAGGCCATGCTGGATTTTATCATCGGTTTATTAAAAACTTTTCTTATATTGCAAGACTGCTTACAAATCTACTGGCTAAGGATGTACCCTTTGAATTTGATGATGCATGCTTGAAAACTTTGAAACTCGCACTCACTTCTGCACCAATCATTCAACCACCAGATTGGTCATTGCCTTTTGAAATTATGTGTGATGCAAGTGATTATGTTGTAGGAGCAGTGCTAGGATAATATAAAGATAAAAAGCATCATGCAATTGCTTATGCTAGCAAAACTTTGACAGTACCTCAACTTAATTATGCTACTACTAAAAAAGAACTCCTGGTTGTTGTTTTTGCTATTGATAAGTTTAGATCTTACTTGGTTGGAGCTAAGGTGATTGTTTACACTGATCATGATGCACTTAAATATTTGCTTACTAAGAAAGATGCTAAACCACATTTGATTAGATGGATTTTACTACTCCAAGAATTTGACTTAGAAATAAAAGATAAGAAGGGAGTAGAAAATTCTGTTGCTGATCACTTGTCTAGAATGCAATTTAAAGATACACAGGAATTGCCCATAAATGATTCACTAAGGGATGGCATGCTCTTTCAAGTTAACAGATCTGACCCTTGGTATGCAAACATTGTCAATTTTATAGTTGCAGGTTATGTACCACCTGGAGGAAACAAAAAGAAGCTCATTTATGAAAGTCGCATTCACCTATGGGATGAGCCATACCTCTTCAGAGTATGCTCAGATGGGTTGCTCAGAAGGTGTGTACCAGTGGAAGGACTCAAGATCATTGAACACTGTCACTCATCACCATATGGAGGACATTATGGAGCATTCCGAACACATGCAAAAATCTAGGAAAGTGGATTCTTTTGGCCAACCATGTACTAAGATACAAAGGACTTTGTCCGGAGGTGTGGATCATGTTAGAGGCATGGTAATATCAACACTAGAGATACCATGCCACTCACCAACAACCTTCAGATTGAGCTCTTTGATGTCTAGGGAATCGATTACATGGGCCATTTCCGAAGTCAAGAAATTGTGAGTATATCTTGGTTGCGGTCGACTACGTCTCCAAATGGGTAGAAGCCTTGCCATGTCATGCTACGAATGCCAAGAACTCTAAGAAGATGTTTGAAGAAACCATATTTCTAAGATTTGGAGTACCCAAAACGGTAATTAGTGATGGAGGAACCCACTTCACTGATAAGAACTTTTGCAAGTATCTGTCAAAACATGGGATCCATCACAACGTTGCTACTCCTTATCACCCCCAAACAAGTGGCCAGGCAGAAACATCGAATAAGCAAATTAAGAATATTCTACATAAGACAGTCAATGAGATGGGAACGATGTGGAAAGATAAGCTTCTTGATGCACTGTGGGCCTACCACACAGCCTACAAGACACCATTAGGAAAGTCCCCCTATCAAATTGTCTACGGAAAGACTTGTCACTTACCAGTAGAGCTTGAATTCAAGGCCCACTGGGCGATCAAGAGATGGAACATGGATTTAGAAGCCACAGGAGTTAGAAGAAAAATGCAACTCTCAGAACTCAATGAATGGCGTGAACAAGCATACCACAATGCGAAGATTTACAAAGAAAGAACCAAAAGGTGGCATGACAAAAGAATCAAGGAGAAGAGTTTCACTCCAGGAGAAAGGTACTACTTTTTAATTCTAGGGTAAAGCTATTCAGACATGGAAAGCTACGAAGCAAGTGGGAAGGACCTTTCACGGTGGTGGCAACTTCATCACATGGAGCAGTAACACTTCAAAATGACAAAGGTACGTTATTCAAGGTAAATGGACAACGCCTTAAAATTTTTCTAGAATCTAACAAAAGTCCTAAGGAGTTGGATGTCATCCAATTCCTCATTTTTCCTTAAATATTACGTATCTACCACCTCTGATACGTTTCGTACACCGAGGGATAGTTTTTAGAGGTTAGTTAAGAGTTATTAGGCGCCATGAGAAAGTTGGTCACGGGATCTCCTAAGGACAGGCCGACCGGCCCCACCCCTAGACTGACCAGCCCCCTCTGGGCATGGTTTGCCCCGCGTCGCCTCTCGAGTCTGTTTTTATCTTATCCTCTTGACAGTTATGTAGCCGTGATCTGCGAATTTTTTGTCCCTCGTACCAAAGCCATCCAATCTAGATTTAACCCTTCTGCAAGCTGATCTAGACTATAAAACCAGGCCCCTGCCTGCCCCTAGACTCATAACTTTCCATCTACGAAGCCTCCAACCAGCAGCAAAGCTTTCTTCCTCCTCCAATGGCCAGCCAACGCAGCAACAACTCCAATGAGCGGAACTCCAACAACAGATCAATGGCTCTTGCCATTGTTCCACCAAAACCACTCGCCGTTGTTCCGCCAAAGCCTCTTGCCACCATGCTATCAAAGGAGATCATCCTTGCATCCTCAGGAACTCAGCGGGAGCACTCTCCGCAATAATCTTTCTACACCCGTGAAGTTTCTACGTTTAGGCTAGAGCCACCTCCTCCGTGCCACACTGTCGCAGACAGATCTCGCTAGTTCAACGTGTCTAAGAAATTGCTCTTCTTCCTCCCAAGCCCAATAAGACGCTGACGGGGTTGAAGACAAACAAGTTTGGAGATGTAACCTACGCCAAATACAAATCTACCACTCCTCGTCCTGCTTTCGAAGGAGTTAGAGCCAACCCAGATCAGATTTGTGTCACTCCTCCTATGAAGAGATCTTCATCATCTTCTTCCTCTTCTTGCGAGCCTAAGCAGCCTAGAGTTACCATAGTGCAGCTGGAGAAGATGATAGAAGAGCAAGGGATAGAGATAGAAGATGAAAAAGAGAAGCTACAAGAACAGGAGAAGAGGATATATGATCAAGAGAAGATGATAAACTCCTTAGATAGAAGGCTAGGTGAGCAATGGCAACTGCTCACCCGATTGAGAGAATCCAGCTCTATGACTGATCAGACTATCGAGTAGACTCGAGGCCTAATGGCTACGCTAGCTAACACGATAGGGAAGTCTAATGCTATGATCGATAAGCTAGTCATCAGGTAGAAAAGCACTAAAACTCTTGCAAACACTCTATGTCATAGACTTGAAGAGTTAGAGAAAGATGAAGAATAGAGAGAGTATGAGTTAGTAGATTGATAAGGCACAAAGTCATTTGAGTGTGAGAGTTTTATTAAAAGTGAGATTTATTATTTAGAGTTATCAAGTTGTTATAGTGTGAGAGTTCTATTATTAGCTTGATATGTAATAAGTGCCTTAAATGATATCAATAAAGTTTTATTAGAGTCAAGTGTTTTATCTCTTTATTATTATTTGGAATATTTTGTCTTATCTCCACATGTTGCGCTTAAAAGAAAATAGGAAATAAGTGTGGGGGAAGACCACGGGATTACCAGAGAAGATTTGGTCACGAAAATAAAAGAACATAGAAGCAAATGTCGCCAAGACCTTGCACGATGAAGTGGGCCTCGACTGGGCCTCAGCCCAGGCCGATCGGCCCTAGGGCCAGGCCGACCGGCCCCCTGTCGCCATGCCTTGTCTCCTCCTTCGTCCACGGTTAGGTACACATTCCGTACATTCTATTTTTCACTATTTAATCTTCTGTTTCGAATTAAATTAAGAATTCCCTAAATAAACACATGATCTATTAATCTTGATTAAAGGAATAAATTACTTTGATATAATTTAAAGATAGACTCACACAACACTTTTCCTAGAAGTCTTGTTACTGTTGGGAACCTTTTTAGGGACCCCGCATTGCTTAAGTTGTTGTGGGATATGAGATAGTAGAATAAGAGAACCTAAATCTTTAAGTCTTGTTCTTCAAGAACTTTTATTTTTAAACTTGCAAAATTAATAGTTTCACTTCTCCTTTGTAGTTGAGTAATATCCTACCAAAGCCTTACATAATAAATTTTTAAGACCAGCTTATAAGTCTTTTATTTTTGTATTGAGTTTTGTCAAACCTTGTTAACCTGTGTCGAGAGATTTTTCATGCTCCCAAGATCAAGATCACTTACACTCCACATACATCTGCTATTCCTACACTGGGAGTACGCAAAAACATGCCTTACTATTCAAAAATATTTTATAGGTTGAATAAATGCTCCAAGTTCTTTGATCAATATCTCTCTATAAGTTTTCTGTTATAGGCAAAAAAAACTTAGGCTATGCACAAATAAAAGAAAAATAAAAAGATAGGCAAGTACTTAGAAAAAAAGAGAAAGAAGAAGAAAAACAATGATAGCCCATGATCTTAAAAGCCTCTGTATAATTTTTCAATTCTTCAAAACAGAGAGATATACACTCAAAGGAGCAAAGTAGAAATAAGTTAGCCACTATATTACACACACATGCACATCTTAATCTAAGAGTATGATAATTCCCTCTATGGGTCAGAGTTTAGACCTAGCAATAAATGCAAGGTAAAAGTGCTACATCCTTGATCATACCTTTCACTCCAGATACAGCTTTTAGAGATAGGATGTTTTAAGGCACCAGTCATTTATGCCTTGGAGAGGATTCCATAAATACTACATATGAGTGACTTGAGTGAGATACATAGGGAGAAGGTGAACTATGCTTTTATTTTAAACTTGTGCAAAAATCTCTAATTGACTTGACTGACAGGAAGAAGGTGATCAAATTCAAGTTGTTCTGTTCTTCAACTACCCAAAGTGTTGTGGTAGACACATTGAATCCCGCAGTATAGGTATGACTGGGAGAGGTCTAGTGTTGATGTCTTATCTTAAAGTTATGTCTTGAGGTAATTCAACCTTTACTCGAGGACGAGCAAAGACTAAGTGTGGGGGGTTGTTGACGGTAATTAACTATCATTATAAACCATCAACTAAACATATAAAAAGGATAAAAATATGATTCCCACCTTAGAATAGGGATTCTACTGACAATTTCTATGAGTTTTGGTGAATTGTGATTTTTCAGGGATTAAACAGGAAAATGCAGGAAAAGGATATCTTCCATGAGAAGGAACCCACGCCTATCGGACTTATCTCCATGTCACGACCACGCAAGGACATTCTAGAAGACACTAGAGGACTCCACAAGGTGGCCCACCTTGACCTACTGCTAGGTGGGGCCGACCGGCCCTAACCCTAGGTCGGCCGGCCTCTCCCCACGCCGCCATGGCTCCTTCCTTTGCAAGTTGCCTCTACCGCCTCCCATGATGCATCTCAACCCTACGTGAAGGTCAGTTTCATCCAAGGGCTACGGTTGATCCCCTAGGGCTATATAAAGCGGCCTCCAGACCCCCAGGCCTCATTCAATCTCTCCAGATCAGAACCTCCAATAAAATTAGAAATCATAGGAGAAGGATTGAAGAGCCAGCGATCAAGAAGAAGACTAGTTCTCCCTCTAGTTTAGGAATAGAATCTAGTCTTGAATTAGAACTAGAAGAGAGAGAGAAGAGGAGGAGATTTAGAAGGAGCTCCAGCCTATCGGATCTTCTTCAACATCTTGTACCTGTGGATTCAAGTTCTTCAAGATCTTGCATCTAGATCTCTCTGGTAATCAACGTCTATTTTTAAGTTGTTCTTATTGTTCATATTGTTCTTGAGGTTTGTGACTCATTTAAGTACTTTAATTCTAGTATCGCTAGGATTAGAGGAGTTAGAGGGTGTAAGCGCGGTGCTTAGACTTGATAGCTCATGAATGTACCCTATATTTCGGATTTCAGTGGTAGTTCGCAAGGGTAGCTCTTATAGCCTTGTTGATTCTTCTATAGCCCACTATCCCATTTGTAGGACTAGCAGGATAATTTATTGGTAGGAGAATTCATACTCTGCTTATGACCTCCTATGACAATTTCCCCATCAAGAACACTATTAGCATTTCATACTTGAAGTAGAATTAGACAGCCTTAGTTGTCCCCTCTACCTTCAAAATTCTCAGTCCTTGATAGCTACTCAAGGATTAAAGCTTAAGACTTAAGAAGACCATACTTTGTTCCTTTGGGTTTGATATTAAAATTGGGTCATCCTGGTGAAGTGCTACATCGGTAGACATTATCTATGCGCTAGCGGATAAAGTAGAGTGTGCATTAATTTATACCAACATCGGGTCCCATAGGTCAAATGGAGAAGGGTCCACAAGTGACACGCAAGCCGTCGGGTCCCATAGGTCAGATGGAGATGGAGAAAGGTCCTACAGGTACACGTGACACATAAGCAATCGGGTCCCATAGGTTGGATGGAGATGGAGAAAGGTGTCGTCAGGTCCCACAGGTCAGATGGAGAAGGGTCCACAAGCATAAGTGACACGTAAGCCATCAGGTCCCATAGGTCGGATGGAGATGGAGAAATCCCCCATAGGTACATGTGCCATGTAAGACATTGGGTCCCACAGGTCAGATGAAGAAGGGTCCCATAGGTACACATCGGATGGAGAAAGGATCAAGCGGAGACATTTATGACAAATTGCAAGCATCACGAATGAGTAACTGCAGGTCCCACATGTATATGTCAGATGAAGAAAGGACCATGTAGAGATTTATGACGAAGCACCATTCGTTACAGATCGAATATTGTTCATCACATATGTGTAATTAGTTGAATGACGAAGCCTTGTTCGTCACAGTATTAAAGAAGATCATCACATATGAGTCACGTGAGTGATCTGTGATGAAACCATGTGCTCTTCTATGATGTTTCTTCTTGTGATGATATATGATTTCATCATAGATAGGGAGGGTTTGAGGATCGTCACCACTAATCTATGACGAAATAGAAATATTCATCATAAAAAGCGATCTTCTATGATAGTTTCGGAATTATCATTAAGATTTTTGTCATAGAAGTGGATATTTCTAGTAGTGTGTCTACCATAGCGGTAACTTCCTTGGGTGAGCCTTCTCCTGGCTTCCTTGGCATGCTAGGCTCCTCCCCTACCTAGAGGGGTTGCCAAGCGATCCCAGAGTCCCCATTCCATGGGTTTAGGGAGTTCCTTGTCCTAATGCGTCACGCCCTGAGCATGATCCTACCGAGGGAGTGACCGACAATGCATCACAGCTATGGACCGGTGTCGCACCCGGTTTTAAGGACAAAACCAGACATACACTATATGTGAAATAAAGAAGACAAATCTCACATATAGCCACAGATAAGTGGAATATCAAAAGACAAATGCTTAATATACATAACACAATAGTATAAAATATACCTTAAAGAGCAACACAGCGGAAAGACAACTCCGAACACCGGGTGTAGACCTCACTCCAGGATCAAACTAACTGGTTGATCACAAGCCTAACAATTCCAGAATCTAACAGTCTGGTACCCTTCCTGAGATATGGGAAATAGCAAGAGTGAGTCCATGTCGAACTCAACAAATATAACATGGGGTTCATGAGGCTCAAAAGGTTTGACACGGGTTTACTGCAATAGCTTTTAGTAAGTCATCTCTTTAACAATTGAGTAGCAACAAGTTTACCAAAATCCCAAATAACCTCATGATCATGTAAACGAGAAAAATGTATAGCAAGAAACAATAATCATTAGTGAGCATCAATATCATCAGTATTATCATTATCATCAGTGTTCATCATTTATTCTGTAAGGGTCCAAGGCCACTCGTGACCGTGAGCACGGCTGTTATAACAGTTTTACACTCTGCAGAGGTTGTACACTTTCACTGTGAGTCGTGATTACCCATATGCCCGAGGCGGCCAATCCCCAAAACACTCCCAAGGTGAGCAGGCAGGGTTCACTATGAAGCCTTTCAAAGGTTCGTCTAACAAGTTAGGGCCGCTAGGTTTCCGGAGTCAGTCCGTGTGATACACCACGCAGGGATCCACAGTCTGCTCTACCCCATTTGCGCCATAAGGGTAACCTCTAACAAGCTAGAAAAGGTCCTCATACTGAGCTAAAGCCAGAGCCATATAGCCCTCACAGTTGTACTGTAAGTCCCGGATTTTCGCTTACAGATAAGTCCTTATGGAGAGAAACTAGAGCACCATAAAAATAACCAAATATGCTCTAGCCCTCTTGAGCCATGTTTTATAAAGCATCTTTTAAACGTTTATTGCATATACCATTAGTCAAGTTACAGATCATGGTTATTTATCTTGAGCACTAGCATAAATACTACCCAATGCAATGTCCCATGGGTGTCAGGGTATAAGATACAAAAACTAGGGTATCCTTAGTGGTAACAAGGTAGACACATGCACATGAATTAAGTACATTAAAGATGAATAGGAAACAAGGATAATCCCATGCTATACTTGCCTTAAACACCGATCCTTCGGTAAGCTTTAATCTTCAACGTTTTTCTTCTTCTTCTTGATAACCATGTATATCTCACCGACTGGACTTGATCAATAAATCATCACACACACATCGAGCAATCATACACGAAGCAAACAATAGATCTAAATTAGAACAGTACACCAATCATACAAAAATAAATAAAAGAGTTTGAAACACGATTCTACGCATCACTACGAACACACAGACGCGAAAAGCACACTAATCAGAGCTACGGTTGAAAAGATACATCTACCGAAAAATTTGCTCATAGAAGAAAATATAAAACTATTAGCTTCATGAGTTTTAATTATATAATAACATATATAAGATATTTTATAAATACTATATATGGAATTAAGTCAAATTTAGATTCAAATTATGAAACTAAAGTAAAACAAATCATATTTTATTTACAAAACCCAGTTGCATAATTATTAATCAAGATATGATTTAAACAATAAAATTTCAGAATTAATAATATGGTAAACACTGTCACTAACGCGTAGATCTCGTTGCTATGAATCTAACGCAACTCGAATGAACTAAAACGGATCTAAAACATAGAAGATATGATTTAAACAAGATCTACTTTATTAAAGTAATAGATTAAATCTAACATCGAATCTTAAGGGTAGAAAACCTAACCAACAGCAGCACTAACAGTATAAAAAGTTTGTAAAACTCTTCTACACGTTACTACGATCACATAGATATAAAGATCACGAAATTTGGATTTATACAAATTATGAATTTTCTAAGATTTTCTATAGATAAATAATTATTTTAATATAAACTCAAAAATAAATTATCTCAAACCTACTATACAGTTCTATCATCATGTAGAGCTCTCAAATACGAATCTAACGCAATTTGAATGGATCAAATCGGAGTTAAAACGGATAATTTATGACTAAAACAAACTCAGTGGCAAAACTGTAAATATCAGAAAACGTATTTTTCAATTACCGAGACGAAATACGCTTTCAACAGATCAAAACGAACGCGGAATAATACGTTTTGGACTGCGGGTTAATCAATTGAAAAACACAGGGTCTCTTTAGCAAAAACGCCGGCCGAATCGGTATCTTCTAATTTAGACCGTCGGATTCAAAATCAACGATCCAGATTGGATCGGGGAGAGAGCCGGCGGCACTCCGGCCGGAACAGGGCCGACGGTGACCTCCCGCGGTGGCGCCATGACTGGAAACCGCAAAACCTCGATTCCTGGCATCATTCAGCAAGCGGAGAGCACGGGGAGGAAGGCCGAAGCATGGCGAACTCACCTAGGGTGAAATCTAGGGCGTGGGATGGACGGAGGCGACGGTGTGCTCGATATGGCGGACGGCGGAACTCGAGCTCGTGGTAACCTAGCTCTCGGCCACCATAGGAACTGTAACTAGGCAAGATGGGTTGCGGAGGGTGGCGCGGCTCCGTTTTTATAGTCCGGGAGAACCGCTAAAGAAGGAAAGAGGGAGATTGGGGAGATCGATTCGGATCGGGGAAATTTTGGAAAGAAACCGACGGTGGCTTGAGGAAGGGGACGACCTGACGTGCGGGCCCGTGTCATCAGCGACTGGAAGGAGAAGGAAAGGGGAAGGAGACGCTGACAGGCGGGACCGGCTCGTCAGCGGCTCGGTGCGAAAGAAGGCCACGCGCGCGCGAAGTGGGCCGGCTGGCCGCGGCTTGGGCTCGGCCCAGAGAATCCGGAAGCGGGCGCTGGCGCGGGAAAGGTGGGCCTCCGCTGCAGGCCGAGCATTGGGCTGGCAGGAAGGTTTCGGCCCGAAGAGGAAAATTCCCTTTCTCTTTTTCTTTTTCAAACTTTTCAAAGCCAAATTTCAAAGAATTTTCAAATCCAAATTTGAATTTGATCAAACCACTCATCTCAAAAATTTAAATGCAACAGCATGAGTGCACAAACATGTTTCTACTCTTATATTTGATTTAAAATTTATAAAAATTATTCTTATTCTAAATTTTCATGCTCACAAAAATATATAAAAATCATAATTTTCCTATTTTTCATTTCTTCAAAATTTCAGGGTGTTACAATTCTACCCCCCTTAAGATGAATCTCGTCCCGAGATTCGGAAGATGATGACAAAAGAGATAGGGATAGTTCGTCTCTAGATTGTTCCTTACTTCATCGTGTAGTTCCATCGTCTTGATAAGAATTCCGTCTTACTTTGCATACATGTAACTAATTCAAGATTTTTGACAAATGCTCCAAACAATACTCTGGTATCTCCAATCACTAGGCACCTTTCCTATAATATGAATTTTCTTCCTTAAAATACTTATCTTCCAACAGAGCCTGACGAATCTCTTAGTCAGAAAGAATTTCTACTACCAACCTTCAAAACATTAATGATTCTGGTCAAGTTGCTCTAATTTGGAATACGATTCTTAATCCTTGGTGTCACCCGAACCTTCTTAGCATTATTCTCCATTACTAAGGGCATCGGCTGCGACTTTTACTTCTCCAAGTAATAGCACTTTTCCAAGTCCTAATCCATTTCATTCCAACGAGGATATCACAAATTCAATACCAACTTAGCGAAGATGTCCTGTAGATTCTTGTGACCCTCCTATATGTCACTTTTCTTCCAAAAGGCAGTACTCCATAGTGGAAAACTCCAGATAACACGTTAGGTAATTCAACCCACACTTCCTTAGTTGACTTACTGAACAAGGTACTATATTTTTCTTCTTACATAAGGACACATCCCACACCTTGATAAGGTGCATCATTGTAGATATGAAGCTCTTGTCTGAATCTGACAAAGCTAATACTTGGATTTTACTTTAACCTTTTCTTAGACTCCTTCAAACATTTGCCTGAGGTCTCTTGATCTAAACGAACTTAAAAGCTTCTCCAAAGTTATTTATTCCTCTGCTATGACTCCAGTAAACTCATGGTCCACTTCGCTATCCTTGATCATTCTCATCTCCCTCAGGTAAAAGTCGACCACCTTGATACTCAATTCTTTTCCCTGACGGTGTTGTTAAGAGCATTATGCACCGAGTACCATGAATCACTCCTTTGTGTGCACAGAGCCATCCATTACCAAGAACCACGCTAATTTTAAGTGACTCCAACACAATGAGTGTCGCGGTGAATTTTTCCTTGTTTATGACAAGACTGACATTCGGGCATATCTGATCTGCCTGCATTTCTCCCACTGGGGTTTGAACTAGCAAAGGCCTCCTCATTGGACACTTCACCATCTTGCACGTCTCTACCATGTTGGCGGAAATGAAAGAATGCGAAGCACTAGGGTCAAATAAAGCAAAAACTTGTACTGAGCTTACTTGAATATAACCTCCCACTACTTTGGTAACTCCATGAATTTTATCCATATCCACATTGCTTAGTCTTCCATTGACATAGTTTTGTTGCGCTTTGCTTCTTTGAGCAGGCTTCTTATGGGCTTTCCTTTTTCGCTTTCGTTGTTGTGGCTTCTGACTTAGTTCACTCCCAACTTGCTCTTCAACATTGTTGTTTTGATAGTGCTCGGCTTCATCATACCCATAACATCCTTCAATGGCAGAAACATCAATCTTTTCCCACATATTAGTGCGAGACGTCATATAGGGCTCCTGAGTCATGAGACACTACACTTCCTGTCATCAAGTGACCAACATCAGCAACACGAGCAAGTATAGATGATCATAATCATGAACTATCCAAAAGGACAACTCTTGTCTCCATGGATCCAAAATTATCAACCTTGTTCACAGAATATTTTTGCTCAAAAGTGGCAACTCAATCATGGAGACTAACCAATACTTCCAACTAAAGAGTTCAATCTTAATAATCCTTCTTTACATTGGCTATCCCCCTTAAAATAAGAGACACCAAATAAGGTAACTTTGAACCTTTTTCTTCTAGATGAGTTAACTAGCATCCATACATTCTAATATCCTAATGATTCTTTTGTGCATAGGTAGAAACAAGAAATCTGAAGTTTCTCGCGAGCGGAAAATCAGCAGTGCAGTAAAACAGTTGTAACTCTCATTCTGTTAATCCAATGAAACTGTAGTTTACACCGATGGAAAGCTTATAAAATTCTCTGCAACTTTCTTATATAACACACTTCCAGATTCTGCAGCTAACTTGACCGAAAACAACACATAACAGATTCTGTTCCAGGTTTCAGACAGCACAGTTGCATCGTCTTGTGATTTTTGTATCTCCCAATCCAAAATAGCTATGAGGGTAGTTCTTGCATTTAGAGAGATAGATGTTCAAGTCCACTCTTGTCCAGAATTCTCTCATGATTTTTGGTCTTTCAAGAACAGAGATATAAGTTGATAAAGACAGACTGCTCCGAAAGACAAGATATAGAAAACAGGAGATAACCAAAACCCAGCTATTTATTTCATTAATCCTTATACCTTATACATATAAACTAAATGAAATCATGGTCAAAACCCACGAGATCATTCCACTCATTACAAAATTCCAACTCAAGCATAAACATAAGCACAAAGCAACTAAACACTTAAATGTTCATTAGCCACACATTAAGACGACTCAACTTGGCTACTAACGGTTTTATTACACGGGACATAACTCCTATTCCCTAAACATGGTGTGATTGTAGCAGCATCCAGAGTAGATAACGTCTCTTGCATTCCTTATTGCTTCATATGGACATCTGAATCTCTGCATCCCTCTTTACCATTCTTATAACTCATACCTTAAGATGGGTCAACCTGGCATCCCTCAGGTATAGATTTAATACCCTCATACTTAATCCTTTCTCCTGAAAGTGTAGTTGGAAACACTGAACATTGGGCATACTCAATCACTCCTTTACAAGTAGATAACCAGTCTATTCCAAGGATAACATCAATGCCCATTAATTCCAAAACAATGAGGTTTACCTTAAAATTTACCCCCTTTATGTCAAGACTAATTTTTGGGCATACGCGGTCTGCCTTTATTTCACCTCTTGGAGTTTCAACCATAACTGTTTTTCCCTTTGGAAGCATAAGTATGTTATGATCTTTTGCATATTGTCTAGATATGAACGAATGTGAGGCACTGGGGTCAAACAAAACCTTGGCATTTCCTGAACTTACTGGAATTGATCCAAACACGACCTCCTTAGCTCCAGGAATGGTGGAAATATCCACATGTTTCAACCTTCCATGGATGTAATTTCTCTTTAATTTATTTCCCTGCACATGCTCCTTTTGGACATCCTGTCCTGGGTCTTGCTGTTGTTGATTCTTCTGTGGGCAAGATTTGATATAATGTCCTTCCTGCTGGCAACGATAACACTTTCTCTTAGCTGGATCTTTTGTGATGTCATACTCCAAGGAACTGTTGTTTGGTATGTTGCTATCTTGCTGGCCATAAAAGTTCACCTTCGTCCCTTTGGCTTGTTTCCTAGCTTGTTTGGCCTTTCGGGGTTGATACTCCTTATAGGTAATTGTCCATCCATCTATGACTACTTCATGGGGAGTAGTTTTAGCGGGAGGGGCTTCTAACTCTTCAGGGTTTGATTTGTTTGACAGGGGATCAGGGCTGCATGTGACAATGTAGTAGAACTCGCTTGCTCATTGCTTTCCACTAGTGGTTCTAATGAGATTGCCTTTCTCTTCTTATCCATGTTGATCTCAAAATTTGGATCCACCTTGACTTTCCCCTTATTAGACTCATTTCGAAGACAGGGAAAACCATAATGCTTACAGCAGTGACATTGTTCCTGCTCTCCAAATGCCTTACTATCAACATCTTTATTGGATTTCATATTCTTCCAAACTTCTGCTACTTGTATCTTCTCTGACCCCTTGGATATGTTGGCTTGACCTTGAGATAAGCATTGTTGAGAATTCCCATGTTGAGCCATTTCTTCTAGTAATTGGTTTTGCATCGCTAATGGTTTCTTGTCAAAAGTGAGCAAGAGCGACACAATTCAGTCCTCTTAACCTCTGAAATCCACAGTCTTCTCGTCACGAGCCGTCTAATAGACAAGGAGAAAAGGTTCAAAATAGAGACAAGGTTTTTATAAGAGAACGGGGATAGAATTAAGCATAACTTTGAGAAAATAACAAAGTTAAAGAGAAGCAAGAAATAGGCAACAATGAGAACATGCTAAACGTCCAGTTCTAACTAGGCTTGCGTCCTACAGTCAGCATTGCTTTGATACCAATCTGTCGCACCCGGTTTTAAGGACAAAACCAGACATACACTATATGTGAAATAAAGAAGACAAATCTCACATATAGCCACAGATAAGTGGAATATCAAAAGACAAATGCTTAATATACATAACACAATAGTATAAAATATACCTTAAAGAGCAACACAGCGGAAAGACAACTCCGAACACCGGGTGTAGACCTCACTCCAGGATCAAACTAACTGGTTGATCACAAGCCTAACAATTCCAGAATCTAACAGTCTGGTACCCTTCCTGAGATATGGGAAATAGCAAGAGTGAGTCCATGTCGAACTCAACAAATATAACATGGGGTTCATGAGGCTCAAAAGGTTTGACACGGGTTTACTGCAATAGCTTTTAGTAAGTCATCTCTTTAACAATTGAGTAGCAACAAGTTTACCAAAATCCCAAATAACCTCATGATCATGTAAACGAGAAAAATGTATAGCAAGAAACAATAATCATTAGTGAACATCAATATCATCAGTATTATCATTATCATCAGTGTTCATCATTTATTCTGTAAGGGTCCAAGGCCACTCGTGACCGTGAGCACGGCTGTTATAACAGTTTTACACTCTGCAGAGGTTGTACACTTTCACTGTGAGTCGTGATTACCCATATGCCCGAGGCGGCCAATCCCCAAAACACTCCCAAGGTGAGCAGGCAGGGTTCACTATGAAGCCTTTCAAAGGTTCGTCTAACAAGTTAGGGCCGCTAGGTTTCCGGAGTCAGTCCGTGTGATACACCACGCAGGGATCCACAGTCTGCTCTACCCCATTTGCGCCACAAGGGTAACCTCTAACAAGCTAGAAAAGGTCCTCATACTGAGCTAAAGCCAGAGCCATATAGCCCTCACAGTTGTACTGTAAGTCCCGGATTTTCGCTTACAGATAAGTCCTTATGGAGAGAAACTAGAGCACCATAAAAATAACCAAATATGCTCTAGCCCTCTTGAGCCATGTTTTATAAAGCATCTTTTAAACGTTTATTGCATATACCATTAGTCAAGTTACAGATCATGGTTATTTATCTTGAGCACTAGCATAAATACTACCCAATGCAATGTCCCATGGGTGTCAGGGTATAAGATACAAAAACTAGGGTATCCTTAGTGGTAACAAGGTAGACACATGCACATGAATTAAGTACATTAAAGATGAATAGGAAACAAGGATAATCCCATGCTATACTTGCCTTAAACACCGATCCTTCGGTAAGCTTTAATCTTCAACGTTTTTCTTTTTCTTCTTGATAACCATGTATATCTCACCGACTGGACTTGATCAATAAATCATCACACACACATCGAGCAATCATACACGAAGCAAACAATAGATCTAAATTAGAACAGTACACCAATCATACAAAAATAAATAAAAGAGTTTGAAACACGATTCTACGCATCACTACGAACACACAGACGCGAAAAGCACACTAATCAGAGCTACGGTTGAAAAGATACATCTACCGAAAAATTTGCTCATAGAAGAAAATATAAAACTATTAGCTTCATGAGTTTTAATTATATAATAACATATATAAGATATTTTATAAATACTATATATGGAATTAAGTCAAATTTAGATTCAAATTATGAAACTAAAGTAAAACAAATCATATTTTATTTACAAAACCCAGTTGCATAATTATTAATCAAGATATGATTTAAACAATAAAATTTCAGAATTAATAATATGGTAAACACTGTCACTAACGCGTAGATCTCGTTGCTATGAATCTAACGCAACTCGAATGAACTAAAACGGATCTAAAACATAGAAGATATGATTTAAACAAGATCTACTTTATTAAAGTAATAGATTAAATCTAACATCGAATCTTAAGGGTAGAAAACCTAACCAACAGCAGCACTAACAGTATAAAAAGTTTGTAAAACTCTTCTACACGTTACTACGATCACATAGATATAAAGATCACGAAATTTGGATTTATACAAATTATGAATTTTCTAAGATTTTCTATAGATAAATAATTATTTTAATATAAACTCAAAAATAAATTATCTCAAACCTACTGTACAGTTCTATCATCATGTAGAGCTCTCAAATACGAATCTAACGCAATTTGAATGGATCAAATCGGAGTTAAAACGGATAATTTATGACTAAAACAAACTCAGTGGCAAAACTGTAAATATCAGAAAACGTATTTTTCAATTACCGAGACGAAATACGCTTTCAACAGATCAAAACGAACGCGGAATAATACGTTTTGGACTGCGGGTTAATCAATTGAAAAACACAGGGTCTCTTTAGCAAAAACGCCGGCCGAATCGGTATCTTCTAATTTAGACCGTCGGATTCAAAATCAACGATCCAGATTGGATCGGGGAGAGAGCCGGCGGCGCTCCGGCCGGAACAGGGCCGACGGTGACCTCCCGCGGTGGCGCCATGACTGGAAACCGCAAAACCTCGATTCCTGGCATCATTCAGCAAGCGGAGAGCACGGGGAGGAAGACCGAAGCATGGCGAACTCACCTAGGGTGAAATCTAGGGCGTGGGATGGACGGAGGCGACGGTGTGCTCGATATGGCGGACGGCGGAACTCGAGCTCGTGGTAACCTAGCTCTCGGCCACCACAGGAACTGTAACTAGGCAAGATGGGTTGCGGAGGGTGGCGCGGCTCCGTTTTTATAGTCCGGGAGAACCGCTAAAGAAGGAAAGAGGGAGATTGGGGAGATCGATTCGGATCGGGGAAATTTTGGAAAGAAACCGACGGTGGCTTGAGGAAGGGGACGACCTGACGTGCGGGCCCGTGTCGTCAGCGACTGGAAGGAGAAGGAAAGGGGAAGGAGACGCTGACAGGCGGGACCGGCTCGTCAGTGGCTCGGTGCGAAAGAAGGCCGCGCGCGCGCGAAGTGGGCCGGCTGGCCGCGGCTTGGGCTCGGCCCAGAGAATCCGGAAGCGGGCGCTGGCGCGGGAAAGGTGGGCCTCCGCTGCAGGCCGAGCATTGGGCTGGCAGGAAGGTTTCGGCCCGAAGAGGAAAATTCCCTTTCTCTTTTTCTTTTTCAAACTTTTCAAAGCCAAATTTCAAAGAATTTTCAAATCCAAATTTGAATTTGATCAAACCACTCATCTCAAAAATTTAAATGCAACAGCATGAGTGCACAAACATGTTTCTACTCTTATATTTGATTTAAAATTTATAAAAATTATTCTTATTCTAAATTTTCATGCTCACAAAAATATATAAAAATCATAATTTTCCTATTTTTCATTTCTTCAAAATTTCAGGGTGTTACAATTCTACCCCCCTTAAGATGAATCTCGTCCCGAGATTCGGAAGATGATGACAAAAGAGATAGGGATAGTTCGTCTCTAGATTGTTCCTTACTTCATCGTGTAGTTCCATCGTCTTGATAAGAATTCCGTCTTACTTTGCATACATGTAACTAATTCAAGATTTTTGACAAATGCTCCAAACAATACTCTGGTATCTCCAATCACTAGGCACCTTTCCTATAATATGAATTTTCTTCCTTAAAATACTTATCTTCCAACAGAGCCTGACGAATCTCTTAGTCAGAAAGAATTTCTACTACCAACCTTCAAAACATTAATGATTCTGGTCAAGTTGCTCTAATTTGGAATACGATTCTTAATCCTTGGTGTCACCCGAACCTTCTTAGCATTATTCTCCATTACTAAGGGCATCGGCTGCGACTTTTACTTCTCC
Organism: Saccharum hybrid cultivar R570; assembly: GCA_038087645.1. Classification (NCBI taxonomy): domain Eukaryota; kingdom Viridiplantae; phylum Streptophyta; class Magnoliopsida; order Poales; family Poaceae; genus Saccharum; species Saccharum hybrid cultivar. Next base: position 11,035,619 of record JAQSUU010000038.1, read on the forward strand.
AAGTAATAGCACTTTTCCAAGTCCTAATCCATTTCATTCCAACGAGGATATCACAAATTCAATACCAACTTAGCGAAGATGTCCTGTAGATTCTTGTGACCCTCCTATATGTCACTTTTCTTCCAAAAGGCAGTACTCCATAGTGGAAAACTCCAGATAACACGTTAGGTAATTCAACCCACACTTCCTTAGTTGACTTACTGAACAAGGTACTATATTTTTCTTCTTACATAAGGACACATCCCACACCTTGATAAGGTGCATCATTGTAGATATGAAGCTCTTGTCTGAATCTGACAAAGCTAATACTTGGATTTTACTTTAACCTTTTCTTAGACTCCTTCAAACATTTGCCTGAGGTCTCTTGATCTAAACGAACTTAAAAGCTTCTCCAAAGTTATTTATTCCTCTGCTATGACTCCAGTAAACTCATGGTCCACTTCGCTATCCTTGATCATTCTCATCTCCCTCAGGTAAAAGTCGACCACCTTGATACTCAATTCTTTTCCCTGACGGTGTTGTTAAGAGCATTATGCACCGAGTACCATGAATCACTCCTTTGTGTGCACAGAGCCATCCATTACCAAGAACCACGCTAATTTTAAGTGACTCCAACACAATGAGTGTCGCGGTGAATTTTTCCTTGTTTATGACAAGACTGACATTCGGGCATATCTGATCTGCCTGCATTTCTCCCACTGGGGTTTGAACTAGCAAAGGCCTCCTCATTGGACACTTCACCATCTTGCACGTCTCTACCATGTTGGCGGAAATGAAAGAATGCGAAGCACTAGGGTCAAATAAAGCAAAAACTTGTACTGAGCTTACTTGAATATAACCTCCCACTACTTTGGTAACTCCATGAATTTTATCCATATCCACATTGCTTAGTCTTCCATTGACATAGTTTTGTTGCGCTTTGCTTCTTTGAGCAGGCTTCTTATGGGCTTTCCTTTTTCGCTTTCGTTGTTGTGGCTTCTGACTTAGTTCACTCCCAACTTGCTCTTCAACATTGTTGTTTTGATAGTGCTCGGCTTCATCATACCCATAACATCCTTCAATGGCAGAAACATCAATCTTTTCCCACATATTAGTGCGAGACGTCATATAGGGCTCCTGAGTCATGAGACACTACACTTCCTGTCATCAAGTGACCAACATCAGCAACACGAGCAAGTATAGATGATCATAATCATGAACTATCCAAAAGGACAACTCTTGTCTCCATGGATCCAAAATTATCAACCTTGTTCACAGAATATTTTTGCTCAAAAGTGGCAACTCAATCATGGAGACTAACCAATACTTCCAACTAAAGAGTTCAATCTTAATAATCCTTCTTTACATTGGCTATCCCCCTTAAAATAAGAGACACCAAATAAGGTAACTTTGAACCTTTTTCTTCTAGATGAGTTAACTAGCATCCATACATTCTAATATCCTAATGATTCTTTTGTGCATAGGTAGAAATAAGAAATCTGAAGTTTCTCGCGAGCGGAAAATCAGCAGTGCAGTAAAACAGTTGTAACTCTCATTCTGTTAATCCAATGAAACTGTAGTTTACACCGATGGAAAGCTTATAAAATTCTCTGCAACTTTCTTATATAACACACTTCCAGATTCTGCAGCTAACTTGACCGAAAACAACACATAACAGATTCTGTTCCAGGTTTCAGACAGCACAGTTGCATCGTCTTGTGATTTTTGTATCTCCCAATCCAAAATAGCTATGAGGGTAGTTCTTGCATTTAGAGAGATAGATGTTCAAGTCCACTCTTGTCCAGAATTCTCTCATGATTTTTGGTCTTTCAAGAACAGAGATATAAGTTGATAAAGACAGACTGCTCCGAAAGACAAGATATAGAAAACAGGAGATAACCAAAACCCAGCTATTTATTTCATTAATCCTTATACCTTATACATATAAACTAAATGAAATCATGGTCAAAACCCACGAGATCATTCCACTCATTACAAAATTCCAACTCAAGCATAAACATAAGCACAAAGCAACTAAACACTTAAATGTTCATTAGCCACACATTAAGACGACTCAACTTGGCTACTAACGGTTTTATTACACGGGACATAACTCCTATTCCCTAAACATGGTGTGATTGTAGCAGCATCCAGAGTAGATAACGTCTCTTGCATTCCTTATTGCTTCATATGGACATCTGAATCTCTGCATCCCTCTTTACCATTCTTATAACTCATACCTTAAGATGGGTCAACCTGGCATCCCTCAGGTATAGATTTAATACCCTCATACTTAATCCTTTCTCCTGAAAGTGTAGTTGGAAACACTGAACATTGGGCATACTCAATCACTCCTTTACAAGTAGATAACCAGTCTATTCCAAGGATAACATCAATGCCCATTAATTCTAAAACAATGAGGTTTACCTTAAAATTTACCCCCTTTATGTCAAGACTAACTTTTGGGCATACGCGGTCTACCTTTATTTCACCTCTTGGAGTTTCAACCATAACTGTTTTTCCCTTTGGAAGCATAAGTATGTTATGATCTTTTGCATATTGTCTAGATATGAACGAATGTGAGGCACTGGGGTCAAACAAAACCTTGGCATTTCCTGAACTTACTGGAATTGATCCAAACACGACCTCCTTAGCTCCAGGAATGGTAGAAATATCCACATGTTTCAACCTTCCATGGATGTAATTTCTCTTTAATTTATTTCCCTGCACATGCTCCTTTTGGACATCCTGTCCTGGGTCTTGCTGTTGTTGATTCTTCTGTGGGCAAGATTTGATATAATGTCCTTCCTGCTGGCAACGATAACACTTTCTCTTAGCTGGATCTTTTGTGATGTCATACTCCAAGGAACTGTTGTTTGGTATGTTGCTATCTTGCTGGCCATAAAAGTTCACCTTCGTCCCTTTGGCTTGTTTCCTAGCTTGTTTGGCCTTTCGGGGTTGATACTCCTTATAGGTAATTGTCCATCCATCTATGACTACTTCATGGGGAGTAGTTTTAGCGGGAGGGGCTTCTAACTCTTCAGGGTTTGATTTGTTTGACAGGGGATCAGGGCTGCATGTGACAATGTAGTAGAACTCGCTTGCTCATTGCTTTCCACTAGTGGTTCTAATGAGATTGCCTTTCTCTTCTTATCCATGTTGATCTCAAAATTTGGATCCACCTTGACTTTCCCCTTATTAGACTCATTTCGAAGACAGGGAAAACCATAATGCTTACAGCAGTGACATTGTTCCTGCTCTCCAAATGCCTTACTATCAACATCTTTATTGGATTTCATATTCTTCCAAACTTCTGCTACTTGTATCTTCTCTGACCCCTTGGATATGTTGGCTTGACCTTGAGATAAGCATTGTTGAGAATTCCCATGTTGAGCCATTTCTTCTAGTAATTGGTTTTGCATCGCTAATGGTTTCTTGTCAAAAGTGAGCAAGAGCGACACAATTCAGTCCTCTTAACCTCTGAAATCCACAGTCTTCTCGTCACGAGCCGTCTAATAGACAAGGAGAAAAGGTTCAAAATAGAGACAAGGTTTTTATAAGAGAACGGGGATAGAATTAAGCATAACTTTGAGAAAATAACAAAGTTAAAGAGAAGCAAGAAATAGGCAACAATGAGAACATGCTAAACGTCCAGTTCTAACTAGGCTTGCGTCCTACAGTCAGCATTGCTTTGATACCAATCTGTCGCACCCGGTTTTAAGGACAAAACCAGACATACACTATATGTGAAATAAAGAAGACAAATCTCACATATAGCCACAGATAAGTGGAATATCAAAAGACAAATGCTTAATATACATAACACAATAGTATAAAATATACCTTAAAGAGCAACACAGCGGAAAGACAACTCCGAACACCGGGTGTAGACCTCACTCCAGGATCAAACTAACTGGTTGATCACAAGCCTAACAATTCCAGAATCTAACAGTCTGGTACCCTTCCTGAGATATGGGAAATAGCAAGAGTGAGTCCATGTCGAACTCAACAAATATAACATGGGGTTCATGAGGCTCAAAAGGTTTGACACGGGTTTACTGCAATAGCTTTTAGTAAGTCATCTCTTTAACAATTGAGTAGCAACAAGTTTACCAAAATCCCAAATAACCTCATGATCATGTAAACGAGAAAAATGTATAGCAAGAAACAATAATCATTAGTGAGCATCAATATCATCAGTATTATCATTATCATCAGTGTTCATCATTTATTCTGTAAGGGTCCAAGGCCACTCGTGACCGTGAGCACGGCTGTTATAACAGTTTTACACTCTGCAGAGGTTGTACACTTTCACTGTGAGTCGTGATTACCCATATGCCCGAGGCGGCCAATCCCCAAAACACTCCCAAGGTGAGCAGGCAGGGTTCACTATGAAGCCTTTCAAAGGTTCGTCTAACAAGTTAGGGCCGCTAGGTTTCCGGAGTCAGTCCGTGTGATACACCACGCAGGGATCCACAGTCTGCTCTACCCCATTTGCGCCACAAGGGTAACCTCTAACAAGCTAGAAAAGGTCCTCATACTGAGCTAAAGCCAGAGCCATATAGCCCTCACAGTTGTACTGTAAGTCCCGGATTTTCGCTTACAGATAAGTCCTTATGGAGAGAAACTAGAGCACCATAAAAATAACCAAATATGCTCTAGCCCTCTTGAGCCATGTTTTATAAAGCATCTTTTAAACGTTTATTGCATATACCATTAGTCAAGTTACAGATCATGGTTATTTATCTTGAGCACTAGCATAAATACTACCCAATGCAATGTCCCATGGGTGTCAGGGTATAAGATACAAAAACTAGGGTATCCTTAGTGGTAACAAGGTAGACACATGCACATGAATTAAGTACATTAAAGATGAATAGGAAACAAGGATAATCCCATGCTATACTTGCCTTAAACACCGATCCTTCGGTAAGCTTTAATCTTCAACGTTTTTCTTCTTCTTCTTGATAACCATGTATATCTCACCGACTGGACTTGATCAATAAATCATCACACACACATCGAGCAATCATACACGAAGCAAACAATAGATCTAAATTAGAACAGTACACCAATCATACAAAAATAAATAAAAGAGTTTGAAACACGATTCTACGCATCACTACGAACACACAGACGCGAAAAGCACACTAATCAGAGCTACGGTTGAAAAGATACATCTACCGAAAAATTTGCTCATAGAAGAAAATATAAAACTATTAGCTTCATGAGTTTTAATTATATAATAACATATATAAGATATTTTATAAATACTATATATGGAATTAAGTCAAATTTAGATTCAAATTATGAAACTAAAGTAAAACAAATCATATTTTATTTACAAAACCCAGTTGCATAATTATTAATCAAGATATGATTTAAACAATAAAATTTCAGAATTAATAATATGGTAAACACTGTCACTAACGCGTAGATCTCGTTGCTATGAATCTAACGCAACTCGAATGAACTAAAACGGATCTAAAACATAGAAGATATGATTTAAACAAGATCTACTTTATTAAAGTAATAGATTAAATCTAACATCGAATCTTAAGGGTAGAAAACCTAACCAACAGCAGCACTAACAGTATAAAAAGTTTGTAAAACTCTTCTACACGTTACTACGATCACATAGATATAAAGATCACGAAATTTGGATTTATACAAATTATGAATTTTCTAAGATTTTCTATAGATAAATAATTATTTTAATATAAACTCAAAAATAAATTATCTCAAACCTACTGTACAGTTCTATCATCATGTAGAGCTCTCAAATACGAATCTAACGCAATTTGAATGGATCAAATCGGAGTTAAAACGGATAATTTATGACTAAAACAAACTCAGTGGCAAAACTGTAAATATCAGAAAACGTATTTTTCAATTACCGAGACGAAATACGCTTTCAACAGATCAAAACGAACGCGGAATAATACGTTTTGGACTGCGGGTTAATCAATTGAAAAACACAGGGTCTCTTTAGCAAAAACGCCGGCCGAATCGGTATCTTCTAATTTAGACCGTCGGATTCAAAATCAACGATCCAGATTGGATCGGGGAGAGAGCCGGCGGCGCTCCGGCCGGAACAGGGCCGACGGTGACCTCCCGCGGTGGCGCCATGACTGGAAACCGCAAAACCTCGATTCCTGGCATCATTCAGCAAGCGGAGAGCACGGGGAGGAAGACCGAAGCATGGCGAACTCACCTAGGGTGAAATCTAGGGCGTGGGATGGACGGAGGCGACGGTGTGCTCGATATGGCGGACGGCGGAACTCGAGCTCGTGGTAACCTAGCTCTCGGCCACCACAGGAACTGTAACTAGGCAAGATGGGTTGCGGAGGGTGGCGCGGCTCCGTTTTTATAGTCCGGGAGAACCGCTAAAGAAGGAAAGAGGGAGATTGGGGAGATCGATTCGGATCGGGGAAATTTTGGAAAGAAACCGACGGTGGCTTGAGGAAGGGGACGACCTGACGTGCGGGCCCGTGTCGTCAGCGACTGGAAGGAGAAGGAAAGGGGAAGGAGACGCTGACAGGCGGGACCGGCTCGTCAGCGGCTCGGTGCGAAAGAAGGCCGCGCGCGCGCGAAGTGGGCCGGCTGGCCGCGGCTTGGGCTCGGCCCAGAGAATCCGGAAGCGGGCGCTGGCGCGGGAAAGGTGGGCCTCCGCTGCAGGCCGAGCATTGGGCTGGCAGGAAGGTTTCGGCCCGAAGAGGAAAATTCCCTTTCTCTTTTTCTTTTTCAAACTTTTCAAAGCCAAATTTCAAAGAATTTTCAAATCCAAATTTGAATTTGATCAAACCACTCATCTCAAAAATTTAAATGCAACAGCATGAGTGCACAAACATGTTTCTACTCTTATATTTGATTTAAAATTTATAAAAATTATTCTTATTCTAAATTTTCATGCTCACAAAAATATATAAAAATCATAATTTTCCTATTTTTCATTTCTTCAAAATTTCAGGGTGTTACAACCGGGACGATGGTGTGGTGCTCCTACTCCTATCAGGCTCTAAGCGCCTGACAAATTTGGAGCTGCCTTTCGGCTTCGCCTGGGCAATCATTCACCTCGAGCAAAGGCTGGCACAATGAAATTAAAGGTCCTTGTTTGGTTTTGGTAATTGAGTGATAACCTAGGTGGAATAATATGTGTTTAAGTGAAATACACAGGTGATTAGTCCACAGGAACACTTGTGTGAGCAACACATGCCATGGAGGTGGAAATGGCTTGGATATGTTGCAAGGCTCACACATGTGATGAAGGAGCTCATTGCATATGAGACATGACATGGAGTCATGTAACTAAGGTGGAGAAGATCAAGACAAGGCTTAGCTTGATGGACCGGTTGCTGCATGAAGGGCAAGTTGGAGTTTTTGGAGCGATGGACCATGTGGCAGTGAAGCTTGAGCAAGACTTGGCACCAATAGATGAAGACAATGGTAAAAAGCAAGTGAGGTCAAGATCAATGAGCCAACAAGGTCACATGATGATATGAAGTGGATCATATCATTTGTGATATAGTTGGTGCATGTGTTGCATAAACACTAGAGGAGATGAAATGGAATGCGCAAGGCAAAGGCATATTTGTAGGGCATTTCATTTCACCAGTCATAGGTGTGTAGAGAAGTTTATGACTGGGTTTAGGATAGATGGTCGTACTATCAAGAGAGGCAAACTTGTTTGCATATGGTCATCTAGTACCACTCGAGTGATCTAACTTTCCATCATTGCTAGGATCGAGTGGCGTGGTGAATTGAGTGACTAATCCTTTGAAAAATGTTTGTGAAATGCTAACACACATTCACATGGTGGTTTATACTTGGTGGTGTTGGTCGTTAGTATTTATTAACTCCTCACTTATTTTAGTAGCCACCCATTAATTACCTACATCTCTAGCAGTACTTGAACTAGGTTGTCATCCCTAGTGATGGTGCTAGAAATGTTTGTTGGTACTATCTAGCATTACTACAAGAATAATACTAAATAGATGTTTATCATTTCATGTGACTAGAAAGAATATAAAGATATGAATGGAAAGGATTCTACAAGCGGACAGATAATTATACCATTGTAGCACTTCACCCGAGAGTATTCCAAGTATCGTATTTATATTTTACCACAGGGAAGGTGTAGCTTTGGACATGTTTTGATAACTTATAACATTAATGGAGAAATAAACCATGACAATTTCTCTACTCATAACAGGGGTAAGTCACAAGATAAAAGATATATATAAGATAAGCATTAATCTAGTTCATAATAATGATAAATAAATCTCTCAGAGCACTCCTATCTATAGCATTAGCATGGTCAGGTTAGAATATTAGAGGAATAATTCCTAATGCATTCTTAATTACAAGTCAAAGCATATGTTGATTAGTGCAATTACACCTAGTAGTCATTGCTAAGATCACCATTGAATCTACACATAAGGGGCATTACTTCGGAAAGTTTGAGAATGGAGCTTTCCCTTCCTTTGCAACCGGGCCCTACTTCTTCAACCTATACTCAGGGAGTGGACTACAAAGGACTCAACGGTAATGTCACAACCGTGATCTACCACATGACCCAGAATATAGAGTGTATTCGCAGGTAAATAGCATATAAGCACCACCCTTACATGATCTCTACCACCCACCCTTGGATCCTTAATAGGGTGAATGCTATATGAACTTATGCATAAACACAATGATAAACTAACTATATTGAGCATATAATCAAAGTAGACGATGAACATTGAAACCAAGAACATAGATAAGATGAATACTATAATGTCTTGACAATTGTACCAAAGCATATAAAAATAATAGAGATACAACGAGAGAGGGGTACAAGAATTATACCAAACCAAGCTCTAGATGATGTCAGGAATCCAAGCAAAGATCTAAGGAGATTATGGTTTCTGGCTCTAGATGACTTGATCTCAAATGACTTAATGCCTTGGGGGGCTGGGGGCTGTTTATATATCCTAGGGGTGCAACATGAGTCCTTGGATCAAACCGACTTGAAGGACATCATAGACGCAATCCTAGGAGGCGGTGGAGGAAGCTTCTAGAAGCTGACAGGCGGGGATCCACCTGGCAGGCCCTCAGGGTCCACCGTGGCGAGGTGTCCTCTAGTGTCCTCTGGAACCTTCTAGAGTAGTTTTCGTCGTGATTAAGTTTAGTTCTATTTGACATTTTGATCCCCCTTTCCAATTTTTTGGAATAAACCTGCTGAAAATACAGATTCACCAAAACTTGTGAAAATTGTTAGTTTAAACACCTAAGTTTCTATTGGTGATCCATTTCAAACATTTATTCAAGTTATGTTGACGGTTTATGATGAACAATAACTACCGTGAACAAGCTCCCCAAGCTTAACCTTTGCTAGTCCCTTAGCAAAGCTAAACTTAGCAAACTTAGATCAGGAATTGCTTCTATGCTTTCATGGCTCAAAAGTACACAAGCGTTCAAACAAAAATTCTCCTCCAGATTAGAATAAATCGATCTGACTTTCAAACTTGCCCATATTACCTTTAACCATGGAGCTTCTTAGCCTTCACCTGGGTCTTGAGCGATTGAAAGACAGAACAATCAAGTTAAGCACTATGTCTCAAGTTCTTTGTTCAACCATTATTCTAGAGTTTTTATAAATTTTCAAAATAAAACTCAGAGCTTCTATTGTATGATACTCTTAGATCTCTCAATATATGTGGTATTGTGGATCCTCACCAAGGCAATAGTGTTGCTATGCCTTTCTCTTCCTACAACTAAGGCTTATAGTGGAGTTCATAGGTAGGGAAAAAACATGAAAGAGCATACTTGCAGCACATATGTTATAAAGTCAAGCAATGGATCCAAAGAGAGTTAAGTCATACAATCAAATCAAGATGTGCATGTGTATGGATGTATGGGGGATATATATATGGTGGCTAACCTAATTCTACTTTGCTCCTTGAAAACATACCTCTCTCTTTTGGAATTTGAAAACAACTTTGCAAGAAAACATGGGCTATCTTATTCATCTCTTCTTCTTCTTTTTCAGGCAGGCATCAGAGTACCCATTGTTTTTAGATATCTCGGACACTTGTCCATTTTTTCAATTCTTTTCTTTTTCTCTCTTTTTTTATGAATAAGTTTTGCATAGCCACATGCCTCTTTTTTGCAACAAAACTTTTGAGAGATAACAATAAAAACTTGAAGCATTTATTTGGGGTATATCCTATAGGGTATATTTTTGGTGTTCACTTCTAGTGTAGGAGTAAAACATTTTTGGGTGGATCTAGATGGAATGGCATGTACTTGTGCCTACCCCCGATGTAGGAGTAGTGCATATATGGATGGTGTGTACATGATCTTGATTTTAAGAGTATGACCAACCTCTCATAAGGCATCAACAAAGCTTGACTGAACTCAATGCAAGCAAGCAGCATATATGAGTGGATGTTTTCCTAAAAACATCATATATGGCTCTAGTAGGAATCCAAGCTTTGTCATACAGGAGCTCATCATAAATTTTATGTTTTCAAAAGATAAATCTCCAGAACTCTAGTATCACTAGGAACAAGATAAACAGCAGCTCAGACTTTCTTATATCATGTCCATCAATTATCTAGACTTAGATCAAGCATATGCTACCCACAAGTTTCAAGTTCAGAGTAAATTCTTATATCAAATCAGTCATATCCAAAACTCAGGAGAATTCAAGGCTGAAAACTAGGTACTTGAAAGAAATTACGACAGAGCAACTATTCATCATTTCCATTGCAAAAGTTTATCTCAGACTCCATTATTTATTCAGCTCATAAAAAAAGAAAACTAGACACACTTACTTTTTATTTTGCTTTCAAAGTTTAAAATCACACCTGACTATATATGTAACTATCTTAAGATAAATTTTTATTTTGTTTTAGTTTGTTATTCATCTTTTTATTTCTTTAGCAAACATATAGCAAACTCAAAAATAGTAAAACTAAAAAGGAAAAGAAATACTTAGCTAGATACATGGGGAATGCTCCTCCCCCAAGTTGGATGTTGACGTGGTCGGTTGTTGAATGTTGAGTGATCCTTCTCAGAACATGGTTCGCAAATAGACGCCATCTTATCCACCCGAGAGTTGGTTTAGGAAGTTGTACTTTGGGTGGAGTGCGATGAGGTCAACCGGGTGAACTTGCTCTTGACCATATGTACCATCCTGCAAAAACACTATAGCAAGAATACCAAAAACTCGAGGCTCAGATTAAGATAAAGGGTTAGTGGTCAGCCATTCGAGGAGTTGTACTCCTTGTGAGTTTAGACAGTTTTTCTTACCGTAGAACTTTAGTAGGATGTCTATTTGATATATTTTTGGATTTTCTATTTCTGTATAATGCATAAATAAAATATGTAGGCATGTTATTATTATTTTATTTTTTTTATTATGCCACCACGGTGAATATTCTACGGGCTTTTACACACCGCTGATTACTCATATGGGGCTTAGGATTTATATGATGCAATGTTGAGATGCGGTAATGAAAACTTTTTATTTTCTTTTCTAATATGCAACAATGGTGACATGCAATAAATTAACTTTTATTTTTCTCTTTTCTCCAATGCAGTGCTCATGTAGCAAAGTAAATATGCTAAAGTGAAAATAATTAATGCAATGCTAGAAAGTAAATATGGATAACAACTGATGTTACATCACGGCAAGGGTTTAGATTTTAAAGTCCTCCGGACAGGACTAGATAGGAGAGAGTACTTACTTTTTAGGTGCATCATCTAGTCTCGGTGATGGAGACTCAGATGACTGCTCCCCTTGTGATGGTGATGATGTTACCTTCTCTTTCCATACCTGTTTAGTCTGTGGGCTTGACTTTGGCGAAGTAGCTTCTTCTTTGGTGGGTGCTTTAGGCTCTTCATCATCCCATTCGTTCCATCGGGGTTAAAACTGGTCCTTCACCACTTCACTTCATAGTCCCCTCATCCATTCTTAGGGAGTTGATTCTCTTGTCGGTGGGATGATTGACGTCTCCTCCTAGAGCGGGTCTTCTTCGGCTGCTCATAAGTAGTATAACTATTAAAGTAACAACATACCTTTCTCTAGGGAACTAGAAGTGGATTTGTCCAGATCCAATGTAGATGACTGCATTTGTAGTGTTGAGGAACGGTCTTCTTAGGATGATGGGTGAATCGTCTTCTTCTTCCATGTCTAGGACCATGAAGTCAGCGGGGGTGTAGTGATCTTGAATTTTGACCAATATGTCCTTTGCTATGCCCTTGGGGAATCAAATTGATTGGTCCACCATCTGCAGCTACATATATGTAGGATATAAGGGTTCGTTACCAAATAAATATTCATATGTTACCTTGGACATTATGTTGATACCCGATCCAACGTCGCAGAAAGTCTTGTCAAAGATCTTCTAACCAATAGTACACTCGATTGTTGGTACACTAGGATCATCCTTCTTCTTAAGGAATGGTGGAGCGGGAGGTGGTCGTACTCTGATCAGATGGTGTTGATCATGTTGATTGTCTCTTCAGGTGACTGGCTGGTCTTGTTCTTCCTCCTTCTCTTGTCCTTCTTATTGGTCACTTCTGTTGTCTCTTCGGGTAGGTATGCCTTCTGTGGATGAGCAGGAGAGTATAGTATGCGGTCCTTGAATGAGAACTTCTCCTTGTCCTTGATGGTGAAACAGATCTTGGCGGTGTCCATGTAGATGATGGCCTTCGCGGTGCTCAGGAAAGGTCGGCCCAAAATTATGGGTGCCCTCTCATCTCCACCTGTTTCTAGAACCACAAAGTCTACGGGAACATATGATTGTCCCACTCGAATGATGGCATCTTCTAGAATTCCTTTAGGGTAGCAGAGTGACTGATCTACAAGCTGCAAACACATATTCGTGTACAACAAAGGATCTCCTAGAATCTTATCATAAATTACCTTTGGCATGATGTTGACACTTGCTCTGAAGTCACAGACGGCTTCCTAAAAGATGTGACGTCCAATGGAGATTGGAATGATAAGTCTCCCTGGATCACCTTTCTTGTCAGGAAGGGTGTAGTATATCACCTTCCCTCTAACGGTTGAGTGTAGTAGAAAGCTGCATTATGAATATCGACAAGATTTATAGTTTCTAAATCTTTCGGCTGCCTCGGAATCTTACCTTTGTTAGATGGAGGAATAGCAACTGCCAGCTGAGCTATTTGTGATTCTATCATTTTATTAAAGCCATGCTGGTTCTTAATGGTAGAAGCAACATTATCCATTCTAGTACTTATGTTCTCTAGGATTTTATCATTTGAAGCTATTTTCTTAGACATCTGATCCATAAGTCTAGATTGACCAGCAACTAATTTTCTCAAGGGTGGTTGATTGAAGTTATTATAATTATTACCTTGAAAGTTACCTTGGTAGTTACCTTAGTAGTTTGGCCTCTGTTGCTGATTCCATCCCTAATTCTGTTGAGGACGATAGTTGTTGTTATTGATGTAGTTCACATCCTCTTTGGTTTCAGGGCAATTGCTCCCTTAATGCCTAGTGTCACCACACACTTCACACGGCATGCGAGAATCATGAATGTGCATGACTTCTTTCTTCTCACTAACTCGGTCTTCAAGCTTCTTCATCAGCAGGTCTATCTTGGCAGACAACATGTCTACCTCCTTGAGTTGGTGCATACCTCCACCTCTCTTATGAGTCTGAGTACGTTTTTCATTCCAGCTTTGGTTGGAGGCCATCTTCTCAACAAGAGGTGCTGCATCTCTAATGGTAAGTGACAGGAAAGCACCTCCAACAACAGCATCCATTATCTCACGGGTGCTAGTGGTCAACCCGTGGTAAAAGGTTTGCATGAGTAGCCAATTCTCTATCCCATGATGAGGACATTTTGCTATGTAGTCTTGAAAGCGTTCCCAAGTCTTAGGGATAGATGAATCATGATGTTGCTGAAAACTTGAGATTCTCCCACGCAGAGCATTGGTCTTGGCTATGAGAAAGAACTTGGCTAGGAAGGAAGTGGAGTAGTTGTCCCATGTGGTGTTTCTTTCTTTATTGGTGTAGAACCATTGTTTTGCCTTCCCCAAGAGTGAAAATGGGAAAAGACAGAGTAGAATAGCATCCATGGTTACTCCCTTCATAGTGAAGGTGTTGCAGATCTCCAAAAAGTGTGCACTTGCATCTTCATGTGCCTTCCCAGAAAATTGGCTGGCTTACACCATATTGATGAGCGCGGGCATGAGCTCGAATCCATTCTCTCCAACATTGACTTTAGGTCTAGTACAGATGTTGGCTGTAGTTGGAGCAGAGAATTCATGAAGATTAGTGCAATTACACCTAGTAGTCATTGCTAAGATCACCATAGAATCTCCACATAAGGGGCATTACTTCAGAAAGTTCGAGAATAGAGCTTTCTCTTCCTTTACAACCGGGCCCTACTTCTTCAACCTATACTTAGGGAGTGGACTACAAAGGACTCAACGGTAATGTCACAACCGCGATCTACCATATTACCCGGAATATAGAGTGTATTTGCAGGTAAATAGCATATAAGCACCATGTTGACGGTAGTTATCATCCATCACAAACCGTCAACCTTATGCATAGAAATGGTCAACAATAGAAACTTAGGGGTTATTACTGACAATTTCCATGAGTTTTTGTGAATTATTATTTTCAGCAGGGATATTCCAGAGAGAATGAAAAGAGGATTAAATTGTCAAAAAGGCCATGAAACTTAGCCGTGATGAAATATGCACTAGAAGACTCTAGAAGACACCATAAGGCACGGGACCGAAGCGGAGGACCGATAGCTGCCAGGTGGGGCCAGCCGGGCCCACCCTAGTGCCGCCTGGCCCCCCACAGAGGGATTCCTCTACACCCTTCTAGAGATTTCCTCCACCACCTACTAGGATGCATCTCCACCGTTCGTGAAGTCAGTTTGATCCAAGGGCTTACGGTTCTTCCTCAGGGCTATAAATAAAGACCTAGACCCCCCTCCTAAAAGACAGCATCACCTAATCATAAGTCAAGAGTAGTCTAGATATTAGGGTTTCCAGAGATTAGATAGAGAGAGCTCTAGTTCTTCAATTTCTTAGTATAAGCTTTCTAGAGAGTTTGGAGTAGAGTTGGGCGATTTGCTCAGGATTCTGGATCTGTTCGTCTGGATATTTGGTAGTTTGCCTTTGTATCTGTTCTATTTCAATATTATGTTCCTCTTTATTATGTTCTTAGTTTGCTCTAGTTATATATTGGATATAGTATTATTTGATGATTTGCATTTGCATATGTTCGTAGAGTACTTAATTCAGTTCGCACGAGAGTTAAGTAGCTTTGATTATGTAAGAGTGGTGCTTAGATATGAAATTCCCCTACGAATGCCCACTATGTGTTGGGAGGTGGTAGATCACGTAGGTGACAGCTGCGTTGAGTCCTTTGCAATCCATCCCCATATATAGATTAATTGGTAGAGCCCTGGAGATGAAGACTATGTTTTGGATTCTCCCTAGTTGATGTTCCTTATAATTTTGCCTTGATTCAGTTTTACCAGTAGATGAAGATATATGCTAGAGTGAGCAACAAGACTTAGTGTTTAGGAATAACTTAGGAATTCTTACTCTTACCGAATCTCTAGATTAGTTATACTACTTTTAATGAGTGTCTGCTTTCTATCTCTGGAATACCATTATCATGTTGAACTTATTTATCATTTATTTATCTTTTATTTGACTTACACCTGCTAAAGTATAAGAGTGGTTGGTTTATCATAGGTCTACACATTTATTTAGTCATATACACATTTGCCTCACGGTCCTTCCTTTGGGATTAAAATAAATAAATGATACTCGGAATACTCTAGGTACAATGCTACAATAGGTGATTTATCTACGCGCTTGCGGATACTTATGTTTTAATATTATTTAGAGTTTTCAAGTGTAGTTACAATTACCAGCATTTTGAGCATCATGCTAGGGATGACAACTTAGTGCATAGTGATGTAGCAAATGTCAACACATCACGCTTACATGATCTCTACCACCCACCCTTGGATCCTCAATAGGGTGAATGCTATAGAACTTATGCATAAACACAATGGTAAACTAATTATACTAAGCATATAATCAAAGTAGATGATGAACATTGAAACCAAGAACATATGTCTTGACAATTGTACTAAAGCATATAAAAATAATGGAGATACAACGAGAGAGGGGTACAAGAATTATACCAAACCAAGCTCTAGACGATGTCAGGAATCCAAGAGAAGATCTGCTTGCCTCCCTTTAGACCTAGCCTAACTAGCTAATGCCTTAGAAACTAGAGAAGCTCTGAGGAGACTAGGGTTTCTGGCTCTGGATGACTTGATCTCAAATGACTTAATGCCTTAGGGAGGCTAGGGTCTATTTATACAGCCTAGGGAGTGCAACGTGAGCCTTTGGATCAAAATGACTTGAAGGACGGCTAGATGTAATCCTAGGAGGCGATGGAGGAAGCTTCTAGAAGCTGACAGGCAGGGGTCCACCTGGTAGGACGAGCGGCATAAGGGTGGGGCTGGTCAACCCCACATGGCAGCCCCTCGGGGTCCACTGTGGCGTGGTGTCCTCTGGAACCTTTTGGAGTAGTTTTCGTCGCGGTTAAGTTTAGTTCTATTTGACGTTTTGATCCCCCTTTCTAGTTTTCTGGAATAACCCTGCTAAAAATACAGATTCACCAAAACTTATGGAAATTGTTAGTTTAAACCCCTAAGTTTCTATTGGTGATCCATTTCAAGCATTTATTCAAGTTATGTTGATGGTTTATGATGAACAATAACTACCGTCAACATTGGCACATTTGCGAAGGAGAAGATGTTGGAATTGATTTGAATCAATTTGGTGAAGAAAAGGAGGTGAGAAGAAGGTAACTGGGGTAACCGGACACTATCCTCAGGAGGATTGGACGCGTCCGGTACTATACCTTAGGCTCGGCCTGCCTAGCTGGTTTGATCGAACGCTGACATGACCGAACTCTAGTTGGTAGTATCTGCTCAGCAGGCAGTAGAGGAGGTGTTGAGTCTTGAGAGATCACACGCTGGCCAGGGGCACGATCGGACGCGCCCTACACTGTTCATCGGCTGGCATCGCGTGGCAGTGGAGAGCGAACACGATGGCGTGTCTGGTTGTGTAAGACTGGGCGCGTCTGATCGTGTTTTGGTGGCTCTAGGAGCTCTCTAGACATGATCAGACGAAGTGGTGTGGTGTGTCTGGTCCTACGAGCATCGAGTTCGATCTGTGCAGTAACAGGGCGCGAGCGAGTTAGCCGTTGGCAGCAATGGCGAGTTCAAACGGTCAGTGCCACGTGGTGGCATACCAGCGACCGGACGCAGGACCAGACGCATTCGGCCATGTCTGTTGGCGCATTCGGTCAATGCGACTTTTACCCAGTGAAGGGGTAATGGATCTATTTGTTCATGGGGTTATAAATAGGAGCCTTGGCCGGCCTTAGGATGGTTGTTGAGCACCCTTGAGCCTTGATGGCTTGTGTAGGTGTGCTTGGGAGCCCTCTATCTCACTTGTGCTTGCAAGAGTGCGAATCGATTGTGAGTGAGTGATTCTAGTGCGATTACATTATTAGATTGCATCGAGTGGCACTAGGTGTTCGAGTTACAAACCAGTGGTGCTTGTTACACTAGAGGTTGCCACCTCCTAGACGCCTTGGTGGTGTGATCTCCATCGAAGCACGCAAGAAGCTTGTGCAGTGCTATGGAGAAGATTGTGAGGGGTATTGTGCTCACCCCATGGGAGCCACGAAGAGCAACTCTAGTTGAGCGTGTCATTGAGCTACCCTCACTTTGGGTAGGTTCTTACGGTGCCCTAGTGAAGGGCTTGGTGTGGTACCAATTAGCTCGCAAATCACCAAGTGTGCGATCAACACAACGGGACTAGGTTTCGGTTTTAGTTGTGCGGGAGGTAGGTGACGAGTCTGGAAAAGGGCGGGTGGACGCACGGTTTGACCATTCTTGGACCCCGCGGGCTCAAAATCCTGGGCCAGACTGGATATGGATTTCAAAGGGTTGTGTCTCTTTGGATGAATATTAACCAGCCCAGTTGGAGGACATTCGCAGATTTGGGTATGCAGCTAGGAAAATCAGGGTTCATCCAAAGCCACCTCCTCTAACTAAATCCTTCACTCAAGCAGTCCACGGGAGAGGCATGGCGAATCGAGAGAACCAGCGATTATCAGAAGATTGGAGGTATGAGGACTAGATGGATGAGGATGTCCTCTTTGGTGGAGATCTACGAAAGAACATGATTTCAGGATGCAGCTCCAGCGTGACCCTAGATTTCAAGGTGAAGATGAAAGAGGGGGCTACAAAGAGAGGAGAACTGAAGGTCCTAGTGCTCATGGAGTCCAGGGAGTTTAGGATCAAGATTGCTTTAGGGGCAGAGGATTTAACCAAGGGGAGCGTGAGCAGAATCGGTATTGTGGAAGGGGTCCCAATCAAGGGAGATTGGACATTCCCTAACCCGAAGGATAGCAAGGGGGCTAGAATTAGGGCCAACAGAGTGGCTGGAATCATCACAGGTGGCAACAAGGCCAGGAGGCATGGAAGGATGATCACAAAGGGGGAATTCAGAAGGAAGGTATGTGTCCTAAAATCCCTACTGATATCAAATGCTACCGCTGCTTACAGTTTGGACATCAACAATTTGAGTGTAAGAATGATCCTGTTTGTTACAAGTGCAAGCAGTCAGGTCACATGGGTGTCGATTGCAAGAGTGTGGGCAACAAAAAATTGAAGATGTATGGGTTTGGTATTCTAGGGCAGGGTTTTTACTCCATTGACATTCTAGAGGTGGAGGTTAAGACTTATCAGGCTACAGGCTTGCTTACTATTCTGGAAGGAGAAGCCACCGAGGAGAAACTTGATCAGGAACTTAAGAACCTAGTTCAGAGTAAATGGGATTATAAAGTTAAGAGAATGGATAAACAGGAATTTCTGGTTGTCTTTCCTAACAAGAGTTCCTTGGAGACTTTTGCTAAGCTAAAATGCTTTGAGATGCCACTATTTGGCTTGAAACGTACCTTAGAGCATTCTAACGTTGATCCTAAAATATCGTTAGTACTGCAAATAGTGTGGATCAGGATTTCTAATGTTCCAAGGCCTGCTAGGGAGGTGGATATTGTGAAAGAAATTGGTTCTTTGGTTGCTGAACCATTGGTGGTGGATGAGGTCAATCTTATTAGAGCTGGACCAGTTAGATTTCAAGGGAGGTGCAAGAATCCGGTGGCCATTAATGGGGACTTGGAATTCTTTTTCAATGGGACTAGGGTGTTGCTGAGTTTTGAAGTGGAAGGTAAATATGGAGGATCTAAAGGGGGGAAAGGAGGACCCCTGGACAAGGGAAACCTGATGGGTCATTTGACAAAGACAAGGACAAGCCTTTCAGAGGGGATAATTCTAAGAAACCTTTGTCCAAATTTGATAGGATTGGAAAGATAGATAAGGAGATGGACTCTAGTCGAGATGGGTCTGTGGAGGAACAAATGGAAAAGAAGGAAAGTGGAGAATCGGGCAGCAAAAGGAACCAAGGAGTATTTGTTACCCCAATTGTAGCTTTCCACCTAGAAATTGGTTTAGTTCAGGGTGCAAAAATTTCAAATCTATCTGATTGTACTAAAGAGCAAATGGTTGCAAGTAATCAAAATCTAATGGTGACAGCTGGTGATGTGATGGAATCATCTAACAATGTAACTGAAAAGGAAATCAACTTAGTACCCAGGGATGATCAGCAGATTGTGGTCCACAAAAGAGATGGGTGCTATTTCATGGTCAAGAACAAATGGCCCAAAGCTTACCATTCCTGCCGAAGCAATGGTGTCAGACCTGACAGAGGTTTTGACCCAAGAGGAGTCTTTGATCCTAGATTCTAGGAAGGGGGCTGATGTGGGGATGTCAGTCTTCGGTAATGGTAATGAATATAACACTGTTATACCTGATGATGAAGATATCATGGACTCTCAATCTATTTTCAGTAAGGACTCTGACTTGGAGGGGGAAACTGCAGGGTGGCAGCTTTCTAAATCTAAGAAGAGGAGGAAGACTAACAAGAAATAGGTGTTGGTGGCTACAAGAACAAGCAGCCGAGTGCCTAGGGATGGGATTCCCATTGCCACTAAAGCTGCAAATAGGGTGAAAGCTTTAAATGACTGCTTAGGTAAATCATCTCAAAATCCATTTACTATCCTGAATAACACTTCTAGTGATGCTTTACAAAAAGTTATTTATGACCTAGACATAGAAGTAGAGGATATAGATGAACAATTAAATGCTTTTAGAGCAGAGGAGGTAGCTAGAGCTGCTATTGCCAAGGCCAATTACAAAAGTTTCATGGAGAAACAGAGAAGCAAAGATGCTCCCTAGAATGAGGAATAGCTAAGTGACCTGACCATGGAGGTCATCACAAATAACCAAAGGGATTTGCCTCAGTCCTCTCTAATGGGTGAGAGTGAGGACAGAGTTGTGGAAGCTATAGAAGGGACCTCTTCTATTCAAGGTTTCCAATGAGGACTTTATTTTGGAATTTCAGGGGCTTGGGAAAGTCTAACAGAAGGAATTGGTTAAGGATCACATTTTATTAGAGAAGTTAGACATTGTTGCTTTACAGGAAACTATCAAACTAGATTTTGATGATTGGGAATTGAAAGAAATGGCTGATAACAAGGACTTTAGTTGGAGATGGTCTCCAGATCGAGGTCACTCAGGGGGAACGATCTTGGGTATCAGGAATGATGATTTTGAAATAGAGCAAGTGGAGTCGGCTACTTATTTTTTGGCTACTCAAATTAGAAATAGGAACACAAATTTTAGATTCTGGGTGGTTAACATTTATGGTCCTACTGAGCATGAAAATTATGGGGACTTTTTACAAGAGTTGTCTGATTTATGTGGGAAAGAAAATTTACCTATCTTGTTGGGCGGCGACTTTAATCTGATCACGAGTGATAAAGAGAGGAACGTTGGTCAAGGAGATTAGAAAATTGATGGCTTCATTCAATGACTTCATTGGGAGATTTCATCTTAGGGAGCTTTTCATTTCAGGTGCCAAGTTTACTTGGTCAAATAAACAGAAGCATCTGGTTATGGTTAAATTAGATGGAATTCTAGCAACAGATGACTGGGAGGACAGATTTCCTAAATGCTTTGCTTGGTCAAAAGCTAGGGTGGGCTCGAACCATTGCCCTTTAATTTTGGACTTGGGGGAACAGGGGAACCCTAGGCCAAAATACTTCTTTTCCAAGAGCAGTGGTTACACAGTGATGGTTTCTACAAATTAGTTTCGATCAGGGCTAAGTTTAGTGATCAAACCTACTCTTTGGATAAGTGGCATGGGTGCCTACAAGCTCTTAGAAAGTTCTTAAAAGGGTGGAATTTGAATCTAGTGGGCTCACAAAGGTTGAATAAAATTAATATTACTAAGAGGATTCAGGAAATTGACACTTTTGCTGTAAGCAGACTTCTAGACATCACATAATGGGAAGAGAGGATTGATTTGGAGAAGCAACTAGAGTATATGGATAATTTGGAAGAGATATACTCGAAACAAAGGGCTGGAGATAATTGGATCCTAAAAGGTGATGTGAACACTAAAATTTTCCATCAATTTGTGAATGGTAGGAGGAGGAAGAATAATATTGCATATTTGAAGACTGACAATGGAGAAATCAGAGGACAAAAGGACATAACAGCTCATGTGGTAGAATTCTATAAAAAGTTGTTTGGTCACAATGATGCTTGTTCTTTGAGGCTAGGGGACAATTTTTGGCCATCTAGTTTAACCTTGGATGAAGAAGATAAGGCTGACTTGATTAAAACTTTTGAATTGGAAGAAATTAAATCTATTTTGATGGAGATGGAGTGCTCTGCTCTTGGTCCAGATGGTTTTGGGGCCAACTTCTATAAGAATTTTTGGGAGTTAATCAAGGGGGATGTGATTGCTATGTTTCAGGATTTTTGGGCTGGTTTGTTGGATATTAAAAGAATCAATTATGGGGTGATCACCTTGGTTCCAAAATTGAAGGAGGCTAATACTATAAAGCAGTTCAGGCCTATTTGTCTTCTCAATTTGGGATATAAATGGTTTACCAAAGTTCTTACTAACAGATTAGTTCCTATTGCTCAAAAACGCATTAGGAAGAACCAAACTAGTTTTGTTAAAGGAAAAAATATCTTGGAAGGTGTGGTGGTGCTACATGAGGTCTTACATGAGATGAGGAAATCTAAAAGGAGGGGTTTGATCTTGAAGATCAATTTTGAGAAGGCATATGACAGGGTGAGGTAGGACTTTCTTGAAAAGATAAAAATAGGGAGAGGGTTCCCTTCTTAGTGGATCAAGTGGGTCATGGACACTGTTAAAGGGGGTAGAGTATGTGTGAATGTGAATGGAGAGAGAAGCTCATATTTTAGAACCTACGAGGGCTATGTCAGGGGGGTCCTCTATTGTCTCTTGTCTTTAACATTTTAACCGATGCTCTAGGGGTGAAGATGGCCCTTCAAAAGAATCATATTAAGGGGATTTTGGATGATCTTATCCCTGGGGGTCTCTCACATATAGTATGCGGATGATATTGTTCTAATGGTCGATGGGTCTGAGCAATCTTTAGTTAATTTGAAATTGGTCTTATACTGCTTTGAATGGTTATCAAGGCTGAAAATTAATTTCCACAAAAGTGAAGTCTTTGTTATTGGAGTTTCTCAAGGGGAGAAAGAACTCATGGCCAACAAGTTGAATTGTGCTCTTGGAGAGTTACCTATGAAATACTTGGGGATTCCTGTAAGTGATTCTCATATTACTATAGCCGGCTTCAGTCATATTGTTCAGAAGATCTATAAGAGATTGGATCCTTGGAAAGGAAAGCATTTAACTTTTGGGGGTAAACATATCCTGACTAATTCTTGTTTGAGTAGCATCCCTATCTACTGCATGGGGTTTTATTATCTTCAGAATGGTGTCCATAAACAAATGGATAGTATTAGAGCAAAGTTCCTTTGGCAAGGGGCTAATGGAAACTTTAAGTACCATATGGCAAAATGGGAGATGGTGACTAGGCCTAAGGACCAAGGGGGCTAGGTGTCATAAATACAAGAACTATGAATGATTGTTTGCTGGTTAAGTGGATCTGGAGGATCTTTCAGGAACCAGATGAGTTGTGGTTTAAACTGGTAAAGGCCAAATATATGTATGAGGGGAGTTTTTTTATTCCAATGTAAAAGGTAGCTCTCAATTTTGGCAAGCATTACACAAAGTCAAACACCTTTTTAAGTGGGGATATATTTAAAATTGGAGATGGGCATCACTGCAAGTTTTGGCATGACTGTTGGCTGCAAAATGTTCCTCTCTACATTTCATATGATGACCTGTTTAAGATGGTGAGAGAACCTAATAGTTATGTTGTAGACTGCATAGATGATGGCCAATGGGTGGTAGAATTCAGGAGATCCTTATCTATAAATGAATATAATAGATGGCTAGATCTGTTAGGCGAGCTGCAAGCTGTTGAGTTAAATTCTAATCTAGATTCAGTCATCTGGGCTCTGGAAAGTAATAAAAGGTTCTCAACTAAGTCTTTATATCGTTTCCTAACAGATTGTGGGGTAGCTAGTAAAATGGCGGTTTACATTTGGAAAGCTAAATTGCCCTTGAAAATCAAGGTTTTCCTATGGCAAATTTTTAATAACAAGTTGCAGGTTGCTCAAATCCTTATCAAAAGGGGGTGGAAAGGTAGTAGGGATTGTTGTGTTTGTGGGAAGTCTAAATCGGTGGAACACATTTTCTTTAAATGTCGTATTGCTAAGTTTGTTTGGAGTATGATTGAGGAAGTATTCAACCTACGACCTCCAAATTCTTTGGAGGAACTTAATTTCTGGATTCAGGGCAAGGGGCCCTTTCCTAGTAGAATGATCATGTTCATGTTTGCAGGGTTCGCTTGGGCTATGTGGATGACAAGAAACAAGATGGCAATAGAGAAAAAAATTTTCTAAAGCCCCTTCTGATGTCATCTATTGTGCTATATCTTTAATGCAGAAGTGGAGGCTATTGCTAAAGGAGGAAGACATGAAGCTCTTTGATCAAGTTAAGGATGGATGAAGAACTTCTAGCCAAGCGCCTTTTCTATGTCAGACATCATGGAAATTTAGTCTATGTAATAGGGCTTTGTTTCTATTGCTAAACTTTTGTAGTTTGTAACCCCAGCATGTACCGGATTCTATTGCTTTCTATAAAAGCAGAGGTAAATTTTGTTTTAAAAAACACAATGGGGACTAGCTTGGTGGCAACCAAGTGAACCTCAAGATAAAAATCATCATGTCATCCTTGTTCTTCCTGTTCGTTTACATCCCCGTTACACAAGCTTGTATTTACCTTTCATATATTGTGCTTGGGTAGTTGCTCTTGTAAGTAGTTAGCTTGTGTAGCTTGCTAATTATGTTCTTGCTAGTGTAGCATAGAAGTAGCTCCCTTGCGTGACTAATTGTCTTGAGTAGCCTTGTTAGTCATGACTAATTGGCTTGAGTAGCCTTGTTAGTCATGACTAATTGGCTTGAGTAGCCTTGTTAGTCACTTTGCTTATAGTTTGTGTAGCTAAGTAATTTGAGCTCTCTAATCTGGCTTGTGTAGCCTTGTTATTGAGCATTGCTAGTGAGCTTAGGAGCTTTGTGCTTTTGCATACTAGCATGTGTAGGAGCTTCCCGGTTGCTTGAGTACTAATTGCATAGGTTTGTGTGACCTTGCTTCTAGAATTATTTAGGTGAGCTCTAGCTAACCTGACACCTTAGTTGCTTAATTAGGATCTTTTATAAGGTGCTTGAACTTAGATAGAGGGGTGTAGTCTTGGCTAGACCGTTAGTTTTAATTCCGCACTTATCTCAGTTAGCTAGTGAGATTAATTTTTAGAAAGGACTATTCACCCCCCTCTAGTCCACCATCTTGAACCTACACACGACTGCGAGGGCCATGATTTGGCCGAGGCTCCCCTAGGTCAAGAATCGCCGGTGCTTTGGCTAAGTGTCCGAGCTCCCAAGCAAGAGACGCCTTGGACTAGGCATCTAGGCCTTTCCCTTCGACTGCCGAGGCCTTCTCATGAGATGGCCCTTAGAGGCCCATCAAGCCATCCGTAGATGGCCCGGAGTGTACGCACAAGCATACACGATGTGTGTAGCCCTCAAGCCCCCCGACTGATTTGGAGAATTAGTCAGGGGGTTAGCCAGACTATCGTGTCCTTAATCTAGGAACTTAACATACCCCTGTGTTAGACTCTGGTCAATGATGCTCACAATGTTTATGATGATCAAGATGTGGCATGACCAAGTCGTGACATCTTGCATGCCTTGTCCACCTTGTAAGATAAGGCATCCTAAGTCGTTTCCCCCTCCAATTGGTTGGCCCGGCCCAGCCCCTGCTAGCATGTTGGCATAGGCCCTGATGAGGATAACCGAGACCTGTACAGTCAACACTTGCGGTTTCATAGGTGACCAAAATAGTTGTCAGAACCTTGCCTTAGGGTGGAATGACCAAGGGACTAATCTCTTCAGAAGAGCCATCAGATTGTTGTGGTAATTCTCTGGTATATAGTTGGTAACCAGTCATGCACCACTCTATTTTGCCACAAAAAATAAAAACAAAGCAAGTTGAAACTACTATAGTTAGTTGTAAACAAATATAGTGGAACTTTATTTTTATTTAGTGATATCTATAGCCAATTGCTTCCCTAGCAACGACAACAAAAATACTTGTTGGTGTATTTTATGCTTGGAACACCATTGTGATATTTCATCCTAGAGTATTGTAATTTTGTATGGGGAGGTCAGTGAAGTGTTGTCACACCCGGTTTTCTAAAGAACAAAACCAGGCTAATCATATGTGTTCCCAGGAAGTCCACACATATGTCAGAATGAAAAAGTATCAAAACAATGTTTATATAAGGCAGAATACTTACTATATTAACACTTACTACTATCAGAGTATCGCAGAACGGTCACTAATCTTTTCTTCAGGCTCCAACATCACAGGGACGGCTGACTGGGGGTTCCATATGCCAAACACTTCTGAAAAGACTTCTAGAAACTCCACTACCTCTTTATCCTTTTTCTGAGTAGCACCTCACTACACACTGAGGTATGGTGGAAATAGCAAGAGTGAGTCCATGTCGAACTCAACAAATATAACATGGGGTTCATGAAGCTCAAAGGCATAACATAGGTTTATCAGCATATAGCTTTTAATTAGCATTATTTCAGTATATCAATAATATCAAAGTGTCTCAATGTAACAGTAAACATATGATCCATGTGAAATGATTAACGAATAGCAAAAACATATCCATTATTAATGATCCACTATTCCATAAGGGTCCAAGGCCACTCGTGACCGTGAGCACGGCTGTTATAACAGTTTTACACTCTGCAGAGGTTGTACACTTTCACTGTGAGTCGTGATTTACCCTTTCGCCCGAGGTGATCAGCCTCTTGACCCACTACCAAGGAAGGTCGGCAGGGTTCACTATGAAGTCTTTCGAAGGTTCGTCTAACAAGTTAGGGCCATTAGATTTCACTCGGCAAACAGATGTAGAGCCCCCCTTCCTGATGGCACAATAACACGCAGCCTATACACATGAGGACAGAGGCCGCACTATACCCGATTCGTCAAGCCATTCTTACGCCATAAAGGAATACCACTAACAAGCTAGAAAAGGTCCTCATACTTGACTAAAGCCAGAGCCATTTTAGCCCTCACAGTTGTACTGTAAATCCCGGATTTTCGCTTATAGATGAGTCCTTATGGAGAGTAACAAGAGCACCAAAGTAACCCCATGCTCTAGTACCCTTTAACAGTAATAAAATCATCTTTTAATGTTTATTGCATATTCCATTAGTCAAATTACATGATCATAGTTCATGTTGAGCACTAGCAATACTAATCCATGCAGTATAATAGGTATCAAGGAATAAGATCAATACTAAGTCATCCTTAACAAGGAAACATATGCATAATGATATTATTTGCTTAATGTGAATAGGACAACAAGGATAATCCCATGCTATACTTGCCTTTTATGATTGCTCAAACCTTCTCCTACTTTGCTTTTGGTTATCACCTTCGGATCTTCAACGCTCATAGATAGTCTTTCTTCTACTCGTAGATCATAGCAACCCAGCACACTAACAGGCATACAAGCAAACAAATAGGAACAACTAAGAACAATACACCACACAAAAGAAAACAACGTACTAAAAGAGAACTACCAGCTACGGTCACGAGAACATAAGAAATGTCGATAAAGGAACTATCGTTAAAAAGAAAAAGACTATTGGAATATTTTTATTATAAAAAGAAACCACTACATGTTTGATTTATTTTAGCTAACAAGATCATGAAAAAGTAATTAGTTCAGATTAAACAAATCATATTTGGACTCAACACCGAGTTGAAACTAACCAAAGTTTATATATTTTATAAATATTCCCACACAATATTTTATTAAGCAAGTTATGCTTTTATATTTGCAAAAGAAATAATTTTGTGAGAGCATCCTAACGCACGTCAAAGTGCTAGACTAGGCAATTTACAAATTAAAAATATGTTTATGTTAGTAGCTAACTATTTTAACATTTATTTACATATACAAAATCAAACTGTACCTCCACGTTGTTTCTAGATTGAAAACTGGTTACGTACCCATTAATCGAATTAATATTTAACAATGAACATAAAGAAGTGATGTAGCGGCTATCAGGAGTTTTATGTATTACAATAGAAAAGAAAAGGCTACATGCTTAATTCATTTTAATTAAACAAGACCACGTGAAATACATTAATTTAGATTAGTCACTATACAGTTTAATTAGAAACCGAGCTAAATCTAGTCACGCTTTACTTCTATAAATATGTCTTATATTTATTTAAGTCATTCAAACTATAGCTTGCAAAAGAAATTAAAATATAAGAGCATCTACTATAACTGCATATGACGTGGGTTCAGCTAAACAAATTATAATTTAAAACACATTGATGATAGAAAAAAAATCATATTAATATCTATATATAAAATAGCCAAGTGTTACTACTATAGTGTTTTTAAATTAGAAAACCAGTTACATGCATAATAACCAAACTATTGTTTTAATTATATACAGAAAAACATATGACACCGTGAACATCAGTACTACCATGTAGATCATGTCGATACAAATCTAACGTAGCAAGCAAACTAAATCGGAGCTAAATCAAATAAGTGGCTAATTCCATCTCGGTGGCAAACTGTGAATACCTCATCATCTTCGTTGGTCCATCTACGTTCAGAATATGGCCACCATGAAAGCTCCGATCGTGGGGCTTCTTGCGGCAGGGGAAAAAGGCTCGGCACCCAACAGCAGGAGGGGCGTCGGTAGCCAGCTACACAGGCCGAGCTGTACATACGCTAGGAGCTCCAGTCTATTGTTGCCTGCAGAACACGGTAAGACTTACGTACAGAACAGCAGTTGTTTCTTGCTTGGACGGACTGCTCACATGGCCATGGCCGACCCCTGTCTTGGATGCATGACTGGGTCCGACCAAGATGAGATGGCGCCGGCTGCAGGGCAGGGCAGTGCTCTGGAAACGACAGCGGCGGCGGCGCTAGCTGTAGATAAAAGCAACTCGGCGAGATCTGAAACAGGGCGGCAAAAGAAGGAGAAAAAAATATATATAATTTACTACCCAGGTATTCCCAATCTAGGGCTCCCCTTGTGGTAGTTTTGGTGTGCTTTTACCCAAGGGGTAGGTACGTATATATAGGGAGGAAAACTCTCCACCTCCATGTCAACTAGCGATATGGTGCTAATTGACGTTGCACCATCCACCTTTACTAATAGGCCTAATTAATTATAAAAGCCCATTAGTAAATAAAGACATGGGCCTTTGGGCATGAGGAAATCTGAGATATTTTATTATTTTCGGAATTAATTAATTTCATGGATAAAATAATTCTAGAAAAGTCTAGAATTGAATTTTAAGCCACGAAAAATACCTCGAAGGCTCCGAAAATTTAGGGAAAATTCTCAGAGATATTTTAGAATGAGACGAACCCAAATAAAGTATATGGAGCTCATGAAAAGATTGATGAAGAGATCAAGGAAAAATGATTAAGCTCACGGAAATTGAAATTTTAAATCCAGAAAATACCAGAAAGTTTTCTCATGAGAAGTAAACGTCATCCTATGGTATTTTGAAAATAATAGCACTCACCAACACCAAAGACAAGCATCACACAAACACCACATTATCAAATTAATATGAGAAAGTTTAAAACCACAATTTTCTATATTTAAATTAGCAGCAACTTAACTTATCTAATAAATTTATTCAGATATTGAAATTATTTATTTTATTTAGTGTTTCCTATGCACAACCCAAAATTAAAAATTTTGGGGTGTGACAATTCTACCCCACTTAACAGGAATCTCGTCCCGAGATTCGAAGAGACTAGGGAGAAAGATAAAATAGACCAATAAGGTTGTTTCGAGATTTTTGAAAAGTTCGGATATAAGCGTCAAGGATTATCAAAGGATAACAAAAGAACATTGGATTGATCGTTAAGATTGATTCAAGTTAATG
Source organism: Saccharum hybrid cultivar R570 (assembly GCA_038087645.1). NCBI lineage: Eukaryota > Viridiplantae > Streptophyta > Magnoliopsida > Poales > Poaceae > Saccharum > Saccharum hybrid cultivar. The sequence continues at coordinate 11,065,199 of JAQSUU010000038.1, forward strand.
AAAGAAGGTCAAAGGATTGAAGGTCAGCATAAGTGAAAAGGAAGATCAAAGGAGATTGAAAAGATATATCAAGGTTGATCATTGAGTCTTCACTTTATAAGGTGTAAAAACAAGGGTGGAGATTAACAAAAGATAACATAAGGGATAAAGATATATCTTAAGGTGCTCAAAACTCCTGGATTCAAGATTTATGAAACATCACGAAAAATTGACAGATTAGCATTGGTTGAAGAAAGGTAAAGACTAGTTTTCCATTTCATCATTTGGGAAGACCAGTGGAAAGGATAAATTGATCTTCAAGTCTTTGTAGGTCCTTGAATCAGGATTTATAAGATGTAAGGACAAGGGTCAAAAGTTGTCAACTGTTGATAAGAAAAGTAAAGATTGATGGCAAGAAGGTGAGACTAGTTAAGAGGCAAGGACTAGTAAAAGATGATATTATGATAGCCAAAAGATGACAAGAAAGATAAAGTTTGATCTTCAGTTCTTCGTACCTCGTCGCTTGAGATATTCAGGACTTGCTGTTGTTGATAGCAGATCCTACCCCACTTAACAAAGATCTTGTTCCACCTGGCAATGTCGTTAAAGGCAACACTTTCTCCAAGGTTTACTACTATTGATGAGTCCTTCATGTGTTGATCCTCCATTAAGATGAGATAAAGAAGATATCATGACAACCAAGGGTAGACATGGACGGTATAGGAAAAAGACAACAAGAATTATGATCGATTGGAAGATAAGTAGGATAGAAGATGACACTACCCCACTTAACATGGATCGAGCTACTCCTCAAGACTTATACCTTCCGAGACACCTTTGAAACATGAGAACAAGGATAACACAAAGGCATCACATCAAACAATACAAGCACACATCAGGCAAAACAATGCACCAATCACATCATCGGTACTACACGTGCTTCTTCAACAATGGTGGTCATCCTACATGGCAGATTATAGATGATGAAAAGGCCATCAAATTTTTGAACAGGGTAAGATCAGAAACCTTTTGGTAAAAACAATACAAATCAAAAACCAAGAGAGTAAGAAATAATAGCTCAAAGGAAGCTATCAAGGAAGGGATACAACAGGACAAGGAATAGGAAATAGTCAAAATCAATGAGTCAAAGGATGACAAAAATAGTTTTATAGTAAAATGAGTTTTAAAATACGTCCAGTGCTACTTGGCATATGTCCTACAGTCAACACCGCTCTGATACCACTCTGTCACACCCGGTTTTCTAAAGAACAAAACCAGGCTAATCATATGTGTTCCCAGGAAGTCCACACATATGTCAGAATGAAAAAGTATCAAAACAATGTTTATATAAGGCAGAATACTTACTATATTAACACTTACTACTATCAGAGTATCGCAGAACGGTCACTAATCTTTTTTTCAGGCTCCAACATCACAGGGACGGCTGACTGGGGGTTCCATATGCCAAACACTTCTGAAAAGACTTCTGGAAACTCCACTACCTCTTTATCCTTTTTCTGAGCAGCACCTCACTACACACTGAGGTGTGGTGGAAATAGCAAGAGTGAGTCCATGTCGAACTCAACAAATATAACATGGGGTTCATGAAGCTCAAAGGCATAACATAGGTTTATCAGCATATAGCTTTTAATTAGCATTATTTCAGTATATCAATAATATCAAAGTGTCTCAATGTAACAGTAAACATATGATCCATGTGAAATGATTAACGAATAGCAAAAACATATCCATTATTAATGATCCACTATTCCATAAGGGTCCAAGGCCACTCATGACCGTGAGCACGGCTGTTATAACAGTTTTACACTCTGCAGAGGTTGTACACTTTTACTGTGAGTCGTGATTTACCCTTTCGCCCGAGGTGATCAGCCTCTTGACCCACTACCAAGGAAGGTCGGCAGGGTTCACTATGAAGTCTTTCGAAGGTTCGTCTAACAAGTTAGGGCCATTAGATTTCACTCGGCAAACAGATGTAGAGCCCCCCTTCCTGATGGCACAATAACACGCAGCCTATACACATGAGGACAGAGGCCGCACTATACCCGATTCGTCAAGCCATTCTTACGCCATAAAGGAATACCACTAACAAGCTAGAAAAGGTCCTCATACTTGACTAAAGCCAGAGCCATTTTAGCCCTCACAGTTGTACTGTAAATCCCGGATTTTTGCTTATAGATGAGTCCTTATGGAGAGTAACAAGAGCACCAAAGTAACCCCATGCTCTAGTACCCTTTAACAGTAATAAAATCATCTTTTAATGTTTATTGCATATTCCATTAGTCAAATTACATGATCATAGTTCATGTTGAGCACTAGCAATACTAATCCATGCAGTATAATAGGTATCAAGGAATAAGATCAATACTAAGTCATCCTTAACAAGAAAACATATGCATAATGATATTATTTGCTTAATGTGAATAGGACAACAAGGATAATCCCATGCTATACTTGTCTTTTATGATTGCTCAAACCTTCTCCTACTTTGCTTCTGGTTATCACCTTCGGATCTTCAACGCTCACAGATAGTCTTTCTTCTACTCGTAGATCATAGCAACCCAGCACACTAACAGGCATACAAGCAAATAAATAGGAACAACTAAGAACAATACACCACACAAAAGAAAACAACGTACTAAAAGAGAACTACCAGCTACGGTCACGAGAACATAAGAAATGTCGATAAAGAACTATCGTTAAAAAGAAAAAGACTATTGGAATATTTTTATTATAAAAAGAAACCACTACATGTTTGATTTATTTTAGCTAACAAGATCATGAAAAAGTAATTAGTTCAGATTAAACAAATCATATTTGGACTCAACACCGAGTTGAAACTAACCAAAGTTTATATATTTTATAAATATTCCCACACAATATTTTATTAAGCAAGTTATGCTTTTATATTTGCAAAAGAAATAATTTTGTGAGAGCATCCTAACGCACGTCAAAGTGCTAGACTAGGCAATTTACAAATTAAAAATATGTTTATGTTAGTAGCTAACTATTTTAACATTTATTTACATATACAAAATCAAACTGTACCTCCACGTTGTTTCTAGATTGAAAACTGGTTACGTACCCATTAATCGAATTAATATTTAACAATGAACATAAAGAAGTGATGTAGCGGCTATCGGGAGTTTTATGTATTACAATAGAAAAGAAAAGGCTACATGCTTAATTCATTTTAATTAAACAAGACCACGTGAAATACATTAATTTAGATTAGTCACTATACAGTTTAATTAGAAACCGAGCTAAATCTAGTCACGCTTTACTTCTATAAATATGTCTTATATTTATTTAAGTCATTCAAACTATAGCTTGCAAAAGAAATTAAAATATAAGAGCATCTACTATAACTGCATATGACGTGGGTTCAGCTAAACAAATTATAATTTAAAACACATTGATGATAGAAAAAAAAAATCATATTAATATCTATATATAAAATAGCCAAGTGTTACTACTATAGTGTTTTTAAATTAGAAAACCAGTTACATGCATAATAACCAAACTATTGTTTTAATTATATACAGAAAAACATATGACACCGTGAACATCAGTACTACCATGTAGATCATGTCGATACAAATCTAACGTAGCAAGCAAACTAAATCGGAGCTAAATCAAATAAGTGGCTAATTCCATCTCGGTGGCAAACTGTGAATACCTCATCATCTTCGTTGGTCCATCTACGTTCAGAATATGGCCACCATGAAAGCTCCGATCGTGGGGCTTCTTGTGGCAGGGGAAAAAGGCTCGGCACCCAACAGCAGGAGGGGCGTCGGTAGCCAGCTACACAGGCCGAGCTGTACATACGCTAGGAGCTCCAGTCTATTGTTGCCTGCAGAACACGGTAAGACTTACGTACAGAACAGCAGTTGTTTCTTGCTTGGACGGACTGCTCACATGGCCATGGCCGACCCTGTAACACCCAAAAATTCCAAATTTTAGAATTAATGCGTTTCAAATGATTGAGATAACAATTAATGGGAAATTAAAATTTTAAAAACTATTTGGTGTTGCATTCATGCTGTTGCATTTATTTTATTTTGTGGAGTGGATTTATTTTATTTTGTTTTGGCTTGAAAAATCGTATTTGGAATAGTTTATTAAATAAGTAAATAAAGAAAAGAAAGAAGAAAAGAAAAAAAAACACTTACCTTCTCCCTGGCAGCCAACGGGCCGACGGCCTGCTCTCCCGAGCCGGCGCAGTGGGCCGCTGCCGTTTTCCTCCGCGCCTACGACCGCATGGGCCGGCCCAGCAGACCGAGCCAGCCCAAGCCAGCAGCCGCGCGCTCTCTTCTTGGTCGCTGACCGGTGGGCCCGGTTGTCGGTCGTCTTCCACCTTCCGTGAAGACGCCGGACTCCGAACGGAAGAGGACGACGTCGGTTGATCCTGTGATTTCCGGAGAATCCTACCCGAACACGGCAAATAGAAGCAATAAATAGGACGCCTTGACCTTCCTATTTCTATTTTTCATCTAAACCGTGAGTTCCACCGTGAGAAATTGAGGTTTAGGGTTTGAGGTAGTTGGAGGTTTCGGTTGTTCGTGGGAGGAGCTCTCGGTCGCTTTTGAGGCCGTATTCTTTGCATTGGTGAGACCGCACTCTTCTCCTCTACCTTCTCATGTTTTTCTTTTGGTTGGAGAGGCTTCGAATCGAGTTTTTGAAGATCACCGACGAGTCGGTAATGGCGCCGCCGCCCTCCTCTCGTCGCGTGCCTTGTTCAATCTACCGTAGCTAGTATTTACCGCTTAGTTGAGTTCGCACGGAGCTTCTCTACCGTTTGGATCAAACGCGGGCTCGAATGGTGGTCTCGGTGGGGAGGTTCACCATCTCCGGCCATGGAGGGGCCGCCGGACATGGGGAAGCCGCCGGCCGGACCTGAGGAAGGAGGCCGGATGAGCACTGTGAGATTGAAGATGCATGTGAGCCGTCCGTTTTTGAATCAGCGGCTTGGATTAGAAGATACCCCTTCGCGGGGTAATCTTTCTAAAGAGACCCTCAGCTTTTTAGTTATCAACCCGCGGTCCGTAGCGTAAAACTGAAAGTACGTTTTTGTGTTTGGAAAGCGTATTTTCTTCCGGTTTATTCAAAAATACGTTTTCAGGTATTTACAGTTTTGCCACTAGGATTGTTTTGGTCATAAAATCTTCGTTTTAACCCCGATTTGATCCGTTCAAGTTGCGTTAGGTTCGTATTTGCGAGCTCTACATGTTAGTGTAGTTGTACAGTTGGTTTTGATAATTTATTTTTCAAGTTTATAATTGAATATTTATTTATCTATAGGAAATCTTAGAAAATTCATAATTTTCACGTTTTAACTCCGAATTTGGTGATCTTTGCGTCTGTGTGATCGTAGAAACGTGTAGAAGAGTTTTATAAACTTTTATTACTATTTTGCTACTGTTGGTGTACTGTTCTAATTGTATCTCTTTGTTTGCTTCGTGTTTGTTTGATTGGATGCATGTGTGTTGTTGATTGATGATCGAGTATAGAAGGTGAGCAGTATCTGGACGATTTGGAGTATTACTTTGAGCCAAGTCAGCAGTATCACTTGGAAAGCTTTGATCAAGGCAAGTATAACACAGGACTATCCTTGTTACCTATACATTGAATTGTCATACATATGCATGTGCTTACCTTGACAACCTTAGAGATTATAACTTAGTGATTGTTATCTTGATTCCTTGTTAATCTTGGGAATGCATATGGGTAGCTACTGCTAGTGCTTAAACTAAGAACAATGATCTTGTAATTTGATTAATGGATTAAGCAATCAACTATTAAGATGATTTTATTACTGTTAAAAGGGGGCTAGAGCATGTGTATTATTTTGATGCTCTGGTTTCTCTCCATAAGGACTTATCTGTAAGTGATAACCGGGATATACAGTACAGCTGTGAGGGCTATATGGCTCTGGCTTTAGTTGTTCAAGAGACCTTTTCTAGCTTGTTAGAGGTTACCTTAAATGGCGTAAGAATGGCTTGCCACGTTGGGTGTAGTGCGAGCCCCTGGCCTAGTGTGTATAGGCTGCGGTTGTTGTGCCACAGGGAAGGGGGGTTCTACATCTGCCTGCCGAGTGAATCTAATGGCCCTAACTTGTTAGACGAACTTTTGAGTGGCTTTATATGGTTCTCGGGTGTTTGGGCTTGATCTCCCCACTCATTTGGAAATCATGACTCATAGTGAAAGTGTACACCTCTGCGCAGAGTTAAAAACTGGTATACTAGCCGTGCTCACGGATACGAGCGGCCTTGGGGATTCTTATGGAATAGTTGATCATAACTGTTATATCATGCTTAATTATTGTTGATTATTATTTGCTCATGTTAATGTTATTCATTATCCTTATTACAATTGATCATTGGTTCTTTAATGGGAAGCGGTTTATCTTGATGCTACTCAGTTGCTAATATATGATTAAAAGCTAAACGCAGTTAAACAATGTCTAGCCTTTTTGAGCCTCATGAACCCTGTGTTATATTTGTTGAGTTCGACATGGACTCACCCTTGCTATTTCCACCATAACAGATGAAGATATAGAGGAAGATTATCGGAATGAGTACTAGTCTTGGTGTCAACCAGTCAACCGTGTCCCTGTGTGGAGTTTCCGCTGAAGAATTACTATTAGTTATTATTACCTATCGTTCAAGACTTTGTCTTAAATACTTATTCGTTATGTAATAAGCACTGTGATGATACTTTGTAATTTGTCAACTTATGTGTGCGACTGTTTCCTGGGGCGCACATGAGTCTTTTATGCATCCTATTTTTATCCTTAAAAATGGGTGTGACAGATTGGTATCAGAGCCGTATTGACTGTAGGACGCGAGCCTAGTTAGAATGGTCGTTAATAGCATCCATACTTCACTTAATTCATGCTTCCTCTTTTCACCTTGTTAATTACTAAAGTTTTATGCTTCCTCTACTTTATTCTATTGCGAAAATACATTGATTCTATCTAATCTATGTCTAAATCTTATAGATGCCTCCTTATCCTCGTCTGTCAGCTACACAGTACGTTGCCCGTTTCAAACCTCAGGAGCCATATGAAGATGGTGATCAAGAGCTATCTGATGCTGAATCAAGAGTTGGTGATACACCAATGGAGAATGTAGTTATGGGGTGGACTACGAAGTTTCATATCATGGTTCCTAAAGCTGATGCTTTCTTCCATGACATGTTGACAAGAACCTTGGACAACTACTACTACGACTGGGAAGCTACGTTGGAGTATCGCAGTGCAGAGTATAGTCATCCATGGATGGATTCCTATTGGGAAACGGAGTTATGGGTTAAGAAAAGGGATCCTACCACTAAGGAGTCTAAGGTGGAGTCAAAGTTCATTACCAGAGTGAGCCGGGCAACCGTGGAGATAAGCATGGAGGATGTTGCTTTCAATGCATTTGTTTACTACCATGGTCTACGCTCGGACAAGACGTTAAAGGGTGCACTCCGGCATTTTCCTTATTTCTTACATGGCAAGGGTATTTGGACCGTGCCGATTGCAGATGATTCCTCCTTGACTTTACAAGCTACGGTGGGATTAGCTCGTGAATTGGCTCTCCATGAGGTGGATTTGAAGGATGAGTTGCTGAAGGAAAAAGAACTTAAGGAGCAAGCTTATAAGGAGATTGACCAATTAAGGGCGGAGTTAGGTCATCCTAAGATTTATGAGAAGCTAAATTAGGAAATAGGAAAAATCCCTATGTAATAGGAACGATAGTAGTTGCGAGTTAATTTTAAGTTTGGATTGTTTTAAGAGTCAGTTTGTGGTGTGAACAATTGAATGATTGATGGATTGTTATTATGATAATGTGTGATTTGGATCTTTGTAATGTGTTCTGGAGTTTTGTAGACATGCCTACAAGTTCCATGGTTAAGAATATTAAGTTTGATCAAAATATATTAGTTGAATATGAGGTTAACTTAGTTCTGTCCTTTCCTGATTTTTGGATCAGTCTGGGATGTTTTAGAAATAACTTAAAATCCGTTCATGAGAAATTTAAGAAATTTTACTGGGAATAATCAGACTTCTATATCTTTCCAACCCCGCAAGAATCACTCTAATATCTATTAAGAGTTAAGAGATATACCTGTTCCAAGTTGGAGTTACTGCACAGTCTGGAATTCTGAAATAGTTTCGGTTAAGATCAGTTTTTGGCCAATTTATTGACAGAATCAGAAAAAGTGTTGTGAATAAAAGTTGTAGAAAATTTTGTAAGTTTTCCAACCATGTAAAGATCATCTGAATTGGACGTCTGTAGCTCGAGATATGACAGTTTTACTGAGTTGCTGAAATTGGAGTTCGCCCAGAAAAATCAGATTTTGCTTATCTATTGAATACATCATCTCGGATCGTATTGAATTTCAATTTCTGTGTTTTTGGAAACAGATGTCAGGCAGAGGACGTGGCAGAGGTCATGGAGGTGTTAACCCACCCATTACTATGGAGGAACTCATGCAAACTCAGAACCAGATGATGCAGATGTTTATGCAGCATATGCAGAACAATCCCCCTGCAGGAGGACCACCGCCTGTGCAAGTGAGGGATAAGCGTGGGGAATTTTTGAAGGGACGCCCTCCAGTGTTTTCTCATGCTGCTGATCCTTTAGAGGCAGATGATTGGGTGAGGGCAGTGGAGAAACAGCTGAATATAGCCCAATGCAATGATATGGAGAAGGTGTTATATGCATCTGGTCAGTTACAGGGGACAGCTCAGACTTGGTGGGAGTCGTATCAAGTTGCACGCCCTGACAATGCTCCTCCTACCACTTGGAATGAGTTTGTTAGAGATTTTCGAGCTCGTCATATTCCTAAAGGTATAATTGAGCTGAAGCAGGAAGAATTCAGAAACCTTAGGATGGGACAGATGAGCGTTAGTGAATATCATGACAGGTTCACCCAGTTGGCTCGCTATGCTCCTAATAAAGTGAGGGAAGATGCAGACAGGCAGCGTCTTTTCTTGAAGGGAATTTATTATGATCTTCGCTTGCAGTTGAAGGGGAACAACTATGCTAGTTTTCAAGAGCTGGTAAATAAAGCTATTGTGCTTGATAATGAGCGCAGAGAGATGGACAGGAAGAGGAAGATGAAGGTACAAAGCTCAGGAAGCAACAACCGTCAGCGCACTAATTCTCAGCATGGTTTTCATCAGAAGTTTCAGGGACCGGTTAGTCAATGGAATCGCAATCCGAATCAGAGGTGGTCCCAGAATTGGCAAAGTAATCAGTCACAACAGCGTTCATCATATCCACAGCGTCAACAGTATCAGCAGACTGGGCAACAGACTCCTCGTACTGGAAATTCCAATATTACTCCCATGAAGAATAGTGCTCCCAGCACGCCTACTAGATGCTTTGTCTGTGGTAAAGAGGGGCATATGTCTTACCATTGTCCTGAGAAGCAGAACCAGCAGACTCCTCAGAGACAGAAGAGCAACCAGAGGCAATCTGGTACTGGAAGGGTGAATCACGTGTCTTCTGATACAGCTCATGATGCACCAGAAGTTATGATTGGTACGTTCAATGTACATTCCACTCCCGCAACTATTCTTTTTGACTCTGGAGCATCTCATACATTCATATCCAACATTTTTGTTAAAATGCATAGTATACCCATGCTAGCTATGAAAGAACCTCTCTTAGTAAATTCACCTGGAGGTACCATGCAAACCAGTAATCGTTGTCTTCCAATTAGTATGGTATTAAGGGGGGTAGAGTTTAAGATAACTCCTATAGTGTTGAGGACATCTGGTATTGATGTGATATTGGGTATGGACTGGATGAAGCAAAATCAGGCAGAGATTCAGTGTCAGCAGAAAGTGGTAGTTGTGAATGCACCTAATGGAGATAAAATCAATGTGGATGTAGCAGTGCAGAAGCAACCAACCGCTGTGGTGAATCAGCTTGAAGATACTATTAAGGAGAATTCAGTGATTGAGGAATTTTCGGATGTCTTCCCTGATGAATTGCCAGGTATGCCACCTGACAGAGACATTGAATTTCTTATTGAATTACTTCCTGGAACTGCACCTATAGCCAAACGACCATATAGGATGGGAGTAGATGAATTAGAAGAACTTAAGAAACAAATTAAAGAATTACAAGATAAAGGTTTTATTCGACCTAGTTCATCACCTTGGGGAGCACCAGTTATTTTTGTTGATAAGAAAGATGGTGGTCAGAGGATGTGTGTTGATTACCGGTCATTAAATGAGGTAACTATCAAGAATAAGTATCCTTTGCCCAGGATTGATGACTTGTTTGATCAGTTGAGAGGTGCTTGTGTGTTCTCTAAGATTGATTTACGTTCTGGTTATCATCAGTTGAAGATTCGTGCTTCTGATATTCCAAAGATAGCTTTTACTACAAGGTATGGATTGTATGAGTATACTGTTATGTCATTTGGATTGACCAATGCATCTGCATACTTTATGTACATGATGAATAAGGTGTTTATGGAATATTTGGATAAGTTTGTGGTAGTGTTTATTGATGATATACTGGTATTTTCCAAGACAGAGGTAGAGCATGCTGAACATTTGAGGTTGGTATTGCAGAAGCTTAGAGAGCATAAACTGTATGCGAAGCGAAGTAAATGTGAGTTTTGGTTGAAGGAAGTTTCTTTCCTTGGTCATATTGTTTCTAATGGAGGGATATCAGTGGATCCAGGTAAAGTAAAGGATGTATTAAATTGGAAACCACCTATTGATGTTAGCGAGATTCGTAGTTTCTTGGTATCAGCTGGATATTACAGACGGTTCATTGAAGGGTTTTCTAAACTTGCTAAACCTATGACATCTCTGTTAGAGAAGAATGCCAAGTTTGTGTGGTCAGATAAATGTCAAGCTAGTTTTGAGGAATTGAAGAAGAGGTTGACTACAGCGCCTGTTTTGGTTTTGCCAGATTTGAGTAAGAAGTTTTCTATTTATTGTGATGCTTCTCGTCAAGGTTTGGGATGTGTTCTTATGCAAGAAGGCAGAGTTGTGGCTTATGCATCTAGGCAGTTGAGAAAGCATGAGTTGAATTATCCTACACATGATTTGGAGTTAGCAGCTGTAGTTCATGCTTTAAAGATTTGGAGACATTATTTGATTGGACATAAGAGTGATATATACACTGATAATAAGAGTTTGAAGTATATTTTCACTCAGTCAGATCTGAATTTGAGGCAACGCAGATGGTTAGAGTTGATTAAGGATTATGATATTGAGATACACTATCATCCTGGTAAGGCTAATGTAGTAGCTGATGCTCTTAGTAGGAAAAGTTATGCCAATGAGATACGGACGTTGTCTATGACTAGGGAGTTATATGCTGAATTTGAATATTTGAATTTGGGAATTGTTACTAATACAATGGAATTAGTGATAGAGCCTACCTTAGAGCAAGAAATCTACAAGGGTCAGTTGAAGGATGAGAAACTAAAGAAGATAGCGGAAGATATAGTGATTGGTAAGTCACCAGGCTTTCGGATGGATGATAATAGAATTTTGTGGTTTGGAAAGAGGCTGTGTGTACCTGAGGATCAAACTGTTAGACAGGCAATTCTTCGCGAAGCTCATGAGTCAGCTTATTCTATTCATCCTGGTAGTACTAAGATGTATTTGGATCTGAAACAGAAATATTGGTGGGTTGGATTAAAGCGAGATGTGGCTGAGTATGTGGCATTGTGTGACACTTGTCAGAGGGTGAAAGCAGAGCATTAGAGACCTGCTGGATTGTTGCAACCAATGAAGATTCCTGAATGGAAGTGGGAGGAAGTTGGTATGGATTTTATAGTAGGGTTACCGCGTACTCAGAAAGGTTATGACTCTATTTGGGTGATAGTAGATCGGTTAACTAAAGTTGCTCATTTTATACCAGTTAAGACTACTTACCATGGACCAAAATTGGCAGAGTTGTATATGGAGAGAATAGTCTGTTTGCATGGAGTACCAAAGAAGATTGTATCTGATCGAGGATCGCAGTTTACGTCGCATTTTTGGAAAGCTGTGCATGAATCATTGGGAACAAAATTGAATTTTAGTACAGCATATCATCCACAGACAGATGGACAGACTGAAAGGACCAACCAGGTATTAGAGGATATGTTGAGAGCTTGTGCATTGCAATATGGAACTAGTTAGGATAAGAGTTTGCCTTATGCAGAATTCTCTTACAATAACAGTTATCAACAGAGTCTTAAGATGGCACCGTTTGAAGTTTTGTATGGACGTAAGTGTAGAACTCCATTGTTTTGAGATCAGACAGGTGAATCTCAAGTGTTTGGTACAGATGTTCTTAGAAACGCAGAAGATCAAGTGCGAGTGATTCGTGAGAATTTGAGAGTAGCACAGTCTCGTCAGAAGAGTTATGCTGACAATAGAAGAAGAGATTTAATTTTTGAGGTAGGTGATTATGTCTATTTGAAGGTGTCCCCAATGAAAAGTGTGAAGAGGTTTAACATGAAAGGTAAACTAGCACCAAGGTATGTTGGACCATTTAAAGTTATTACTAGACGTGGGGAAGTTGCTTATCAATTAGAGTTGCCTGAGAATTTATCTGGAGTACATGATGTGTTCCATGTTTCACAACTTAAGAAGTGTTTACGGGTGCCTGAGGAGCAGATACCTTTAGAAGAGTTGACTGTTAAGGAGGATCTTACATATGAAGAGTTTCCGATTAAGATTTTAGAGACTGCAAAGAGAGTTACTCGAAGTCGGGTTATTAAAATGTGCAAGGTGCAGTGGAATCGATATTCAGAGGCAGAGGCAACTTGGGAAAGAGAGGATGAATTAAGGAAATCATATCCGCAATTGTTTGAGTAAGCAGTTCAATCTCGAGGACGAGATTCTTTTAGGGGGGTAGAATTTGTAACACCCAAAAATTCCAAATTTTAGAATTAATGCATTTCAAATGATTGAGATAACAATTAATGGGAAATTAAAATTTTAAAAACTATTTGGTGTTGCATTCATGCTGTTGCATTTATTTTATTTTGTGGAGTGGATTTATTTTATTTTGTTTTGGCTTGAAAAATCGTATTTGGAATAGTTTATTAAATAAGTAAATAAAGAAAAGAAAGAAGAAAAGAAAAAAAAAACACTTACCTTCACCCTGGCAGCCAACGGGCCGACGGCCTGCTCTCCCGAGCCGGCGCAGTGGGCCGCTGCCGTTTTCCTCCGCGCCTACGACCGCATGGGCCGGCCCAGCAGACCGAGCCAGCCCAAGCCAGCAGCCGCGCGCTCTCTTCTTGGTCGCTGACCGGTGGGCCCGGTTGTCGGTCGTCTTCCACCTTCCGTGAAGACGCCGGACTCCGAACGGAAGAGGACGACGTCGGTTGATCCTGTGATTTCCGGAGAATCCTACCCGAACACGGCAAATAGAAGCTATAAATAGGACGCCTTGACCTTCCTATTTCTGTTTTTCATCTAAACCGTGAGTTCCACCGTGAGAAATCGAGGTTTAGGGTTTGAGGTAGTTGGAGGTTTCGGTTGTTCGTGGGAGGAGCTCTCGGTCACTTTTGAGGCCGTATTCTTTGTATTGGTGAGACCGCACTCTTCTCCTCTACCTTCTCATGTTTTTCTTTTGGTTGGAGAAGCTTCGAATCGAGTTTTTGAAGATCACCGACGAGTCGGTAATGGCGCCGCCGCCCTCCTCTCGTCGCATGCCTTGTTCAATCTACCGTAGCTAGTATTTACCGCTTAGTTGAGTTCGCACGGAGCTTCTCTACCGTTTGGATCAAACGCGGGCTCGAATGGTGGTCTCGGTGGGGAGGTTCACCATCTCCGGCCATGGAGGGGCCGCCGGACATGGGGAAGCCGCCGGCCGGACCTGAGGAAGGAGGCCGGATGAGCACTGTGAGATTGAAGATGCATGTGAGCCGTCCGTTTTTGAATCAGCGGCTTGGATTAGAAGATACCCCTTCGCGGGGTAATCTTTCTAAAGAGACCCTCAGCTTTTTAGTTATCAACCCGCGGTCCGTAGCGTAAAACTGAAAGTACGTTTTTGTGTTTGGAAAGCGTATTTTCTTCCGGTTTATTCAAAAATATGTTTTCAGGTATTTACAGTTTTGCCACTAGGATTGTTTTGGTCATAAAATCTTCGTTTTAACCCCGATTTGATCCGTTCAAGTTGCGTTAGGTTCGTATTTGCGAGCTCTACATGTTAGTGTAGTTGTACAGTTGGTTTTGATAATTTATTTTTCGAGTTTATAATTGAGTATTTATTTATCTATAGGAAATCTTAGAAAATTCATAATTTTCACGTTTTAACTCCGAATTTGGTGATCTTTGCGTCTGTGTGATCGTAGAAACATGTAGAAGAGTTTTATAAACTTTTATTACTGTTTTGCTACTGTTGGTGTACTGTTCTAATTGTATCTCTTTGTTTGCTTCGTGTTTGTTTGATTGGATGCATGTGTGTTGTTGATTGATGATCGAGTATAGAAGGTGAGCAGTATCTGGACGATTCGGAGTATTACTTTGAGCCAAGTCAGCAGTATCACTTGGAAAGCTTTGATCAAGGCAAGTATAACACAGGACTATCCTTGTTACCTATACATTGAATTGTTATACATATGCATGTGCTTACCTTGACAACCTTAGAGATTATAACTTAGTGATTGTTATCTTGATTCCTTGTCAACCTTGGGAATGCATATGGGTAGCTACTGCTAGTGCTTAAACTAAGAACAATAATCTTGTAATTTGATTAATGGATTAAGCAATCAACTATTAAGATGATTTTATTACTGTTAAAAGGGGGCTAGAGCATGTGTATTATTTTGATGCTCTGGTTTCTCTCCATAAGGACTTATCTGTAAGTGATAACCGGGATATACAGTACAACTGTGAGGGCTATATGGCTCTGGCTTTAGTTGTTCAAGAGACCTTTTCTAGCTTGTTAGAGGTTACCTTAAATGGCGTAAGAATGGCTTGCCACGTTGGGTGTAGTGCGAGCCCCTGGCCTAGTGTGTATAGGCTGCGGTTGTTGTGCCACAGGGAAGGGGGGTTCTACATCTGCCTGCCGAGTGAATCTAATGACCCTAACTTGTTAGACGAACTTTTGAGTGGCTTTATATGGTTCTCGGGTGTTTGGGCTTGATCTCCCCACTCATTTGGAAATCATGACTCATAGTGAAAGTGTACACCTCTGCGCAGAGTTAAAAACTGGTATACTAGCCGTGCTCACGGATACGAGCGGCCTTGGGGATTCTTATGGAATAGTTGATCATAACTGTTATATCATGCTTAATTATTGTTGATTATTATTTGCTCATGTTAATGCTATTCATTATCCTTATTACAATTGATCATTGGTTCTTTAATGGGAAGCGGTTTATCTTGATGCTACTCAGTTGCTAATATATGATTAAAAGCTAAACGCAGTTAAACAATGTCTAGCCTTTTTGAGCCTCATGAACCCTGTGTTATATTTGTTGAGTTCGACATGGACTCACCCTTGCTATTTCCACCATAACAGATGAAGATATAGAGGAAGATTATCGGAATGAGTACTAGTCTTGGTGTCAACCGTGTCCCTGTGTGGAGTTTCCGCTGAAGAATTACTATTAGTTATTATTACCTATCGTTCAAGACTTTGTCTTAAATACTTATTCGTTATGTAATAAGCACTGTGATGATACTTTGTAATTTGTCAACTTATGTGTGCGACTGTTTCCTGGGGCGCACATGAGTCTTTTATGCATCCTATTTTTGTCCTTAAAAATGGGTGTGACAGACCCCTGTCTTGGATGCATGACTGGGTCCGACCAAGATGAGATGGCGCCGGCTGCAGGGCAGGGCAGTGCTCTGGAAACGACAGCGGCGGCGGCGCTAGCTGTAGATAAAAGCAACTCGGCGAGATCTGAAACAGGGCGGCAAAAGAAGGAGAAAAAAAATATATAATTTACTACCCAGGTATTCCCAATCTAGGGCTCCCCTTGTGGTAGTTTTGGTGTGCTTTTACTCAAGGGGTAGGTACGTATATATAGGGAGGAAAACTCTCCACCTCCATGTCAACTAGCGATATGGTGCTAATTGACGTTGCACCATCCACCTTTACTAATAGGCCTAATTAATTATAAAAGCCCATTAGTAAATAAAGACATGGGCCTTTGGGCATGAGAAAATCTGAGATATTTTATTATTTTCGGAATTAATTAATTTCATGGATAAAATAATTCTAGAAAAGTCCAGAATTGAATTTTAAGCCACGAAAAATACCTCGAAGGCTCCGAAAATTTAGGGAAAATTCTCAGAGATATTTTAGAATGAGACGATCCCAAATAAAGTATCTGGAGCTCATGAAAAGATTGATGAAGAGATCAAGGAAAAATGATTAAGCTCACGGAAATTGAAATTTTAAATCCAGAAAATACCAGAAAGTTTTCCCATGAGAAGTAAACGTCGTCCTATGGTATTTTGAAAATAATAGCACTCACCAACACCAAAGACAAGCATCACACAAACACCACATTATCAAATTAATATGAGAAAGTTTAAAACCACAATTTTCTATATTTAAATTAGCAGCAACTTAACTTATCTAATAAATTTATTCAGATATTGAAATTATTTATTTTATTTAGTGTTTCCTATGCACAACCCAAAATTAGAAATTTTGGGGTGTGACAAGTGTTGACATTTATTAGCATCACTCTTTACTAAGTTGTCATCCCTAGCATAATTCCAGAAATATGTTGTTGGTAATTATTAATGACACTTGTAAACTCAGAGAAAAATATATATATGTTAAAGTATCCGCAAGCGCACAGATAATATACCATTGTAGCATGTCACCCGGGAGTATACCAGGTATCATTATTTATATTTAATCCACAGGGAAGAGCAATGGAGTTAAGTTGGCATAGAGATATTGACTAATATGTATACTTATGATAAAACCACTCTTTTGCTTTAGCAGGGGTAAGTCAAGTGATAAATAAATAATAAATATAAAGTAATAATGGCATTCTAGAGATAGAAATAGAGACTCATAAATGTAGTATGGCTAGGCAGAAGATTCGTTAAGAGCAAAAGATTCCTAAGTCATTACATATTTAATAAGTCTTTTATACACCCAACTATATACACTCTTATCTATAG
The DNA here is from genome assembly GCA_038087645.1 of Saccharum hybrid cultivar R570. Lineage (NCBI taxonomy): Eukaryota > Viridiplantae > Streptophyta > Magnoliopsida > Poales > Poaceae > Saccharum > Saccharum hybrid cultivar. The sequence goes on from JAQSUU010000038.1 coordinate 11,082,303, forward strand.
TATAACTAACTTTCGATCTATACATAAGGAATGTTACTAAGAAAGATTAAGAACAAAGTTTGTCTCCCTTCGCAACATTATTCTACGTGCTCTATAAACAGGGAGTGGACTACAAAGGACTCAACGAGAATGCCACATCCGTGATCTATCACATGACCCAGAGTGCAGAATGCATCCGCAGGCAAACAATATCTAAGCATCATGCTTACATAATGTCGACCACTTAACTCTCTCGAGAACTAAGCTAAGCGCTTTGCGAACATATGCATATATTCATCATTAATTATAACTATATCAAGCATACAACTAGAGCAAACTAGTAACATAATAAATAGCAACATAATGTTGAAGTAGCACAAAGTCATAAATATAATATATACAATGGCTATACCAGTCTCCAGATGGCAGATCCGAAATCCTGAGTGATAGCCCAAACTCTACTTGAACCTTGCTAGCTAGCCTATACTAGAACCTTGAAGAATTGGAGCTCTATTCTCTTCTCTCTGAAAACCCTAATTTCTAGTCTACTCTTGACTTATGACAAATCCCTATGGAGGGGGTAGGGGTTGGTTATATAGACCGGAGCGTCAATCCTGAGCCCTCGGATCAAACCAACTTGAAGTAACGGTGTAGATGCATCCTAGCAGGCGGTGGAGAAATCGATGTCGAAACAGACAAGTGGAGCCCAAGGGTCGGCCAGCCTGCAAGTGGGGCCGACCGGCCCCACATGTCATGCTCTACAGGTCATCTTGCGTGGGTTGCCCTCTAGTGTCCTCTGGAACCTTCTAGAGTTGTTACCGCCGCAAATTAGCGTGATTTAATTTGACATATTGATCCCCTTGCTGGTTTTCTGGAATAACCCTACTAAAAAACACAGATTCACAAAAACTTATGGAAATTGTCAGTTTAAACCCCCTAAGTTTATGTTGATGATCCTTTTTATGCACTTACACAAGTTATGTTAACGGTTTATGATGAATGATAACTACCGTCAATCTGAAGAAAATCGAGAAATGAAAGAGAATGGTATTCACTAATTTATATACCAATTGAACTATAGATAGGAGTAAGATAAACTGAGTGCATGGAAGGAATGGCAGAGATCCATAAAGATACTAGAGCCATCTAACAACTTGGGAGGACAATTTGACAAAAATAAATTCCTCAACAACATTTGTATCAAGAGCTAGACAAAAGATATCAAGATCAAGATAAGATATCCTAGAAAATTTTGGCCTACTAATCATGTCCACTACTCAAGATGTTGAATTTTATTATAAAAAATATGTGTGTATTTTGATAGTAATAGTTGTGGATAATTTGGAAACATATATAGACATAATTTAGGCTATTTCCATATTTTCCATATCAGTTAATGTTGTTAATTTAGATGTAGATTTGAGAGGATATATTATTTTATGTTACATATAATGGAAGAAGCAAATTTAGATACAAATTTAAGGGGTGATTTAGATTTTTTATCACAATGATACGATGGATAATTTATATGTAAATTTATGGGTTACTTTATATCATGTAGCATAAAGGCATAATTGGTATTTAAATGTAAATTTAGGGGTTACTTCATGTTGTTTTTCATAATAGTAAAGATGGGCAATTTTTAAAAAATAGACAGATCCAATAGCTATTATTATCAATAATGATTTTTTTTATTCTGTGAGGATATATATTTTTCTTTTGTACTAAGTCTCATGAGAATATACGTGCAACTTCCAATTAATAATAGTAAGCTTGTTATAATTTTTAGGAGCCTTTTGGAGCCTCTAGTCTAGCGGAGATACAAGGGCCCCACTTAGTAAAGCGCTTTCTGAAGGAGATGTACAAATAGAGGGAAAACATGATCAGGATAAACTACTCTGACCTAAATTTTACATTTTAGTACAAACTAGCAAATATGCACGTGCGTTGCAACGGAAAAAAACTAAACGTAATGGAATTAAAATACAATCATGATAGTTTTTTTTCTTCTATTGCAAAACACAAAATTATTTAAACATACATATATTATAACTTTAATTTTTATACTATGTATGTGCTGCTACAATTAAATATTGGGTTCAATTGCTTTATTTGAGAACCCATAAAAGATATAGTTATAATATATTTACGTTGGTGAAACTCCACCACACCCTGCCAAAAAATGCACATTTGATTATTTCATAAGAGATCTATCCGATTATATTAGTCAAACTTGTAGAAATTTAGTATAATCATCTTAACATGACTGATCGTAACCATGTCGGAGCTCGTGGACGTAAGGTGACATGACCTCAAGCCTGAACTGCTTGTGCGTCTCCTGCAGCTCATCTCCGATCCACTCGGCCAGGGAGCAACGTCACCCTGGATGCAGAGGTACCTCATCGCGATGACAGGAGGGGCGAGTCGGCGAGACAACAACCAAATAGGGGAGCGAATCCGAGCGTATAGAAAGGCAGACATTTTTTTCCGTATTTTTTTTCAATATATAAAGCAGCACGAGGCAATCACGTAAGGATACGGCATCATTGGGCCTCTAGTTTCTAAAACAAACACGTGGAATTCAAAACAAACACACACGTAAACATCCGAACAGGATAAGGACTCTTTAGCCTTTTTTCATATACACGACCCAATACGTTTTGGAATCGGACTCTGTATCACGGGTTATATATGTAAGTCCGGACGGAAGAAACTCTCCATTGTCCGTTAGTTAGAGGGATACGGACCAAGAAAATGGACGGACAAAAAAAGGGGTGAGAAATTTTGCCTCTTAGGTTTAGATGAAGGCCGTGGGAAGAAGCGTTGGCCAAAAAAATCTGCTACGCAGTATATCATTTCTACCTTATTTTTGTCATAAACAGCCTAGTACCATCTGACAAGAAGCCATCGACCATGGCGCCGGTGCTTGTGCTGGTCACTCTTCTAGTGCTCGCGGTGGCAGCATCGACGACGATGATGGAGGCCTCGGCGTTCACGGTGGGGTGCAACAACGGAAGCACGGCAGGTGGTGGAGGCACGGTGGTGGGGAACAAGCTGAACGTGCACCTGGTGCCGCACTCGCACGACGACGTCGGGTGGCTCAAGACCATCGACCAGTACTACGTCGGATCCAACAACTCCATCCAGGTATATTGTAACACCATGCCGCCTAGGCCTAGCCGTGCTCCTCCTTTTCCTTGCTTGTCAGTTCATTCTCATCGGGGCTAGCTCCTGGCAGGGTGCGTGTGTGATGAACACGCTCGACTCCGTGGTGGACGCGCTCGCCAAGGATCCTGCCCGCAAGTTCATCATCGTCGAGCAGGTAAGAAACACCACTTCCTGCTCGTACGTGTTCCATTATCATCGCCTCCCATCCTCGTCTGCTTTCAGCCCTGGACTTTTCCTCGTCCCTGTCCTCGTCGTTCTTGTCATTGTGTGCCACTAATAGTTCGAAAGTTGTCTTTGCTGTAGTCGTAAGAGCAGAGAAACAGTGTGCATTATTGCACGCCAATTGGATGTCAGGATACTGACAGGTACAAAAAGACCGTTTGGCAAAGCTTCTGATTCTTCAACTGTGCTCCTGATTTTCTAGTGAACTGATTTTGAGGCCGAAAATGATTCTCTTTGATTCTTTAGCACAAACTATTAAAATCACTATGGAGAATCACTTCACAGAATCAGGAGAAACTACTTACCTCTTAGTTCATTTCAGAGAATCGCTTCCTAAAATCAACAGAGAATTACTTCACTCTGGAAAATTAAAACCATTTAACAACCGGGGAGTCATTCTCTTCGAGAATCCGTTCCATAGAGCGCTTCCAAACGCACCCTAACCACCCGTTGTCTCTGCTATCTGCTGACTGTACATTTGTGTTCCTTTCCATGTCTCCCTCTGGTTTTGGTTTTGGCCCCAATTCAACACGTGGGCCACTTCACCCTGAAACCTGAACCCACAAAAGATTGATAGGCTCAACTGATAATTTTTACTGGCTACTATACCTACCTCAGGTCCAAAAAAAGTTTGAAAGCTTTCAGTCTATGTTTCTAGAAATGTACGGACTAACTACATATGAGACGATATGCATTATTATGAACTCATGATGCGTCACTCCATCTAAGGTAAGTTGACTCCTCAAACCAAATACACATATAATTACTTCCCCTGCAATATATAGTTACCATACAATATATATATGGGCAAATATATGAAATAATGAAAATTTAGGAGGCTTAATTTGATGAATCCTTATTTTAAAACGCACCCATATCTACCTACCTTGGTCATGGATTCCTATCGTTCGTACTAGTTAGTGCTAAAACAAGGACACAAGTTGCAAAACTACCATGTCATAATCACTCAAAGCTTGACACAACTGGTACAGCTTGTCTCCCAAATTGCAAGTACTGGACACAAGGATACCCCACAAGATAATCTAGATAAGCATTGGAGGATTCTGAGGATAGCAAGGACGACGACCCAGGATAGGGAGATGAGAGAAGCCAGGGAAGGAAGGAGCCGAGGTGGAGGAACGGCAAGACCACCGATTGTTCGTCGTGTTGTCCGTTGATGCCCCTCTCCTCCTGTCCTTCTCCTCTTTATTGTACTCTCTCTGTCCCGCATTGACGGTAATCGGGAGTAGCATTTTGAACGTCTAGATTCATAGGGTCTGACATGCATCTGACCCTCCGGTGTGTCCACGTTCATGGAATGACTGATCAACCTGCTGAGAAGCTACAACGACAGACTCAAAGGGACGGAGGGAGTACAAACAAGTAGGCTTTGTAGCCTAGATGCTTTGTGCCCGTTTGCTTCGCTGAAAAGATATGGCTGAAAGTACTGTTCGTTGATTTGTTGTGGGAGAAAAACACTGTTCTGCCTAAAAAAACAAGCTGAAAGGTACAGATTATAAGACAAGCGAACAAGCCAATGTACCTGTCTCCACCGTACGAGCCCAAAGGCCAGCCCATGCTGCCTAGCCATCTCTTGGCCCAATTACTAGTAAGGACTCCTTATACATGACAATGACATAAATGGTAATAGATATTTCAGAAAAAAGAAATAGTTTCGATCTCTGCTAACATCAATTTGAGCAATTTTTTTAAAAAAAACATCAATTTGAGCTCATGTTTGACCTCAAAATAAGAGAAAGGAGAACACTAACTAGAGAAAATAATTAATAATTAATAGCCAAACGGACTGTCTCCCCCTCATATATATAATATCCTTTCCCTACAACCTATGCTCGTAGATAACATTGCTGCAAAATTTATAGAAATGGAAACGACCTGATTAACTACCAGTAACTAACGACTATGAATATGCTCATAGATATGGATGTCCCAATATACCCGTTTCCATGTTTGTGAATTAAATGTCTATATGAAAAAAAAGAATGAAACTTTGGATTGAAGTGACTTGTTTCCACGTTTCATTAAATTCTAAAATATGTTATTGAAAACAACTCTATGAAACTCTTCACTGAGAATGATCTTATTAGGTTTAGTGTAAATTTCGTGCCCATTTAATAATGACACAATGGCAAAAATGTGTGGCATAGAAATTATGACAAGAGGATATGAGCTTCATCTAGATGAAAACTAGTGCACGTCATTTACAACGTATTGGAAACTAGGCGTGAAATTATGATAACGAGGATATGAGTTTCATCTAGATGACAATGTGTGGCATAGAAATTATGACAAAGAGGATATGAGCTTCATCTAGCTGAAAACTAGTGCATGTCATTTCCAACGTATTGGAAACTAGGTGTGAAATTATGACAAAGAGGATATGAGTTTCATCTAGATGACAATGTGTGGCATAGAAATTATGACAAAGAGGATATGAGCTTCATCTAGATGAAAACTAGTGCACGTCATTTCCAACGTATTGGAAACTATGCGTGAAATTATGATAACGAGGATATGAGTTTCATCTAGATGACAATGTGTGGCATAGAAATTATGACAAAGAGGATATGAGCTTCATCTAGATGAAAACTAGTGCATGTCATTTCCAACGTATTGGAAACTAGGTGTGAAATTATGACAAAGAGGATATGAGTTTCATCTAGATGACAACGTGTGGCACAGAAATTATTACACTCTTGGAAACAGTGTAATAAAATGTAGTACTAGACTAGAAATGGCCTTAGTTAATACGTGGACCATAAGTCAAATTGCATTCTAAGTTACTGATGTCTGTGACCAGCAGACAGGTGGTACCAAAAAAAGTTGAAAAGTATTCCCTCTATCTCCAAAGCGTCTCATTCCCGCTTCCGAGAAGTTAAATATTTTTAACTTTAACCAAATATATACAAGAAATTTTTAATATTTGAGGTGCATAATAAGTAACATTAGATTAATCATTCAATATATTTGTGTAACAAACTTATTTGGAGATCTTACAAGAGAAATTTTGCGATCCATGGAAAAAATAACAACCATTCAGTCAACAAGATCTAATGGTTACAAAATAAGAAAAACCTATTAAGAGGAACTTAAGTTGTGGGTCAGAACAAAAAAAAATTAGTGTATTCCAAAAAAAACAAAAATTAGTGACCAGAAAAATCATTTTAAAGGTTACTCCGTATAATTGTACTTTGATGGCTCTGATTTGGCCCAACCCCAATGTAAATGCACAGCTATCCCGGTGAATTTGCTGGGACGATGGAATCGAAATCGATGTATTGGTGGCGGCGGCGGCCGGCTGTCTCCCTCACTGCCGGTGCTCTCCTTCTCGTTTCTTCCACAGTCACGTTGATGTTGGGCAGGACACCGGCCTTCCATGGTCACCTGCTGTCCGTGCCAGTGCTCTCCATCCATCTGAACCCCGATAGCGCGTCGGCCTCGCGGACACGGACGAACGCCCCCTGTCTCCTCCAATCCCAAGTTCCCAACCATCACTCCACCAGGCGTTGTTCTCTCGATTTCCCTTCCGTCCTCCAATCCTGCTAGCTGCAGCAGCAGAATTGCGTCACCCCAGGCCCAGATGTCAAGTTTCGTTAGTCTTCCTCCCATGCTTCACCTTTTCTTTGCTGCTTGTGCTGGTGTTGGACAGAAGAGCACCTGGGCGATCATGGAGGTGCTGCTCTTGTAGCAGACAGCAGATTTGGTGTTATTGTGCAGGAGCATACTGAGGCCGTGGCTACTCTCCCGAATGGGAACAATGCAATTGGCAATGGGAAATCGCCGCTGCTGCTCCCGTTAGCGGCGAGAGCCTGCAGCAGGGCGTGCGAAATCACCTGCAAGGCTGCAAGCGGGCGGCGGCGAGTCCTGGCCCCTGGGCGGTTCCTTCCAAGCATAGTAACAAATCTCTTCTTTTTACAAGTTTGATGAGCACAAAACCCTATGTGACTTTCCTTTTGGGGCGGAGGGAGTAGGAGTATATCGCCCAAAATTTTCATATGTGGAATGGAACTTTTGCTGTATCTCTTGTTTTTCAGGTAATTTACTTGTCCTTTTGCTGTCAGGCTTTCTTCCAAAGGTGGTGGGCACAGAAAAGCCTGACAATCAAGGCCATAGTCCACAAACTGGTCGATTCCGGTCAGCTAGAGTTCATGTATGGAATTTATTGGTTGTCCTTCTTCCCCTTGATCTTGGCTTCAGATTTTTTTCTCGTCTCAAATTTTTCTTATGAATATTTTGTTCAGAAATGGTGGGTGGTGTATGCATGATGAAGCTGTTGTGCATTACATTGACATGATTGATCAGACCACACTTGGTCACCGGATGATCAAGAAACAGTTCGAAAAGATCCCAAGAGCTGGCTGGCAAATTGATCCTTTTGGTCATTCTGCAGTTCAAGCTTATTTGTTTGGAGCAGAGGTACCGTAAAAATCACATTTGGGATGACGTAAAAGTTCCTATAGGAGCTAAAGTAAAAAAAAAAAAAACTTAGACCAACCTAGAAGATAGAAATCTACAAAAGCATTGTAACTGCTCTTGCCTTCTTATTTAATAAAACAAAAGGTGAACCATTTTACATTTAACAATGTTTGCTTTAATGCAATTTTAGCTTGGTTTCGACTCTGTACATTTCGCAAGAATCGATTACCAAGATAGGGCAACCCGAAAAGCAGATAAAGGCCTAGAGGTTATATGGCGTGGCTCAAGAACTTTTGGTTCATCTTCACAGGTTGTTTACCCTACATATATATTTTTGTACATGCATTATCTAAAAAAACATATATTTTTGTACATCACTATATAGTATATTCATTAGCATGAGTGGCTAATTTGAATTTTATAAAAATCCATTTAACTATACAATTAAATTGCAGATCTTCACGAATGTATTTCCTGACCATTATAATGCACCAGATGGCTTCAGCTTCGAAGTTTTGGCTGAAAATGTCATACCCGTTCAGGTAAATATTTATACATAACAAGTTTCATGCTCCTGAAATTTACTGATGTTCCTTATGGAACCTTACATTTATTTCAATCAATACAACCATTTCTAGGATGACATGTCACTCTTTGACTATAATGTCCAAGAACGTGTAAATGATTTTGTTGCTACAGCCATAGCACAGGTAAACCTCCAACTTGCGATAACTCTTGGTCAGCTAGAGCAATTTGAATTTATGTTTCCAACTAAAAACTGCAACTCTCTTATGATGAGATGTTTTGATAATCAGGCAAATGTTACACGTACAAACCACATAATGTGGACCATGGGGGATGATTTTAACTACCAGTATGCTGAATCCTGGTTTCAGAATATGGACAAACTTATTCAATATGTGAACAAGGTATTGCTAGTTTTATTCAACCATGCCAAGTTTTGATGCATAGTTTTCATGTACTAGACTCGTGTTTGTTATTTTTGCAAACTGTATTGCTAAAATGGTATATTTTAATTTCCTAAAAGATATGATTTTAATGCTGCTGATTAGAGACATGTAGACTGCATCTCATTCGACAACACACACATATACACACACTTTCAACAGCCGGCATATTGAATAGTTATTCAACGCGCTAGTGGAGCGCCTCTAAGCTCCGGTGAAACAACCCAAGAATCCTACACCAATAAATATTTCAAAGTGTAACCATATAATTATTCACTGTGTTTACTCTCAGGTGGGCTGAAACGAGAGTAGCATCCTCCAAAAACAAATCCATATATGTGATGAACCTTTAACATCTGCCTAAACACATCGATAAATGTGAATTTTCAACGTAGTTCCATGACATGCCTGCTATGATAAACTATATATTATCTCAACAGCATTTGAAAGCAAGATAACAATGTCATGAATACTGCAGGATGGCCGAGTGCATGCGTTATATTCTACTCCGTCCATCTACACAGATGCTAAACATGCATCAAACGAATCTTGGCCAGTAAAATATGATGATTATTTCCCGTGAGTTCTCAAACCTAGTAGTATATCATGAAAATTCTTATGCTAAATAAAATAAATTTGATGCTATTGTTATACTGCAAATTGCAGCTACGCTGATTCAACAAATGCATACTGGACTGGGTATTTTACAAGCCGTCCAACTTTCAAGCGATACATTCGAGTGTACAGTGGATATTACCTGGTATAATGTAATATATTATTAAAAAACTACAGTACATGAATTGTGCTGCTATCTAAACGATGTATCAAGAAATTTTTAAATAGCCTTGGAAAATGGCTGACTGCAGGCTGCACGTCAAATAGAATTTTTGATGGGTAGGAGTTCCTTAGGATTGTTCACTTCCAGCTTGGAAGATGCAATGGGTATTGCCCAGCATCATGATGCAATCTCAGGTACTGCAAAACAGCACACAACTGATGACTACTCGAAACGGATTGCTATTGGAGCATCAAAGGTTCACAATTTCCCTTGCAGACACCTTTGTTAAAATGTCTTTACGTTTGTCAAAGAAATGTTGATATATTAGCTACTCTTCTCATTCAGGTCGAAAAAGGTGTAAACACTGCTCTGACTTGTCTAACCAACTCCAACAAAACATGTGTATCCTCTGTAGTAAAATTTAGTCAGGTGAGAAAATGTGTGATCTTTATTTTACAGTCCATTCTTTTAGAATTTTTAATGTTTCTTCCATATTTCCCCATGGGCAGTAAATTTTCTTATCAAAAGGACAAAATCTTATAGCCTCTTGTTACTTTAACTGTTTGGTGATATATCATACACTATTTTACACTATATTAACTCGTTATAAATTACAAGTTTTTCATGTGTAATTCTTAAAGAGCTTAACCTAATCAAGCTGTCTCCCTTGGTAATTGAACATGCAGTGTCCACTTCTCAATATAAGCTATTGCCCTTTGACTGAGGAAGCAATTTCAGCAACAAAGCATTTAGTGAGTACTACATGTTTTGTCATTTTGTATACCAATTATATATTTTTTTGAAAGTAATGGCAGGAGCTCTGCCCTTCAATTAAGGTAGGAAATAGATGTTTTTATGTACAAATTGTCATTCTAGGACTCGGCCGGAAAATGACAGAACACGTATACCAATTATAATATATTAGAAATTTTACATGGTCTGTCATTGCAGGTTGTAGTTGCTTACAATCCTCTTGGATGGGAACGTAGTGACTTCATAAGGGTTCCCGTAAGTGACTAAAAACTTTCACTCAACACTTCTTAAGAAATTTGGGACACTGACCAAAAGAACATTTGGATCAAGGATCATGGTCATTTTATAGAGGAAATATATACCCTCAATTTGTAAAAATACCAGGATAAATTTGCTGTGCGACTCCTTTTATTCCTTGCTTCTTGAGCATCTCTACTTGTATAGTTATATGTCCTTTAAACATTTTTCAGGTCAATGATGAAAACCTGGTTGTCAAAAGCTCTGATGGAAATATTGTTGTGTCACAAATAGTTGAGGTTGATAATGTGACAGGCAATTTAAGAAAGTTATATGTGAAGGCTTATCTTGGAGTCGCAACAGACAAGGTCCCTAAGTATTGGCTAACATTTCAAGCTTCTGTACCACCAATGGGATGGAATTCTTACTTCATTCTGAAATCAACTGGAGCTGGTGAATGATTTCATTTTAAAATTTATTTTCGTCAAACTGCAAGTTCACGTGAAAGTGAAACTACTATTGTTTTTTATCCCAGCAAATAATATCATTCTTTTTGAAGCATGAAACTGCTTTATCAATAGCAGAGTTATGATATAACAGAGTAAGGCATGGTATATCACATATTCACATGTCCCATAACTAGTTTAAGTTGTCACATCAAACTACCATAAGGGCATGCAAACTTTATTTTGGCTATTTACACCAACTTCAGCTTTAGTCACTATATAAAATTGAAAAAAAATCCTTACCCAACAGGATTGGTTATAGTAATATTTGATTAAGATGATAGATTTTAAATTTCATCATTTTTTAAGTTAAGATATATAAATTTTTCCTACCACCTGTCTAGGATACAACAATACTGAGCATGTCCCCGCCATGGTTTCTCCAAGTAACAGCACAATTGAAGTTGGACCTGGGCATCTAAAGATGTCCTTTTCTTCAGCATCTGGACAACTAGAGAGGATAATCAATTCCGCCTCAGGAGTGAGTCTCAAAATAAATCTCTCATTTTAAATGAGTTGATAAAAATGCAGTAATATTTCATGTTACATATCTATCGATACAAATAAACTTTAAACTGCCATTTATCAATAGGTGTGTCTTATCTAGTTTCCCAACTTGTGAAGGCCAGCTTATAAATGATCCAATAAATTGTTATTTGCAATGGATTCGACCTTTAACTTTTTATGCATTTGTACTAGTTGGAAATTTGTCATGTTAGTTTGCTGTAAACTCTAATATAATAAAGAATAGAATAATTATTATACTACCTAGTACTTATACTCTTCCTTATGGTTTATATCTACCTATGTTATCCAAGGATGATTAACATGCATCAAAGTTCTTTTTTTCCATGATATTCATTCAGTTGCACATCGTTAGTCTTGTGCACATCATAGGAAGTGCAGATGTTATATAATATAGTAAAACTAGATTGTTGATACCGCTATTAGATATAATCATATATAGGCACTATTTTCTATCAAACTAGTGCAAGTATGATATGGTTCTCTTAAATATTACTCAATTTTTTGGTTTGCTATGTGTGCAGGACCAGTATTTTTAAACAAAAGTAGTAGTATGGAGGCTTTTACTCACGTAAACAATGCATACCATTTGTCTATAGGAAAATTTTAATACATTTCTTCTTTGATAATTTGTTTCAGGTGGACTTACCAGTTCAACAAAGCTTCCTTTGGTATAGATCAAGTAAAGGAGATGCCTTGGACCCACAGGTTTTACTAAACATGGACTTTTCTCAGTTAAAAAAGAAATATGGACATATATTTGATAGCTCTAATGTGTATTTTATGCTAGGCATCTGGAGCTTATATATTTAGACCAGATGGTAATACACCAACTATTGTTTCATCATCGGTAAGACCTTACAGGCTACCTATGTTTCTATTTCAATTGATCTATCTATCTTCCCACTGGCATATTTTTGAATTGTGTAAGAATGAATTTCTTGTCAGTGGTGACTCAATTGGTTGGTTCTTGATGTATTTTTCCACAATAATATTGCACAAAAAAGTGGCTTAAAAAATATCATGGACACTAGTGTTATTAACAGTACTGCAGTATATTTTTTTGTTGCATTTTAGCGCCAATGACATAAAAAGATATAGATTGGAACTAGAGTTTTTTTTCCACAATAGGGTACCCAATTTTCATTACTAAAGCAACGAAATTATAAAGTTCATATGTCTGCACGAAAGAACGAAACAAAGCACCAACCTACCAACCTCACCCTTGATCATAGGCTAAGGGCAACCACAAACCAACAAAGTTTCAAGAAATACTCTAGGTCTCAACCTTGACCAAAACTAGAATGCCGCCGAATCTCGTCGAGAGACACACCAAACAACAGGGGTTGGAAAAGTTAGGGTAAAAGAGATAATAGAGCAGTTTTTGATCGATTGGATGTTGGATCTCTCAATCGGTCCTGGTCCTCCGATATATATAGAGGGGGTGGTCTTATCCCAGCAGGAAACATATCGAAGATGTAATTTGCAAGTTTCTCACGTCAAAATACGAGCCAGAACTGAGTTAAACTCAAACCAGACTTGAACTAACCGGCGTATCCAGATCCTGAAACCAGCTTCGTTGGGGCTGGTTAGCCTTGCCGGGCGCATTACAGAGAAACCGACCTAGCTGGTTTGGGAATGCAGCTAGGCTGGTTTTGTCAGATTAGGCCCAAAACCATCTTTTCTTCATTCGGACTCCAAATGTGATGATCTAAGTGTCTTTTTGATCGCCTTGATGCCAGAAACTTCATGGTGGAGTCCATTGCACGTGTCGGTACATTTTTTGCTGTCAACACTTATTCTCTTGCTGTTTCTGATTAAGAGTATCTTCAGCAGACATCCGAGCATTTTTTTCCTCAATAGCAGCTAGTGCATCAAGTTTTTTTTTTCTCGAACAACGCAGGAGGGCTGCGTGTCAGTTCATTAAGAAGAAAGAAACAGAGGGCCGGCAGTAACCGGCCCAAGTACAAAAAAGTCCACCCCACACACACACCCCCCTCCAACAGGAAGCAAACTCTTACAGAAAAGATAAAAGAGGCAACAACTAAAACCTTGACCAACCTAGACACAATCTAAGCAGCCAAGGACAGCGACCGGGCAAGGAGCTCTTGGAGTTTAGAAGCTCCAGCCAACCCCCAAAAACTGCATTCATCAGCTATCACTCGGAGCAGATCTGGAATGCTAGGCCTAGCGTGCTCGAAGATACAAGAGTTCCTGTGTTTCTAGGTTTCCCAAGCTACCAGAATAACTAAAGAGTTGAACCCCTTTTGCAAATCTTTTGGAATAAGCCGAAGACCTTTCCTCCACCAGCTAGAGAATTTGGTGTCTGACGTTGAGGGCACTAGAGTATGTAGATGCGGGGCTTGGAAAACTGAAAACCAAATCTGCCTGGTGAAGACACAGCCCACAAGGATGTGCTGTATGGTTTCTTCCTCCTGATCACAGAAAGGACAAGCCTCCGAGTGGGGCAAGCCTCTTTTAGCAAGTCGGTCTGCCTTCCAACATCGATTGCTGATAGCCAATCAAATGAAGAACTTGCACCGGAGTGGAGCCCAACTCTTCCAAATCTTTTTCCATGGTGCAAATTTGATGGTCCCAACAAAGAAAGCAGCATACGCTGATTTGCTGGTGTATGTACCTGACTGAGTTAATTTCCATCTAAACTGATCAGGGTACATCCTGCTGCAAGGTCAAGCCCTCCACTAAATCCCAAATGTAGAAATAATCTTCCAAGACTTGGACAGTACGCACCCCTTTGATATCTGCCACCCATCTCCGATTATTTAGAGCCTCAGCTACTGTCCTTCTATTGAGGGACCTTTTGGGAATAGCTTTGATCAAATTTGGGCCTAGTTCATTAATGGTTCTTCCATTCAGCCACCTGTCCTTCCAGAATAAAATTGATTCCCCATTACCAACAATACAGTCAACCGCCAAGCGAAAGATTGCTTCTGCGCGCTGAGGAATTTGAACCTGAAAACCAGCCAGGTCTTGAGGGATCTGTTTTTTGGGCCCAAAGCCAAGGGATCCTTAGAGCCCAGCCAAGTTTTTCAAGATTATGGATCCCCAAGCCACCATACTCAAGGGCACTGTACCCTTTCCCATGAAACTAAACAATTGCCTCCATTTGCCTGTTCCTGCCCTTTCCATAAAAAACCTCTCCTCCTTTTATCCACTGCCTTGATTACCCATTTAGGGAGATCAAAGGCAATCATTAAATAAATGGGGGTGGCTGTCATGACCACCCGCACCATGATCAAGCGACCAGCCCTATTCATTAGTTGTGCCTTCCACCGTGGGAGAAGATCAGCCACTTTATCAACTAGAGGTAGCAGCACCTCTTTGGTGGGTTTGTGAATAGAAAGGGGTAGCCCAAGATATGTGCAAGGGAATTCCTTGACTGCACAATTCAGAATTTCTGTTGTAAGCTGCAGGTCCTCTGTAGAGCAGTGGATGGGGGAGATTGAGCTCTTGGTTAGATTAGTATGCAGACCCAAGGCATGGCCAAATAGATCCAGGATTGTCTTGATGACTTGTAGGTCCATCCTATATGGCCACAAGAAAACCACAGCATCATCCGCATAGAAGGAGATTCGATGTCTAGCATGTTGCACAGCAAGTGACTGGAGCATTTGCTCTCTAGTTGCATATTCCACCAAAGAGTTCAGAACATCCATGACGAGTATAAAAAGCATGGGGGAGAGGGGGTCACACTGACGGAGGCTCTCCATTAACCAAGACTTGAGTAGAGGAGGTGGATAAAATCAGACAAGGAAGGTCACACCACCGCTGTCCAAAACCCACATGTTGCAAAATTTCAAGAAAAGACCATGAGACCGAGTCAAAGGCTTTGGAAATGTCCAACTTGAGCAAGATATGAGCCTCCTTTTTTCTATGTAAAGTTTTCACCATTTTTTGGACAAAAAGGAAATTGTCTTGGATGTTCCTTCCTTTGACAAATGGGCTCTGATTTGTGGCGACCAAGGAAGGTAGAAGAGGGGCTAGCCGATTGGCTAGCACCTTGGTTACCAATTTAGCCGCACTATGAATCAAACTTATAGGCCGAAAATCCTTAACTTGAGTGGCCTCCAATTTCTTGGGGAGCAGGGAAATGAAGGCGGTGTTCAGTAATCTAAATTTGAGCACGTGTCCCCGATGAATAGCTGATAAAGCCGACATGAGATCCCCTTTTATGATGCTCCAGCATGACTTATAAACACGGCCAGGCTCTCTCTTCTCCAAGTTAATCAAGACCAACTCCAACACCTCCTTTGCAAATGTGCCAACACCACCATGTGTAAAACACCATGTGCATGTGTGTTAGCATTTTCACAATCATTTTCTCGAAGAGGTTAGGCACTCAACTTGCCTCGCCACTCGATCCTAACATGTATGCAAAGTTAGATCGCTCAAGTGGCACCAGATGATCAATATGCAAACAAGTTTGCCCCTCTTGATAGTACGGCCATCTATCCTAAACCCGGTCATCAACTTCTCTACACACCTATGACCGGTGAAATGGAAATGCCCTAGGTTATACCTTTGCCTTGCGCATTGCACTCCATCTCCTCCGGCGTTGATGCAACACATGCATCAACCCTATCACAAATGATATGATCCACTTCATATCATCATGTGACCTTGGTCCATCGATCTTGACCTCACTTGCTCTTCACCGTTGCGTCGGTCCATCGGCGCCATGTCTTGCTCAAGCTTCACCGCCTCACGGTCCATCACTCTAAAGCCTTCGACTTGCCCTTCACACTTGCAACCGGTCCGTCGAGCCAAGCCTCATCTTGATCTTAGCCACCTTGGTCACATGACTCCATGTCATGTCTCATATGCAATGAGCTCCTTCATGACACAATTATCTGTGGACTAATCTCCTGTGTATCTCACATAATCACATATTAGTCCACCTAAGTTGTCACTCAATTACCAAAATCAAATAAGGACCTTTCAGAGCCACAGAGGAAGAACCCATGCCCGGAGGGTCAGTGGCCACCTCAGAGCCGCAGAGGAGGAACCCTTGCCCGCAACCACTTGTCCGCCTCCACCTGCCACCGAAGACCCCGCACAGGACGCGCCCGAGGAAGAGAGCACCACGTCGCGGTAGGAGGGCGGGGAGCCTCCCGAGCAGGACGAACTCGGGCTCCCATTGAGCGCCCGCCAGGGAAGAAACAGAGTAGGAAACCAACGTGTGGGAGGGAGGCGCGAACGCCGATGGGGTGGCCGCCGGGTTCGGAGTAAACACCGGCGGGGGGCTGGTGGAGGGAGGTGAGACGTTGGGGGAGGGATGGGAGGGAGGCGAGACGTCGGGAGCCATCTCGTGCATCAAGTTTTGATTTGGTAAAGTTTGAGCCATACTCATTTACAGTGGCAGCATCTTTTGAGAACTGCCTACAACTAAGCCTTTTGATCTCATCCCTCTTAAATTTCCAAAGATAGGTTTTCCCTTTCAGGTTTAATTAGGTCCTCAATGGGCAACACTTCGTCCTCATTGTCTTCATCCATATTCCCAACAATTTCAGTAGCTTGAACTCCAGTTTTACTTCCAGCCACTTGTTTCCTTTCCCTGGATCATTCCTTTGCTTGTGCCAGCCACATTATCATTTTTCCCTTGACTGTTGCTGCTGAGCTTCAACTTTTTTGGTTAAGGATCATCCTCTATTATTGATTTATACCACTTCCACCCTAATCCATTTGTTACCAGCTAGGTTGGTATACCTGTCTTGCGCCACCTCCATCTAGAAATGACAATCATAAAAGTGAAAGTTCCAGCAATCCATCCACCACAGCAAGAACTTTTGTAACATCCCTGCAACAAATCTTAACTTTGACAAAATCATCCTTGGTTATGTTTTCTTTGTTCACTTCCAAAGGAAGCCCAACCTTAGAAGCTACAAAGGAAGACATTAGGATAGGATCTATTCTCATAAGGTATCCCTTTTATCCTAATCAATGCCACATCTAGGGCACAAAAGTTAAAGATCTCTTTCTCATTTGTGTGAAGCTATGGTTTTTGCATTGGGGAACCTCATTTGAAACATGTTATCACTTATCCTTTTGGTAAACCACATCTAGGGTTGAGGTTGGTCTAGCTTTCACTTTGAATTCATTTTCCAACTGTCTAGCAGAAACCTCTTTGGAAGTAATAGTAATCAGAGTTGTATTGGTCTGTTGCGGCTCAGGGATCTCAGAGAGTATGAGTGGGAGATGGGAGGTCGGGGTTTGAAGGCGCGGCAATGAGGTGGAGGCGCCGTGCTCGGCGCCTGGACGAGTAGCAGATGGGAACATCAACACAGAATGACGAGAACAATAAGCCCAGGGGCCCAAGGGGGAGATAACTCCAATCCTAGGCTAATCCTCTTAACTGAATAGAGTTCGACACTTATACTTGTGATCCTAACAAACCAACTAATTAAATTTAAATCACAATCTTAACAAAACCAAATAGATAATGCTCCTAGATACTAGGATCTTGCCAACCGACAGTTGGGCACCGTGGCCACGGCGTGGCTGGAGTGGTGACTGCGCCCTTCCTGGCACACTGAGTCAACCGTTCAGCCACTTGACCTGCCCCGGCGCCTGTAGACCTTGCCCACCATAACATGGTCATATACTTAATTCATTGGTCAGCTACAGTACTCTGAATGACATGAAATCCTTTGCCATAATTAGACAAGCCACAAAAAGGGGAGAAACTCCTAGGGCATTTTTTTTCAAAGCATGTTCTAAGGTTTAAAATGAATTAGTTATGAACTTTTAAAGATTTAACCATATTATTTTTAGGAAATTTATTGTTTTTCAATGTTGTTTGATTTTAATAGTTTGATGGCCTAAAGATCCAGGTTTAGAGTTTTATGGCCAAAATCAGACACGGTTAATGGTTTGATGGGAAAAAATAGACTTCTTTATTTTACAAATATCATTACACAATAACAGAGGACATAACTAAACTAAGCAAAACTTTAAAAGTCGTGTTTCAATGACAATGAACTGATTCAATTTTATTCCTTTTAGGTGACTCTCAAAATTATCCGTGGACCTCTCTTTGATGAAGTGCATCAACAATTCAGCTCGTGGATTTATCAGGTCAGATCCAAAATTTACTCCAGTTCAGAACCAAATCATAGTTAAATGTAATATATCTTACATAATTCATGGAGCATAACGTAATTAAGAACATTTTGTTGATATTCTAACATACATAAAAGGGGGGTCATTAAAAGTTATTTATTTATAGTAGTACAGACATCTCTTTTATAGGAATCAGAGGAGGAAATCATGGGATTCTTGAATTTTATTTAAAGCATTAAATTGTACTACCCTGTTGCGAGACTTGTAAATCCTACAATTTCAATAACACTTCATTATTATATGTTTAGTTACCAACCACCCTCATGATTTGGTTGTCTTCTGTACCTGAGTACTAGAATATGTTGTATTTTCTATCATCCAGACTTTCAACTAAGTTATAGATTTGGAGTATGTATGGTCTCATGATATCATTTCTTGGCAAGTGGTTGTCAATGCATCATTTGAATATACTCACTCCATGAATATACCCACTCCATCCCAAAGTAAATAATTTTCTGGAAACATTTAGACAGATTTTAAGGACACTGGTAAAAAACGTATGTACCCTCATCTCCTTTCCTTTCTCGGAGAATATCTCCTAGATTTGGCAGTTATCATTTGCATGCACCTTGTAGAATGTTATTTTGTTTGGGACAGATTTTAAACCTTAGAAAGCTATTTATTTTGGGACGGAGAGAGTAGTTTTCATAGGTCCAATTATACTACACTCTGCACTTTAGGAAGACTTATATCAGCAGTGAACTTGTGATTAACATTTCTCTATATAGATTACACGACTCTACAAGAACAAGGAGCATGCTGAAGTTGAATACACGGTTAGTAATTACATTCGGCTTTGGATAATATAATAATACAGTGATGTAGCATATTTTGGGACATCTATTATTCAAAATCAAACTTACTATTTTGTTGCTCTGGTTTGTCACAAAGATTGGGCCAATCCCTGTTGATGATGATGTAGGAAAGGAGGTTATCACACAATTGACTGCAAATATGAGTACAAACAGTACATTTTATACAGATTCCAATGGAAGGGATTTCCTCAAAAGGGTAATGATATATAATATATACTCTAGATATTTGCTATTATTACTTGTTTAAAAATAACACCATTGGTATACTATTGATTAGATCATTCCCAGCTTTTAGGCAAATGTGGGAGCCCATCTGAAATATTTGTCTAGTTTCCTTTTACCTGCAGATTCACTGAGATTTTCATTTGCAGGTGAGAAACTACAGGGAGGATTGGAATCTTCAAGTGACTCAACCAGTTGCAGGAAATTACTACCCGGTAAGCGAAAGTTCACATAAACAGACTAACAGAGTGACGTCATTTGCAGATTGCCAGTAACATCACAGCAACTTGTTCTCCTTGTTAAATATTTTTGCAATGGGCAGAATTATTGGCGAATAACACAGTGTTCATGTGTATGTCTGGCAGTGTTGGTTTTAGCGATGGCTATCTGGTACTGTAGCTGAAAATAACTGAACCAATTATAGCATTTCCGTTGCTTTTCGTGGAAGCCGAGCCTTGTTTGGGCAGTGCTAGGCCAGGCTGAATGAAAAGCTTATTAGTTTTGGGCCATGCTTGGGCTGTTGATTTAATTTAATGTTTCAGCATCAGGGCAATTTTTGTGGGCTTGCTTATCTCTCATTAATCATTATGCATGTATAAAAAGTTTTGTGGGCCTACTTTTTTGGGCTTTTTTTGAGCAGGTTTCCATCTTTTAGGCCAATTAATTCCGTCCCTTTGTATAATGAAACACAATTAGTTCCTATACATCATCATGACTCTAACTTTTAGATTATAATATGCAATCTTATAGCCTGGCAGATTTCTGACATATTGACTCTCCAGGTCAATCTTGGAGTGTATATAGCAGATGAGAAATATGAACTATCTGTACTTGTGGACCGTGCTGTCGGAGCATCAAGCATTCAGGATGGTCAGCTAGAGATTATGTTACACAGGTATTAGCTATTCCAAGACCATGGTTCTCTTAACAAAAAGCTCCATTCCCACACTGCCACACGCTATGGTAGTTCTAGTTTGTTTTCTGTATCTAAATCTGATAAGGGAGGCTCATTTACTCAGTGATTGAAACTGTGCTTGTCAGATTCCAATCTAGAAGAGCAATATTGTGTAACTGTGGCTCCCATTAGCGGCTAGCCATGCATACTATTAAAATCAGTGATTTATCAGATTCTTTCAGACTTTCCAAGCATTTCCAGTTTAATTTGTAGCCTCTTTTTCTTTTTGAGAATGTTAATTTGCAGCAACCCTCTTGATGTTCACCACAAATATGCATATCACGTTTTATGAATTCCTTGCACACTGAAACTCTCTCTAACCACAAATGTTATCAATTTCAGGCGTTTACTTAAAGATGATGGTAGAGGTGTTGCTGAGCCACTTGATGAAGTGGTTTGCGTGGATCAAGATTGCGAAGGGCTTACGGTACACATTGAGTTACAATATTTAAGCCGCCTCTATATTCTCCAGTATTATCCTGCTATCCAGTTACTAATAGCTACTGTAATTCTTCCTCAAAAAAAAATCACAGGCCAGGGGCACTTACTATATCAACGTCGAAAAGCTAGGGCATGGAGCTCACTGGCGTCGTACATATGGCCAGCAAGTCTATTCTCCCTTTCTCCTTGCTTTTACTCATGAGGTACATTTGCTTACCCTCTGAACCTTTCTGTTGTGTGTTTTCGTGCTGTCAAAGTTAACAATTATTCTTGTTAAAGGACGTGACCAGCTCGAAATCCTACAATGTGGCCAAAGCTAGTATGATGGATGCGAATTACAGTCTTCCTGATAATGTTGCAATTGTCACTTTACAGGTGTCACTGTATTCCCCACTCGACCTATTACCCATGCATCAGATTATCTATATATTTTCCGTAATGGAGCATGTCTTAACATTTCAGAATCTTGATGATGGTACCACACTACTCCGCTTGGCCCATCTTTTTCAAGTATGTTTGTAGTTTATTTAAAATTTCTCCTTGATAATTAACCATTGATTGGGTCATGGCCTGTTGTGAAAGGCGGGTTTGTTTCCGGTACGAGTTTGTAAGAGTGTGTTTGTGTGAGTGTGATGAGTGAGTTGTAATTATTTTGTTTGGTTTATCCTTCTTAATGCAATGATACGCAGCTCTTCTCATATTCTACAAAAAAAAATCATTGATACTGATCAATATTTGCGAATGTGCAGGATGGTGAGGACCCGAAATATTCAGAGGTAGCACAGGTTGATCTTAAAAAGGTCTTTGGAAAGAGAACTGTAAGTAGAAAATTTGCTGCAGTTCAGGGCTCAGGCTCAGGTCTTCTAACATTTTTTTATCAGAACTTAGACGTCCCAATTCCATTAAATGTTAATGCTGTTCCAATGTACGTGCAGATTAAGGAATTGACCGAGACTAACCTTTCCGCAAATCAAAAGAAGTCAGAGATGAAGAAGCTCGATTGGAGGGTTATTGGGGACACTGAAAGTGGTCCTGCCCCAGTAAAAGGTGGCCCAGTTGATTGTCGAGCTCCAGTCGTTGCGCTGGGACCCATGGAGATACGCACCTTCTTGCTGAAATTTTAATTGCATTTACTGTGTTTGTAAAGAAAAACAATAATAAATGGAGAACTTGCTACCAATATTTACATATGTAAAAGAAGAAGATAAAGTAGCCAAATCTGACTTCAAATAGTTGTTAAATTTGCTTGATGGAGGTACACACCCATGCACACCATACTTCACGTAGTTTTTGTTTGGTTGTTCACATTAGATTGCATCAATGCTTACGAAATGCAGGATACTGCAAGCTATGTTGGATGCCATGCAATTTTGCACAGTCCTCAAAGGTCAAAGCACACACTTGGCTGCATTGAACAATACTGATAGCTACTGCAAGCTTGGCTTGTGCAGTAGTTGGAATCCCCTCACCTCCACAACACCTCCACGACAATGACACCACCTCCACCGTACCATCTATGCTTTGTGGTTGTCAGCCAGCATCGTCACGACGGCCTCACCGCCTCCCGTGGCAAGAGCCTCCTAAAATCCTGCAGCATCATTCATCCTTGTGAGCCCCAACAATGTCGTTTGCCTATCGCACCCGTTGTCGCTGGTGAAATGTGCACCTCTAGGCAGACAAGCTTTGGCCCGAGCTCACACTGAATACAATTGAAACAACCTGTTGCATCTTAGCTGCCATGAGAAAGAGGAAGAAAGGATATGGTATTAGAGAGAAAGTTGTTGTACATGACTTGATTTATATAATTCACTTGTACACCGAGCCATGTCTAGCTATATATATCAAAAGGTCATGTAACTCTAAGGGTGTGAGGTGTTTCCCATCTTCTGTCTTCGTACATGCCATCACGAGTTCAGGGTACGATCCCATTAATCCACCAACTTTTGATGCTCCCTTCACTGGTAGGAATGTGCACACATACAAGACGAACAACTTTCATCATAGTAGAAGCAAAATTCGTCATAAAGAATCTTTTTGTGATGAATTTTGGTTCGCTAAACAGAGCGTCACATTTGTTGCACAATGACAAACCTGGATTTTGCATCATAGAAGTGATTTTATCCACGACGAAAAAACTTTTGTCATACATCCATTTCCCCGTGATAAAATGAAAATCTTCACCATTTTCATCACAAATTGTCAAGCTTTGTCCATGTGGTATCGGCCACGCCGGCAGCTGATATGACTGTGCCACGTCCATGTCAGAGGTGACATGGACAGAACCATGTGGTGGTGCCACGTGGCCAATGATGTGGACAGGACCATGCTTGCAGGTGATGTGGATAGTGTCACATGGCAACGTCCACATTGTCAGCTGAAGTGGTGTGCCATGTACCGGCACCACGTGTCCATCATCCATGCTAGCAGGTGACGTGGCACGACTCATTTTTGTTGGTCCATGTGTTATTTTCTGGTTGAGCCATGTGTCTGTTTTTTTATTAGTACATGATAACCATTTTGTCAGAAATAAACTTCATTTTGTCACGAATCAAGTAGACATAGAAATGAAATATTTCACCATACATAATAGATTGATTACAACCCATATATGAACATAAAATTCATCCATTACAACAGCCCTTATATGTACTAGAATTCATCCATTACAACCCATAATATACATACAACAATCGTGAAATATAGTAATCCCACAATGAGAGAGCTCTCTCTAGTCATAGAAAAGATTAGTAAATTAAGAGGGAGGCAAAACACACTTTCCAATGCATCTGCATCCAGACGACCTGACCACCATTCCCCTTTCGTGTTCTTTACTTCCTGTACATCTGCAAGAGCGAAGCAACAACATGCAAAATGTTTTGTATCTTGTTTCAATGCAACTACCATAGTTCCAAAAGATTCATTTTTTTACTTTGACTACAATATGAACCCATATCCTGGGACCAAAATGGCCTCAAGCAAATGTTGAAATGCAAAATATTATTGAGTACAGCATGTGCTAAACAAAGGACAGCTACGCTACTACATTAATACACCAATTTAGCCCATCATTCAATCATCTCAAAAATTAGTTTAACAACAAATAGTACTCATTTCATAAGCATAATATTAAACAAGTGCAAATCTTACCTACTAATCATAAGTTTATGGATCCAAAATCAAATGTCAAACAAGTTTTTATATGGACAATTCAACAAAATTAATCGTGGTTCACAAACAAACATAGGAAAATGATCTGCTTAGTTTCTAACATTAGACACATGCATATTGATTATCACATTGCAGGAAAATATAAAATGACATCCAGATCCAGCACGATTTGCAAGGCAAGTGAAATAGAACCTACTTGCAATAGACATCAAGCCACTTCTTGTATATGATAGTCGACTTGCTTTTAGTTAGCCACCATAAAAGCATCAGCAACCTGCAGTTTCAACAGATCGTAGCACAAGTAAATAAACATCATCTTAGAACCACCTTCTCATAGTACATTGTATATGAAGGTTTGTTAAATTAATACATTCATATAACAACAAAAAGTCATCCACTGTTACAACCATGTGGAATGTCATGGAAACGACGACTCCCACTTCATACACAAGCGCATGGAGTGTCTTGAGGAGGCATGCGCTGTCTTAGCCATCTATGCTGAGGCCATCCAATATCCTTCAGCCTCACAGTACGGTTTGTGCCGCTCCACCGCCCAAGAAAGAAGCAAGTGGTCCTAAGGCGTAAGAGTGTGTGTCTTGTTGCAATGGTCTGGCCACTGGGTGATGAAAAAGACCAGGGTTTGCCAAGAGGCAGAAAGGCAATACATGAATGACAAGTTTCTGCATTATTGCTTCCAAGTTCCAACTCTCTAGGGACCCTCTTTCTGGCTTTAGTGATCAAGGCATCTTTTTGCTTTGGACTATGGATGAATCAAGGAATGATAATATTTCCCTAGGTTACCTAGGAGGAAAATGTTTTGTTAACACCACCTTTCGTAGAAAAGGAAGTTCAGGATGCAGTGTTTGATATGGAACACAATAAAGCGCCTAGACCCAATGGTTTTCCGGCTGAATTCTACCAAAAGTTTTGGGATGTCATCAAATAAGACTTGATGAGCATGTTTCGGGACTTCCATCCTGGAAATTTACCACTTGTTAGCCATAACTTTGGGGTGATAACTCTCATTCCAAAGATCAAAGAAGCAAACTGGATCCAACAATACAAACCAATATGCTTACTCAATGTCAATTTCAAAATTTTAGAATTGATTCGGTGGCAATGATATTTTTAGTCTGACACAAACAACTTTCATGTGATGACGTAAGATCCTAGAGGGTGTCGTTATTTTGCAAGAAACCATAAATGAATTGCACCGTAAAATACTTAATGGGGTCATCTTAAAAATAGATTTTGAGAAAGCATATGACGAAGTTAAGTGGCCATTCCTTTTGCAAACTCTTCGCATGAAAGTTTTTTCACCTAAGTGGATAACTTGGGTCCAATCTTTCATCTTAGGAGGAAGTGTGGTGATTAATGTTAACGATAATGTTGAGGCATATTTTCAAACAAAAAAGGCCTTCAATAAGAAAATCCATTATCTCTATTATTGTTCAACATTATAGCTGATATGTTGGCCACATTAATTAACTCAAGGAACCAAAACAGATCTAAAAGAGGCTCTTCAAAAATGGGGGTTTCTCCAAAATCCTCCGAAGTTGATTTCTGGCTGCTCATGGGAAATTTGTTCAAACTAGAAAGTAGATATGTTCTTAGGATGTCATAGCACCAGAATATCAACACCAAAGATTCCCAAAAGCTCAGATAAAATAAAACGAAGAAATCATCAAAAACTGCACCGGGATAGAGAGAGGCAAAGATCAAACTCAAGATTTCAGATGAAAAATTGATCTATTAAGCATGAGAACATGTTTACAAGGTCAGGTCTAGCCTCCACCCTTCATCCTCCCTCTTATAGTTTGGAAAACCAGAAGCAATAGGTGCTCAGCCTCTCCACTGCTAATCTTCTCTCACCGTTAAAAAAGAGAAAAACCCGTTGTGAGTCTTGGTGTCTAGGGCCTCCCTGGACGACTCGAGTTAGGTCCTCTATCGGCGGTCTCGATCTCTTAGTCCCTTCCCTCCCCACTTCGTTCATATGTGATCCTGCGCCGCCGCCCGCGACCGGGATCAGAGTCCACGCCCCATCTCGTCGTTTGCGTCCATGTCATATTCTCCGGTTTGAGCCAAAACCCTAAATCGTGATAGCGCTAGTCTACTTGAGATCGCAGACATTGGGTCGCAGCCGGGGTACCCCTAGGGCCGGGGCTGCCAGGGAGGGCGTCGCTAGTCTCCTGGAAAGCCTGAAGCTGATGGAGGTGGAGAGGAAGGGGATACAGATCGGAGGTAAAGGGGGAAGGGCGATGTGTCAAAGGATCCCAAGGCGGTGGCGAAAGTGTTAACAGGCAGGGTGGTGAGAGACCAATGAAGATAGTGGCCTAGAAATGCCGGTGCTTGCACAACACCCTGGCGGTTAGGGGGCTCCTGAAGTTCCAGAAGTCTGAGTAGCCCGATGTCCTGTTCTTGTCCGAGACAAAATTAGACGAGAAGCAGATGACAGAGTTCAAACGTAAGCTTGACATGGAGCACATGGAGGTGGTGGATTGTGAAGGAAAAGGAGGGGGGCTTGCAGTGTTATGGAGGAGAGGTGTCGATGTAGTGGTGAGGGGTAAATCCAAATATTACATTGATATGGAGGTCTCGGTGACGGGAGAAAGTGCTTGGAGATTTACGGGGTGTATGGAGAGCCACATGCCGATATTAAATATAAAACTTGGGATGTGTTGAGAAAGTTACATGGGGAGAATGCCGCTGGGCTGCCGTGGTTGTGTGCTGGTGATTTCAACGAAATTTTGTTCCATCATGAGAAAGAAGGGGGTGTTCCTCGTTCCCAGGCTTGTCTCAACCGGTTCAAGGAGGCTCTGGAATGGTGTGATCTCACTGACTTGGGTTTACTGGAAATGTGTTCACGTGGAGAAACAAGAAAACAAAGACCAGCCAATATATCATGGAGAGACTGGATAGAGTGGTAGCAGATATAGGCTGGAGGTCGATGCTCCTAACTGTGCAAGTAAGAAATGGTGACCCTTACCACTTGGACCATCGGCCAGTGGTGGTGGTCACAGAGAAGGGCAGCATATGGCGGTGGGGATTGGCATTTTAAATTTGAAGCAAATTGGATGCAGGAAGAGGACTGCAGGAGGGTGGTGGAGGAAGCGTGGGAATCTTCTAGTGTGCTGCAAGCTCGCAACCTCAGTGACAGTTTGCGTGGAGTGGAGGCCAGCTTGCAGGACTGGAGTGTGAATGTTCTAGGGGATCTGGAGAAAAGAGTGAAAGTGGTGAAGAAGGATTTGGAGGCCTGCAGGAGATTACCGATAAGTGACTTCTCTGTTGGCAGGGAGGCGGTGCTGTCCTTCAAGCTGGACAGATTGGAGGAGCAAGTAGACATGTATTGGAGGCAGCATGCACATGTAATTTGGTTGCAAAAGGGGGGCAGAATCAACTTTTTTCCATCATTGCTGTTTGGAGAGAAGAAGGGTGAATAGAATAGGCAACCTGGTGAAGGATAATGGAGAATGGGTGGAAGAAGAGATGGAGAGGGATTTTCTCTGCAATGATGGAGAATGGGTGAATAAAGCCGAAGAGGAGGATCGCATCTCTGGAGTTAAAATTTGTCATGCGGCGCCCAGTGTTTCTCACCTTTTATTTGCCGATGACTCTTTGATTTTGGTTCGTGCAAAAGGGAGGAAGCTGTGCAGCTGCAGAATATCTTGGAACTATATGAGCGATGCTCTGGCCAAATGATAAATAGAAGCAAATCAGCGGTCATATACAGTACCAATGCCAGGGCGGTGGATAGAGCTGAGGTGTGGGGTATTCTGAACATCACAAGAGAGACTATGAATAAGAAGTACTTAGGCCTACCAGTACATGTTGGGCAGTCAAAAATTGAAGCATTTGCATATTTAAAAGATCGTGTACGGAAAAGAATTCAAGGGTGGAAGGAAAAATTCTTATCGTGGGCTGGCAAGGAGATTTTGATTAAGGCTGTTGCACAGGCGATCCCAACTTTTGCCATGAGGTGTTTAGATCTGACAAAGGAGCTATGTGATAAAATTAGTGCCATGGTGTGTAGGTACTGGTGGAATCAACAAGAGGGACAGCATAAGGTGCATTGGATAAGTTGGGAGAAGATGATGAAACCAAAGAAGGAAGGAGGCTTGGGTTTTCGTGATGTACATGTTTTCAATCTTGCAATGTTAGCTAAACAAGGTTGGCGGCTGCTACAGAATCCCGACTCTCTCTGTGCAAAAGTTCTGCAGGCAAAGTACTATCGAGAGAAGACTTGCTTAGAAGCCAAACCGAAGGTTGGGAGGCGAAGCATCTTGAGAGGTATACAATTGGTTAAGAAGGGGATGATTTGGTGGGTGGGTGATGGCCAAGACCTCAAAATCTGGTCAGATCCTTGGCTTCCACGTGAATGGTCTAGGAAGCCAGTCACACCTCGTGGACGCAGCTTAATTATGCATGTTGATCCAATCACTGGCGGATGGGATAGGGAACTTGTGCAGGACTTGTTTTGGGAGGAGGATGCAAAATTATATTGGCACTACCTGTTCATGAAAACCAGCCCAATATACCTGCTTGGCACTATGATTCCAAGGCCAGATTCAGTGTGCGGCGCCTATAAGGTTTGTCGATCAGACTTGATGCATGCTCAGAGTAGCTCCGAAGGACAGAATAGCAGTGGGCAGCCAGATGAAAAGATGTGGAAACTTTTGTGGAGTCTGAACTGTCCGAACAAGGTAAAACACTTTTTATGGAGATTTGCACTAAACAGCCATCCTCTGCGGAAAAATCTATTGCTAAGGAAGACGAAGATTGGTCCCTCTTGTCCGGTTTGTGGTCGTTATGACGAGGATGGGGGCCATCTCTACTTCAAGTGCAAGATAATTAGACAGGTGTGGCATCTACTAGATTTGGAAGAGGAACGAGACATATTGGCTAGGATGAGTTCAGCAAAGGAGACTGTGGAATTCATACCGTCAACAAAGAATAAGAAGAGACTATATATACTTGCTTATGACGATATAGATGTGGTGGGGAGAGAGAAACACCATAAGAACAGGGGGGAAGCAAAGACTTGCGGCCATGATTGCCCATGCTATGCGCATGTCTATTGCTGAACTGATGAAGCTGAACTGTGACGCGACTTTCTCTCCTACTACTCGCTCTGGTGGCTGGGGGTTTGTGATCAGAGACGCCGACAGCGATGTGGTGACTGCAGGCGAGGCCGTGTGGATTTCTTACTTGATCCATTCCAGGCGAAGGTAATAGCTTGTGTCCATGGAATGCAAGCGGCCATAAACCTGGGGATCACCGAGATTATTGTGGAGACGGATGCGGCGCTGGTGAAGCAGGCTATTTGTGCAGGAGACTTCACTCACTCGTTGATGGGGAGTCTACTTGTTGAGCTATAGTGTATGGTGTCTGCAAATTTCAATTCGTTTGTGTGTATTTCCATTCCTAGAGAATGTAATAGAGTTGCTCATGAGTTAGCAGCCCTTGGGTGTGTGTGTGCAGAAGGAGATGAGCCTATCGTGAGCTCACTTCTAGAACACATTATTGTAATTGTTGCTAATGAACAATCAGCCCATGGGTAATTGAAAGCCACCCATTCAAAAAAAATCTTCTCTCACCGATATGAACTTGGCTAGCCTATGGGACTAAAACCTAGGTGGGAGAGACATCACTGTCTTGGGCAGCCCCTATCCTAATTTATAGGGCTATTACACATTTCAAGAATACCCCTAGATATTTTCTTTGAGCCACTTAATCATAGGGCTAAATGGTCCAAGTTGAGTTCCTTGCATTGTACGACCACATACCCTTCATGAAGACGCTTCCCCTCAATGCAAGTTCTCCGATGATGCCACGTGTTACCCTGAGATCCTCCTTGGGTTTTGATGCCCAAACCTGGCAAACCTATCGCCCACGATTTTGAGGCCGAAACCGCCAAAGCACTCGGAGTCGTCGCTTGTCCTGCTTGTCCTCGACCGCTTGATCACCAAGTGCTCACGGGCCCACCTTCACTTGGTCAATTATCACCTTGACTTCGGTCAACACCGTCTTCACCTCCATCCTCACATGTACACTTGCTCATCGACGTCGCCAAGTGTTATCCGTCTACAACCCATCCTCCGGCCCTCAATTGTCGGTACAAGCCTTCATGTTCGTCCTTCATATCACCCAGTTCATCACTCACGGGCTCACCTGACCTTCTCCATTGTCGTTGACTATCTCAACGCTCAACACCTACACACCAAAAGACAAGAGACATGTTGCACATATAAAACTCATGTGATAGGATCTAGATGGCTAGAGGGGAGTGAATAGCCTATAAAAATTTTCTACAAAAGCACAATACCAGTGCAAACTTAGTTAGAATAATATGAGGCCCTAATAGCTTCTACTTTGCACTAGCTCTAATTCACTCGAAGCAAGCCACCCTAAACAATACAAGTAGCTTGATCTCTTGTGTAAGTCACAATAACACACAAGCTATACAACTAGCAAGAACTAGTAAGAGGTACTAAAAACCAATTACAACTAGTTACAACTAGCTACTACAACAAATACCACTGCTCTAGACTAGGCACACAACTAACACACAAGCAATGTTATGAATGTAAATACGAGAGTGTGACAGTAGGCAAACCAAACGAGGCAAGTGATGACACAAGATATATCCCTAAGGTTCGGTTACTTGCCAGCAACCTACATCCTCATTGTAGCGAGTCCCCACATGATGGTTCACAAGCTAACTAGCATGACAAGTTAGACCCACCAAAGGGTGCCGCAAGAACCAATCAAATGGTGCACTCCAATTAGCCATGATTTCACTAGAGTTGCTCTTCATGATCTCATGCGGTGATGAGCACAATTGCTTGATCGGAGCCGGAAACAATCACTAATAGCCGCTCAGCGATCCACCGCTGCTCCAAGCCGTCTAGGTGGCAGCAAACACCAAGAGTAACAAGAAACCACGGCTCACATGATTTCTAGTGCTACTAGATGCAAGAACTCAATGCAAATGCACTAGAATCACTCCCGGTCTTAATTTGGATCAAGCAATAGGCAAAGAGATGAGCAGGAGGTGTTCGCACAAGCTCACAAGGGTGTATATCATGTTGGAGTACCAAGAGAGCCGGCCATGAGCCGACCACCATCTATTTATAACACCCCATGAACCAAAGAGCCGTTGGGATCCTTATATTACTGCACTCTAGTCAGGGGCATCGGACCGGCCGATGCACCCCCATCGGACCAATGGCCATGGTCTGATGCCGTATGCTGGCTGACATGTCATGCACAGATTAAACTAGTTGTTGAAACGCGCCAACGGTCAATTGAACGTATGGTCACAAGCCCCGGGGTCCGATGCACATCAGACCATCGATGCCCACCGGTTTTCCATCATCGGACTGGGCCAATGCTTAGCATCGGACCAACGACCATGGTCGGATGGTGCCTTTGAACTTCTCCCCCGTACTGACAGGCGTGTCCTCTCGGTCATTTAGGCAGGTTTGTAGGGCGCTGTAGTTAGAATTGTTTGCCGTTGGAACGAAGCATTGCATGCTGTGTGGGACTGGAATTGTTTGCGTGCAGCCACTCAAGACTCGAATAGTCCAGCTTGCATGCACGAACGAATAGCCACACACATGGTTTGCTCTTCTTCCTTGGTAGTCGGCATTTGTCTTGCAACGCCCAAGAATGCTGCCCGGAGGGAGTGTATGTCTAGATATATTGTAAAAATTATGTACGTAGGAAAAAAATGACATGTATATTCAAATGGATGGAGTAATAATATATACAACGAGATGACGTGACGCCAAAACTCTGTCCTGGATGTCTTTGACCACGTCCAGTACTCGCCCTCGCTTCAGCGGTTGAGCCTGCGTCCCCATAGGCCCATTTTACGCTGGTTGGTCAACCACAGCCATGCATTGATTTTGACGGAGCCAACCCTGATGCGGGAGGCCGCTAGCGCCACGTACGCCCGGCCCCGGCGGAAAACAAAACGCCAACCAGCAATTAGTTTAATTTTAACCAAAAACGCCTGGGTGGTCCGCATTCCCAATCCACTGACCGATCGACCGATCCGCTCGTCGGGGCCGGGCAAAGCCACACCGGTGATCAGCCAACCATGGCGCCGGCGCTTCTGCTGCTGCTGCTGCTGCTGGCAGTGATTGCGACGGCAAGGGAGGCGTCCGCGGCGAGGGCGTTCGCCGTGGCGTCCAACGCGACGGCGCATGGGGCGACGGTGGCGGGGAACAAGCTGAACGTGCATCTGGTGCCGCACTCGCACGACGACGTCGGGTGGCTCAAGACCGTCGATCAGTACTACGTCGGATCCAACAACTCCATCCAGGTATGTAACACGACACCATGGCGTGGCGTGGCATCCTGCGCCGCCATGCTCCGGCCCTCGATCTTCTCGGTTCTCACGTCGTGGAGGTGGGTGGCAGGGCGCGTGCGTGATGAACACCCTCGACTCCGTGGTGGACGCGCTCGCCAGGGACCCAGCCCGCAAGTTCGTCGTCGTCGAGCAGGTACACAAATTGAACCCAAGTATGCGCTCGCCGTGCGTCTCTTGCTATCCATCCGCCAGCTCATACGCGGAACCAGGTCAACGTACGCGATTGATAGATTATACTGAATTTTAGTACTACATTGATCAGAACCAAAGCAGCCGTGTCGTGTTCCGAGCTAGAGTGAATACTTGCTGACAATAATATGATAGTGTGGTTATTGCTACTTATAAAAGTATACTCGAATTGTCATCGCAAGTACTTCTGTACGTGCCATGCCATCTACTAATTAGATGCTCCTACTGAGAATATAATGTTATACTTGTCATGAAACACGCACGCTTCAAACAATGATAATAAACCATAAAAAATCTCAAAAAAGTCAGAGATGCTAGACCATATAAACCTACAACCCCACTTCCACGTCATCAATTTCCTCTTCATGGTTACCCATCTATCTCGACTTATCGAATGATGGGAGTGGGGTTGTAGGTTTCTTTCACATTAATTAGCGAGTAAACAGTATTCTCACAAACAACAGTCTAGATTCTCAATTTCGGTTCCTTTCACATTAATTAGCGAATAAACAGTGTTCTCACAAACAACAGTCTAGATTCTCAATTTCACCTTGTCAAAGATATGGGCCAGGGGTACCTGCACCGCCCATATATACGACAGCCACTAAGCTATCGGCCTAGCAGCCGTCAAGGGGGAGGCCCACAGGGACCGACGCTATCAACCAACGTGGATAATAAGGCAAACCAAGGTGGACGTATCTGGATGATTGCAAGGATCAATCCGTTATACAAAACTAGGAAATAATCTATTAGCCTGATCACCCTCTCTATAACCCTACCTCTCCTACTTATATAAAGGAGGGTAGGGACGTCGGGCTCGGGATCCAATCTTCCACCAATTCCATCTACCTCGTACCTAGGAGATACGGCCCATGTAATTGAGCACACGAATACGAGAGCTGCCGCACCACTGGAGTAGGGATTAGCGTGCACCACGCCCCGAACTAGTATAAATCTCTGTGTCCCGTGTGCTACCATCCGATTCCGCCTACGTGATTACGTTGTTGGATATTGCCGGAGCAAAACAATCCGGCAGTTGGTGCGGCAGGTAATGGCCTTTCGCGTTCAGATTCGTTTTTTGTGCTTTGGATGACTATTCTCTGTAGGTCGAGTGAGGGTGTGATCAAGAGGTGGTCAAAGAAGGATGGCCACGGCGCCGCCACCTCCGAGAGATCGAGGGTTCCACGGCGTGGCGACCTCAGGACTCGTGCACAGGCTTCAAGATCATCATCTCCCAACTAGCTCTACCTCGCCAGGCTTGGATACGCGATCGACGCAGGACCGCTTTAGCTAGCACGTCATGTAAGTCGCTACACTGAGTCTACCTTTTCTCAATTCTGTCAGGAGTACCTCCTCGACACCGCACACATGATCTGGTGGGAATCACACCATTCAGATCATGCACAACCATCCCCACTGTTGGACGTTGTTTTGCCTAGATTCTTTGACAGGCTTAAGAGTGCCACGATGGCACGCGCCTGGGAACTCTTCCCGACGCCCGTGATTAACCCTAATAGGGCTAGGTTACCCTGGATAATGAAGAGAAATCATGGAACCAACTGGCTAAGCATTAAGTGACTTCTTTACGGAACACCCCTCGAGGGGACAATCGGTGGCGTAAGGGACACTCGAAATAAACCCTCAAATGAGTGATGACCATTCGCGCCCATACGGGACCCGGTCAGATTCAGGACATGCACCTACTGTTCGGGAGGCTCACGCCGCGGCAACGACTTGGCTACCCTGGTCGGAGCACCTGTTTACTTTCGATGAAAGTGACCAACCTAAACACTCGGTCGACATCGGCAGGTTCCCCCTGGTCATTAGCGCAGTTCTAAAAACTATCCGTGCCACTAAGATCTTCATGGACAAAGGAAGTGACTCCAATCTTATATATTGGGACACTTTCGAAAGACTAAAGATCAGCACAGACAAACTGCGCCCACCGAGGGGCCCGATCACCAGAATAGGACCAGGGAGACAGGTGATGCCTCTCGGCATCATAGATATACGGGTTACGTTCGGTGAGGCGGTGAACTTTCGCCAGGAGATACTTTCCTTTGAGGTTGTTGATTTCCAGGACACTTATCACGCCGTCCTCGGCATACCGTGTTTTGTTAAATTCATGGCTATGCCCCACTACGTGTACCTAAAGATGAAGATGCTAGGTCCTAACAGTATCATCACGTTCTCTGTAGATCTTCAGAACGCCTATCAATGTGAACTACTCGATATCGAGAACGCGGTCCAAAACTTGGATCCGGTGCAGCGCGAGCTTGACTATGTCCTCATGCAAGGACAAGACTCAGGGGCTCAAACACTGCGTCGCTGCGTCTCAATTTCTAATCTCCACCTCCCAAAGAAGAAAGGCTGTCACCAGCCAGTTCACGGCCTCGAAGCCAACTATGGTCCCATAATTCACGCCCGGGGAAGATTCGAGGAAGGTTCGCTTGGAGAAAACTGACCCAAGTAAGACCATGAACATAGGGAGGAGCCTGAACCATGCACAACAAGACGAACTCATCAAATTCCTGATTAACAATCGAGACATATTTGCCTGAAAATCCTCAGACATGCCCGGGAATCCCTAGGGAAAGCATTGAGCACTCCCTAAGAATCAGGCTGATGCCAAACCATTCAAGCAACGCTTGAGACGGTTTGACGATGAAAGGCATAGGGCTATAGAAGAAGAAATAGCCAAGCTCCTCAATGCGAGCTTCATCAGGGAGGTCCTGCATCCAGACTGGCTTGCAAACCCCGTCTTGGTGCCCAAAAAGAACAAGTGGAGAATGTGTGTTGACAATACAAGCCTTAACAAGGCGTGCCTGAAGGATCCTTACCCTTTACCCCGTATAGATCAGATCACCGACTCCATTGCAGGATCAGAATTACTCTGTTTTCTCGATGCTTACTCTGGTTATGACCAGATCCGGATGAAAGAGTCTGGCCAACTAGCTACTTCGTTCATCACCCTAATCGGAGCATACTACTACATCACCATGCGGTTCGAGCTAAAGAACATGGGGACTACCTACCATCGCTACATGAAACACTGCCTCCACGAGCAGATCGATAGAAACGCTGAGGCTTACGTCGATGACATCATTGTAAAATCATCTAAAGCTAGGAACCTTATTCAAGATCTCTTGGGGACCTTCAATAATCTCTGAAAGTTCAAGATCAAGCTCAACCCAGAAAAGTGTACCTTCGGGGTACCATCCGGCAGACTACTCAGCTACATCGTATCAGCTCGCGGGATTAAGACCAAT
This sequence comes from Saccharum hybrid cultivar R570, assembly GCA_038087645.1. Lineage (NCBI taxonomy): Eukaryota > Viridiplantae > Streptophyta > Magnoliopsida > Poales > Poaceae > Saccharum > Saccharum hybrid cultivar. The sequence continues at coordinate 11,118,449 of JAQSUU010000038.1, forward strand.
CCAATGATGGTCAAAGCCAGCCTCGATATGGGACCCTCACAAGCGTTGATAGACGCCTAGAAAATCATGGGATGTCTAGCTTCCTTAAGCCAATTTATCTCTAGACTGGGCAAGAAACTTCCCCTCTACAAACTCTTACGCAAGACGCCAGACTGGTGATGGACCCCAGAGGCTCAAAAAGCTTTCGACGATATCAAGGACTTCCTCACCAAACCCCCTATTCTAGTGGCTCCTCACGAAGAAGAGCCTCTGCTCTTGTACGTCGCAGCTACCACCTATGTGGTTAGTGTGGCTATAGTTGTAGAAAGAAAGGAAGAAGGCCACATTCAGACTATTCAGCGACCGATATACTTCCTTAGTCAAATAATGGCCGAGAGCAAAACTTGCTACCCGCACATCCAAAAGATACTCTATGGGGTGTACTTGGCAAAGAAGAAGCTGGTTCACTACTTCGATGCACACCCGACTACCATGGTCACCTCCTTTCCGTTAGGAGAGATCGTTAACAATCGGGATGTGACCGGACGGATAGCTAAATGGGCCCTGGAACTTATGGCGTATGGCATCATGTATGTGCCACGCACGTCCATAAAATCCTAGGCTCTAGCGGACTTTGTTGCCGAATAGACAGAAGCACACGTTGAACTGGCTGCAGCTGGCCTGGAGTACTAGAACATGTACTTTGACGGCTCTTTGATGCTACAAGGAGCGGGAGCAGGAGTTGTCTTGGTCTCCCCCAACGGGAATCAAATGAGGTACGTACTCTATTTAAATTTTGATGAGGGTGCTACTAATAACATAGCAGAGTATGAGGCCCTGCTCCATGGGCTTCGAACCGTAGTCACCCTTGGAGTCAGAAGACTTGTCGCCTCAAGAGACTCTGAACTTCTCATCGGGCAAGTAATGAAAGCCTCAGTATGCCACGACCACAAGATGGAAGCCTACTGTGCTGAGGTCAGAAAACTTGAGGCAAAGTTCAACGTGCTCAAGCTACGCCACATCCCTCGAAGGGACAATGAGGAGGCTGACAACCTCGCCAGAATTGGCTCGACTCGAGACATGCCTCTAGGCGGCGTGTTCCTCGACAAGCTCATGAGACCGTTAGCACATTGGGAAGTCAAAAATCAACCTCCCCTCGAGCCGAGCATGCTCACCATCACAAAGGCTATAGGCTCTAACCCAGACTGGGCGTAGGAACTCATCGACTATCTGTGACACAGCATCCTCACTATTAACAGGGATGAGGCCGATCAAGTACATCAAAGATCCAAATCCTACGTTATGAGGGATGATAAAATCCATCATAAAAGCACGAGCGGTATCTTGCAACAGTGCATACCCACGGAAGATGGGATAAAGCTCTTGCAAGATATACACTCGGGGGCTTGTGGCCACCATGCAGCACCAAATACTTTCATGGGTAAAGCTTTTTGACAAGGGTTTTATTGGCCCACTGCGGTCAAAGACGCACAACACATCATGAGGACTTACGAAGGATGTCAGTACTTTGCTAAGCAAAAACACGTCCCTTCTCAAGAACTCCAAACGATCCTGATCACATGGCCCTTTGCCATCTGGGGACTCGATCTCGTCAGGAAACTCCCACCTGCCCTCGAGGGCTTGGACCACTTGTTCATCATGATCGACAAGTTCACCAAGTGGATCAAGCCCAAACTTGTAGCTATAGCTAGCTTAGAGGCGGCGGTCGAGTTCATCAAAAGGAGGTTATAAACCGGTATAGGATCATGAACACGATCATCACCGACAACGACACTCAGTTCACAAGGAGCGCTTTTGTCAGCATTTGTGATGAACAACATATCAACATAAGATGGGCTGCAATGGCTCATCCCAAGACCAACGGTCAGGTAGAAAGGGCGAATGGATGCATCCTTCGAGGCCTCAAACCCAGAATTTTCAGGAAACTAAAAAAGTTTGAGGGCAGATGGGTCTAGGAGCTCTAGCCAGTCCTATGGGGCCTACGGACCACTCCTACCAGACCGACGAGGTTCACTCCCTTTTTCCTTATTTACAGTGCAGGCACGGAACTACCCGAGGGGATCGACTATTCCTCTTCTCGAGTTTGCGCCTATGATGAGGACACAACAGAGGAAGCCTTACAGGACTCCCTCGATAGGCTCAACAAGCACCGCGGAACGGCACTCGTCCGCTCCACAAGATATCAGCAATAGCTGCGCAAGTACCACAACAAGCACGTTCGTCCACTAAACTTCATGAAAGGTGACCGAGTTCTGCGCCGTGTGCAGACAACCAAGGGGAAAAACAAGTTCACACCTCCTTGGGAAGGACCGTTTATCGTGGCCGAAGTGCTAAGGTTGGGAATGTATAAGCTGACTAACATGAAAGGTGAAGCCTACAAGAATGCATGGAACGTCGACTTGCTACGTTGGTTCTACGCGTAAGAAAGCAGCCCTATACTAGCCGCGCATGGATGCACATGGGAAAACGAGCCGTTAACGCCAATGCTCTGGCTTTCATTAAGCAAACTCACCCTCGGATGCCGGTGGTCCATCTTTAATACACCCTCATCCGAGCCGGTGCAGGCGAGTGGTCTAACACTGAGACCGGGTACTCGGCCCGGCTCACCCCTTTCAGCAGGTGTAAACGGTAGCGATTCATTCGCTATCGACCTGCCCCTCTAGAGTCAAGGGTTATTTGGAAGGGTCACCAGTCTGGCAATAAAACCTCTGACACTCGGCATCACGTAAATCTCCCAATATCCGGACGAGCTCGAAGTACCTTATTTCAGCAGATGTGTGCCCCTTTGGGGGAAACCAGAAAAATGGTTGGCCCATGGCTGTAACCAAAGTACGAGCACCTGAAATCTGGAAAACGAGTTTTATGATGTGCCCCATTGGTTTGGCTTTGTCCTGCCACTTCCTTCCAGTGAAGTGGATGTTCACTCGTTTTACCTGTTATCAGCTAGAAGAGTAACACACGCAACTGCCGACAGCTGCTCACACGTTCGTTACTCGCCCACAGTGATGCCTGCACCGGGAAACTGTCATATTGGCCTTAGGGCTTTGGGACAACGTCCTCACTCTTTCACTAATGTGGTTCACAAAAATTCGTATCACATCGCTTGACAGATCTCAAAGAAAAACGTGACACGCTTAGTGCTCAAACGACCTGCTACAAGTCACCCTAAAAATCAATTGGCTTAGTGACGCGCGTGCGATGGAGGTGAGCCTACCCCATCCTCATTATTGTTTTGGACTTAATGATACACAACCACTATTTACACGCCGGAATACGTTGGGAACCAACTTCTCGAGTATAGCGGTATTTTGACCCTAACACGGCATGTCCTAGAGGCTACGCTTTCGGTTATCGGGAACGGCACCCGAACGTGGCATTGACAACGTCCCAAGGGCTACGCCCAGGAACTACGTTTCCTGATATGGGGTGTACCACCCGAGTCAGGCACTTCTAGTTGCTAGGGAACAACATTCCTTGATGTACAGTGTACCACCGCCACACTCGATGCTTGAAGAAGATTCTTGCCACCCGAGAAATGCTTTTGGTACTCGAACGGCAACATACTGGCTCCCCAATTCTTAGGAATATCTAATTGCATTGCTGAATACTTTGGCACCCAAAGATGCTCATTATGTACTCACAGTATGCAGAATTTACAGGGGAGACTGCGACGTCTAGAGGGCTTAAAGCTACATGCTAGCTTATCATTAAGTCCTACGAGAGCTACTGTCAGAGATATGGGCTAGGGGTACCTGCACCACCCATATATATGACAGCCACCAAGCTATCGGCCCAGTAGCTATCAAGGGGGAGGCCCACAAGGGCCGACGCTATCAACCAATGTGGAGATCAAGGCAAACCTAGGTGGGCGTATCTGGACGATAGCAAGGATCAATCTGTTGTAACAAACTAGGAAACAATCTATTAGCCCGATCACCCTCTCTGTAACCTTACCTCTCCTGCATATATAAAGGAGGGTAGGGACCTTGGGCTCGGGATACAATCTTCCACCAATTCCATCTACCTCGTAGCTAGGAGCAACAACCCCAGTAATTGAGCATACGAATACGAGAGCTGCCGCACCATTGGAGTAGGGATTAGGTGCACCACGCCCTGAACTAGTATAAATCTATGTGTCCGTGTGCTACCATCCAATTCCATCTATGTAATTACGTTGTTGGATATTGCCAGAGCAAAACAATCCGACACACCTCCTATTATCAGAACAAGCTTACCAAGAATATCAGTCTCTAAATATACATCTAGACTAGCAAAGTCCTCTTCTTTTCTGCTCCGTCAATCTTTTGGTCTTCATTTCTTCTTCTACTATCGTTGTGCATTACTATTGTTTTATACTCCAATGTGTGCATTCTTGTATTCACTGAACCTTCTTGTGCTTCACTCATTATCTTGCTTTTGCATGATTTACTTCTATCTTCATCCAATCTTTGTGGCATACTTTTTCTCGTCATCTTTAGATCCCCTTCCTCCATTCCAAATTACAGTCCACTTTGTCTTTGTCCTAAGTTAAACTTCTCCAAATTTGACCAAGTTTCTAGGAAAATATACTATCGTCTACAAATTTAATTAAATGCACCTGCAAAATATATTTTATGGCAAATTTAATGAAAATAATTTGATGTTGTATATGTTGGTGGATTTTTCTATAAATTTGATCAAAGCTAAAGAAATTAACTTCAGTCAAAATGGAGTGAACTATAATTTTAAGTGGAGGTTGTATTAAACATATTGTAAACAAACATGTTAGTCATAATGTTAGGGTCCTTGCCTGGGGGCAACTGAGGCTGGCGTGGAGGAGGGAGAGGGCGGCGGTGGCTTGCTGCAGGGGCACAGGGCAGTGGCGGCGACTAGGGCAGGTGGGTGGCACAGGGAGAGGAGAGGGCACCGACTAGAGGGAGAGAGGGAGGAAGAGGTAGAGAGCAATAGCTCTATTCCTTCCTTAGATTGAAATAGTTATGTTGCCCTTTGTTTATAGTCCCTAGGGCACTTACACTCCATGAAACTATAAGAAGAGTCCTTATAGATTAGGACTTCTTCTTTCTAAGCAAAACCATCCTATTTCCTAAACAAACTTGATCTTATTTTCTAAACAGTTCTCTATTTATTTTTCCTATTTTTATCCTAAACTTACTTTTATTCTGAATCCTCTTAGATATCAGGAGATTGAGGGGGCGGCAGTGGTACTCTCCCCTCTGTCCACGCGCCTCCCTTGCCGCACGCAGGGTGGCCCTCAAGCTAGCTAGGGCTTAGTCCTAGGCTTCTCCTAGCCCATTTGGCCCAATGTGGGGGGTCCAGATCAGATGTGATCTCCCCCCTTCTCCACTCAGCTAATGTAGAGCATCCAACCTAGGGGGTCCGGATCAGATGTGTGACATCTCCCCCCTTCTCCACTCAGCGAATGTAGAGCATCCGTTTAACCATCTGTCAGTCCAAAATTTTGTGGAAGCACCATTACCAACTTTTGAATGTATAGCAGTAGTAAACAGGGCTTGAGCACAACTATGAACTGGGACTCAGAGAGCGTTCCATGGTCTTTCTGGTTCAGTTTTGCCAAGCCACAGCCATCTCACCCTAGGAGCCTAGCCAAAACGATGTAAATCCAAGATACCAAGGCCTCCCAGTTCCTTAGGCCTGCTGACTTTGGGCCATGCTAGCAAACAAGCCCTCCGTTAGCTTTTTTTCTTCCTCGCCATAGAAAGTTTCGACAAATTTTGTCGATGGCCTTTAGACACCAAGGGGGCAGATCCATGGCAGTAGCAGTGTAAATCAGCATAGCCATGTTGCACATAAACAGCCCTACCCGCCCGGTTCAGGTCTGCCTTCCACCATGGGAGTTTCTCTGCAATTTTGTCAATGAGCGGCTGGAGTTGAGCCCGTGTCAACTTTCTGATGGAGAGAGGGAGTCCGAGATATTTGCAAGGGAACTCCTGGACCTCGCAAGGGAGATGAGCATTCACTATTGCCAAATCATCTTCATAGCTCTGGATGGGCATGACACTGCATTTCTGTATGTTTGTCCTAAGACCAGTAGCTGTGCCGAAAAGTTGCAACAGATCTTCAACCATACACAGGTCTGTGGCAACCGGGTGGAGGAACATAACAACATCATCAGCATATAGTGAGACTCAATGATGTATATTCTGCGTAGCTAGTGGTAGTAACAATCCTTCATTGTTGGCCTTCACAACCATGCAGTTTAGCACATCCATTATTAAAATAAAGAGCATGGGTGATAAGGGGTCACCTTGCCTCAACCGTCGTCGATGAAACAACACCTCACCCGGGATGCCATTAAGAAGTACCCGAGATGATGAGGAACCAAGAATTCCGCTAATTAAATCCCGGCACTTAGGGCCAAAACCCCTTCTCTGCAGGATTTCCAACTGAAAGGGCCACGACACAGAATCAAATGCCTTGGATATGTCTAGTTTCAGTAGGATCCAGGGCTGCTTTTGTTGATCTAGGAATTTGGCTGTCTGTTGGACTAGTACGAAATTGTTATGAATACAACGTCCCTTGATAAATGCACTCTGATTAGCGGACACCATACCATTGAGCTTGCTTGCCAACCAGTTAGCTATCAGTTTAGTAACCAATTTGGCAAAACTGTGAATGAGACTAATTGGTCTAAAATCCTTGACCCGTACAACATCCTCTTTTTTGGGCAAAAGAGTCAGGAGGGCTGTGTTGAGGAGCTTTAGGTTTCTGAAATTTACACGATGTACCTCAGCCAAGGCTGCCAACACATTAGACTTGATGATAGACCAACACGCCTTGTAGAAGCGACCACTATACCCGTCTGGTCCTGGTGCCTTGTCTGGGGCTAAGTGTTTTATAGTGTTCCACACTTCCTCTTCACTGAAGGGCGACTCAAGATCGGACAGGTCGTGCTGCCTGAGTTCTAGATTGTCCAAGTTGATGGAAACATCTCTCTGTTCATAGGTGCCCAAGAGCTTATCACATAATGTCAAAAGTTCAGTGGCACTGTCCTTACCTGATCATCTGAAATAATTTTTGATATGAAAATTTTCCTCTTCCTGTGGCGAGCATAGGCGTGAAAGAGGGCTGTGTTGGCATCTCCATCCTTGATCCATCCAATCCTTGATCTAATACAAGCCATTGTCTGCTGCAGGGAACTCAGGGCAAGTGAGTGTTTCTTCAAAGAATGTAAGAGCCACATCTCACTGTCAGCCAATTGCCGGTTATCCTGCGCAATCTCAAACTGATGGATTATTTGCTTGACTAGGGCGAGCTGTGTCCTGATGTGCCCAATTTTCTTCTGACTCCAACTCTGTAATGCTCTGGTAAGGGTCTTAAACTTCTATGACAGATTTTCTAGTGGGCAGAATCTCACCTCGGCACAATTCCAAGTTTTTGCGACCACCTCCTGAAATCCATTGAGTTGAGGCCAAAAAGATTCAACATGGAACCTGTCCTTCCCAGGAAGTAAATCGCCCAGCCCCAAGATGAGAGGGAAATGGTCAGAGTCCATAGATGGTGAACTTTGCAACAAGCAGTTTGGAAATTCGTTTTCCCATTCAACTGAACAGAATACGCTATCCAACTTGCTCAGTGTTGGGGATGTTCCTCCACTCCAGGTGAACTTGCGACCAGTAAGCGGCAATTCCTTTAGTGCTAGATCATTTAATGCTCTCCGTAAACGACCCATCATTGCCCGGTTAAAGTTTGAATTATTCTTGTCCTCTCTGTGAATAAGATTGAAATCTCCTGCTATAACCCAAGGGCCAGTGCAAGCTGCACGAATCTTGCGTAGTTCTTGCTCTCGTCACTCCCTGGTGGCCCATAAACACATGTAAGCCACCAAGGTTCTGCGCCGGTTGGCTGAAATTGAACCGAACTACTATGCACATCAATTCTAGTCCAGACAGCAGGTCCCAACAGAAGGGACAAATACATATTTCCATGCGACAATGGAAGGGACAACCACGTATTGGTTCCATGTGACAACGGTTGTGTTTCCATACAACAAGAATGCCACCACTAGCACCAACGGAAGGGACAAATACGTATTGGTTCAAGTTAGATCCCAGTGCAGAGAACACAACCCTTCTTGATATGTTTTCCATCTTTGTTTCCTGGATACATACAATGTCAGCCTTAGTAGAAACGACAAGTGAACGCACTGCATCCTGACGTGTCGTCGAATTCAATCCATGCACATTCCATATTAATATTATTGAAGGATCCATAAGAAACTTGTATGACGTGACCACAAGAAAAATGCAGATCAACACTGGATCATTGTATTCAGGTTCCTGCCACCCTCGGGTACAGCCCAACCGAAGAGGGCCGCCAAGGCCTGAACATGGGACGCTGAGAGCTGGTGACTGAATAATTTAGCATAGTCATTCAATATTCGCTGGTCTACATGTTCCCGGTCCATCACGATACCAAGCAAAAGAATGACTGTCTTGCAGGCTCCAATTTCATCGATGTCGGCGAATTCTGCAGCCAGCCCCGCAGTTCGTCTGCTCCTGTGTGGTGCCGATGTAGGCGGGGGACGTGCCCTTGGCTGCCGCTTCTGGATGGGTGGAGGTTGTGCCATCAACCCCTCCGTTCTCTTAGTGAGGTTGTCGATGAAGTTCTTACTGTTCAATGTTGCGGTGACTGGACATTGGCGACCATCAGCAGGACCTCATGAACAGGACTCTCAGCTGGCAGCAGCCCATCCCCCCTAGTGCAGATACTGCTTCACCACAGCCGGCGGAGGGTCCTCCTCAAAATGTTCATTGAACTAAAAAATGACCTGATCGGATTAGAGTAGGATGAAGGTGGCTAGCATCAAGTGATGGCCGTGCTGCAAACACTACACATCCACATGGTCATGTACATGCACGTGATGGACAAGGTTTGCATAAGAAAAACGATGAGGGGACTACATGAACTAGAGTTTTGTTTGTGGGATGAAGGCACTCATCAAGATGAAGTTATATAGTCGGTGAGTGGTTGTCATTGTCATCCGTGAAGAAGAGGATGCAGGTACAGTGATGTGATTCTCTCGGTAGCAACTATGTCGTGTTCCTTGTCTATTTAGCGTCAAAATATATCAAACACGGGTCTTGGAATTGTTCATTTTACCATTTAAGTCGAAGGAATACAATATTTTAATCATACAAAATGTTAAGAGTTATCATTTGAAGATTGCTATTGTTAGAGCTCATACCCTTTTGTGATAGTAAATTAAAGATATTAACCACAAAGGACATTCCTCTGAATCACTAACATCTGCTGAGTACCAGCCAAAAATGGTACTCCAACTTCTTTTTTCTCAAATACTCAATAGAGCTGAGTATTGTATTAATGAAGAGGAAAATGATCAAGATACAAAGGCCAAACTCATGTCAAGTAGGCCACAAATCCATCCACATTAATATTGTAGAAAGATAGAGAGAGATAGCAGAACACCTTACACCCATTAGGGAGGGGTGACTTTCATATATATAGCCACAAGGCCGTCAGTACATTTACAATTATACCCCTACATATATACATATCTAACATCCCCCCTCAGTTGTAGTAGGAGGATCTCGGATGCATAGATTGGACCAAAAAATCAGTAAATAACTGTACAGACAGGCCCTTAGTCATGATAACCGTGAACTGATGTGAGGGCAGCACATGGAGAACATGAGCTTCACCAAGGGCGACCTTCTCATGGACGAAGTGAATGTCGATCTCGATGTGCTAGGTCCGGCAGTGAGGAATGGGGTTTGCTGTCATGTATATAGCACTGACGTTGTCATAGAAGACAACTGTGGTGGAGGGTAGTGGTAGATGGAGCTCCTGAAGAAGCTGGCACAACCAGCAACACTCGGCGACGGTGTGGGCGACGGCATGTTACTCTGCTTTCAGCATTGGAGCAAGAGACATTGTTTTGATGCTTGGATGACCAACAAACCAAGTTGTCATCGAGGTGGAGAGACAGGAAGCATTGGAGCAAGAGACAGTGTTTTGATGCTTGGACGACCAACGCACCAAGTTGTTGCCGAGGTGGAGCGGCGGGAGTCGGGGCACCCTGCCCAGTCCGCATCTAAGTATGCCATGAAAGAATGGACAGGACCAGTGCCAATGTGGAGACTAGCAGAAAGAGTGTCATTGAGGTAGCGAAGAATGCGCTTGACGAGGGCAAGGTGCAGCTTCTGAGGGTCGTGCATGAAGGGGCAAACCTATTGGACCGCATAGGCCAGGTCAGGGCAGGTGAGAGTAAGGTACCGTAGCGCCCCATTGAGGCTACGATACTCGGACGGGTCGGCGATTGGGGCACCATCTGTAGGTGATAGCTTGGACTTGGAGTCCACAGGCGTCGCGGTGGGATGGCACTCGAACATGCCAGCACGCTAGAGATGCTCAACTGCATACTGGCATTGCGAGAGGAACAACCCGTCGGAGGAGCACGTGACAAAGATGTTGTGGAAGTGGTGGAGTGCCCCAAGGTTAGTCATCGCAAACTCCAAGCTGAGGCGCTCAGTGATGTGACATTGGAGATCCGAAGAGGAGGCCATCAAGATGATGTCGACGATGTAGAGCAGCAAGTAGGCGACGTTGTCTCGAACTTTATAAATAAAGAGACACGCATTACTAGCAGAGGGCGTGAAGGCAAGCTTACAAAGATATGTGACAAACTGCTGGTGCCACGCGTGGGGAGCTTGCTTCACGCTGTAGAGGGACTTCTACAACAAACATACATGATCAGGTGCAAATGGGTCGACGAAGCCAGGTGGCTGCTGGCAGTAGACGGTCTCCTTAAGACTGTCATGGTGAAAGGCATTCTTGACATCAAGTTGGTGGATCAACCATGAACACGAGGCGGCGATGCTGAGGATGATGCAGATCATGGCCGGTTTGACAACCGGGCCGAAGGTCTCGTCGTAGTCCACGCCATGTTGCTAGGAGAAACCGTGGATGACCCAACGAGCCTTATGGTAGGCAAGCGACCCGTCGGCGTGGTACTTGTACTTGTAGATCCACTTGCTGGTGACGACATTTGCACAGGAGGTAGGGGATTATCAACCCACTCACTGGCCAAGGCTGCACGCCACTGCGGGTTAGCTAGAGGGCTGCGGTAGTTGGCGCGCAGTGGCGAGGCGACGGAGGTGGAGATGAAGGCGCTGCTATAGTCAATCGGTAGATGGCGCCTGTCTATAGCCGTGTCATAGCTCATCTTGCCGTCGGAGCTGTAGAAGGCGCAGGTGGTGGTGGCGGCAGCGGCTCCTTCGGGGCTGGGACCGCCGGTGGCATCAGTTCGCCTGCGGTTGAAGAAGGACCAGCCCTGGCCATGTCTGTTGGAGAAGGCAGCGGGGGTGGGCAATGCTAGTACATCATCCCGTAGTGACGATCGGGAGGGGGGTGTGCAACAGGAGACACGGTGGACGGCGCTGGTAGACGATGCCAAAGTGACAAGACCCCCCCGGGGTAGCATCCGGGGCGAGAGGTCAAGTGTGCTGAACAGCAGGGCTGGCCATGATGATGACTGGGTCATCATCGAGGAATGGCTACGGAGTTGCCGAAGACAGGGCAGTGGCTGAAGGGGAGGGCGGCTGCTCGACACCCAAGGATGGAGCGACCACCATAGTAGAAGAAGGGTCCTGTAACAAAAAATTAAGTGAAGATGTGCCAGAAGGCGTGGAAGCGAACGAAAATACCGACTCATCGAACACGACATGGCGAGAGATGATCACACGCCGCGTAGAGATGTCGAGGCAGCGGTAGCCCTTGTGGGAAGAGGGGTACCGATAAACACACAAGCCATGGAACGAGGCACTAGTTTGTGGGGAGTTGTGGCACTGAGGTTGGGATAGCAAAGATAGCTGAACACATGAAGGTGTGAGTACTCTGGTAAAGCGATGAAGGAGCAGGTATGGAATTTTGCTGCCTACAGAGGAGGGGCGCCGATTAAGCACATAAGTGGCGGTAGTGAGGGCCTCAGCCCACAAGGCTGGCAGCATGAAGCATGAAGGAGGAGGGTGCGGATGGTGTTATTGATGGTGTGAAGCATATTCTCAGCTTTGCCATTCTCTTGAGACGTGTATGGGCAAGAAAGACGAAGTAAATGCCATGACTGGACAAGAAATCAGACATGGCATTATTAACAAACTCAGTGCCATTGTCTGCCTGAAAGCACTTGGGAATAGAGCCAAACTGCGTCTAAACGTAAGCAACAAAATCAACTAGATGACCACAGACTTTAGATTTTTGATGCAGTGGAAAGGTCCAGCAAAAATGAGTGAAATCATCTAGCATGACTAAGTAATATTTATAGACAGAAGTACTCAAAACCAGAGAAGTCCAAACATCGCAATGAATAATTTTGAAAGATGTCGACATGGTGGGGGAGGAACGAGCAAAGGGGAGACGTGTGTTTGCCTAGCTGACATGCATGGCACAAAGAGGTATCCTGCTTATTGCAGGAGATGGCTGACATATTTTGCGGTGTGTGGACAGCATTAGGAGCAGGATGGCTGAGGCGGCAATGCCATAGGACTGTTGACAAGGCAAGGTTGGCATGGCCAGCGGCAGTGCCCGGGATAGTTGGGAAAGTATAGAGATCACCATCGCTGTTGCAGCGAAGGGTCACTTGGAGAAACCCAAAGCATCAAATTCGACAGAACAACGGTTGTCACGGGTAAATTGATGAACCGAAAGAAGGTTACGAATTAATGAAGATACGACAAGGACATTATTCAAGACGAAATTTGACTGTGGTGTGGGTAGAGTAGAAGTGCCTCGTGACGAAATAGGGAGATTGTTGCCATTTTCCCACGGTTATGTGATGAGGAGATGAAGGAAGGCGAGAGAGGAGTATACCATTAGTAGTCGACATGTGGGATGTTGCGCCTGTGTCAAGGATCTAGGCGTTCTAGTTGTGAGGCGGTGCACCGTGTGACATGAAGGTGGTATGAGCCTGTGGAGCCGGACCAAGAACGCCTTGTTCGCGCTAGGCCAGCCATAGAGGCAGAGGACAGGAAGTAGAGGTAGTAGTCGACATTGCAGGGCTGAGCAGAGATGACCGCGAGCAGAGTAGTGCTATGCGGGAAGAGGGTGTGCACTCATGGTTAGAGAGATGCTGGTGTAGGGAGCAGAGGAAGGCTGCGGGAAGAAGTCGTGTGGCTAGGAGGGAAGATCGCGGATGTAGGATTGCGAGCATGCGTGGAAGTAGTGACTGGGAAGGAGTTGGTCGAGAGCAGAGGACCGGCACGGGGCGCGCGCGAAGGAGCAGGTGAGGTGCGCAGCTCGCTTGGAGGGTGGTGCTGTGCGCGTCGCGAGAGGCCGCGGGAAGAAGTGCAGCTAGGAGGGAAGGTTGCACGCGTGGGATCGCGGGTGCACATGGGACCAGTGGCTGGGAAGGAGTGACAGGAGAAGGATGAGTATGGGGCGCGTGGGGAAGAGCCGCGCCACGTGGGGAGTAGAGGGAGGGAGGACATCTCATGAAAAAAGGGAAGTGAGGAAGGGAGGAAATCGTGGAGGATCGCACACGGGTAGGGAGGACGCGTGAGGACCCGGTCGCACGCCAAGGATCGCGAGCGGGTCGGCAGGGCCGGTGGTACGTGGGACGCACGGGGAGAGGAGAGGAGGACAAACGTGCGTCACGTGGAGAGGGGCCAGACCAGCCGAAGGCACAACAACATGGGAGTTGCGCACACGGGAGAATGACTGCGAAGCAGAGGCAACACAGACCTAGCAGATGGGAACAGAGAAGCATGTGAGCAGAGGAGCAGCAGCCACAAGTGCGGGGCAGGCACGCGGCGGAGGTAGGGGAGCGGGATAGAGGAGGCACGCCGGCAGGAAAACCACGAAGAGAAAAGGTGCACGTGGGCCGGAGCGTCAGAGGGGCCGCGTGCTTGGGTTGGCAGAGGCGCGCGAAACAGAGGAGCGCCGTCGCCTGGAGAAGGAGATCGCACACGGGGCACAGGGGCACCGCGAGGTGGGTGCAGAGGATCGCGACATTGACACACGGGCGGGAAGCAGCGGCGTGGCCGATGATCGGCAACATAGGGAAGGAGGAGATAGGAGCTAGAGGAGAGGTAGGAAGAGAACCTGAGAGGCTGATACCATGTAGAAAGTTAGAGAGAGATGGCAGAACACCTCACGCCCATTAGGGAGGGGTGACTTTTTCCATATATATAGCCACAAGACCGTCAGTACATTTACAATTATACCCCTGGGTATATACATATCTAACAAATATAATTATGATATAAGGAAAAAAGCCACAAATGGAAATAAAGATGAATTAAAAGAAACTGGGACTATTGTGGTCAAAGGGTTCTATAACCTGATCAAAGGCCAAATGGCACCAAAACTGTTTGTCAGTCATAGAGTTAGTGGACCAAAAAACAACTTCTTCTGGAATGTGCACCTCAAATTCAGGGCTTCAAATGGATCTCAAAGAAGTCACAATGTTCAGGCCAAATATTTCAGGCATAGAAAAGGGTTTTCTCTGTTTGTTGCTTTCTATGTAATGATGAGTCATATTAGCCTTGGAGTCAGACTTTTTCGTAGCTTTCAGGCTTTCTTCCAAAGGTGGTGGGCAGAGAAAATCCCAAACATCCAGGCAATAGTCCGCAAGCTGGTTGATTCGGGTCAGCTAGAGTTCATGTATGGAATGTGATTTATTTTCCTTATTCTCTTTTGCTTCGTCTTCATACTGTTTTCCTTTCAAAAATTACTGGTGGATATCATGATTCAGAAATGGTGGATGGTGCATGCATGATGAAGCTGCTGTCCATTACATTGACATGATTGATCAGACCACGCTTGGTCACCGGATGATCAAGAAACAATTCAACAAGACTCCGAGAGCTGGCTGGCAAATTGATCCTTTTGGACATTCTGCAGTTCAAGCATATTTGCTTGGAGCAGAGGTAACTACTATTAACATCATATTTTCAATGAATCCATTTTTACCAAAACCAGTAAAGCAGCATGATAACCTCCTACATTTTTCTGAACATAAGATACAATTCTCATAAAGCACAAATTGTCATTTTTTAGTCTGGCATTGCAGGCACATGATATACTAATTAAAGTTATTCAATAAATGTTATATTTGTACGGTGGATGCAAATGATAGGCCTTAGTGATTTTCCTGGGTTTAATTCTCAATACGTTTTTTCCTTGACAATCAACACGTCACTGTGCAAAGCATATGAATATAACATTTCCATACTATATTGCAATTGCAGCTTGGCTTCGATTCTTTGCATTTTGCAAGAATCGATTACCAAGACAGGGAAAAGCGTAAAGCTGATAAAGGCTTAGAGGTTATATGGCGCGGCTCAAGAACTTTCGGTTCATCCTCACAGGTTCTTATTGTTCTTTCCCTACATTTAGTTTTGCCTATTCCATTCATTAGCACAATGGATCAAATTTTGATTTTGTGAAGGGAATTTAACTGTACGGTTAAATTTCAGATATTTACAAATGTATTTCCTGTCAATTATAGCCCTCCAGATGGCTTTGGCTTCGAAGTTTTGGATGAAAATATCTTGCCTGTCCAGGTACACGACTACACGTACACAACCATTTCCTTGCTCCTCGAACCTTACATATATCTTAGTTTCAAATTTGTAGGATGACATGCTGATGTTTGACTATAATGTGGAAGAACGAGCTAATGATTTTGTTGCTGCAGCCATAGCACAGGTAACTTCCAATATTGTTGCCACAGGCCGTAGTTCACTAGAGCAATTAATTATGCTTCGTTCAAACTAAAAACTTGGATTTAACTTCTGATAATCAGGCAAATGTTACGCGTACAAACCATATAATGTGGACCATGGGAGATGATTTTAGTTATCAGTATGCAGAATCTTGGTTCCGGAATATGGACAAACTTATCTATCACGTGAACAAGGTATTGCTGATTTTAAACTGAAGATGACAAGCATGACTTGAAGCTCTCGAGTTTGGATACACATTTTTCATGTTCTGCCATCATTTTAATTTACCTTTCTGCAATGATACTACTACGTACAACATTTTTCTGTATAAGGCTGCCTAATCAAATTAGTTATGTGTAATATGACACGGTTAATTGACATCATGAAACCAATAAATTAGAAAATGATGCCCAGAATGCTGCAGGATGGCCGAGTGCATGCGCTGTATTCTACTCCATCCATTTACACGGATGCAAAACATTTGTCAAATGAATCTTGGACAGTAAAATATGACGATTATTTCCCGTGAGTCCTTGAATTCATTTAATTTAAACAGCACGAAAAATTTTATGCTAAAAAAAGGATGCCTTTGTTCTACTGCAAATTGCAGCTATGCTGATTCAAAAAATTCATACTGGACTGGGTATTACACAAGCCGTCCAACTTTCAAACGATATGTTCGAGTGCAGAGTGGTTATTACCTGGTATGATATTCCCTCTACAGCTACATGATTCATGTGATGTCTACACATTACATTATATATGAAGAAACCTAGAAAAAATTGGGAACCTGGTATTTGTTTACAGGCTGCACGTCAAATAGAATTTTTAGTGGGTAGGAGTTCCTTAGGACTGTTCACGACCAGCTTGGAAGACCCAATGGGAATTGCCCAGCATCATGATGCAGTCTCAGGTACAGCGAAACAACACACGACAGATGACTACTCGAAACGCCTTGCTCTTGGAGCATCTAAGGTACATGTTTTTCCCTTTCAAAATGCCCGTGTTACAATTTTCTTCCATTTTCCCTATGAAATTATGATGTGCTAGTATTTTTATATATTTCAGGTTGAGAAAGGTGTTAATATTGCTCTGACCTGTTTACTAAGTTCCAATGGAACATGTGTGCCTTCAGTACTAAAATTTAATCAGGTAAGAAACTATGAAATTATATAATTACTTTTGGTGTAATTTCCTCGAAATGTAATCTTGTTGTGGTAGTGCTCATCCTAGTTCACTTGATCCATTTATATTCTCGCCCATGGGTATTAAAATATTCGTACCAAAATGAGAAAAGGAGGCTTATTGTTTTGGCAATGTTTGAGCATAGAAATATTATTGTTTTATACTCTATATATTAACTTGATATAAACTTTTAAATGGTCCTTATGGTTCTTGAACAGATTTATCTGACCAAACTGTCTCTCTTATTGACAATTTCAAGTGCCCACTTCTCAATATAAGCTACTGTCCTTCAACTGAGGAGACAGTTTCAGCGGCAAAGAATTTAGTAAGTATTATCTGTTGAATTATATTTATACAAATTAAAATTTTTATATACTGACATGATCCTTTGCAGGTTGTAGTTGTTTACAATCCTCTTGGAATGGACCGTAGTGACTTCATAAGGGTTCCTGTAAGTGTCTAACAACTTCACAAAATGAACACCCCATGACAACTTCACTCAGTATAACAACCAATGGACATAATCTATTAATTGCTCAACTCCTCATGTGAGACAAGTCCGCCTACACGTAGCACCTCTCTTACATTACTTGGAGGTGCTACGTTTGGACCGACAAAGATTATAACTGGCCCTCACCCACCCATACTTCCGATATGGTACTAAACCCAAACTACACAACTACTACAGACTTCTAATGTGTCGGGAATTACATTCACCTCATCCCCTTAAGGGCTAATGTCCTAGACAGCTCACCAAATACGCAACAGACACCTAGAATCACACCTCCTCGGTACATGGTTGTGCCCCTCAATGGGCAACGGAAGAGTTTTCATTGTACCCCTCTATGGACAATGTACAATGCAACACATCCACATACAATGAGATATGATGCTCTGAATACCATCTGAAACACATTGCATCCATAATCTTCTTATGGCCCAACTCCTCATGTGGCATGAGTCCGCATACGCATAGAACCTCTCTTACATTTTTTTCCTCGCTTTGTGTAGAATATTAACTCAAAGGTGCTACTTTGGAACAGCCACCTAAACTGTCACGGTAATACTAAACCTACTAACTACAACCACACTACAACTAGTATAGGCTTTTGTAACAGGCCAGGTGACAGATGTGTTGTCCCTGTGGTCATCATCCTCACTAGGATTAGTAATAGTTGTTTCCTAGTAGTTATTGTTGACACATAGGTCACCTCTTTTCTCTTTTGAGTGATAGGTATGTGGGCAGCAATAATAAAGTAGTCGTGTAGTTGGTAGATGATCTAGCAAATAGTAGACCTGATGGTAGGTTGTACATTTTGTATGTATATAAATGAGCAAGTATGCAATGCAAAGAGATCTAGTCTAACAACTCCAAAATTCTAGTGTGTGTTTCCTACCTCTTCCAATGCCAACAACTGGCATCAAAGCCTGGTTAACGGAGAGTCATGTGGCTTCTGTTCCTCATGATCGCGAGGTGAGGAACTACCTTTGTCATTCCCCTTTAGTCCAATGGTGCAAAGGATGACTAGAGCCTATCGTCTAGCGCATGGTGAAGGAACTTGAGGGCAGCAACACCTACCCTCTGCTAATGTGCACCAACTATGAGGACTGGAGTCTCCTCATGAAGGTGGAGCCCTAGGCTTATGGCCTTTGGGAGATGGTGGAGCTCAGATCGCTTGGTGGACCACTTCAATATGAAGTCCATGTTCCTCAATGGGGACCTGTAGGAGGAGGTGCATATATGGTAGCTGCCAGAGTTTATCATTGATGAAGAAGAAAGAAGGGTGTTGTGGCTGCACAAGGCACTTTGCAGCCTCTTTCAAGCATGCCATGCCTAGAACATGAAGCTCAACTACAAGCTCAAGAACCTCAGCTTCCACTGAAGAGAACATGAGAGCACAGAGTATTGGTGTAGAAATGACAATTCAGTCCTCCTTACTGTCATATACATGAATCGCAAAAAAACACTGTTGTATACATGGACGATCTCATCCTCACTGGTCCATCAGATAAAGGAGTGGAGAAGTTCAATGCCGAGATGAGGGCATCATTTTACATGAGTGACATTGGCTTGCTTTGCTTCTACTAGAGCCTTGAGGTGTGCCAAGGTGATGATAACATAACATTGTAGCAGAGATGCTATGCGAGCACATCTTGGAGCTGGTAGGCATGGCGAGCCACAACCAGGCTCACAAACCAATGGATGAGAGGCCCAAGTTGAGCTCGGAGTGCAAGGGTAAGGAGGTGGACGCGACAAACTACCAGCAGATCATCCGGAGCCTCCACTATGTCGTCAATACACGGCAGGACCTAACATTCACCATCCCAAAACCCCACATAGGAGCACCTGCAGGCGGTGAACACTACTAAAAAAGGATTTTTAGCAACAGCTTCTTCTTTTTTTTTTGTAGGGGCGGCTCAAGGAGGCATTGCTACAAATCATTTTTCAGCCTACAAATGGACGTAGAATAGTAAAAATTACACATTGAAATTCAAAATTTTCAAACATCCTCGGATGGAGAAACGACAAAACAAAAATTGTACATCTCGAAAAGGTATACAACTTTGTAGTTAGCAACTTTTTCATTTGAAATCATCTTGTTAAGGAAAACTACGTTTGAATTTCTCACATTTAAAATTTGAATTTTTCAAATGATCTCAGATGGAGAAACAACCAATACAAAAGTTGTAGATCTCGAAAAGTTATGCAACTTTGTAGTAGAAAACTTTTTCATTTGAAATCATCTAGCTAATGAAAACTACTTTTGAATTTTCTCACATTTGATATTTGAATTTTTCAAACAACCTGGGATGGAGAAACAACAAAAACAAAAGTTGTAGACCTTGAAAAGTTATACAACTTTGTGGTTGCCAATTTTTTCATTTAAAATCATCTAGCTAAGGATAATTATGTTTGAATTTCTCACATTTAAAATTTAAATGTTTCAAACGACCTTAGATGGAGGAACGACCAATACCAAAGTTATAGATCCCAAAAAGTTATACGACATTTTTATTTGAATTTGTTTAGAGTCCCAAACACTCATTTTAAATTTGGTTGATTATAATATGAGGAGAAAGAATATCTGGTATAGACACAAGTAAGTGTGAGGTGCAGTGGCTAGAGGAGTAACGCGCAGTGCGAAGGTGAAAGGTCCTAATGGCTGAGAGGGGTGAATAGCCTATAAAAATTTCTACAAACAACACTTAAGCCAAGTGGTTAGCCAATTAAACGGCAAAGCGAGTGTTGTGCTAGCCTACTAAAAATGCAAGTCACCTAACCACAATTCTAGTTGCTATAGTCTCTAATTCACACAATGGCTAAGTCACTACTTCACTAAGTTAGTGAGCTCTCAAAGACTAACTAAAGAGCCTTACTAACCAAACTAGACAAGACACAAGCTAGCTCTCAAAACTAGTTACACTAAAGAGCTTAGCTACACTAAGAATGTAAATACACAAGTGAGGTAGTAATTTATACCGCCATGGCAAGAGATGATCAATCAATCACAAGAAATCCCAGAGACAATGATGACAACATAATTTTTCTCTGAGTTTCACTTGCTTTCCGGCAAGCTAGTCCCTGTTGTGGTGATATATTCACTTGGAGGTTTATGCGCTAATAGACATCATACGCCTAACCCACAATTGGGTGTCGCATAGCCAACACAAGATGAGGATCCACAAGTCACAATCCACTAGAGTACCTTTTCACTCTCCGCCGGAGAAAGGTCAAGAACCCCTCATAATTACCACGATCACAGCCGGAGACAAGCACCTTCCTTCGCTTGATGATCCTCACTGCACCAAGCCATCTAGGTGGCGGCAACCACCAAGAGTAACAAGATAAATCCGCAACGAAACACAATCACCAAGTGCCTCTAGATGCAATCACTCAAAGCAATGCGCTTGGATGCTCTCCAATCTCACCAAATGATGAATCAATCAAGCAAGATGAGTGAGAGAGGAATGGTTAGGCTTACTAGGGTGTATTTTCAATAAAAATGGCCAAGAGAGAGCCCATGTCGGTTACCACGCTTATATAGGGAGTTCCAACGAAATAGAGCCGTTGGCTCCCTCACTGTGCTGAAATCAGGGCGACCGGACGTGCAGCTCATCGTGACCGGACGCACGGCCCCCAGTGTCCGGTCAACAGATGACTGCCATGTGTCCCCCGCTTCAAACTCCTGCCGCACGATGCCAACAGCTAGCATCCGCTCCTACGCGCTTTATGTCGCGATCGGACGCACCCCGCGATGACCGAACGCGCTGGTGTAGCGTCAAGTCACGCGTGTGCCCACGCCCCCGAAGCACAAGACCGGACGCGCCGCTAGAAGACCTGATGCACCCCCGATCAGTGTCAGATCACTTCCAGTAAGGGTCCAAAGAGGCAAAATCATGACCGGACGCATCAGGTCATGCATGACTAGACGCAGTCCCGAGTCCGATCCTCTCTGGCCAACTCCTGCGCCTTGCATCACCATATGTCACAGGTGACTGGACGCACCCCCTACGCATCTGGTTCCTCTCTCTCTTCAGCGTCCGGTCGAAGGACTGAGGCCACGCCTTCACTATGCGCCATGACCGGATGCGTGATCAGAGTCCGGTCACTTCACAACACTTCTTTTTTATCCCAAACTTCACCACCTTGCTCAAATGTGCCAACTATCAAGTATATCACCTTGTGTACGTATGTTAGTAACTTTTCACAAACATTTTCAAGGGTGTTAGCACTCACTAGAATCTAAATGCATATGGGCACTTTGATAACTACATTTCACGACGAGTTTCACCCTTCTTAATATTATGGCTATCTATCCTAAATGTGATCACACTCGCTAAGTGTCTTGATCACCAAAATAAAATGACCCTATCAAATACACCTTTGCCTTGAGCCCATTTTATTTTTCTCTCTCTTGTTTTCCAAGTCCGGAGCTTGATCATCATCACATGTCCACACCATCACCATGGACTTCATTTGCTCGACCACTTGAATTGGTACTAACCTATCTCATGATCATTTAGAGCAAAGGGTTAGCACCTAGGGTTTCATCAATCCACCAAGACCAAACTAGAGCTTTCAGGAGGTCGCGGGTTCGATCCCTGGCGGCCGTGAAGCGCACATTTTTCGCGCGAAAAATCACATGACTTGTGACTTGTGACGGCGCGGATGTGTGGCTGCCCGATGGGTCATCGGCTGTCCCAACTGCCCCGTGTAGTGAAGTGCATTCTGTATTACATCTCTAGGTCCTTCGATCTCGGTCTGCACTATGGGCGGTGGACCGGAGTGTCAGTCAACTAATCAATCAAGTAGTGTGTGGTGGCTCTGTCTTCATGTGAAGCATAGTATGTTGCAGCCACCACATCTGCACTCAAGCAATCTTGATGTCCTGAGGTAGTGGATTCAAGGTGTACATCAAGTCTGCCCTGGCACTTGCAAGGAACCTAGCCTTCCATGAGAGAAGAAAGCACATTGATCTACATTGTCATCATCAGGGACTGCGTGGAAGAAGGAAGCACTAGTGCCAACTACAACATCAGTATTGACCAATTTGTTGGCATACTAACCAATTCACTTGGGTTATTCAAGTTCCAAGAATTGTGTGCAAGGATTGGAATGGTTAAGACTAGTCCCAACCCATGACATAGGGATTACACGGAGAATTGATAGATGTGTAGGCCCCGTGTTCATCATCCTCACTAGGATTAGTAATTGTTGCTGTCATATAGGTCACTGGTCACTCCTTTTCTTTTTTGAGTGATAGGTATGAGTGCAACAACAATAGAGTAGTTGTGTAATTGGTAGATGATGTAGTAAATTGTAGAGTAGATGGGCACCATGCCTGCTTAATAACTCAGAAATTCTAGTGTGTATGTGTTTCCTACCTCATCCATTGCCCACAAAAAGAACATCTTAGATCAAGGCTCATGGATTACTATTACACCCCAAATTTGCATTCACACTAGTAGAAACTAAACGATACCCCGCATGTTGCTGCAGAAATTTGTAGTATTATATTTGTAATTGAACATTTGACCGTTATAAGTAAAAGTCAAAATAATATATGAAATGGTACAAAATCATATATATGCAGTAAACAATGACAAAAGCAAGGTTTTGCAGACAACCATAGGAACAAACCATGGCTGAATAGGTAGTAATAATTTGATTTACATGGATGTGAAACACATAACTGGAAGTAGACGTTGTTACAGAACTTATTCAGAAAGTAGGAGAAACAAAAATTATATGAATTAAAAAATAGAACCGACAACATGGTTGGCAACCTGTGCTAGGACATCAATTATCTTGACATGGTTACGTGGCAGAAAGGCAGAGAAAATTCGAACCGTGGCTCTGCATATCTCTCTCTTTCCTCATCCCATCCGCTCCAGGAACGTTGCCCCAGCCAAGAACAGCGATGAGGTCATGTAGTGTCCATGCCGTACGTGGGGAGAAGATGAGGATCGTGACCTCGGCGCATCGCAGAAGACGGACCTCCTTCAAGAGCCCTCAGCGACACTTGAAGAAGCGCACCTAGCGGCTGATCCAGTCCTCGATCCTCCACAGGCCACAGTTGCACGCAGTCGTGTGGCACCATCGACAACCTGCCTGCCTCCGTTAGATCCGCCCATCCGGGAATCGGGCCTCAGCCTGGCGTCTGATCGTCATAGCATGGCCGACACCACGTCCTGGTCTGTTCGCTGGGCAGCACCAACACTGCAGTTGCCTCGAGAAAGCTTGGGGAGGGAAGACTAATAATGCAGGCCATGCGAATTCAACAGATGCAGAAGGAATATAAATACTACTAGTGGAAAACGTGCGCCCTTGTGCGCTATTGGAAAGGATACTGATGATTGTTGCTTGACAAGATACACACGGTAATACTATGGATATGTTTATCTGTAGAATGTCTTTGCTAATATCTATGTGCATTTTGTCCATGGTCGGATATCAAAGAAGGTTATATACGGCAGAGAGCAAAGCTATGTGTATAGGGTAGTTCATGCAACAGTTATTGATATTAGGTCTATCATACATGAAGTCTTGGTGGTCATACGAAAGGACTGTAGAGTATATTATTTGAGTCCAGTTAGGTTAAAGAAATAAGGTCATTATGATCACCCTAAAATGATTTTGTGTGGCGTAGCTGGTGTTGGATTGAAGGAATTCAATACTATTGTTTGAGCACGAGGTAACCTGAATTTGATTCTCTTTCATTGGAGAAGGCGGGTGTTTTTGCTGCGATGGATTGCTTCACCCGAAGTACCATCTAGAAAAACTATAGCAGAGGATGTAGAAATCAGCTTGTGAAGGCATGAAATAGGGCCAAATCTAAACCACAATCTTGATTGTCGTTACCTATCACTATAGCAGCCTAGTAATCGATAATGAATATATATGTGCACTATGCTTGAAAACATACCAGATCATAGAGGGAAAATGTCAACAATTAATGATTATGAGTTGTTTAGTGTAATATGTGACACATACTAAAATGCTTTATCTATGTCTGAATGAGGTATACTATTGAAGCACAGACCCAAATCTGGAGCTGCATCATCTGAGTATACGATTTCATCCCAGTTAGGTAAAAAAATAAGATCATCATGATCAACATGAATCATTTTCTGAGACGTACCTGGTGCTGGACCGTAAGAATTCAATATTATTGTTTGAGCATGAGGTAACCTGAATTTGGATCCATTTCGTTGGAGAAAGCGGGCCCTTTAGCTGTAGCCAGTGACAACGATGGATCACCTCACCCGAAGTATCATCTAGAAAAACTATATTAGAGGATGTACAAATTAGCCTGGAAAGGCATGAAACAAGGCTAGATCCAAATCATGATCTTGCTCATCATTACCTAAGCAATATAGCAGTCCAGTAATCGATATCGAAACTACTTGTGCACTGTGCTTTAAAACATATCAGATCATACAGGAAAATCTCCCAATGACCATAAGTTCTGAAGTGTAATAATGTACAACGATTACATTTTTTGTACCACCAAAACAGAGGACTGGTGTGGTTACTGTATTGTGTGGGAGAACTGCCTGTTTAATGTTTGTGCACAAAGCTATATCTTCTTTCTCGGAGTTTTAATACTCTTGTGAATGGATCCTGAGGTGCTGCACAAAAGCATATATAGGTGGATTCTGTTTTTATCTCACAAAAAGGGAAAAGGAAAAGTGGTCTGCTATGATTATAGAGTGCACAGATAAGAGAGCAGTCAACATTAGATGAGTAAATCAAATAGATAGATTGATGGAAAAAAAATTGTAGTGCTATAATAAACCTATAAGGAAAGCATGTATATTAGCTATAAAAATCACAGTGGCAACTAAATATGTAAGCGGTAAGCTAAGCTGCACACGACCTGTACAAATTACAGAAAAAACTACTGAAATGGCAAGAGTAGATGATGGAACATATTAATGTGTTTCCATTGGGAATTCTGAAGTCCGACAAAATAGATTTAGCATCAATTTTGAAGAGTAGACTATGTAAATATGACATTAACTTGACGTGACCCTACCAAGTTCATCATTTGTTGTACCAGAAAAAGTTATAGGAAACAACTGTATCCAGTCTGTAGACATAGAGGGGTTTTTTTGTCACACGACAAATATTTGGAATAAGTTAGCAAAGCACATTTATATTGACAACAACACAATCCAGAAAAGATATTTGTCAATTGACATGCAACTGGTCTTGAGGAGCACCTATATTTTGGTATAAATTGTAAATACTTACCAATAGAAGAAGACTTGGAACAAGGGAAAGCAATGGCTGAGACATTGCAAAATACCACTCACTGACGGTAACAGTGAAAGCTCAGAAAATTAGCATGACAGGACTCTGATGGGGAAAAGCTGAACTCAGTTACATTATAGAAACAGGAAGGGCACTAACCAAATCTTGGAGGATTCAGGTGCAGATGACCCATCCAAACCTGAATTCCAGATGTTTGACACCTGCATAGAGCACAGGGAAAAAAGGTAAATATTGAAAAACATGTATAAATATCTGCTTTGTTCAGCAGCTGCAAACTGCAGGTTTAGTGTATTATGTACATTGGATAACTCTGTTGGAACGAAAAAGTAAAAGTGCGAGACATGAAAAAACCGACAAAAGAAAAGGTGATACAAACCCCACATACTACTGGAATACAGAGAATTGTATTGACAAACAAAAACATGTACATAACAAATCTAGCTATTATCCACAAGGAGCATCTAAAAAAATACCAAAGCACACTATATAGGTATTACCTGAAAAGGGGTGATATCTAAGAGAAGTTAACATTCACAAATCATAATCCATTTTATCATATATGAAGAGTTGTTCTGTGATATAGGGTTATAACTTCTCGCTTCTTTCCCCGTTTGCCAGATGAATTTAATCGTACACTATATGAATAAGCGAAAAGCTAAAAAGATAATAAGAGTCCAAAAATCCGTGAAGGAGATCACTGGAGCAATTAAGTTCTTAGGATCTCAAATAACAGGCATCTGGCATACACAATCATAGGAGGAAGCACAATATTGAAGCGGAAAGAAATCAAAAGAACTAGTGGAAGCATTTAGCATACTATTTCTGTCATATCACTCAAAGAAGAACAATTAATTTGGCAAAGAAGGCAACAATGGTTTTCAGATAAGTCAATAAGGTAGGATGTCCTTTTTAGTATCTTAAACAAACATTATGTATTGAAAAAGGACAAATGGACCTTGTAAACAACTATTATTGAATAATTGTACAAATAGAATGTGTAAATCAGACTACACAGTAGAACTTAGAGAAACTAAACAAAAACATTTACACTATAAGAGTTTTTCCTTACCAAGAGTGGTCATTCTACCTTTTTTTATGTATTGCCCTCCTGTTGTTCTTGAAGAAAAAGTAAAAGAAAGAAATGGCAGGGAAGAAAGGGGAGGCCTTGCCTAGGAAGCTGCAAAACTATTGACTCTCTGCAACCAGCCACATCTTCAGAATAGCATAAAAATGTGTAAATACTAAATATTTTCCTTTCAAGATCACCATTCTATATTCCAAAACTATATAAGAATTCACTACAATAAGAAAAGGGGATAATATAGCAAACAAGAGTAGCTTCATATACATAAAAGAACTGGCACCGTACTGAGAATACCATCATTTGCAACAACTCAAGTTGGGGGCACATACAAATGGATGTATAGAATGAAGACAGAATTTTTTAGAGGCCTCAAAAACATACCAATCATCATTTGTTCATCAACCTGGAGCTTCAAGGCACGCTGACAACTGGGTTACTCTCAGAAATTGCATAATATAAGTAGCAGGTCATGCCTAGTACCTCACAAGCTGATGAACATCAGATCCTATTGTTCAGCAATGGGTGTGGAATCTTCATCACAGGCTCAAGAAGGGGAAAAATGGTAGACCCACGCACTCCTATGGAGCTAACTGGAGAGATTACAGGACCTCTGTAACAGCGATAGTGAGGTGGCAACTGAGAACCGATGCCGTCCTCACAGAGATGAACACAGAGAAGGCAAACATTGGAGCTGCAGGCATTATAGGCAAAACAATAGAACAAGATTCGTAGTCAACGTAGGGAGAAATCAGATAGAGGAAAGCAAAATCACAAAATAAGAGGAAACGGGAGCACCAGCGACTAATCTTTACTGTCCAGGGCCACCTGCACCAGGTGCGGCTACCATGCACGGGCATAGTGGGAGAGAGATGGGGGGAAGATGAGGAGGAGCGACCTCGAGGCCATGCCTGTGCCCTGCTGCCATGGCTGGGACCCCGATGGAGGAGACGAGGACGGCTTGCAGGCAGCGCGTCTGCCCTGTGATAGGAGAGGCACTGCCGGGGCAACCCACGCTGCGCGACCACATCCAGAGAGAGATGGTCGGGGGAGGGGATAGCGGCCGCCGGCGCCGCGGCTACGCCCACCACCGAGGCCCGACCGCGCCGCCACCGCAGGGGCCCAGTCGGTGTCGTGCGACATCGGGAGTGGGAGAGGCCGTGGCAGCGCGCTGCCCGTGCTAGGGCTGGGTCTGTGCCTGAGGGAGAGGGAGAGAGAGGGGAAGAGATGAGGAGAGGCACCTAGGGTTTCCTCGGAGAACACGCCGCCGCAGCCGTCGGGAGAGAGAGGAAGAGCAGGAGGGGGTGGGGGAGGGAGCGGCGGAGGTGCCGGCGCGCCGCCTTGGGCCGGCCGCACGCAGTGCAGGGAGCTGGGCGCGGCCGTACCATCCCGCTGCGCCAGCGCACACCGGGAGAGAGGGAGGGACCGAGAGAAGGAGAGAGGCTGGGAGGGACAGAAGATGGTTCGAGAAGGGACGAGAGACGGTTCAAGAAGAGAGATCATATTACGGTGGCCTGCTGGACAGGAGGTAGGAAGAAATCCGGACGTGGAAGTCGCGATCGAACGAAGCAAATTAATTTTGCTATCGTGGATAGCAGGAGAGATCGGCGACAGGTTCATCTTTGTAGGTGTTAAACTACCATCATGTGACCGCTTGACTGCCTCAGCCCTCAGACGACCACTCAGTCACCTGACGGTGGTTTCTTGATGCATCAATTGTGCGTCGATGTCTCTTCGTCGACTCGGTAGTGGAGAGAGCGGAGGACAGGCTATCAAATTCTGGGTTGCATCAATTGTGCGTCAGTGTCCCTTCCAGATCCATGGAGCCTGGGAAGTCGACTCGGTAGTGGAGAGAGCGGAGGACAGGCTATTGAATTGTGGGTGACGTGGCTTCATAGAATTGCAGAGAAATCTGCTAGTGGTGATCTCCTATTTAGGTATAGGAGATAGAAGATATGTTGGTGAGTCCTGTACCTCTTTTAGTCCTACTATTACATGATTTCTTTTAACATTTTCAGGTCAATGATGAAAACCTTGTTGTAAAAAACTCTGATGGGACTATCGTTGAGTCACAACTAGTTGAGGTTGATAGTGTGACAAGAAATTTAAGGGAAGTTTATGTAAAAGCTTATCTTGGAATCACAACCACCAAACCACCAATGTATTGGTTACTTTTTCAAGCTTCTGTGCCACCAATGGGGTGGAATTCTTACTACATTTCGAGATCCACAGGTATATGTAAACTATTATCTCATTTAAAAATCTAAACTGAACTACAACATGATTGCATTCCTAGTTACCACCAATGTATTGGTTACTTTTTCAAGCTTCTGTGCCGCCAATGGGGTGGAATTCTTACTACATTTCGAGATCCACAGGCATATGTAAATAATTATCTCATTTAAAAATCTAAACTGAACTACAACATGATTGCATTCCTAGTTAATTGTTGTTTCCACATTTAAGTCATAATATTGTTCCATAAAAGGTGAGCAGCTAGCATTCTTTTCTTTGCGGGTTGCTAAACTGCATAGGAGAATATCATAGAACAAAAGAAAACAATAAGCCAGCTTGCCTGGTCATATATCCTCACTATTTTCTTTATGATGTGAAGAAATGGCGTATGGCATGTTTCAAAATTAGCTTCACTAGTGAATATTAAACATCAACGGGATATATCAAAAGACTGTATGGCAGTTATTTTGACCAACATTTGCTTTAGTCACATGCAAATACAGTATGATTAGGAATAATAGTAATATTCATTGGTAGGCCATTCCAAAATACCCTATTAATGTATCAGTTTCATCAAGTTTCTTATGTTTAACTTGATAGTTTTCCTACAATCTATCTAGGATACAACAGCACTGGCTATGTTGCAACCATGGTTTCTCCAAGGAATGACACAGTTGAAGTTGGACCAGGGTCTCTAAAACTTTCCTTTTCATCAGCATCTGGACAACTGAAGAGAATATTCAATTCTGTCTCAGGAGTGAGTCATATATGACAAATCTGTTTTACAAATGAGTTGATCTACAAATTTTTTTCTTTTGTTAAAATGAGTTGATAGAAATGTATTTCACATTAAATCTGAGATAATTAAATTGAAAATTGTCATTTTAAAATACATATCTGTAACATAGGATTGGACAAACTACCTTTTCAACTTATACATGCTTATATTTGACCTATCATATTATGATCTGCAATATCTTAGAATTGATTATGCATTCGTAATAGTTGACACAACACTTGGCTTAAAGTACAATATGATGTTTATTATGATACTTGTACTCCGATCTTTTTGCTCATGATTTATATACTAGTGTGTCATCCACATGACGTAAGTGCATCCAAGCACAGTTCCACAATATGAGTCATGCTCGTGTAGGTATTCTGTATATAATTTCCCATCTTGTCATTACCATGCTGTTAACATTCTGTTTAACATAATATTACATCTTGAAAAACTAGATATACACATAGTAATAGTGTTTCCATGAAGAGAATATGCATACCTACTGTTTTTCATGTCAAGTATATGATTGCTCTCACGAAATAATTTTGGACAAAAGATCACCATGGTTAGAGATCACCACGTGTCTAAAGTGTTGCAGTTTTTTGGAGCCCTAACCCCTAATACGTAGTAATACTGATATATCCAAATTTGTGTACGTAATTGGCTTCAGGTGGATCTACCAATTCAACAAAGCTTTTTTTGGTATAGTTCAAATGAAGGTGACATCGTGGATTCACAGGTTTGACTAAGGAACTGAGATTTTTCTCTATCAGATAAAATCTTGCCAGCACATATTTGATGGTTATGATGTGTATATATATGTTTATTTAATGGTTTGCACTAGGGATCTGGAGCATATATATTTAGACCCAATGGTACTACACCAACTGTTGTATCATCTTCGGTAATACCCCGCAGCTTGTCTTTATTTATTTCTAATTCATAACTCCATTATCTCTTACTTTTGATAATTTTTTATATTTTGTAACAGTAATGTTTGTATTAAAGGTAACTTTATTTGTTAGTATTTCCCCATAATAATATTGCACAAACAAGAGTTGTTGGTGTAATAGTTTTTGGTTGCATTTTAACACCAAGGACTTGAAAATATATGGACTGAAATGGCATAGTGTTCTTTTTCAAAACCTTTTCAACTGTTCTATGAAATTATGGCATCTATGGCAGTGTTTAGTTCCTTCAAAATTCCAAAAATTTTACAAGATTCCTCGTCACATCAAATCTTTGGACGCATGCATGGAGCATTAAATGTAGGTAAAAAAATAACTAATTGCACAGTTTGTCTGTAAATGTCGAGACGAATCTTTTGAGCCTAGTTAGTCCATGATTGGATAAATTTTACCAAATAACAACGAAAAGTGCTACAGGAACTTTACACACACTTTACAACCATCTAAACACACCCTATGTTGAATTCATCACTTGAATTCAAAAAGGTATATTCCCCTCTATTGTCATTCTTTAATGCAGTTGATTCCTTATGGTCTGGCAGATGTAGTTTTGTCTATCTCATAACTTTGTAATACTGGAATCAGAATGGTATATTCTAGTTTTTGAACAAAAATTGCTTTGAAATGTGTTTTCAGACTCTGACTTGAATACTCATTCCATGCATTCTATAAATGTTATATTTAGAAGAGGGCATAGGTTAACATAGTGTAATATTCTGGTTATATTCATAGAAGTAGTTGTATCTTTACTCTCAAATAGCTCTTGTAGATCAAAGAGAGGACCCCCCCCCCCTCCCCCCCCAAGTTCTTCTGTGTCATGGCTGTTTTAAAAATAACTATGGACTGTGCACTAGCTAGTAATTAAGAACTTCATGTGCAGTTTCTCTTTCAGTGGGTCGATCATTTTAATTTCCTTTTAGGTGCTGCTCAGCGTTATCAATGGACCTCTGGTTCATGAAGTTCATCAACAATTCGGCCCTTGGATTTATCAGGTAAGATTTAAAATTTACTCCACTCTAGGACCCATCACAGTTAAATATAATAAATATTACGTGATTAGTGGAGCCTAAAATATGAGCATTTCATTGATCTCTCTTCATTGAATAGATTACTCGACTCTACAAGAACAAGGAGCATGCAGAAGTCGAATACACGGTTAGTGACTACTTTCAACTTTGGAAAAATATGTTTCCATAAGATTTATGTTTATGGAGAATATGTTATTCCAACTATGCTAGCATGTATAAGGAAAACTATTATCCAACACTGAACTAATAATTTTTGTTCCAAAATTTGCAAAAGATTGGGCCAATCCCTATTGATGATGATGTCGGGAAGGAGATCATCACCCGGTTAACAACAGACATGGTTACAAACAGTACATTTTATACGGACTCTAATGGAAGAGATTTTCTCAAAAGGGTAACAATCAATCTAGGTTTCCATTGGATATTTGATATGATTAATTTGTTTGAGTATTATTACTTCTTTCAATATCATACATGTGTGTTAGTATATTGTAAGGTCAGTTTTAGTGGGAGTTTCATGAGTGTTTTCATGGACATTAAATAAGCTGACATGACATAATATAGATGAAGAGAGATGATAAAAGTTTTATGGGATGAAATGAGTTTCATGGAGACGAAACTCGTCTATACTGTTTCCAACCCATGGAACTCTTGTAAAGTGAGACATGAAATTCCCACTGAGACTGGCCTAATAGATCACTACTCTAAATCCAACAATCATTGTCTGTTTGAAACGCAGCATCACTGCCAGAAATGGGTCCGGCAGAGGACAATGGGCAGTGATCTGATTCTCGACCCAAAAGAGATAGTATCATATCACTATCGGTTCAAAGGATAGATCCAGTAGTAATAGAATAAGGGATCACTATCGGGTCTGCCTTACCCGACATTGATGTATGGGGTTCACTACTATTTCAGTGGCTTCAAAAGGCAGTGACCTTCATTTTCCCATTTTCTATATACTACATTATTACATTTAAATGGAGGTTTTTGTCTAAAGTTTTTACATTCTATATTACTCACAAGATTCGATAATGAATACATCATAATTACAAGACCATATATACATACTTAATAGGTAGAGATGAAGTTATTACAAACCAAAGTCTTATTACTACAAAACAATTGGAGTTATATGCCATGACATATTCAGTATAGTGAACATCCCCAATTCTATAACCGAGCATGTCATTTAAGTACATCAATGCATGAATTAAGCACTCTCTTTTGCTTCACATGTCTAAACATATGGTCTACAAAGATTAAATAAATTGGAGGCATTGCAAATGGACTAGAATGCAAAGCAAAATGCATATGGCCTTGCAATCCATGTGAGGTGGACCTTGAACCTGCACAGTACCATCACTAAACAAGTTGCTCCATTGCTTGACTTTGAAAGACATGGAAGCTACACAAAACATACATCGAATCATGATACAAAATCTATAAGTGGTGTCAACAAATAGAATATGTGAACCATGAATACAAACATAACATATATAAACATTATGAGCACCACTTTCACTATACCATATCATTCTGGTTGTGTTGAGCAATCCCTTCACTAGTGGCTATCACAGCCGTTATCTAAAACTTGTCGCCTTCTCGCCAAGGTACTCCGCGCGGCTACGAGGACTCTGATCTGGCGGCGTGAGCTCAGGGACATCATCGGCGGGGTTGTCGCCATCGATGTGGAAGCACTTGCGGGACAGAGAGTAGTAGTCGATGTCATCGGAGTCGTACTCCGAGCTGTTCCTCGAGAGGATCTCGAGGAAGGTGCACAGGGAGGGGACGTCAGTCCCCGCTGCGCCAAAAGGGATGGCGCCTCACGGCGCCTCTTGGCTGAGGAGGTGCTCTAGCTCCAGCTAGAAGGATGCCGCAGCATTTTGGATCCTGAACAACAGATCCAAGAGGTAGTACAATAAGAACTCGGGCGGTGGGAGCACCTTGCTGGTGTTAATTTGGTAGTGGACATTGGTCAACATGTAGAACATCTGGCGTTGCTCCGACACGGTGGGGTTCGGGCCCAGGCCGTGCCAGATCTATCTTGTAAGGACCTCGAGATCCGCTCCCAAGAGGCCAGGTGGAGAAGACGGCACCAGAAACTTGTTGTCCACTAGCACAACCTCCTTAAGCGGGTGAAGCTTGCCGTAGCCATCAGTGACGTAGGCTAGGCTCCCGAAGTGGAGGACCCGGCCTAGGGCGAAGGCATTGGTTGTGATGGAGAACTCGCCGGGGAGGCGGGCGCCGCCGTCTGGGGCGACACAGCCTCCTCCAGCGATGAGGCGGGTGGCTCTGACCACTATAGAGCCTGAATCACACTTGACGCACTCCCCTGCTAGGTGCGCCAGCTATCGTGGGGAAGAAACCATGATAAGCATTGTTGTTCATCGGATGTCACTAAGTGTGGATCTCCGGTGGCTCGGGTGGACTCATGAACACATAGAACATAGAGACAACACAACGATTTATCCTAGATCGGTCTATCAGGACCCTATGTCTAGCAGTAGATGTACCTTGTATTTGAGATCACTAAAATTATGGGGCTATAACACAGTGTAAGAGATTTGGAAGGGGATCACTCGGTGCTATCATAGGCTCATCGGTGGTGAGGTTTCTTCCTCGATAGAGAGGAAGAAGACGATGGTGTGGTGGAGCTCTCGGTACTCCTCTCAGGGTGGCTCTGCTCTCGGTGTAGAGCTCTGAGTTGTCATGAGGACTCTGTTTGATTGGGCTATTTGCCCTCTGTTCCTCCTACCGCCTCTGTAGGATCTGACCCCTCTTTGTTCGTCCTACCCCCTCTATAGGATTTGACCCCCTTATATATCGAGGTAAGTCAGGTACATGGTGGTTTGGGGGGTTTAGTCTATGGTCTACATGCACTAGAGTCCAGGAGGGCACTGCTGCGGCATGAATGGACCTCGACATTGTCGTGGAGTCGAAAAAGCCCTAGGCATCATTCGGCTACTCTGCTTTGACACTCTGACCATTAGGCCTTGTCGGCTTGGACTGGCCTCCACCAGGTGCGCCTTCTGGAGGCTTCCTTGGTGACAAAGGTGTATAGCTTGAGGGGCCTGGAAGCCCCCGAGCCCCTGAAGCCGGTGGAGGGATTTGTCCCCTTGTGTCACACCCCGTGCATGACTTTGTGGGAAGAGTGAATGATAGCACTATGCCCGTTGGGCAGCACCAAGGAGCCCCTGAGCCTTGGGTGCTCGGGGTGGTGGGTTCTAGCCTGGCCCTTGGCTTGCGCCAGAGTCGGAGCCAAGGATCAGGCTTAGGCTACCGTTGATCGAGTCAGACGAGCCCCTGAGCCTCATGTAGAGAGTCCGAGGGCATGCTCAGGTTCCGCTCAATCCTTGGCCGGAAGGTGCGTGCGAGCACACCTGATGGGTGTAGGCCTTGAGCGATGCTAGAGGGATCGGTCGGGGGGTCCTTCGGTCGGGAATCTCTTACCTTAGGACTTAACATATCCCTATGTTTTTTCTTGTCACCGGCTGTAGTAAGCATGATATGGAGAGTAGAATGGACATTCTTTCATTCTTCCTCCTAATGATCCCTAGCAAGGAGTCGTGCATCTATAGTGTAGGAGCAAGTGTATTTTGAAGGTGTTAGAAGAAAGTTTGTGAAGACAAGGCCACACCAAAGCTTGGACACCCTAGGAGCAATGCTAGCTTGATCCGGTAGCATTGCTGCCAGCACACCTTGGCGTCCGCATGGCTTCATCTTTATGAACTTTTTTCTAGTATCTCTCGTGCACCATTTTGACGACGAATGGAAGGTTTATGTGGAGGGTTTTCTCCCACATAGAGCACATGTTGAGACTACAAGTGGTGATACAAATTAGCTTGTGTAACATGCTGGATTGGTGTGGGAATATAAGTGGTAGGGGGCCTCATCTGTCCATGGAGGTGTGATCTTTTATGTCCAGATGCATATTTTGCAACCAGTAGCAATGGTGGTAAGTGGATCCGACGGTGGAGAAGCAAGCAATCATGATGGAGGTGGCTCCAACAGCACCTAACACTGCTGGCTCATCCCACAACCCAACAGTGATGCTCTCATATCACTATTGGGTCAAGCCATGAACATATGTCACTACTCGGTGGTGGGTTGAACCGACAGTGATAATCCATTTATTTCCACTATTGGTTACCAATGGTGATATATCACTGTCGGGTTGTAGCTCCAGTTGGTAGTGTTAGAGGGCTTCACTACTGGGCTAATAGGATCCCAATGTTGTATGGATCCTAGGATTATGACCTGGCAGTGAAGCAAATCAATGCCAGCTCCATCACACCTGGCAATGATGGTTCAACAATGATTGTCTGTTATGTAATGGATGACTACTGAACCTTCTTATTGTTAAATGTCTCCAATTATTTTTCTTAACACACAAGAGAGATGTGTATCATTTCATTAAAATATAAGAGAGTATACAAGAAGGACTAAGTTCCCCAAAACACACCCAAAACTCACACTACCCCACCGCACTACAAATAGAGAAAAGCTAGAAACATAAGGCCCTATTCGAAAATCAGGAGGCCATCAATCTAATAAGGTCCAAGGTATTATCCCCCAGCAAACGACCTAACCAGCAGCTCCTGGAGTGCATTTGCTCTAGTGGAGCACCATAATTAAGATGGGTTCATTTATGATAGCCTGCAGCGCAGCCATACTCAGACTTGTGCCATTAAAGACGCAATCATTCAAATCTTTCCATATATCCCAAGCCACTAGAATGAAATGTCTCTCATTATTACATCTCCTTTTATCATGTTCCTTGATGGTCCAGCCCTCGGTCCCATTAGTGTAATTCCGTGGGGGTGAGCTTTCCCCCATGGGTCAACTTTCTTTTAAAACTGTGAGCCTTTCTAAATTGAGTATGCTAGAGTTTTAAAAGTTTGCATAGTCTCCTTTTACATAGACATTTAGATTGAATTTCATTTTCAGGTTAGGAACTATAGGGAAGACTGGGATCTTGAAGTGACAGAACCAGTTGCAGGAAATTACTACCCGGTAATCACAACATTCACATTTTTCTAAGTGAACCATATTCAGGTTGTTAGACACAATATGGAATTTCTGTTTATAGCATGCTATCTATATGATTATTTTCCATGTGTAGAAGTATTTTTGTATCATGCAACAATGTATCCAAAATGAAAATGGGATTGATCAGAAATATTAATATAGTAGAATTCTACTTTTATTACTAGATTATGACTTTATAGTATATTTCTTGCACATCAACTTTTCAGGTAAATCTAGGCGCGTATGTAGCCGATGGAAAATATGAGCTATCTGTACTTGTGGACCGTGCTGTTGGAGCATCAAGTATTCAGGATGGTCAGCTAGAGATTATGCTACACAGGTACTAGCTAAGTCACCTGAGTTAGTTCTAGGTTTATTGGTCCTCTAAAAGAAATAGCTCCATGATCTTGTAAAATCTGGATAATTCATATATAGGATCAATCTTTGTCATGATCTAGACCCCTGCTAGATCTTGTAAAAGTTTAACACCAGGCATGGTTTTAGAGAGATTCTAAGAATGGGTCTAGTCTTCCAAGAGAGAGAAAAAAGAGAAGGAACTAAGTCTTTTGTTGAAATAATTCTATTTTTTATTCCTCAACTCTAATACCATCTAAATCTAGCACTCCAACAATTA
Organism: Saccharum hybrid cultivar R570; assembly: GCA_038087645.1. Classification (NCBI taxonomy): domain Eukaryota; kingdom Viridiplantae; phylum Streptophyta; class Magnoliopsida; order Poales; family Poaceae; genus Saccharum; species Saccharum hybrid cultivar. The sequence continues at coordinate 11,155,875 of JAQSUU010000038.1, forward strand.
GTGACAATTGATTTTGACCATTGGTCTCATGTTTTGTTGTTTTGGAGTGAAATGGCAGTGTTTTTGTCCTCCAAGTTTTTAGATTTTTTTTGCCAATATGGCTGGCCTTGTATTATATTTTTACTATATTTCCATGGATAGCCACTTTGCTTTTCCATGGAATAAACAAAGAGCAATAGAGAGAGTGATGGCAGTGTTTGGAATGTAGGAATTATATAAGAATTTCACTGGAATCAGTTCATTCTTGCAGAAAAAGCCTACGCATCACTTGAAAACCACGAAAACAAGTTGATGGTCAAAATTGAGCAATATTGGTAGATGAGGTATTATATTTAGACAGGGGTGATGGGTAAACATTTTTTAGCAGATGGTGGGTAGACATTAGAGAAGAAGAGTTGAAGGGTCAAAATAGACTTACTTTTTATTTCCTAATTGCATCTTTAGCATGGAGTCATCTCTTGGATTGTTTTTTTCTTGGAGCCATTATTCTCCAAGTATAGGACTTGGTGTTAACTCTTACCTAGAACCAAGTTTTTTAACACATTCTAAATGTCCACACCCAACCCTAACAATTGCATTTTGTTTCTATCTCAATATGATGTTATATGTTTTGTAGGCGAAGGCCATAAGTTAAGGTTAAGAAAGGAACTAATGAAAGGTTTACAGTCCTTAACCAAGAAATATTTAAACTGCTTTTTGGAGCATAACTGTGTTACAAACATATTGGCTGTGACCTCTTGAATTCAATCTTAAATTTGTGTATTATGTTTTACATCTCTTTTGCACATGTTGAAACTCTCTAATCATGCATGTTTTTTAATATATATATCAGGCGTATACTCAGAGATGATGGCAAAGGTGTTAATGAGCCACTTGGTGAAGTTGTTTGCTTGGATGGAAGTTGCAAGGGGCTCACAGTATAAATTTAGTGATGATATTGATGTTGCCTTTGTATTTTCCACTAACACCAAACTATTTATTTGATAATTGTTACTGAAACTATCTGATCTCAAAAAATGACAGGTGAGGGGAACATACTATGTCAAAGTTGACAAGCTAGGGCATGGAGCTCACTGGCGAAGAACATATGGCCAACAAGTCTATTCACCCTATCTTCTTGCTTTTACCCATGAGGTATATGGCCTTTACTATGTCTATATGATGCTTTTATGTTGTTCCGCGGGTAATCATTCTTGTTATTACAGGATGAGACAAGTTGGAAATCCTATAATGTTGCCAAAGAAAGCACAATGAATGAGAATTACAGTCTTCCTGATAATGTTGCAATTATTACCTTGCAGGTATCATAATGCTCTTCATTCACTCTTAACTCATAGAGAAGTTTTGGCATACATCATATTAATGACATAAAAACATTAACAGAGACAATTGAACTTTTCAGAATCTAGATGATGGCACCACATTACTCCGCTTGGCCCATCTGTTTCAGGTGTATTAGTTTTTTTTTTATAAAATAGTGTTTTATTTTTATTTCTACTATATAATGAATCAATAATTAATCTTTATCGAGTCTCCAGGCTATAGAGGACCCTCAATATTCAGGGATAGCTAAAGTTGAACTAAGAAAGGTGTTCGGAAAGAGAACTGTAAGTAAAATTATTGTTGCAATTCATTCTTTTGGATGCATATTTCTTCTGCAAAATAATTATATAGTAGTACTATATGTTGTTCCAATATGCAGATCAAGGAATTAGCTGAGACTAACCTTTCTGCCAATCAAAAGAAGTCAGAGATGAAAAAGCTCAACTGGAGGGTAATCGAGAACAGTAAAAGTGATCCCATCCCACTGAAAGGTGGTCCAGTTGACAGTCAAGCTCTTGTCGTTGAACTTGGACCCATGGAGATACGCACCTTCTTGCTGAAATTCTAGATTGCATATACACATATACAGCCTAGTTTATAAATTAAAGAGGAAAATGAAACATCATTGTACAAAAGGATGAATATGTATCCTTTCAGGCCTTGTTCAGGGTTTGATGTGGATTGTGATGGATTGACTGGGATTGTACAAAATTGTTAGTTTTCTTTATCTGATACATGTATCTTCTCCATACCAATAGCTAAAAGGATCCAATGTGACATGCTTCCAACAAGTTCTATAAAAGAAAGAGGAGGTATATGTATAAAAAGTTTCATGGGGGAACCACCCTAGAAATCAGAAGCTAGGAGCCATTTGGCTGTCGTTGGTCTTCAATTGCCTGGGTAAACATGGGTACCAGTTGTACATTCTATTCTCGCCACTTCCATGCATGTATTTCTCAATTCACCCTCTTGCTAGCTGGGCTCTCATAAATCTTGATGTTGTGGGGTGTATGTTAGAACCTGATACCCCTACTTATGTGCAGTAGCTCGATATTTGAAAAGATATTGCAAGTATGACACAATCTTGAACCATATCAAGAACGATGTAGATGACTCCCATAGAAAATCATAGATGACGATGTTTAAGCAACCACGACAAGAGATTAGAATTTGATGAAGTCGACCATCAATTTTATATATATAAGCACAACTCTAGAAGAGTATAAGTGATCTATAAATTCTTGCCTAATGCAATAATCTAGTGCAATAGAACTTTCTAGCCTATTTCTTATAAACCTTGGATAAGATTCAGGTGTTGACTTGTTTGATGCCTATGGCCTCTACCCAGTGTTTATATAGTCCTCTACAAGGCCCTCATACATGCAAGTAGGAGTCCTACTCCTAGTAGGATTCTACACTCAAGTTCTAATGGAAATAGAAGTCCTAATAGCACACCTCTCTTGAATCCTAGCCCAATTAGGATTTTAGTCACCATACCACAATATCCACCTTGAAATTAATCCTTTGAAGTCACATTTCTCCTCCAAGAATTCACTCCAAGTCAGCTCCCTTTTTATTTATACTCCCACCTTGACAGCACCCCTACCACAAGGGCTCATCCACATCACCATGATATGAGTGTCAATGTCTAGGCTGGAGTGTCTAGACCTTCACATGAGAGCTCCTTCATTCTGTAGTTTGGTTAACCACACCACCTTCTCCTATGGCCCTCCATGCCATAGGTTTGTACCACCTCCAAGCTCCACATGCTCGCTAGTACAACAAGGTCACACTTCTTCCAACAGCTTGTAGCTTCGCCTCTATGACTATTAGCTCTTGGAACCATCTTTTTAGCCTCACATTTGACCACGATTGACATTTGCACTACTACAGAAAAATTTTCTGAGGCGAGCAAAAAGCACTAACCGAGGCGGGCATCACGTCTGGTCATAGTTAATCAAATATTTACCGAGGCGGTTCAAATGCCCGTCTCGGTAAATAAAATTAAAAAAAATAAAAAAGTCCATACCTATTGATGGTCCTTAACTATCAATTTTGACCATCAACATTGCACTAAAAATGGGAGTAAACAACAACATAAGTAGTGATTTATGTTTAAAATTGACCTAGTTCCACTTGTACTTAGAGATCTTTGCCTATGCAGGAAAACTATACAAAAATACCAAATATCAAGTACTAGAAGCAATTGGAGCAAGGCAGGGCCACCATGGGCCACTTGGTGGGGGTCGGCCGACCCCACATGGCGCCGCCCGATGTGGCACCACTAGTGCCACCTCAACAATCGGTGGGAGTGGCCATGAAACACACTCCCAAGCTCTCTCCACCATTGATCTCAAGTCGGTGCATGATCAAGGGTCCAAAAGAGGCTACAGATGGATAGTTGGACCCACCATGTTTATGTTGGTGCTCAAATGGACAAAGGGGCTTCATACCCACACTCTACTACACCTCCAGAGGCCCCACACCAAAGGGGAAGTGCCCACTCATCAATGGTCAGTCGGTCGATGTCGTGCACCATCGCCAACGGTCAACTTCCACCAAACCGACTCATTTTTGTTCACGTGCAAGAAGACACCAAATGGAGCAACGTGGTGCGTCGGTTTGAGGCGGTTCATTGGCGGTTTGATCCAAGGACAAGGAGGGCATGTCACATGGATTGATGACATGGCAACAGAGTAGCCCCTCACTTGTAACACACACCAACACACACACAAAAGAGAAGCTCTCTCTACTCTCTCAAGATGTAGCTCTAGTAGTAGTTAGTCTTGGTGGGAGCTCTGCTCTGAGTCTGGAGCTGTCTTCAAGAGTCTAGTATAGCTTGGTCTTTCTCTTGTAATACTTTATTTATTTCAATATATTACTTTCTATGCAAGTTATATTTCAAGTCTTTTACTTTAAGTACTAGTTTTGTTCTCTAGTTATACTATGGTGATGTTTATATTACCTTTGATTAGCAGTAGGCTCTCATTGCATGGGTTCTTTGTCACTAGCTGGTGCTCTAGTCTTGATCATGCTAGGGTAGTATCAAATAGTGTAAGCGTGGTGCTTATACTATGGGGTACCTTGGAATGTGGCAGGAGGTGACAGCCCTATCTATCCTATGTATTCCCCCTTGTTAGGCCTAGTTATTAAATCATAGGGCTTGTTGTGCTTTGTGCCTGGTTAAATTTAGGGCAAGTACGCCCCGAAGTGTGATTGCATCCTACCTTGCACTACTAATCTCGGTTTACCTATATTATCATAGTATGTTTCTAGAGTTGTGATTGAATAGAAGTAATTTAGGATTCTTATGCTCTCTCTTTCTTATTGTCCTCCTATTTAGTTATGCTTCTGCTTTACCTTTTCATGAATGGATCTTCTATGTGTCACCCCACTGTATATCACTTACCCCTACTTTAGTCTAGTCGGTATACTAGTTAGTATATACGTGATGGTTAACTATCACTATCCCTATGGATAAATACGATACCCTGGAATACTCTTGGGTGAAATGCTATAATGATATTCTGTGCGCTTGCGGAATTATCTACTTGAGCATAAGAAATATCAACAAGCATTTTTAGCGCCGTTGCTGGGGATACAAACCTGGTAGCGACGTTAAGAAGTGTCAACAATACCCAACCCTAACTGGACCTGGATCTGGGCCTCACGCCGCCGCTACTCCCGATGCTGAATCTGGGCCTCCATGTCGACGCCATGCCACTGGATCCGCTGCTGGTGCACTCCTCCCTACCGAATCCATCCTCCTCACCGTCGGATCCACTACCGGTGCACTCCTCGTCACTGGATCCACCACCGATGGGCTCCTCCCTGCCGGATCCGCCACCGACAGGCTCCTTCCCACCAGATCCACCACTGAAGGACACCTTCCCACTAGATCCACCGCCAAAGGACTCCTCCCCGCTGGATCTGCACCATGGTGGTGCCATAGAGGGAGGATAGGAGGGGAGCAGGTGCTGCTCGCCTATGGGAGAAGAGGGAGAGAGAGGGGCGCTGCTTAGCCCCACGCCACTGTGTGCCTCGCGCCGCACGGTCCCATGCCGCTGCGCAGCACGCCACTACGCCGCACGCCACTGCCCACGACCACCACCGGAGAGAAGGAGGTAGATGGAGAGGAGAGGGAGAGGGAGGAGCCGCTGAGGGAGAGGGAGAGGGAGAGGCGAGTGAGGGAGAGAGAAGGGCTGGGGTGTGGGAGTCAGGGGGTGTGGCTGGGGAGTTGGGCTGCGCGAATGGGGAGTGGGGGCGGCAAGGAAACTGATGTATACTGGCCCGATCTTCTGAGAGGTAACCGATAAGTTCGACTTGTGGAGATCTCGACGTTGGCGATCCGGCTTCAAATCAGACACGATTCGAACCCTGCAACCGTTACACCACTGCTCCGTTGGTTATCAACCAAGCACAACTTGATTGACCTCGCCAAGAAGGCTTTTTCTGCAAGCGAATCGAAGAGCACAAGCAAGAAGGTAAAAACACGCAATCTGAAATTGCAAATATGAATGATGCGATTATCAATATAGGGTTCAAGAACTCGGTTCCAAAGGACTAATCGACACAGTGGAGGAGATCAAGAACAGGGGCCCTGGATCACTGTAAAAGGATTTGTCACCACAGTTACAATGAACGATTCAGTTTCTCAATGGAAAACTAAACTCTAAACAAAACCCCATTTGTTTAACAGCGGCGACGGCTGTATTTATAGTCTAAGACTCGACCTAGGGTTGGGAACGGCCAGGGGTTGGGCGTCCACAACTTGGGCTTAAGGCCCGACATGATACATGGCCAAGTTGGCCCAAATAGGTGACGCAGCACCTTGACGTGGTCACACAGAATGATCCATGGACCTTCTGGAGCTGGAACCAGATCCAAAACGATGGCGTCATCGTCCCCTTTCCAACGCATCCAAGAATGCCCCGTTTTGATGTCGTATGAAAGAGTTATGACCAAAACAGTGATGACATGTCTGCTGAATCCGAGGGTGGCGTGGTAGTTGAGTTGGGGACAAATTGCAACTTGGGAAAGACCTTAACATTGGTGTGTCCAGCGTGGCCATGTCCTCATCAGAAACCCTAAAACTCCAGTATATATATACCATTGGCGCGATATCAGGCCGAGATGGGCTGCCTGCTCAGCCATCATTTACCAAGGTGGGTTTCATTGTGTAACCACCTCTGAAAATGGGTTTACGAAGGCGGTTGTTATAAGATGACTGCCTCCAAAAATAAACTATTTTTAGAGGTGGTTGGCTTAAGATGACCGCCTTAGTAAATCGATTTTACGAGGCGGTTGCCTGTGACCGCCTCGGTTAATGATGGCCGCCCACCTCCGAGGTTGTCTTCAAAATGCCTCACAAAAGTTTTTATGTAGTAGTGTTGAATGCTTGGTTTTGATGAGATGACTTCCTTCTCCCCATGGTTGCACCACACTTAAGATTTGTTATCACTCGGTATCCTACATTAATCCAAATATTTTTCATAATTATGTCTTGTTTGCATGTAAGTTGCATGACTCCACCTTGAACTGATAAGCCACAATCTTGGTGTTCTAGCCACCTCATAGATATTAGATTCTTTTTCAAGCCTAGGATATACCAAACTCTCGTCGGTGTGCAATGTGTTCCATTATGCATATCCAATGTAACTGTTCCCACCTTAGTGACTGCATACTCCTTGTAATTGCTAAGTGAATAGTTCCATTCGCCACCAAACATATATGGAAGAAACTCCTTGAATCTAGTATTCACTCATGAGTATTACTTAGTTGACTGATGTTAAGTACATCATTTTCATCCTCACTTGCCATTGAGCATTCTCCTCTCATAGTCTTTAAATTCGGATAATCTTTATCATGTGACCCTCCTTGTCACGTAGGTAGCATCTTTGGTGGTGAGTTCTACTTTAAGTTCGTCTTATTCATTATTTACTTGTGGGTTCATCGTCCGCTCTTGTAGGGGATACTCTAGTAGAGGGCCCTGACAAAGATGGATAACCCTGTTCGACGCTAGAGTAGTAGTCAATAGTGTAGACGAGGTGTCTAGGCTAGAGTCTACCTTCGTTTGCCTCGTCCCTATGGTTGAGGGGTAGGTGGCAGGTGGTGACAGCCATGTTCGTCCTTTGTAATCCTCCACGTTCGAGTTCGACGCCGGCTACAAGCCAGTATCGGCTGGCAGATCAGGTGATCTCTGATGCTCGAAGTGAGTCTACAGTGGCAAAGCTATCTTATCTTAGGATCTCTATCTCTAGAAAACCTCACTACCTGATCTATCCTTTTTCTTGTTATCATTAGGTGAACTAGCTTAAGAGACTCTTACACCTCCATTCCTCATGGAAATACGATACCTTGAATACTCCTGGGTGAAATGCTACAATGGTAAATCCGTGTGCTTGCGAATTATTTCTGTATGCGTTAAGAAACACCAACAAACATTTTTGGCGCTATTTCCGGGGAACGGTTGTTGTAATTGTCTCTAAATGTAATTCACCCGTGTATCCTTATGTTTTATCTTTCTTTTCAAAAAGAAAAAGTTTAGAACCACCCCCATCGAAGCCAATCACAACTTTTGGCTATAAACTCTATCCTGGCCACTGTTCGCCTAAACGACCGTTTAGCCCGTTTAAACACCGTGTAAACGCTACATAGTGGTACACCGCTTTCGTTTAATCCTCTGTTTAGCCCGTTTAATTGGCCGTTTATCCCGTTTAATGGACTGTTTAGCTTGAATAATGGCTAAACGGAAGGTGACTGACTGTTTACCGTTTAGCGTTTAGGAAAACACTGGTCCTGACTTTAGTAGTCAAGCTTATGACCATAAACTAAGCACTGCCGGGTGATACCCCAGATTATCATAAAAAAATATTTTTCTTATGAATAAAAGTAAGAACATGTTTTCAAGCACGTATGCACCTTCGGGTATTCTTGTTTGCTAACCTGACAGGTTAAGATCAAGAAGAACAAGGGACATACAATGCCTGAAATCATAGGAGCTACATCGACTACATACCTTGGTGATCTTTGGTGATGCAACACACTCAAAAGGAGACCCCCAACACTACACACTTGACTTTCACGAAGTCCAAGTGTGGGGGAGAATGGTGAGTCTCACCACAAGCCACCTTGGTTAAAAAGAAAAAAAAAATGTTAGCTCTACCTTACTAAAAAAACTAAAAAATGTATGATAAAAAAGAAGGAAAACTAAAAAAGAGCTAAAAAGAAAAAAAATGAGAGCAAGAGAGGAGCAGGTTAGGCCCACATGACCACCACAAACACCAAAGTGGCGCCTAAATCCATCCAGAATTCTCCTCTTCTAAAACCTTTGCCGCTATGACTAAGGCCCACACACAGTGTGTGTGGCCTAGCCTTGTTGTCTGCCTGAGTTGGACCATGTGCAATCAAGCAACTGCAGTAGCAACTTCAAAGCTTCATTAACATATACTGCCGGTAAGTACACTCAGGTATGCAAAGGTAATAGATGTTCACCAACTCCTTTACTCATATTTATCTCCATGAAATATAAAATCATGCTTCCTTTGTTTATGCCATATGCTCTGGTATAGATGCAGTCCTGCAGGACACATCTATAGGCTTTTTAAATTAAGCATGGTGCTTAGGTTAAAATAGCCTTCTTTAATAAAATTTTGACATGGCGTTGAATTTTGATTAATCAACTTAAGTTATTATAAACAATGGAAGTAATTTTCATGATGGAGGTAAATCAAGGCTAGATTTATTTTGCAAACTTTACTTTAGCCTTGTCTGAGTTATTTTGAGAAAAAATAATAATAAAAATGAGAAGTTGAGTGAACACCTTAAAAATGAATAAATAAAATAAAATAATAATGATGATAATAGTAATAATAATAAAAAAATTCAAATAAATTTTAAAATTTTTCACATTGCATGATCAAACTTTTGCACATGCACCAAGATTTTCAAAATTCAAAGTATCTACCTTCCGGTTATTAATTTTCCTTTCTAAAAAAATGATAATGATTTTTCAAAATTAACATTTCCAACATTTTTGGAAAATTCCTAAAAAATAATTATCTAAATAATAGAACTGTCTATCATCATTTCCCTTTTTAGAAAATATTTATGATAAAAAATTATAAAATAATTTTTAAATGCATAAAAAATACATAGATAAAAATAATAGTCATAAAATAATAATAATAATAATAATAATAATAATAATAATAATAATAATAATAATAATAATAATAATAATAATAATAATAAATTTAGGCTCCCAAGTGCTTAAACTGGTAAAGCCCTTGTTTGTTTTATTTTTTCTTTATTAAATAAAATAGGTACAAAACAAGTGTGGGGGAGATCTCTCAAGCATAAATAACACTCATTCGAGATCTCCCACCAACACGTTGCACAAACATCGAATGATCCAACGTGCAAAAGGACGGAACAAATGGCTCCAGAGAGGATTGGCTAAACCTCTGGTTTAGCTAAACTGTCTTTGACTCCTCATAGCTCCTTTATGTTCAACGATGTTTTGTGCAATATAACTCTCAACTCTCTACAATCTTGAGTTTAAAACTAACATAATTCTAATCACTAAAACTAAACTCAATTTATCCCTGTAGGCTCCTAATGATGAAGAATGCTCCTATTTTACAAACCATACTTTGTTTAAAATCTTGAAAGGTGACATGATCATAACATGTTTAAGATAGAAGCATGCATAAAGTTTGTTCCATAAACATACACTATACTTATGGGAAAATATTCTAATAGGACAATCATATTGACTAAATTGTTGTGATGTGTGATATAGTTCTGACTTATAAATCCTACCATTTCTATTCAAGGTACTTGGAGAATTTGTTTTGATAAAAATTGTTATAAAATCATAGTTTCACATACTTCTCAATTGATGAGCAATTCCTATCAAAGCCAAATATGATATCTCGTAAGTTTCAAGTCTCACACATATGCTGCTGGTTATTGTGTTAAGTTTGGTCAAGTCTTGTTGACCCTTGTCGAGAGATTTATCATGCTCCCAAGATCAAGATCACGTACACTCCACGTACATATGTTGTTCCTACCTTAGGAGTACACAAAAACATGCTTCCATCCAAATCCACTAAAAAATAAAAAAATCTGCTTCTACACTAGGAGTAGACAAAAATATATTTGTTAAGAAAATACTCCATGTTCTAAAAAGATAATGATCTCTATCTAAATATAAGGTTTAAAAGAAGAGACATGGGCTATGCAAAAAGCTTAAAAAATATATGGACACATGAAGGTTCAAGCATAAAAGAAAAAATGATGAGCACATGAAGGCTCATGTATTGAAAAAGAAGAAGAAATAAAGATAGCCATGTTTCAAAATAATAAGTTATAGAGAGATCATATCTACAAAAGAGGTATAATTTTAGTTTACCTTTTTTCACACACATGTATATCTGGATCTAAGAGTATGGTACTTCTCTTCTTGGATCCTTGATTTGACTTTGCAACATATGCAATACAAGTATGCTATATTGTTTATCCCTACATAAAGCTCCACATAAACCTTTTTAGAAGTAGGTGAAGGCAAGATTTTGCTCCACATAAACCTTCCCATATCATATCCGTCAACTACCTAGACTTAGATCAAGCATTTGCTACCCATAAGTTTTAGTTTTAGAACAAATCTTAAATCAAAACAATTGTATCCAAAACTCGGGAGAGTTCAAGGCTGAAAACTAGGTACTTGAAAGGAATTACAGTAGAGTAACTATTTATCATTTCCATATAAGAGTTTATTCTAGGGGTTCACTTAGAAAGATGAAACTTAGCACACTCTCCTATATTTATTTAACTAAAGATTATATAAAAACATATATATGTATAAGAAAACATTTATTTGGGTTTCTATAGGTTATGCATCTTTTTATTTTATTTCATATATCAAAATAGGTAGGTAAGAAAATATTTAGCTAGATACATAGGGGATGCTCTCTCTCAAGCTGAATGTTGACATAGTCTTGCTTGACAGACAATGAAGGTGTACTTTCCCTCATCAGAGTGCTTATGATGATGATTGTTGAGACAGTGCTCCGACAGGAAATAGATTGTTCTTTTTGTCTGTTTGCTTTCCTTGCTCCTTCAAATTCTATGAAGCTCAAATAGACAATAAAGCTTGTGGAACATGATTAAGTGTTAGTGATAAACCTCTAAGCCTTGAGCATCTAGAACCTCTTAACAGATATATTTTTTCTAGCAGGATCTCTTTTACCATATTTTTATATTTTTATATTTTTATATAATGCAAGGAATAAAATGACAAATGCTTCTTTATTTTATTTTTATGCCACCACAACAAGTATACTTATGGGTTTAATGCCACAAATTTATTTGCATGGGGCTTAGCAGTTTTATAATGCAATGTGAAACATATTTATTTTCTTTTCTATGCAGAAATAAAGTATAACTAAACATATAATGAAGGAAAGTAAATATGATGCAGAAAATTAAATGTAGAACTAAAAAGGGAAATATTGATAACTACCAAGTTACCTCTTGGCGCGGCGTTTGGTGATTTGGGTTCTCCGAACAGAACCTCTTATTTGCTCTAAATATTCTGGGGCACCTCGGATGGATCGAGTGATGCCTCTAACTGTGCTGAATCTGACTTTGAATTTACCTTTACCTTCCATACCTGTTTTGTTGGTGAGGTTGACTTTGAGGAATGAGTTGGTTGCACTATCTTCTCTTCTTTATTCTCCATGGTAACTGGTTCACTTTTTATTAGGGGTACAACTTTCTCCTCAAGATAAATCTTTTCTTTAGGATATTGATCTTCATATCTTGATACTTGTCCTTGATAGTCAGCCCATCCATCCTTGGGGATCTGATTCTTCTGGCTGTGGTTGCGACGCCTTCTTCTAATTCTGTTCTTCTTAGGTTCTTCATCAACTATATAATTATTATTGAAATAACGGCGTACCTTCTTTGAGGGAAATTGGAAATATACTTCTCCTGTTGCAATGTAAATGATAGCCTTGGTAGTGCTTAGGAATGGTCTTCCTAGGATGATTGGTGGATCGTACTCATCTTCTCCCATATCAATGACTAAAAAGTCAGTCGGGATGAAGTGGTCATCAATTTGCATAGGGACGTTCTTCGCTATTCCGCCCACGAAGCGAAATGATTGGCCCGCCATCTGCAGCTGCACATAGGTTGGGTCTAAAGGCATAGTACCATATAGATATTCATAAGTTATCTTGGCCATTATGTTGACACCTGATCCAATGTCACAAACAACTTTTTGAAAGGAACTTCTATTGATTGTGCATTCAATGGTTGGAACACCTAGGTCGTCTCTCTTGACCAGATATGGGGACTTGAGCTGATGATCATGCTCTCTGTGGACTGCAGTGATCATTCTCACTGACTCCATCTATTGTGGCTTCCTATTCTTGTTCTTGTTCCTCCGATTGTTCTTCTTCTTTAGCTCATAAGATTGTTGAGGGTGTGTAGGGAATTGTAACACTTTATCCATGAAGAAGAAGACCTCTCTCTTGCCTTTGATGTTGAAACAGATCTTGGCAGTGTTGGCGTACATGATAGCTCCAGCGGTGTTCAAGAATGGTCGTCCCAAAATGATGGGCGACTTCTCATCACCATCTGTCTCTATTACTACAAAGTCTGCAGGAACATACGAGCTACCCACTCGTACACATATATCTTCTAGAATTCCCTTGGTGTAGCAAAGTGACTGGTCTACAAGCTTGTAACACCCAAATTTTAGAAGTAACAAATTTTAAATAATTTAGAGAAAGGGAATTAAAATTTTGAAAACTATTTGGTGAATGCATTCATGCTGTTGCATTTATTTTATTTTTTTTGGTGTGGTTATATTGGTTTTATTTTAATTGATTTGGTTTAGGAAAATTTGATTTGAAAATTATTTCAAGAATTATTTGAAAATGTATTTGAAGTAATAGAAAAAAAAAGAAGAGAAATAGACTTACCTGGTGTGCCAAATCGGCCTGGAAGCCCGCTCGGCCGGCCTCCTCTCCCTTGGGCCATCGGGTCGGAAGGCCTGCTCGCCCAGCGCCGCACCGGCCCAGCGCCGCAGTGGCCCAGCAGCCGAGCCCGCCCAGCCGCGCCCTCCCTCCTTTCGCTGACGGGTGGGGGCCACATGTCAGTCCTCTTCTTCATCGCGTCGTAACCGAGTCGGACACGAACACTGCCACCACCGTATCTCCACCACATAAATCGGGATTTCCTACCCGAATTCGGTGTTTTGGTGCTATAAGAGAGAAGTCGTGACCCCCTATGTTCCGTTTTCCATCTAAAACCCGAGTTTGGTCCCGTGAAATCGAGCCTCGAAGCTTGGAACCCTAGGCGTGTTCGGTTACAAGCCGTCGAAGCTTACGGGTGGATTTGCGCCCTTTTTATTCGCTTGGGTGAGTTTGCCATCTTCTTCTCTCCCTCCCCATGCCTTTTATTTTGAATTTTGGTGCTTTGAACTACGAGATTGAAGTTTTCCACAAGCCGGCAATGGCGCCGCCGTCCCTCTCCTTGCCGCGCTCTCTCTTCGGGACATCGTAGAGGGCATAAATCGTGTAGAGCAGCTAGGGTTGATCTTCTCGACCGATTGGAGTTGTTTGCGGGTCGTTTGGTGGTCCGGAACGGGGGAACCGAGATTTACCGGCGAGCTCATGGCGTCGGCCATGGAGGAGCCGCCGGCCGGACATGAAGAAGGTAACCGGAGGGGCACTGTAGACTCGATGATGAACACGAACCGTTGGATTCGAGATGAAGGGCTGAGATTAGAAGATACCCCTTCGCGGGTAAAATTTATAAAGAGCCCCTAGACTTTTTCAGATTAGAACCCGCAGTCCTTAGCGCAAAATCCTAAATCTGTTTTCGTGTTTTGAAAGCGTATTTTCTCCCGGATAAGTCAAAAATACGTTTTCAGGTATTTACAGTTTTGCCACTAGAACTGTTTTGGTCATAAAATCTTCGTTTTAACTCCGATTTGATCCGTTCAAGTTGCGTTAGGTTCGTATTTGCGAGCTCTACATGTTAGTGTAGTTGTACAGTTAGTTTTGATAATTTATTTTTCGAGGTTATAATTAAGTATTTATTTATCTATAGGAAATCTTAGAAAATTCATAACTTTCACGTTTTAACTCCGAATTTGGTGATCTTTGCGTCTGTGTGATCGTAGAAACGTGTAGAAGAGTTTTATAAACTTTTATTACTGTTTTGCTACTGTTGGTGTACTGTTCTAATTATATCTCTTTGTTTGCTTCGTGTATGTTTGATTGGATGCATGTGTGTTGTTGATTGATGAACGAAATATAGAAGGTGAGCAGTATCTGGACGATTCGGAGTATTACTTTGAGCCAAGTCAGCAGTATCACTTGGAGAGCTTTGATCAAGGCAAGTATAACACAGGACTATCCTTGTTACCTATACATTGAAATTGTCATACATATGCATGTGCTTACCTTGACAACCTTAGAGATTATAACTTAGTGATTGTTATCTTGATTCCTTGTCAACCTTGGGAATGCATATGGGTAGCTACTGCTAGTGCTTAAACTAAGAACGATGATCTTGTAATTTGATTAATGGATTAAGCAATCAACTATTAAGATGATTTTATTATTGTTAAAAGGGGGCTAGAGCTTGTGTATTATTTTGATGCTCTGGTTTCTCTCCATAAGGACTTATCTGTAAGTGATAACCGGGATATACAGTACAGCTGTGAGGGCTATATGGCTCTGGCTTTAGTTGTTCAAGAGACCTTTTCTAGCTTGTTAGAGGTTACCTTAAATGGCGTAAGAATGGCTTGCCCTGTTGGGTGTAGTGCGAGCCCCTGGCCTAGTGTGTATAGGCTGCGGTTGTTGTGCCACAGGGAAGGGGGGTTCTACATCTGCCTGCCGAGTGAAATCTAATGGCCCTAACTTGTTAGACGAACTTTTGAGTGGCTTTATATGGTTCTCGGGTGTTTTGGCTTGATCTCCCCACTCATTTGGAAATCATGACTTACAGTGAAAGTGTACACCTCTGCGCAGAGTTAAAAACTGGTATACTAGCCGTGCTCACGGATACGAGCGGCCTTGGGGATTCTTATGGAATAGTTGATCATAACTGTTATATCATGCTTAATTATTGTTGATTATTATTATGCTCATGTTAATGCTATTCATTATCCTTATTACAATTGATCATTGGTTCTTTAATGGGAAGTGGTTTATCATGATGCTATTCAATTGCTAATATATGATTAAAAAGCTAAACGCAGTTAAACAGTGTCTAGCCTTTTTGAGCCTCATGAACCCTGTGTTATATTTGTGGAGTTCGACATGAACTCACCCTTGCTATTTCCACCATAACAGATGAAGATATAGAGGAAGATTATCGGAATGAGTACTAGTCTTGGTGTCAACCAGTCAACCGTGTCCCTGTGTGGAGTTTCCGCTGAAGAATTACTATTAGTTATTATTACCTATCGTTCAAGACTATGTCTTAAATACTTATTCGTTATGTAATAAGCATTGTGATGATACTTTGTAATTTGTCAACTTATGTGTGCGACTGTTTCCTGGGGCGCACATGAGACTTTTATACATCCTATTTTTGTCCTTAAAAATGGGTGTGACAGATTGGTATCAGAGCCGTGTTGACTGTAGGACGCAAGCCTAGTTAGAATGGTCGTTAATAGCATCCATACTCCATTTAATTCATGCTTCCTCTTTTCACCTTGTTAATTACTAAAGTTTTATGCTTCCTCTACTTTATTCCATTGCGAAAATACATTGATTCTATCTAATCTATGTCTAAATTTTATAGATGCCTCCTCATCCCCGATTGTCAGCTGCACAGTACGTTGCCCGTTTCAAACCTCAGGAGCTGTATGAAGATGGTGATCAAGAGCTATCTGATGCTGAATCAAGAATTGGTGATACACCAATGGAGGATGTAGTTATGGGGTGGACTACGAAGTTTCATATCATGGTTCCTAAAGCTGATGCTTTCTTCCATGACATGTTGACAAGAACCTTGGACAACTACTACTACGACTGGGAAGCTACGTTGGAGTATCGTAGTGCAGAGTATAGTCATCCATGGATGGATTCTTATTGGGAAACAGAGTTATGGGTTAAGAAAAGGGATCCTACCATTAAGGAGCCTAAGGTGGAGTCAAAGTTCATTACCAGAGTGAGCCGGGCAACCGTGGAGACAAGCATGGAGGATGTCGCTTTCAATGCATTTGTTTACTACCATGGTCTACGCTCGGACAAGACGTTAAAGGGTGCACTTCGGCATTTTCCTTGTTTCATACATGACAAGGGTATTTGGACCGTGCCGCCTGCAGATGATTCCTCCTTGACTTTACAAGCTACGGTGGGATTAGCTCGAGAATTGGCTCTCCATGAGGTGGATTTGAAGGATGAGTTGCTGAAGGAAAAAGAACTTAAGGAGCAAGCTTATAAGGAGATTGACCAATTAAGGGCGGAGTTAGGTCGTCCCAAGATTTATGAGAAGCTTAATTAGGCAATAGGAAAAATCCCTATGTAATAGGAACGATAGTAGTTGCGAGTTAACTTTAAGTTTGGATTGTTTTAAGAGTCAGTTTGTGGTGTGAACAATTGTGTGATTGATGGATTGTTATTATGATAATGTGTGATTTGGATCTTTGTAATGTGTGCTGGAGTTTTGTAGACATGCCTACAAGTTCCATGGTTAAGAATATTAAGTTTGATCAAAATATATAAGTTGAATATGAGGTTAACTTAGTTCTGTCCTTTGCTGATTTTTGGATCAGTCTGGGATGTTTTAGAAATAACTTAAAATCTGTTCATGGGAAATTTAAGAAATTTTACTGGGAATAATTAGACTTCTATATCTTTCCAATCCCATAAGAATCACTTTAATATTTATTATGAGCTAAGAGATATACCTGTTCCAAGTTGGAGTAATTGCACAGTCTGGAATTCTGAAACAGTTTCGGTTAAGTTCAGTTTTTGGCCAATTTATTGACAGAATCAGAAAAAGTGTTGTGAATAAAAGTTGTAGATAATTTTGTAAGCTTTCCAACCATGTAAAGATCATCTGAATTGGACGTCTGTAGCTCGAGATATGACAGTTTTACTGAGTTGCTGAAATTGGAGATCGCCCAGAAAAATCAGATTTTGTTTATCTATTGAATACATCATCTCGGATCGTACTGAATTTCAATTTCTGTGTTTTTGGAAACAGATGTCAGGCAGAGGTCGTGGCAGAGGTCGTGGAGGTGCTAACTTACCCATTACTATGGAGGAACTTATGCAAACTCAGAACCAGATGATGCAGATGTTTATGCAGCACATGCAGAACAATCCTGCTGCAGGAGGACCACCGCCTGTGCAAGTGAGGGATAAGCGTGGGAAATTTTTAAAGGGACGCCCTCCAGTGTTTTCTCATGCTGCTGATCCTTTAGAGGCAGATGATTGGGTGAGGGCAGTGGAGAAACAGCTGAATATAGCCCAATGCAATGATATGGAGAAGGTGTTATATGCATCTGGTCAGTTACAGGGGATAGCTCAGACTTGGTGGGAGTCGTATCAAGCTGCACGCCCTGACAATGCTCCTCCTATCACTTGGAATGAGTTTGTTAGAGATTTTCGAGCTCGTCATATTCCTGAAGGTATAATTGAGCTGAAGCAGGAAGAATTCAGAAACCTTAGGATGGGACAAATGAGCGTTAGTGAATATCATGATAGATTTACCCAGTTGGCTCGCTATGCTCCTAATGAAGTGAGGGAAGATGCAGACAGACAGCGTCTTTTCTTGAAGGGAATTTATTATGATCTTCGTTTGCAGTTGAAGGGGAACAACTACGCTAGTTTTCAAGAGCTGGTAAATAAAGCTATTGTGCTTGATAATGAGCGCAGAGAGATGGACAGGAAGAGGAAAATGAAGGTACAAGGCTCAGGAAGCAACAACCGTCAGCGCACTAATTCTCAGCATGGTTTCCATCAGAAGTTTCAAGGACCGGTTAGTCAATGGAATCGCAATCCTAATCAGAGGTGGTCCCAGAATTGGCAAGGTAATCAGTCACAACAGCGTTCATCATATCCACAACGTCAATAGTATCAGCAGACTGGGCAACAGACTCCTCGCACTGGAAATTCCAATGTTACCCCCATGAAGAATAGTGCTCCCAGCACGCCTACTAGATGCTTTGTCTGTGGTAAAGAGGGGCACATGTCTTACCATTGTCCTGAGAAGCAGAATCAGCAGACTCCTCAGAGCCAGAAGAGCAACCAGAAGCAATTTGGTACTGGAAGGGTGAATCACGTGTCTTCTGATACAGCTCATGATGCACCAGAAGTTATGATTGGTACGTTCAATGTACATTCCACTCCCGCAACTGTTCTTTTTGACTCTGGAGCATCTCATACATTCATATCCAATATTTTTGTTAAAATGCATAGTATACCCATGCTAGCTATGAAAGAATCTCTCTTAGTAAATTCACCTGGAGGTACCATGCAAACCAGTAATCGTTGTCTTCCAATTAGTATGGTATTAAGAGGGGTAGAGTTTAAGATAACTCCTATAGTGTTGAGGACATCTGGTATTGATGTGATATTGGGTATGGACTGGATGAAGCAAAATCAGGTAGAGATTCAGTGTCAGCAGAAAGTGATAGTTGTGAATGCACCTAATGGAGATAAAATCAATGTGGATGTAGCAGTGCAGAAGCAACCAACCGCTGTGATGAATCAGCTTGAAAATACTATTAAGGAGAATTCAGTGATTGAGGAATTTCCGGATGTCTTCCCTGATGAATTGCCAGGTATGCCACCTGACCGAGACATTGAATTTCTTATTGAATTACTTCCTGGAACTGCACCTATAGCCAAACGACCATATAGGATGGGAGTAGATGAATTAGAAGAACTTAAGAAACAAATTAAAGAATTACAAGATAAAGGTTTTATTAGACCTAGTTCATCACCTTGGGGAGCACCAGTTATTTTTGTTGATAAGAAAGATGGTGGTCAGAGGATGTGTGTTGATTATAGATCATTAAATGAGGTAACTATCAAGAATAAGTATCCTTTGCCCAGGATTGATGACTTGTTTGATCAGTTGAGAGGTGCATGTGTGTTCTCTAAGATTGATTTACGTTCTGGATATCATCAGTTGAAGATTCGTGTTTCTGATATTCCAAAGACAGCTTTTACTACAAGGTATGGATTGTATGAGTATACTGTTATGTCATTTGGATTGACCAATGCACCTGCATACTTTATGTACATGATGAATAAGGTGTTCATGGAATATTTGGATAAGTTTGTGGTAGTGTTTATTGATGATATACTGGTATTTTCCAAGACAGAGGTAGAGCATGCTGAACATTTGAGGTTGGTATTGCAGAAACTTAGAGAGCATAAACTGTATGTGAAGCGAAGTAAATGTGAGTTTTGGTTGAAGGAAGTTTCTTTCCTTGGTCATATTGTTTCTAATGGAGGGATATCAGTGGATCCAGGTAAAGTAAAGGATGTGTTAAATTGGAAACCACCTATTGATGTTAGCGAGATTCGTAGTTTCTTGGGATTAGCTGGATATTACAGACGGTTCATTGAAGGGTTTTCTAAACTTGCTAAACCTATGATATCTCTATTAGAGAAGAATGCCAAGTTTGTGTGGTCAGATAAATGTCAAGCTAGTTTTGAGGAGTTGAAAAAGAGGTTGACTACAGCGCCTGTTTTGGTTTTGCCAGATTTGAGTAAGAAGTTTTCTATTTATTGTGACGCTTCTCGTCAAGGTTTGGGATGTGTTCTTATGCAAGAAGGCAGAGTTGTGGCTTATGCATCTAGGCAGTTGAGAAAGCATGAGTTGAATTATCCTACACATGATTTGGAATTAGCAGCTGTAGTTCATGCTTTAAAGATTTGGAGACATTATTTGATTGGACATAAGAGTGATATATACACTGATCATAAGAGTTTGAAGTATATTTTCACTCAGTCAGATCTGAATTTGAGGCAACGCAGATGGTTAGAGTTGATTAAGGATTATGATATTGAGATACACTATCATCCTGGTAAGGCTAATGTAGTAGCTGATGCTCTTAGTAGGAAAAGTTATGCCAATGAGATACGGACGTTGTCTATGACTAGTGAGTTATGTGCTGAATTTGAATATTTGAATTTAGGAATTGTTACTAATACAATGGAATTAGTGATAGAGCCTACCTTAGAGCAAGAAATTTACAAGGGGCAGTTGAAGGATGAGAAACTAAAGAAGATAGCGGAAGATATAGTGATTGGTAAGTCACCAGGCTTTCGAATGGATGATAATGGAATTTTGTGGTTTGGAAAGAGGCTATGTGTACCTGAGGATCAAACTGTTAGACAGGCAATTCTTCGCGAAGCTCATGAGTCAGCTTATTCTATTCATCCTGGTAGTACTAAGATGTATTTGGATCTGAAACAGAAATATTGGTGGGTTGGATTAAAGCGAGATGTGGCTGAGTATGTGGCATTGTGTGACACTTGTCAGAGAGTGAAAGCAGAGCATCAGAGACCTGCTGGATTGTTACAACCAATGAAGATTCCTGAATGGAAGTGGGAGGAAGTTGGTATGGATTTTATAGTAGGGTTACCTCGTACTCAGAAAGGTTATGACTCTATTTGGGTGATAGTAGATCGGTTAACTAAAGTTGCTCATTTTATACCAGTTAAGACTACTTACCATGGACCAAAATTGGCAGAGTTGTATATGGAGAGAATAGTCTGTTTGCATGGAGTACCAAAGAATATTGTATCTGATCGAGGATCGCAGTTTACGTCGCATTTTTGGAAAGCTGTGCATGAATCATTGGGAACAAAATTGAATTTTAGTACAGCATATCATCCACAGACAGATGGACAGACTGAAAGGACCAACCAGGTATTAGAGGATATGTTGAGAGCTTGTGCATTGCAATATGGAACTAGTTGGGATAAGAGTTTGCCTTATGCAGAATTTTCTTACAATAATAGTTATCAACAGAGTCTTAAGATGGCACCGTTTGAAGCTTTGTATGGACGTAAGTGTAGAACTCCATTGTTTTGGGATCAGACAGGTGAATCTCAGGTGTTTGGTACAGATGTTCTTAGAAACGCAGAAGATCAAGTGCGAGTGATTCGTGAGAATTTGAGAGTAGCACAGTCTCGTCAGAAGAGTTATGCTGACAATAGAAGAAGAGATTTAGTTTTTGAGGTAGGTGATTATGTTTATTTGAAGGTGTCACCTATAAAAAGTGTGAAGAGGTTTAACATGAAAGGTAAACTAGCACCAAGGTATGTTGGACCATTTAAAGTTATTACTAGACGTGGGGAAGTTGCTTATCAATTAGAGTTGCCTGAGAATTTATCTGGAGTACATGATGTGTTCCATGTTTCACAACTTAAGAAGTGTTTGCGTGTGCCTGAGGAGCAAATACCTTTAGAAGAGTTGACTATTAAGGAAGATCTTACATATGAAGAGTTTCCGATCAAGATTTTAGAAACTGCTGAGAGAGTTACTCGAAGTCGGGTTATTAAGATGTGCAAAGTGCAGTGGAATCGATATTCAGAGGCAGAGGCAACTTGGGAAAGAGAGGATGAATTGAGAAAATCATATCCGCAGTTATTTGAGTAAGCAGTTCAATCTCGAGGACGAGATTCTTTTAAGGGGGGTAGAATTTGTAACACCCAAATTTTAGAAGTAACAAATTTTAAATAATTTAGAGAAAGGGAATTAAAATTTTGAAAACTATTTGGTGAATGCATTCATGCTGTTGCATTTATTTTATTTTTTTTGGTGTGGTTATATTGGTTTTATTTTAATTGATTTGGTTTAGGAAAATTTGATTTGAAAATTATTTCAAGAATTATTTGAAAATGTATTTGAAGTAATAGAAAAAAAAAGAAGAGAAATAGACTTACCTGGTGTGCCAAATCGGCCTGGAAGCCCGCTCGGCCGGCCTCCTCTCCCTTGGGCCATCGGGTCGGAAGGCCTGCTCGCCCAGCGCCGCACCGGCCCAGCGCCGCAGTGGCCCAGCAGCCGAGCCCGCCCAGCCGCGCCCTCCCTCCTTTCGCTGACGGGTGGGGGCCACATGTCAGTCCTCTTCTTCATCGCGTCGTAACCGAGTCGGACACGAACACTGCCACCACCGTATCTCCACCACATAAATCGGGATTTCCTACCCGAATTCGGTGTTTTGGTGCTATAAGAGAGAAGTCGTGACCCCCTATGTTCCGTTTTCCATCTAAAACCCGAGTTTGGTCCCGTGAAATCGAGCCTCGAAGCTTGGAACCCTAGGCGTGTTCGGTTACAAGCCGTCGAAGCTTACGGGTGGATTTGCGCCCTTTTTATTCGCTTGGGTGAGTTTGCCATCTTCTTCTCTCCCTCCCCATGCCTTTTATTCTGAATTTTGGTGCTTTGAACTACGAGATTGAAGTTTTCCACAAGCCGGCAATGGCGCCGCCGTCCCTCTCCTTGCCGCGCTCTCTCTTCGGGACATCGTAGAGGGCATAAATCGTGTAGAGCAGCTAGGGTTGATCTTCTCGACCGATTGGAGTTGTTTGCGGGTCGTTTGGTGGTCCGGAACGGGGGAACCGAGATTTACCGGCGAGCTCATGGCGTCGGCCATGGAGGAGCCGCCGGCCGGACATGAAGAAGGTAACCGGAGGGGCACTGTAGACTCGATGATGAACACGAACCGTTGGATTCGAGATGAAGGGCTGAGATTAGAAGATACCCCTTCGCGGGTAAAATTTATAAAGAGCCCCTAGACTTTTTCAGATTAGAACCCGCAGTCCTTAGCGCAAAATCCTAAATCTGTTTTCGTGTTTTGAAAGCGTATTTTCTCCCGGATAAGTCAAAAATACGTTTTCAGGTATTTACAGTTTTGCCACTAGAACTGTTTTGGTCATAAAATCTTCGTTTTAACTCCGATTTGATCCGTTCAAGTTGCGTTAGGTTCGTATTTGCGAGCTCTACATGTTAGTGTAGTTGTACAGTTAGTTTTGATAATTTATTTTTCGAGGTTATAATTAAGTATTTATTTATCTATAGGAAATCTTAGAAAATTCATAACTTTCACGTTTTAACTCCGAATTTGGTGATCTTTGCGTCTGTGTGATCGTAGAAACGTGTAGAAGAGTTTTATAAACTTTTATTACTGTTTTGCTACTGTTGGTGTACTGTTCTAATTATATCTCTTTGTTTGCTTCGTGTATGTTTGATTGGATGCATGTGTGTTGTTGATTGATGAACGAAATATAGAAGGTGAGCAGTATCTGGACGATTCGGAGTATTACTTTGAGCCAAGTCAGCAGTATCACTTGGAGAGCTTTGATCAAGGCAAGTATAACACAGGACTATCCTTGTTACCTATACATTGAAATTGTCATACATATGCATGTGCTTACCTTGACAACCTTAGAGATTATAACTTAGTGATTGTTATCTTGATTCCTTGTCAACCTTGGGATTGCATATGGGTAGCTACTGCTAGTGCTTAAACTAAGAACGATGATCTTGTAATTTGATTAATGGATTAAGCAATCAACTATTAAGATGATTTTATTATTGTTAAAAGGGGGCTAGAGCTTGTGTATTATTTTGATGCTCTGGTTTCTCTCCATAAGGACTTATCTGTAAGTGATAACCGGGATATACAGTACAGCTGTGAGGGCTATATGGCTCTGGCTTTAGTTGTTCAAGAGACCTTTTCTAGCTTGTTAGAGGTTACCTTAAATGGCGTAAGAATGGCTTGCCCTGTTGGGTGTAGTGCGAGCCCCTGGCCTAGTGTGTATAGGCTGCGGTTGTTGTGCCACAGGGAAGGGGGGTTCTACATCTGCCTGCCGAGTGAAATCTAATGGCCCTAACTTGTTAGACGAACTTTTGAGTGGCTTTATATGGTTCTCGGGTGTTTGGGCTTGATCTCCCCACTCATTTGGAAATCATGACTTACAGTGAAAGTGTACACCTCTGCGCAGAGTTAAAAACTGGTATACTAGCCGTGCTCACGGATACGAGCGGCCTTGGGGATTCTTATGGAATAGTTGATCATAACTGTTATATCATGCTTAATTATTGTTGATTATTATTATGCTCATGTTAATGCTATTCATTATCCTTATTACAATTGATCATTGGTTCTTTAATGGGAAGTGGTTTATCATGATGCTATTCAATTGCTAATATATTATTAAAAAGCTAAACGCAGTTAAACAGTGTCTAGCCTTTTTGAGCCTCATGAACCCTGTGTTATATTTGTGGAGTTCGACATGAACTCACCCTTGCTATTTCCACCATAACAGATGAAGATATAGAGGAAGATTATCGGAATGAGTACTAGTCTTGGTGTCAACCAGTCAACCGTGTCCCTGTGTGGAGTTTCCGCTGAAGAATTACTATTAGTTATTATTACCTATCGTTCAAGACTATGTCTTAAATACTTATTCGTTATGTAATAAGCATTGTGATGATACTTTGTAATTTGTCAACTTATGTGTGCGACTGTTTCCTGGGGCGCACATGAGACTTTTATACATCCTATTTTTGTCCTTAAAAATGGGTGTGACAAAGCTACAAGCACATGGTTGTGTATAATAAAGGATAATTAAACATTTTGTCATAGATTACCTTAGGCATGATATTGACGCTTGCACCGAAGTCACAGATAGCTTCGTTAAAGTTTATGCTTCCAATGGAGACCGGGATGACATGTCTTCCTAGATCACCTTTCTTAATCGATAGAGTCTCGTCGTTCCATCCTTTGGAGATAGGGGCACTCCAATAACTTCCTGCATTAAATATGTCTACAAGATTTATAGTTTCTAGATCTTCCAGTTGTCCTGGAATTTTACCTTAGTTAGCAGGAATAATATTGGCAAGCTGTTGCAACTGAGATTCTAGAATCTTATTAAAACTCAGCTAATTCTTAATGGCAGTAGAGAAATTATCCATTCTATTATTAATTGTTTCTAGCGTTTTATCATTGGATGCTAATTTCTTAGACAGGCTATCCATTAATTTTCCTTGATTAAGCACTATCTCTCTCAGAGGGGGTTGATTGAAAGAATTATTACCTTGATAATTACTTGAGTAGTTAGGCCTCTGCTGCTAATTCCAACCTTGATTATATTGAGGACGATAGTAGTTGCTATTATTGTTGAGGTAGTTCACATCCTCTTGTAGCTCTAGGCAATTGCTTCCTAAATGCCCAGTGTCTCCACACTCTTCACAAGTCATGCGGGAATCATGAATGTGCATGACTTCCTTCTTCTCTCTGGCTCTCTCATCAAGCCTCTTCATAAGTAGGTCCATCTTAGCAGACAACATGTCTACCTCCTTCAACTGGTGCATACCTCCACCTCTCTTGTGGGTTTGAGTTCTTTATTCGTTCCAACCTTGGTTGGACGCCATCTTTTCTACAAGAGCTGTGGCTTGATTGATTGTAAGTGATAAAAATGCTCCTCCAGCGGCAGCATCCATAGTCTCACGGGTGCTATTGGTGAGCTTATGATAGAAGGTCTGCATAAGTAGCCAATTCTCCATTCCATGATGAGGACATTCTAGGATGTAATCTTGAAAGTGATCCCATGCTTCTGGGACTGACTCATCATGTTGCTGCTGAAAACTTGATATCTTCCCACGAAGAGCATTTGTCTTGCCCATGGGAAAAAAACTTCACCAAGAAATTGGTGGAACAGAGTGCCCACGTAGTATTCTTCTCCTTATTTGCATAGAACCACTGCTTCGCTCTCCCTAAGAGTGAGAATAGAAAGAGGCGAAGTAGTATGGCATCTCTAGGGACATCCTTGATGGTGAAAGTGCTGCAAATCTCCAGGAAGTGTTGAAGATGAGCACTAGCATCTTCATGTGCCTTCCCACAAAACTGGCTAGCTTGCACCATGTTGATCAACGCCGGCTTTAGCTCAAAGTTTTGCTCAATCTCTGCCACAGGTCCAGTCCGAATGTTAGCTGTAGTTGGAGCTGAGAACTCACGAAGTGACTTATTTGTCATAGCGTCAAACTCTGGTGTTAAGTTCCGAAATATGCTTGGTTGGCCTTATGAATCAGAGAGTGGAGCTTCAAGCTGGGATGATAATGTTTTTGCTTGAACTCTCTTTAGCTTGGCTCTAGCACTCCTGAATAACAATTCTGGAATATCGATGAAATTATCCAAACGGCCAAACCTGCTCATACATTACCCTATATATGATATATAAAATAGACAGAAGACAAGGGTAAGGCTATATGAGAATAGAAAGACAATGGTTTCTCGATCATATTAGTGGATGCAAGTGATGGCTCATTATCCTTTGGATAGCAATTCAACCTTCCCCGGCAACGGCGCCAAAAATGCTTGTTGGCATTTCTTAACGTCACTTAAGCTAGGTTGTCATCCCCAGCATGATGCTAGAAATGTGGTATTAAATAAATGCAAATGCTCCTCTATAAATAAATATGAAATCCGCAAGCGCACAGATAATACTGATGTAGCATTTTAACCAGGAGTAAACCAGGTATCGTTATTTATATTTTACCACTAGAAAGGGATGCTAAAGATAATGAACAAAGAGCAATGAGCAATACTGCATATGCTAATGGAGAGCATAACCATGTCTTTATCTCTCTTCTCATACAGGGTAAGTGTCATAAGATAAATAATATATGAATGATAATAAAGATAACTGATAAGCACATAGCCATATAATGATAAACATCTCAATAGACTACTCTAGATATATAGCATTAGCATGGATTAGGACGAACTATCGGGATAATCCTAAGTTATTCTAACTATAAAGTCAAAGCATACGATGATTAGAGCAATTACACTTGGCAATCATGGCAAGAACAGGTTATATCTATGCATAGTGATATTACTAAGGAAGATATAGAACATAGCCATAACTTCCCTGTAATAGTTGTGCTCTGCCTGCCCTATACTCGGGAGGTGGACTACAGAGGACTCAACAGGACTGTCACTCCCGCGATCTACCACACGATCCAGAATATAGGGTACAATCACAGGTAAATACGATATAGGCACCACGCCTACATAATGTTTACCACTTACCCATGATATCAATAAGTAAGCGCTATATGATCCTATACTTGAATATAAATCTGATCAAACTATGCCAAGCATATAATTAAAGTAGACTAAGAACAATATAATTGAGAACATAATCAAATAGAGCAAAGTCATATCCAATATTATAGAATAGACTAAAGTCATATTCATACAAATGATAAACTAGATAATATAATATAAGAACAAATACAAAAGTAGGAGAGAATTACCAAGTATTCTCCGACAGATCTGAAAATTAAGCAATGCTTGGCTCCTTCTAGTTCTAATCCTATGTAGCCATGCTAAACTAGAGATCTAATTGAGATGGTGACTCTAGGGCTTCTCTGAATAATGAATTCCTTCTTGTGTTGGCTCAAAATTTTTTGGTTTCTCCTAGGGCTAGGGGCCTTGCTTATATAGCCCTTTAGAAAGCACCACATCCCTTGGATCAAACCGACCTTGATGAACAATTATTATTGATCCTCAAAGGCGGTGGAGGCATAATCCACGAGGTTGACTGTGATTGGCCACCACAGGGGGGTGGGCGCCCAAGGGAGAGGGGCGGGCGCCCTTGCTGTGGGCCCGTTTCGTCACCCGTTTGTTTCTAGAGTCTTCTTGTATCTTCCACATTCTAGAAAAGTTATGTGTAGCCCCTTTGTCTCTATGTAAATCTAACATGTGGGTCTCCTTTACTTATTTCCTAATAACCCCCTACAGAAATAGATATTCACCAAAACTCGTGGAATTCTATCAGTGTAACCCCTATATCTAGATAGTATTTGTATTTAGATCATTTCTCATGCTATGTTGATGGTTAAAAATGATACTTATCTACCGTCAACAGTATCCTTGTGTTTTATCTTTCTTTTCAAAAAGAAAAAGGTTATTCCTTCTATCCTTTCTCACCATGAAACCCTTCCATTCAAAATATATATATTTCTGCTCTTGAGGATGAGTTTGGAGCCACCACCTGTAGGTATTTCTTAATGAATGCAGAAGAATCTGCAAGCGTACGAAATTACCATTTTTGCCTTGACCCGGAAGTATTCAGGGTATCATATTTTCCACAAGGAATAGAGGTACTTGCTTCCAGCTAGTTCATCCAAGGACAACTCAAGGGTAGAGATGAAAAAGGGGTAGAGATGGACTCCTATAGCTTTTTGCTCTTTAGGATAGTAAACTCCACTATTTCTTGCTTACTTCGGGCACTGGAGATCACATGGTCTGCCAAGCGATGCTAGCCTGTAGCTCTACGCTGTACCTGAACATGGAGGATTGCAGAGGACGGACAGGGCTGTCACCACCTGCTGCCTACCCCTCAACCATGGAGTACGAGGCAAACGAAGGTAGCCTCTACCCTAGACACCACGTCTGCGCTATCGACTACTACTCTAGCGTTAAGCAGGGTGATCTGTCTTTATCAAGGACCCTCTAACTAGAGCACCCACCATGGGGATGGACGACGAACCCGCAAACAAGTATAGGTACAAGCTTTGGTGGAGTCATCGATAAAAGACATAAAAGAATATAAGAACCATGAACACTTAGCCAAGATCCTGTTAAGGAGCCAAGCACATGTTCATTGAGGTACAAGTTTTGGGGGAGTCACCAACAAACCTGGCACTTCCTCGAACTCTCCCTCACATCTCACTTTCTCAACTCTAGCTACCTACTAGGGCATAGCCCTTGGAGTGAAGCTCAAGTGGTGCTCTTTCCTTGGAATGTTGTTGTTTCAAGTGAGGGAGTGAGGCCCTTTACTTATAGGTGGGAGGGGGGATGATTCCATGGAATATTCCCCTCATTAATCCCCTAAACCAACCTCACTCCAGTGTCTAGGTGCACTAAACTAGACCGTGCGCTAGTGAACCACATGAGTGAGGCGGCTGCTATCAGCATGTGAAGATTGGACCTACTTGGTAGAGGTAGGGGCACAAGCGTGCCCTAGGTGCTGCCTCCCTCACCCTGCTCTGGCTTGTGGCCTCCTGACTGGGCCTAGGTTGCAGCTGTGGTGTGGGTTGGCCTGATTGTGTAAGTTGGATCGGGTTTCTTTCTATTTCTTCTTTGTTTTGCCTTGGGCCAAAATGGAGTTTTGTTCTTTCTTTTATTCTTTCTCCCTGTTTGGTCCACTTTGGGTATGTTTTCATGTAAACCTTGCAAAACAAGTGAAAACCAAAACTTATGGAATGTATTAGTGTAAAAGCCCTATTCACTAAGTTTGGTGTGGTTTTTATATGAAAGTTGGTAGTTAAAAGTATGCAATAAGGACCGCCAACAAGCTCTCCCACACTTACTCCTTTGCTCATCCTTGAGCAAAGCTTAGAGATAAAAGTAGTCATAACCATAACTTTATAAGATATATAGCTTTACGTGAAAGTTATTCCAACACATTCTTTACACGAGTGGGATATGTGGCATTGGCTACCATGTTTCCTTGGATTGTTAAAAAGTGGAATAGTCCTTGAAACAAAGTCATCTTCCTAATTTCACATCTTAGCAACTTGGAGTTTTGAAAGTTTTCACAAACAAAAGCATAGTTCACTTTATACTCCTCAAATGGAACTCTCAAATCACTCATGGTGTATATTTTCTTACCAAGGCATAGCAGAGTTTGCCTTCTTTTGTGTTCTCCTACCTCTAAAAAGGACTTATGTGGAGCTTTAGGTAGGGATAAACAAAGCAGCATACTTGTATTGCATATGTTGTAAAGTCAAATCAAGGATCCAAGGAGAGAAGTGCCATACTCTAAGATCAAGATGTGCAAGTGTGTGGGAAGTATGTGAACTAAAACTATACTCCTTTTGTAGATATGATCTCTCTTCTAACTTTATTTTGGGGCATGGCTATCATTATTTTCTCTTTTTTCATGAGCCTTCATGAGCTCAATATTTTTCCTTTTCTTTCCTTCTCTTCCCCCTCTTTTTTTACTTGGGGGCCTTCATGTGTCCCTATTTTTTATTTTTCTTCTTGGACCTTCATGTGTCTATTTTTTGCATAGCCCATGTCTCTTAAACCATATATGAGAGATCACTATCTTGTAAAATATGAAGTATTTTTATAACATCTTTTTGTCTACTCCCAGTGTAGGAGTAGAGTTTTGGTGGACAGAGGCATGTTTTTGTGTACTCCCAATGTAGGAGCAGCAAATGTATGTGGGTGTACATGATCTTGATCTTGAGAGCATGATAAATCTCTCAACAAGGGTCAACAAGACTTGACCAAACTCAACACAAAAATAAGCAGCTTATGTAGAAGGCTTCAAAGGATGTTATATTTGGCTTTGGTAGGAAATGTTCACCAAATGAGGAGTATGTGATACTTTGGTTTTATAGCATTTTTAAAACAAATTCTCCAAACGCTTCGAATAGAAATAGTAAGATTTCTAAGTCAAAACTATATCACACCTATCAACAACTTAGTCAATATGATTGTCCTATTAGAATATTTTCCCACTACATAAATACATGTATATGGAACAAACTTTGTGCAAGCTTCTATCTCATAATGTTATGAACATGTCACCTTTCAAAATTTTAAGCGAAGTGTGGTTCAAAATATGCATGGAAGCATGGTTGGTTCATTGAGTTTAATTTTAGTGATAAAGATTGTGTTTGTTTAAACTCAAAGTTGTAGAAAGATTGAGGGAAAGAGTTGCACAAACCACCGTTGAAGATGAAGGAGTTTATGGGGATTCAGAGATGGCTTGACCTAACTAGGGTTCGGTCAATCCATTCTGAAACATTTTGTCTTGTTCTTCTACATTATGGATTTGTCTGGTGTTGTGCAACATGTTGGGGAGATCTCAAATGTGTGTTAGTTATGCTTGAGAGATCTCCCCCACACTTGTTATTGTACTAATTTTATTTTAATAAAGAAAAACAAATACAAAAGAAACAAGCAAGGGCTCTACCGGCTTGAACACCGGTGAGCCTAAAATTTATTATGATTGTTTTTATTTTATTTATTTTATTTTATTATTATAAAAAACTTGTTCACCCAACTTTTTATCCAAACTCAAACAAGACTAAGATAAAGTTTGCAATGTAACTCTAGCCTTGATTTGTCTCCATATTAAATCACCACCATTATTTATGAAAGAAATTACTCAAAGTTCATTAATCAAAATTTCAACACTATGTTAAAATTTGATTAAAGGAGGCTATTTTAACCTAAGCACCATGCTTAATTTAAAAAGCCTATGGTTGTATTGATCAAATACACCCAAACCAGAGTATGTGACATAACCAATAGAGGCATGAATTTGTATGGTCTCATGGAAGCAAATATGAGTAAATGAGTTGGTGAACATATTATTATATATATATATATAGTTCCCTCTGCATACCTGAGCATTACTTACCGGCAACATGTGGATGGAGCTTCTAAAGCTACAGCAACGGTGGCTTCTATACGGTTCATCTTAGGTTATCACTGAGGCTAGGCTCCACACAACTAGTGTGTTGACAATGGGCCTTAGTGATAGCAAAGGTCTAGGAGAGCAGAATGCTCCTTCTCTCCTTTTTCTCTCTTTTTTTATATATTTTCTCTCTCTTTTTTAGCATGGTAGAGCTGACATCATCTCATTTTTTAGCCCAAGATGACCTTTTTGTGTGGATGAAACTTCCTCCCCCACATTGGATTTTTGTGTAAAAGTGAAGTGTCCAATGTGGGGGTCTTCCTTTGAGTATGTTCCATTACAAAAGAGCATCGTCGTGTATGACTGATGTAGCTCCCATGTTCTTTAGTATCGTATACCCCTTGTTCTTCTTAGTCTCAACCTATAATGGTTAGTGACAAGAATACCCGAAGGTGCATACTAACTTGATAGCATGTTCTTGCTTTTATTAATAAGAAAAGTTTTTTAATATGATTATTATTATTATGTGTTTTTATGATAATTCAGGGTACCTCCTGGTAGTGTTTTGTTTTATGGTCGCAAGCTCGATCGTGGAAACTTTCTCTTTGCAGCTATCAGTGGTGGTGTAGTTCCCAGCTTCACCACCAAGCATTTAGCATTAAAGCTCAAGCTGTAAGGTTAGTACCATAGTGATACTACGTGATTTGCAATATCTATGATAAACAAAAGCATCCACAACCATCCTCTTAAAAAGTTTCAAATGAGGATTGAGATATGGTTGTGATGCTTGTGGTTGCACGCGGTACTAAAATGATGTCCATGGCACAAAAGTTTTCTTTCTTGAAAGATACATCATGTACGATCAATGTTGAATCTCGACCATTAAAAACAACATTTGGATGGCTAGAGGGACATGGCTTGGGTCTGAGTGAGGGTGACAATATCATTCAGTTTCACTAGGAACCCTAGGTGAAATCAATGGGGAAATGAACTTCGCCTCCTCGAACAGGTCATGGATGGGATTGTGCTTCACCATGGGACAAGATAGGAATGGCGAAAGCAAATCACGGCTCCCAAGGAAAGGTTTTTGTTGAAAAAGTTTTTCTAAAGGGTAGCCTATGAGAATATTGAATTCAAGGATTGCATAGATGTGGAAATCTAAGTGAACCTCAGTTTCGTTTATTATGATTGGCATGGCCCTAGCAATCCCACAACACTCAAAAAATAGTCCTAAAGGACTTTTGAAGAGTTTATCGGTCGGGACTAGCAGCATGTTGCCCAAAAGAATTTTGGCTAAAAACTATGACATGATATTACGCCCGACTGTGAGGTTGTGTAGGGCTTCTATGGAAGTTCAAGTAAACCTCGGTTTCATGAATTTCACTTTGAGGTATTGCCATAATCCTCGAATCTGATAGGGAACTTCGAAGGATGAAGTAGTTTCTCCTTCAGTGTTCGTGGTTTGGGTGGGGGCTCACGAGTCGGTCCTAGGAATGGTATGTATTTGGTTTTGACTGATGAGGACTCCTCCACACTCGACATGACTTTTGCCTGGAGGAGTTTGATTCTTATGATGGAAGAAGTGTGTTTGGCTATGAAATGCTTAAGGAATTCTACTTGTTCCGTCATAGTTTTGTGTGTGAAACAGTCTCTGGCAGTCATGTCTAGGCATAGGTCAGCATCAATGTCAATACCCATGCAAAAGAGACGCAAAATCACACCATCGGGTAATGACAAGTCTGGGCCGGCATAAAGTAACATTGAAAACCTAGCCCAGGCTATACCTATAGACTCCTTATCGCGCTGCTCAAGGTCGAGGATTGCCCTAGGTAGAGAGCCGATATGGGACATGGGAAAAGTTCATTCCAGTCCCCATTCGTTGATGATGATGGTGTCTCATAGCTCCAGGAAGTGTTGCAAGTGTGCACTTACGTCCTCGCTAGGCAAACCACAGAATTGGTTTGCTTGCACCATTGTGATCAGGCTAGTGCGCAGCTCGAAGTTTCAAGCTCCCATGGTGACAACAGGCCCAACATAACGAGCACATTGGCAACAACGGGAGTGGAGTAGTCGCGGAGTGTCTTGGCCATAGCGGTAGTAGCAGATGATGTAGGGGTGACTCGTTCACTTGCTAATGGAGTGGCAAAAGAAGAAGAAGCAACATAAGGCCAACTCTTCCTTAGGAGTGCCTCTGGGTTTTAGTTATCCGGCAGGTCGAAACCACTCATACACTATCCTGTTTTCATCCACAACAACAAGAAAACAAGCAGAATTAGCCTGCATAAACTATGGCTACCATTACATTCATGTGATCATGATCATGTCCTACTAGATTCTTTTAACCTATGCCCCCGGCAACGGCACTAGAAATGCTTGTTGGCATTTCTTAGCGCAATCACCAAGTGTGGAGGTTTTAAGTCCATCCTCAGCAACGACGCCAAAAATGCATGTTGGTATTTCTTAACACCATCATCAAGATTGAGTAAACCTTAGCACGCCGCCAAGAAACACCAACTATGATAGTTCTTAATGATTACAGAAAATATCTGCAAGCGCATGGATCTATCGTTGTAGCATTTCATCCGAAACTATTGAGGGTATTGTTATTTATATTTTCCCAAATAAGAGCAAGGTGTAAAGAGTCTAGCATGATTATGAACAAGATTGCATACTTGCATTAGTAAACCAATAGTTCATGATAGGGGTAAAAACGGTATTTCAAGGATAGTGGACACACATCTGAGCCAACCTCAAGGTAAAAGGAAAACAAAGAATAAAAAAATATTCCTAAGTGGAGCCGGCATGGTCAAATATAGCCGTGCAAAGAACAGTTAATGATCATACAAGTTATATGATTAGAGTTAGAATTAAGTGTAAGATGGACGGAGAGATCTTTGAGCACTGGTCTACCAGCAAAGCACGAGAGACTTTAAAACTCCTACATAGTACAAAAACCTTGGGGATTACAAGGGACGGACAGAGCTATCACCACCTGCTGCCTACCCCTCAATCGGGAGGCATCGTTATATCTGAAGGTTTCTGTGCTCCCGAGCACCACGCCCGTGTACAAAGAAACTACCTATATCCCCCCGGGACTCTGACCCTATGGATCGAAAAGCATAGGACATGGGCAAACCCGAAGGAACGATGAACCGCCACCTCAACCTAGCTCTACTTCTACAATTCATATGAACGGTTAAGCATAAAGTCGAACATGTTAAGATCATAACACACAAACTATATGCTAGTTCATATATCATGGTTATAACGAGACAACTATACTCTAGTTCATATGCACTACTATATTGAAGATATGAGGGCATGACTAAGGAAGAACTCTTTATAGTATTCATACCAAGATTCCTCTCTTCTTCCAAGGAGCCAAGCCCTCCTTAATAGCTTTGCTAGCTCACAAAAGACTACTAAAGTAAAAATACAAGAAGTGGTAGTGAGTTGTGTAGCTCCAAATGAGGTGTGTGTTTGAAGGAGAGCTCCACCCCACTTCTTATAGTGGCTGATGGTCGGTTTGGCGCAGATAAATTAGGAAACTAGCCAAAACCGCCATTGCATGCCGTCATGCATCAATCGGTGGAAGCCGGACCTAGGTGGCAGCCCCTGGGGTGCGGCCACACCCTAGTGGGCCCACCTCGTGATCACCTTCGCGTGGTCGGTTCTTGGGTGGGCCTAGGCCCCTTCCACGTTGGTGCTCAGCCCAAGTTTGGCGTGTAGGTGGGCTTTCTCCTTCTTTGATATTTAGTTGCGCGAATCTGCTTTACGCTTTGCCTGATTGCGCCTTTTGCTTGGTTTTCCACTTGTATTCAAATGTGTGTCCTACAAAACATGTTTTCTCCAATACAAGTGGAACTAGGTCAATATTATATGCATGTGTCATAAGTTTGTTTATTTCTCCTGTTTTGGACTTTAATTGGTGGTCGGATTTGATCGATAGTGACCGCCAACAGCTCCTACTGTGAGTGACGATGTGAATTCGCCCTTCGGAAAGAGGGCGCAAACATGAGCATGAGCTGGAAGAGGGGAGCTAATGCGGACGTGAGCACAAGGTCCATCGGGTGATGCGAAGAAGGGAGCACAGAGAAGTAGAGGTGATCAGGGAGGGTCGTCGGGGATGGTGCGGGGAGGGCCACCGCTGGGGAGCAAAGGGCGAGCTCCGGCACTCCGGCTAGCGCCTCTGGTCCATCGGACGACAGCAGCATGTCTTCGACCCTGCTGCTCGGTGTCGAGGCCAGTGGCAAGCCCGCGATGCCGCAGTCGTCGTGGGTGGAGCGCATGGTGGAGCGAGCGGGGAGGGCTGCCGGAGGTAGCGTGGCCACGGAGGAGCAGAGGGCGAGGTTCCGGGGGTGAGCAGGCTTTGGTTGCCTACTTAGCCAAGCCTGGCTCCCAAAGAATCGCTGGCCCCTGTGTTTTCCTAGAGCCAAGCTAGGGGTAGTCGGTGGCTTCCTGGAGACTGGCTTGGGCTCCAAACATCCAACCAAACAGCCTGAAAGTGGCTTTCTAGAGCCTGGTTGGAGGTTAACCAAACATGCCCATAGTGGGCTACTAGATGGATGCTGGACCTTAGGGCTATTAACACAGGTGGGTATTTTTTGTTAGAAATTTAGGCAAATTTAGGTATTCTTTAATCTAGAAAATGATTAACAACATATTTGTGACAAAAAATGTGCATGTGTGATCTAATTGCAAACAAGTTAATGAACATGATATTGATCATGATTTTAATCACAGAAAATTAAAGACGGGTGGCTACAGTAGCATATCTAGCGGCACTAGAACCGTTTCTGCTAGTCGACATGGTGTTTGTTGATGTAGTCATCCCGCTTGAAATAGGTCACAGTGCTGATCACCAACTGGAGCCTTGGCCATAGTGGTGGATCGCTGGGGAAATAGAGAAAGTTGTGTATTGAGCAGTCGTGTCGCATCAAAGATGCTCCAGAAAAACCTGATTGATGGCTTTCACCCAAACAGATGAACGCTTCTCTGCGTCCAACGTGTGACCTTATGTCTTTATGATTACAAACTAAGTTTTTTTTTGCCTCTGGGACTGTTAAATTTTATAAGTGATTGTGTCATGTAATAACTTTGTTCTGGTTCCAATGGGGATGAAGCTGGATATTCCTCCATTATCTTAAAAATGTTCAATTTTCTTAAAAATCCATCGTTGACTTAGGATTATATTGTTGCTTCTAAAGTTTGGATAGATGTGTTCATGACTTTTTCATTCAATGAGTCTTTCTTCAAAGTTTTAACATAATTTTTCATTCCTATAGAAACATGGGTACCACAAATGCATGTTTCGTCAAGCACTTTTTATGCCTATTGCTAACAATAAATGTAGACTATGTTCACGCACTAGACTGATACAGCCATGCACTTTTTATATGATTTGACCTTTTCAGTATATAAAATAAAATATGTAATCATCCTTCTTCACATGGTGTCACAGAGAGTAAGTTTCCATCGTGTGTTTAGATGTGAAGCTATAACTATATATAGATGTCGCATGTACATGCCCACTAGTTTAGTTAAAAAAATACTATCTCAAGTTTGTTGGAAACATCTTATTGTCCACACGATTTAATCTGGTCATATAGAAAAAATATTATATTTTAAGATACTAGAATCTAAAAGTTCCTTTTTTAGATTACGCCGTTCAAACTAGCACAATTATTTTAAGACAACTGGAGTATATATCGGCACCTAGCATTGGCCTCAACCTATGGTGAGGACCGGATGTTTCGCATCACTGTCCAATTGTGAGATTTCCATGGACATGAATCTGAGTCTCTTGTTTGGCCTTGCATGCACGAATCTGACTGTCATTTAGACGACGAAGTCACTAGGTGGAAATGAGGTGACCAACACTATATATTTATAGTAGGGCCTGCCCAACATTACACACCACACACGCCTAGCTTCTCATTCCAAAAGCATGGCGTGCACTACCCTTTCATTACTAGGCCACCTCTTGATCACTGTATTGCTCGTCCTTGCTCGTGACATTATCACAGCCGGTGTTGTCATAGCTCCACCTCCCACTCCTCTACCTCTTCCACGGCTACGTGCACCCTCTCCGACTCCTCGCCCTCCAGGTCTTGGTGCCCCGGCTCGCACTCCTCTTCCTCATCCATGGTTGGGGGCACCTTCTCCAGCTCGTGTTCCTCCACGGCTAGGAGCACCCTCCCATACTCCTATTCTTCCTCCTCCTAAGGTAGGTGCTCCATCTCCTACACCTACTATTCATCCCCCACAGTTGGGAGCGCCCCTTCCTACTCCTGTTCCTCCTATTCCTCAGTTGGGCCCTCCCTCCCGCGGTCCTATTGTTCCTCCCCCTCGGAAGGGTGTTTTTCCTTCTACTCCTCCACTTCCAACACCACGGTT
This sequence comes from Saccharum hybrid cultivar R570, assembly GCA_038087645.1. Classification (NCBI taxonomy): domain Eukaryota; kingdom Viridiplantae; phylum Streptophyta; class Magnoliopsida; order Poales; family Poaceae; genus Saccharum; species Saccharum hybrid cultivar. The sequence goes on from JAQSUU010000038.1 coordinate 11,194,034, forward strand.
AGGGGCACCCCTCCCATCCCGTCCTTGTCCTCCAGCTGGTGCTCCTGTACTTCCTCCCCGTCGGAAGGACACTCCACCTTTCACTCCTCCACTTCCTACACCACGATTAGGGGCACCCCTCCCATCCCCTCCTCTTCCTCTAGCTCGTGCTCCTGTACCTCCTCGTCATTGGAAGCGCGCTCCACCTCCTGCACCACGGGTTAGGGGACCTGTTCCGTCTCCTGTTATTCCTCCCCCTCGGAAGCGCACTCCACCTTCACCTCCAATTCCTGCACCACGGTTGGGGGTACCCCTTCCAACTCCTCCTCTTCCTTCCCCTCGCGGTCCTGCTTTTCCTTCTCCTCGGAATGGTGCTCCACCTTCTAGTCCCCCACTTCCTACACCACGATTAGGGGCACCCCTCCCATCCCCTCTTCCTCCAGCTCATGATCCTGTGCTTCCTCCCCGCCGGAAGGGCACTCCACCTCCTGCACCACGTTTTAAGGCACCTGTACTTCCTCCCCGTCGGAAGGCCACTCCACCTCCCGCACCACATTTTAAGGCACCGGTACCTCCTTCCCGTAGGAAGCGCACTCCACCTCCTGCACCACGTGTTAAGGCACCCATTCCATCTCCCGTTATTCCTCCTCCTCGGAAGGGCACTCCGCCTTCTACTCCAATTCCTCCACCACGGTTGGGGGTACCCCTTCCATCTCCTCTTCCTCAGCCCCCTCGCACTCCTATTGTTCCACCCCCTCGAAAGCGCACTCCACCTTCTAGTCCTCCACCACAGTTAGGGGCACCACTTCCGTCTCCTCTTTTTCCTCCCCCTCCACTTCCTCCACCACGTTTGGGGACACCCCTTCCAACTCCTCTTCTACCTCCTCCTCAATATGCGGCTGCTCCTCCTCCTCCACCACCTATGGGTGGGCCCAAAGTGCCAGCTCTGATTGCGTTTGGAGATTCAATCGTGGACACCGGCAACAATAACTACCTGACAACTGTTGTGAAGGCCAACTTCCCGCCGTACGGCAGGGAGTACCCAGGCCACAAGGCCACCGGCAGGTTCTCCGACGGCAAGATCACCGTGGACTTTCTATGTACGGTGCGGATGTGTTTTTTTTACGTCAAAATCGTTAAGTTCGGATGACGCATAACTCCTGACATTTATGCATGGCTCTGTATATATACTTATATAATTAACGGGTATATAATAATACCTTATTTCTATCTTCAGCATCTGCGTTTGGGTTGAAGGAGACGCTCCCCCCATACCTGAACAAGAACCTCACCCTGGAGGACCTCAAGACCGGCGTCAGCTTCGCGTCGGCGGGGAGCGGCTACAACAACGCCACGTGCCGGACGTCGGTGAGCTAGCTAGCAGACCTCTATCGAGATCGACGGATAGATATCCGTGTTTGTTTGTTTACAATATACTACATTAAGTGGTGGTCCTATATATATTGTTTGCATGCATTTCAGTCCACCATGACGATCGAGCGTCAGCTGCAGCTGTTCGCCGAGTACAAGGCGAAGGTGGGGACCATCCCCGAGAGGGCCCTCTACGTGGTCTGCTCCGGCAGCAACGACATCGTGGAGCACTTCACCTTCGCCGACAGTATGACCTCGCCGGAGTACGCCGAAATGATGGCCCGGAGGGCCATCGGCTTGGTCGAGGTCAGATCCCTGACCCCTGCTAGTAATTTATGCATGCAATTAAAGTATATATAGTATCATCACACACACACATGCATTCATGGCATGCAGGCGCTGATCGGCCAGGGCGCGCGGCAGATCGCGCTGACCGGGGCGCCGCCGGTGGGTTGCGTGCCCTCGCAGCGGCGCATGGCCGGCGGGGTCCGGACGCAGTGCGCCACGGACCGCAACCAGCTGGCGCTCTTGTTCAACCGGAAGCTGAGCCTGGAGGTGGCCAAGCTGTCCGGAAAGTATCGCGGCGTCAACATCTTCTACGTCGACCTCTACTCCATTGTCGCCGACGTGGTCCAGCGCTACCAGGCTCTCGGGTTCGAGGACGGCAAGGACGCCTGCTGCGGCTACGTCGGCCTGGCGGTGGGCCCACTGTGCAACGTCGGCAGCCGTACCTGCCCGGACCCCTCCAAGTACGTGTTCTGGGACAGCTACCACCCCACCGAGAGGGCGTACAAGATCATGATTGACGACTTCCTCAGAAGATACACCAGATACATACACTAGCTAGCTAGCTAGTGGATCCATTTTAATTTTCTTCTCGTTGCTAGGTTATAGTCTTATTAGGTTATTGTAGAGAATAAGTATGTAATCGAATCGATAGGCATGCATATGTCAGTCGCGCATCATATAAAGTTCTGTATGAATTTCTTTTCACCTATTTACTGCTTTGCTCCAAACACCATCAAAATTGGATGGTTAATCTCTTTAGTAACAATTCTACTTGTCTAAGCAATCGTCAAAGCAGCAGCAATCTCTTACTCCCTCCGTCCCTTTATATAAGTCGTTCTAGCAGCTCATTCATTCGTTCAGGTTCATAGCGACCGTACGTGCATTACGTGTCCTAGAGCTCATTCATTCGCTGCACCTGGCAACCTGCTAGAACGACAACTAAAGCGGGACAGAGGGAGTATGTAACAAGTCTTCACACAGTGCCGGCAATATCTTCATTGAACCTCGTCAAAGCAATAGTGCACTGGAAGCCGAAGATTAAATCTCAGTTGGCTTCATAGGATGGGTTTGTACGTGTTTGCTACAGGGTAAGCCTAGGTTTACTGTGTCCTCTGTGTTCCAAAACTTATTTCTCTACATCTATATTATAAACTATTGTAACCTTCCAATAGCGACCCGATTTGCTCAACTAGCCGTCTTCGATTTGTTTGCAATTCCTTCTCTATTTATCATCGCTACATGAAAAACTTACTAAGGGAATGCCCCCCTCCACTGTAGGGTCGGCTGGCTTTGGAGCCGCCCTTACAGTGGCTGGGGCGAGAGCCAGCTTACCAACCGCCCCTACAGCCGCCCTTACAATGGGGGTCACTGTAGGGACGGCTGGTGATTGAGCCACCCTTACAGTGGTTGCCCTCTCTTCTTTCTCCCCGAGCCACTCTCTCCCACTCGCAAAAAAAAAAGGCTAGGGAGGCCTTAGGCACCTCCCAAAAATTGCTCTACTAAGGGAAGGTTTTGAACTCATCCTTTGGTGGGGAGCTTGTTTAAGGTAAGAAAATGCTATTTCAATCCCTTTAATTTAAGTTTTATTGGCTGGTTAGTGAACAATTTAGAGTTTTGTTTTCTCTCTCTTCCTTGGAGCTTGAGCTTTATGTGGACCAAATTGGAGTTTAGCTTTGATGTTATTAGTGTAGATTAGGTGGAGACATGACCTTGCACCCTCAACTAGTCGATCTAGCTGATTTTAGTGATGATTAATTATAGTTTCATGTATGGAGAGAAAAACTTGTTCTAGATCTAGGGTTTTCTTTTATTTTTTTTATTTTGTAGTTTTTGTTTCATGAAATTGGAATGGGGTTGGCATGAAAAGTTGTTGGTACACTAATAATTGTTACTAATAATAACTGTTGATAATAATGGTAGCTAATAATTGTTACTAATAATTGTGGTTAATAATTGTGGCTAATAATTGTTCCTAACACAATTATTGCTAATAATTGTTGCTAATAATAATTGTTGCTAATAATTATTTCATCTATGTTGCTAATATATATATATATTATTTTTGTAAATATTTTTGTATGTGGCTAATTCAATTTTTTTATAATTATTCTCAAGTAATTACTTTATTTATTTTTTTTAAGATGGAGGACAGGGCTACTTGGATGTATGGTTTGCCAAGGTACTCGCAAGCCTATGTTGATGAGGTGGACAAATTTATTATTGCCGTAGTGAATCATGCAAAGACGTTGTCAGGGACTAATTGTTCAGTTATTTATCCCTACAAAGATTGCAAGAACCACATGACAACTTATGATGACGAAATCATCAGATCACATCTGATTATGCGAGGATTTGTTCCAGACTATACAATATGGATTCATCATGGTGAAGTCATGGTTGTTGATGACAATGATGATGATCAAGAAGACGATGTCGAAGCCCAATACTTGTCCCAATTCTCAGACGCGTTTGAAGTACAAATGCAACATGAGTCAGCCAATGAACAAGCACGTGGTTATGATGCTGGTGGTATCGACAATAATGATGGTGATGTTGGTGGTGTCGACAATAATGATGGTGGAGCACATGAGGGGGATGCAGAAAAACTTTGACAACTTAGAGGAAATGCTTCGGGCCATTGGACCAGAAATACTACAATAGAAGAAGGGTTTAGAAAATCTAGAGAGGGTAAAAACAGCATCGAAGTAGACTGTGTATGGTGTTGAGAAGGGTTGTCCAACACACAGGACACTGCTCCGTTTTGTGCTTGAGCTACTCATCCTGAAGACTAAGTACGGCTGGTCGAACTGTAGTTTCGATGACCTTTTGCATCTTCTGTCATCTGTGCTGCTGCCGCCAAACTTAGTTCCCTCCAACACATACCATGCAAAGAAGGTTATAAATCCATTGACAATGGGTGTTGAAAAGATCCATGCATGCCCCAACCATTGTATCCTTTTTCGTGGCAAAACGTTCGAAGGTCTGGACAAATGTCCTCGTTATGGGGCAAGTCGGTACAAGGATAATGACCTTTACAGTGGCGAAGAAGCCTCCACCGGGAACAAGAGGAATAAGAAGGGTTCCAAAAAGGCGGTGCAAGAATCTCGACCTCCAGAGGACACCCCATTAGGCAACGATGAAAAGAAGAGAAAAATTCCTGCCTTGGTAATGTGGTACCTGCCAGTGATCGACCACTTGAGGCGTATCTTCCTGAACCCTAAGGAAGCCGTGCTCATGACATGGTGGGACGATGAGCACAAGGTCGATGACGATGTGATTGCACACCCGACCGAAGGTAGTCAGTGGAAGGACTTCGATACGAACAACCCGCTGTTCAGCTCGGACCCAAGGAATGTACGGTTCGCCTTGAGCACTGATGGAATGAATCCCTTCAATGAGAGGATGAGTGACCACAACACTTGGCCAGTGATCTTGACCATGTACAACATCCCGACGTGGTTGTGTCAGAAGAGAAAGTACCTTTTCCTCACTGTTCTTGTTTCTAGCCCTCAGCAACCAGGCTTTGATATGGACATGTTCCTCGATCCCGTGATGGAAGAATTCGAGAGACTATGGAGGTCTGGGGAGCTAATGTACGATGCGTTCTAAAAGGAGGCCTTCACATTAAGAGCAATAATATTTGTGACTATCAACGATCACCCCGCGTTGTTTGCCTTGTTTGGACAGTTCAAAGGAAAGATGGGATGCTTAGTCTGTCTGGATGATACTAAATGGGTGTTCCTAGATGGATCCAAGAAGGTTGTTTACATTAGGAATCGTCGCTTCTTAAAGGAAGGTCACAAGTACCATAGCAAACTATACTTAAAGTACTCTGGCGACATCCTAGATGATGAAGACCGGCCTCCGAAGAGACGTCATGATGGACAATATGTGTACCAGATGGTGAAAACATACGCGTCATCTATGGAAAGAAGAAAATGGATGGAACGACCAGAGATAGAAGCACGCCTCCTATCGAAGGCGTACCTTTTAAGAAAAAGTCAATCTTCTTTCAGTATCTTCCATATTGGCCACAATTGGAGGTCCCCCATGCCATTAATGCTATGCACATGCAGAAGAATGTCTTTGAGAGTCTCATCGCTACATTGATGGACATAGCCAAGTCAAAGGATGGTCTCAAAGCACGGAGGGACATGGAGCAGCTACATGTGATGCCAGAGCTTCACCCGGTACTTGAGACAAAAACTGGAAAATACACTCTACTCGCGGCTAGCTACAACCTAGACCTAGAAGAGAGGAGAGGTTTATGCACTTCTATGAAGGGGATCAAAGTCCCGACTGGGTTTTCGGCAAACCCGAAGAAGCTAGTGTCAATGAAGGACTTGCCATTTCCACACTGCAAGGCTCACGATTGTCATATGATGCTGACGGTGTTCCTACCAATCGCAATCAGGGCTATCAAGCCAGAGTTCTTGAAGATGGCTATCACCCGCATGTGCTACTTCTGGTTGAAGATCTCACAGAAGAAGATTAGCAAGACAGAGCTGAGTGACCTACATGAAGTGCCATTGGATACTAGCCTCCCCCAGAGGTTTATGGGCTTGTAGTGCCAATGGATTTTCTCTTAACCTATTACTGACTGTCATGTAAGTCTATGATCTATGATCACCACAGAGCGGCGGATGGCTCTATAAAGCAGCAACCCGCTAATTTGAGGGCACATGGGTTTCTACTACTACTACCGATTACTAATTTGTCTCCTTTGTCACCACAGAGCGGCGGATGGTCAGATTTGATTATATATATATCATGTACTGTGAATTTCATTATATATATATATGTTGTGCTGTGCTATGCTGTGAATTTGATTATTGTAATTTTTATTTTTTTGCTGAAAATTAACTGTAGGGACGGTTCTAGATTGAACCGTCCTTACAAATGGAAACAATAGGGGAGGTTGGAACACTAGCCGCCCTTACTAATGGCCACTATAAGGGCGGCTCCCGTTGAACTGCCCTTACAGTGGATTTCACTATAAGAGCGTTTAGACAGGGGCGGCTGGGCCAGCCGCCCTTACAGAGCATCACCAGCCACCCCTGTAGTACGCTGCTGTAGTAGTGCATCGTCCGTTCCTTCCTCCCTCTTAATACTACTCCTCATCTGTGTTTTTTTAACACACGGGCACACAAGAAGCTGTCATCAATTTCTTTGAAGATAGAAGAGTTTGCAAAACAGCCCCTAAGTAGGAAAAAAACCAGTACAAGACTAAAACAGGCTGAGATGTTGGAAGATCTGTTGGTTCTTTTCCTTCCAAATTTTAATTTCCCATAAAATTAGGAGGATGTGAGTTGTGACTGTGGATTCCTTTATTCTTGGGAGCGCCAAATAACGTCCACCTCAGCTCTCATAGACACTGTAGCACTCAGAGCCCATTTTAATTGTTTTAAGTCATGTTGAACAATCCAATTCGCCTCCTGGTCCAAATTATTGTCATGTACTATCTATGCTCGACGAAGACGTGATAAACAGAGTCGGAGTCAGAAATGCGAATTTTCCACTGTTAGGGGGCCAAGGTTACAAATTTTATCAAAATTTGATCCCCGGTTTTAAAATTTTCTCGATAAAGTTTACTAACTTGGGGTGGAATCTTTACTTGTACCCACAGTCTCCAAAATATCAACTATAGTTAGTGGTCAAAGATCCCAAGAACGGGACTGTAGGTAGTAGATGAGGCCATGTAGGGATAGGGATGGCAGTGGGGGCGGTTTCAGGGTGGAGCTCTACGGATTTTGGGTCTGGCGGGTTTGGGTTTGATATTTTCCGCATGGTTTTTTGGTTTGGGGACCCAAAACTTATCAGATTCGGTTTCGGGTTTTGGTTTCCACCCGCGGATATCCAATGGAGGTCCGGAATAGATCATTTTAAATAAAAAAACATGAGTTTTGTTAATAAATTGTTTATATAAGCTATTAAGTTTGTTCTAAGTTGAGTCATGAAATTGTGTGATGTTTATTGCCTCTTGGTTTGTGTGATGTTTATTGCCTCTTGGTTTATACATGTGAATATGTAATATATATATCATGCATTTGTTGCTAAAAATTCCTTATTGTTTTTTTATTGCCATATAGTGGCAGGTCTTGGGTTTCTGGGATCCATTGGATTTCGTTTCGGGTTTGGATTATCACCCAAAATAGTGTTTGGGTATTGAGTTCAGGTTTCGGGTTTAGGTCTGCAGAAACTCCATCCAATCCCGAATCCGCCCGGTTGCCATACCTATGTAGGGAGCGTTTTGATCTCTTGTTCAAACTTGCCTTGACAAGTAGGACAAGAAACTGGAATAGGAAAGGTGTTCGGTTTCTTTTACTATGCAAGCAAGGTTTTCTCTTGCTAATTTGAAAGAGCCAATCGGATTTATTATGTTACTAACAAATGTATCCATGCATTGCATGGAACCTAATACATCTTAGAATTAGACTCTATATCATAGTAGACGCTAGTTGTTCTGACTTATATGAGCATGGGTCAGGAATCTAGGTCACATACAGGACACGGAGGGCGTAAGGACAGTTTTAGATGTAAAAAGTGGGATAGAAGAAACACTTTGCTCTTTAATATTATTTGTACATAGATTTAATTTTTATATATTGAATTGTGGGAAATTTTTGCTGTTGTATATAAAAATGCTAAATGGATTTTATTGAATTGCTTGTAAACTGGAGATGGCCAAGCTCGCCGGCAGCCACTACCCTAGACCAGGAAAACACTGCAGGTTCAAACCCTCCTATCACTGCCAGAATTTGAAACAGGAAAAGGAAAGCAGCAATGATGTGTCTTTCCTATCATTGTTGGTTCAAAAAACTAGCAGCGATAACAAACTTCACTGCCGGTTCATATCCCCAACCGACAGTGTTTGATTTGAGCAACACTGCCAACTCATTACACTAGCCGGCAATGATATACCTATGATCACTGTCGGTTCTATACTTCAACCAATAGTGTTGATTTGAGCAACACTGCCGCCTCAGTAATTAGGCTGGCAGTGATATACCTATGATCACTGTCGGCTTGTTGGTTGACCTAGCAGTGATCTAATTTTTTACCATATTGTTATTTATTAATTTATTTTATTATTTTTGTGTGACACTTTTTTATTTCCTATTGTTACTAGACTCACATATCATAAATCCATCAAGATTTATGTTACGATAATGTATAAGTTACAATGAAAATGTATATATTACAATAGTATGTCAAACATGGATTTATCATAATCTTTCCTATATTCCTGGCCCATGCAAGGGAGAAAGATCCAACTTTACTCAAAACCTCCTCCGGGATGAAGGCTGCTAGCTCATCCTGTAATCCTCTAGTCTCGCAGTCTAACAACGTTCGGTGTTTAAGTTTCTTGTATTGAGGATGAAGCAAGATGATATTGAAATGCACAAGTGTTATACAAAACATTAGTGTGTTTTGTTGAATTAACCAATATACATGAAATGTGAAGCATGAACACAAATTTATTTCCTTCGCTTGTGCTCAAGTCGACGTACTAGTGCATTACACACATCATGTAGAACCCGCATTAGTTGTTGGCCATCGGCTATTCTAGGGTTTCCATTTGCATATAATCAACCTTGAATTGGTTTAGCCTATCCCCCTCTCTATTTTCCTTGACATTGTGTGACATTATAAAGTGTGAAAGGCGATGACATTAGAATGTGCTATGTGATTATAAAATTATGTTACTAGCTTCACTTACTTATTTAGCACTATAACTAGGTGCTTATCTTAGAAAGATCCCTTCTCTTTGATTGACTAGCACTAAGAAATCCGCGCTCTACATCACGTAGCAGCTGAGAAAGGCCATCGATCGTCATTCTCAATATCATTAGCTAACGTATTCCTACACACATTATCATTGGTAGCCACAGGTTGCGTGTTGACACCCGTTCCTCGTTAGTAACAGCCTCGGGGGGGAGGACATGACACCTATAGATATGCCCATGAAAGTGAAAGATAAGGTGAGCTCGTTCCTATGTTTGCACAACGACATAACTAAGAATTTGTTACTACCTAATATCTATATTTTAAATGTGCTTAGGAACATCATGGATGATGATAGAGAATGGATATGCCATGAACAAGACCAATCTCGAAGTGCAAGTCCATCAAAGTTGAACATTCGATTTGCCGGCAACACGACACTACCTTATTGGGAAGGACATAACTCCATCTGGAGTGAGTTTGAAGTCCATGAGCACTTGATGAAAAGCTTATTTCATAATCTATCTAATGGATCTGGTTTTACCTCAAGATCATGTCACTAATGCCTCCAAACCATTATGACAAGTTGACGTTGTTTCTGCCAAAAGCTGTACTGTCGTTGTGGGCTTGATATTCACCCTTGGAACCCTGGCCCAAGTTAGAGCATGCCCCAAGGAGATGGATAATACCTTAGAGATGAAAAAGGACATCCTCCTCCTTGGCCACCTCCTTAGAAGGCAAGCAAGGGCGACCAAGCCAAGTTGGAGGTCCAATACATGTCAAGTTCGAGTCCATCTCGGGCTCCAGGAGTAGTCGGTAGTAAAATGGACGCCCAAGTCACAAACGGATTCTGTTTTCAACTATTTACATAAGGATGGAAAGATAATTTGGTAATCCAACCAATGGAAGTGGTCCCACATCAAAATTCATTCAGAATCAATGGGAATCGTTGAAACAAGTTGACATCCAGAATCAGGACGCTATGTCGCCATCTTTTGTGTTGTTTGGGCCTTGTAACGTGTCGGGACTCCTTAGGGACATGAATATGGGTCCTTGGATACCCCTTAGGCTATATAATCAGTAGATGCCACCTTCATTAGGGTTTGGGTTTTGCTTTAAATCAATCTATCTTTAAACAGTCGTCGTTATTGGTTTGTGAAACCCTGAATTCGAGAGCTTAATCATACATCTGCAATTGTCACTTTACTTGAGTTGTATTTTATCTTGTTCTTGCTTGTGTTTGTAACACCCCAGGTATTAGCCACTTCCTAAGCAGTGGGTTTGAGCTTAAACATGACATGTTAGGTGGTAATCAAGAGCTCTAGTTCAAACTTGTAAGAGATTACAAAGGTGTTGAGATCAACTCTCTAAGAATGAGTCCCAACTTAAACTTGGACTATAACCTTTGCTTAAATGTTGACCCTTTTCAAATGTATACCTAAGTAATGTTGAATGTGCCCCTTGCATGTTCCTCACATCTATTTCCATCTATATTGATCACTAGGAAAGTTTCATGAAGTTTGAGTCAAAAAGTCACATGAAATGATAAGTTATATTTTTGCTTAAATTGCTTCATTAAGCAAATGGAAGCATGGGATGCCAAATAAACCTTGCAACCCTGCCCAAATGACTCTAATTGAATTCTACAACAAAAGTCATGAAAGGTTCATGTTGGTCAAGTGCCAAGAGAATACACCAATTGGCCTAAAACCCTAGTTTGAGCTTTATCAGGATACTGCTTTGACCAGAGTAAAGGAATGATTTCTATTCAAGATACAAGGTTTGACCTTAAATAAAAGTTGTAGTTTAGTTGGTGTGCTACAAACTTTGTTTTTGGATCAAGAGCCAAATCAGTTTGGAAGTTTGTAAAATAGAGGCTCAAAGATTCAATCTACTGCTGTTTTCATCACTTAAAATAATTCTAAGATTTGCAATGTCGATGTTGATTGGCATCTCACGTTCTTGGATTTTTGTTAAGCAACTTAAGTTGAGCCAAATATAAAAGTTGGAGTTTACATCTTGGTGAAGGTCTAGGAAAAAGTTACATTAAGTTTGACCAAGTTTGACCATGTAATTGGAGCTCCGATGGATAAAGGCCTAACCCTTGTTATTTTACTGACAGTGGCATCTTTAGAGTTCATTATATCCTCGTCCAGTGATCTAAAGGCCAAGAGCCCTTAATGAAATTTGAAGAGCATTCCATGATGAGCAACTTTGGTTTTTGGCCCAAAGTCCAATTCAGACCTGAGCTAGCCCAAAACAGTGTCCCACCTCCGGCGCGCACCACATGCTCAATGAAATGCCGTGTGGCCACGTGCATGAACGTCGTGCGCCCCCTCCTCTACCACATGCCTCACCTCTTTTGCCGACGCTGTTGTCTGATGTAGAGTGCCCGTGCCCTCTCTCGGCCTTCCCCACTCGCCCACGCCTCACTGCTGCTCGCAGAGTGCGCCGTCGCCATGGTCGGTTGCTGAGTAGAGCTCCTGCCACCACTGCTCATTGCCATCTCTGACTGCCCATCCTCGTGTCCGTCTACACCTGCCTCACCATGCTCCTCAGCCACCATGTAGGTGCCCTCGCCGACCACCTGCTCCCACAGCCAATTGCCGGTCGTAGCCGCATGGGCACGAACCATGGCCGCCACTGAGCACCCTACTACCTCCCTTAACCGCCTCCGAGCCAGTTGCGCGGTGAGCCAAGCTCATCACCGTCCTTGTGGACCCTTCCTCCACCACACGCCTCGTTCCGGAGTTGTCTCCACCGCCGAAGGCCACTGCTGCTATGGCCACACCGCCGCGACCTCGGGTGCGCACATGGCCAGGCCACCATAGTCCGCCCTAGGTCGAGCCGAAGCCTTGTGCAGGTGCACGTAGGCCCATGGATGCTGTGCCGCCACTTCACCACTGCTGAAGCTTTGTCGGTGCCCCTGTCCATCGGAGTCATCATCGGGCTACCGCCTGGACGCGTGGCCAGGGCACCACCGCAGGCCTTAGGCCGCACCGAGCCCCTCCACGTATGCACGCGGGCCCCTTGGCGCTCCACCGCCACTCCTCCTCTACCGTCGTCAACCACCTCGCTAGAGATCGGCTCCTCCCCGTCGATCCTCTACCACTACTACACTATTTTTAACCGAGGTAGGCAAAAGGTGTTAACTTAGGCGGGCAAGCCATCCGCCTCGGTGGGAAGGTTATGGTTAATGTGGCCTTAACCGAGGTGGTTTCTTGCCCACCTCGGTTAATTGATTAAAAAATAAAAAATAACTGAGCCCGCTAGTGAGCCCATTCCCGAGCCCACCGACGAGCTGGTTCCCATCCCACGGGGCTAAACCACCAGGAGGAGCCACCGCCGCCAGATCTACGCCATCGTGGAGGAGGGAGGGGAGGAGGCCGGGGCGCGCGCCCGATCTGTTGTCGGTGAGCTCCATCCCACCAGATCCGTCGTCGGAGGTGTCCTCCCTACCAGATCTGTGCCGCCGTGGAGGAGGGAGACGAGGAGGCCAGGGCGTAGCCAGATCCACCACCAGAGGCATCCTCCCTGCTAGATCTGTGCCACTAAGGAGGAGAGAGGGAGGGGAGGAGGCCGAGGCATGCGCTTGGAGAAGAGGAAGCACCGTCGCATCGCATAAGGCCAGATCTGCTGTGCCCACCTCTCGGAATCCCCTTCAACACCACGCTGCCCACGGGCCCATGCCTGACCATGCCGCCACCACTCCCACCACACGCGCCGGTGACTGCCATAGCCCCACGCGCGTGCCACCCCATCGGGGAGCCGCCTCGCTTGAGAGAGAGTGTGTGAGAGATAGAGGGAGAGGGAGTGATAGAGGGAGGGGCTCGACACTGGGAGTGGGCTGAGAGACAGAGGGAAAGGAAGTGAGACAATGGGCAGGTGAGGGAGTCGCTAGGAGTGGGAGTGGGCTGGTGAGGGAGAGAGAAGACCTAGGGTTTCTGAATATATAGTGTGACTACTTACCGGGTCGAGTGGGCTTTTTGGTGGGCTCGGTCAATATTAACCGAGGCGGGTCTTATAAGTGGCCAACCTTTGAAAATGGGGGTATTTTTGGAGGCAGACCACTTATAAGGCCCGCCAAGGTTAATAGATTTTTGGAGGCGGTTATTTTTTAACCGCCTCCGTAAATCAATTTTGCGAGGCGGTTGTTTGTAACCGCCTCGGTTAATAAAAAGTGACTGCCTCGGTTAATCCAAGGCATTAACCAACGCGGTTCAAAATCATGCCCGCCTCCGAGGGGGTTTTGAAAAGGTCGCGGTTCAGTTTTTTGTAGTAGTGTGCTCTCCTCTGTTTTGAATGAAGGGAAGGATGTCGCGCATGAATAGGAACAAGTCTAGGGGTTAAATGAAAAACCTAAGACTTAGATCAATAGTATTATTAGGATTAGTTTTCTTGATTAAATTAAAGTTTCTTGCAGGGTCCTAGGTGCAAATGTGTTTTTCCTTTTCCTTTTCTTTTATGCATTAATCAGCTGAATCTTTGAAAATCGATATCTCATGCTAGGGAGCTCCAAAAATAGTGAAACTATTTTTGTTAGCTTTGTGATAAAATGCTCTACATGATAGATCTATAAAATATGCTACTTCATGCATGTTTATGTGCTATGTAATTTATTCTTTAAAAAAGCTTTTAGAAATGCTTTTAAGTTAGACAGATGCATATCTTGAGCTATAGAACTCCAAAAATTGTGATTCTAGTTGTGTTAATCTTGTGATGACATGCTCTAGCTAAAAAAATATTAAACATGCTAGTTGTGTACTGTTTTTAAAATGTTTTGATTTAATCTTGTTAAATAGAAAATTTTAGCTTGTTTTGCTTGTTATATTTAGATCTAGAGTTGTGGTGCTTCAATTGTTATGAAATTTTTATGATTGACTAGTGAGATTATGTGTGTGTTGTGGTAAAAATCTCATGTGTATGGGATGCCATATGATTGAGTTATTGATTTAATTTTTTTTATGCTTGATAATTGGTTTTCAACGGTTTATAAATAATTTATATATGCAAAAATGTGAAATGTGGTTCCTTTGCCTTTGCATGATGATATTGTGGCCTGAGAAACCCTAACATGGCTATATGTTTATAGAAAATGATGATCTTTAGATTTATCTTACTCTCACATGATTTCTTGCAATAACAATTTATCTTTTTCATAATAATTAAATTATAAAACCTGAGCATGTGAAATTTGTGCAGTAGCCATGTTTTTATAACATCTACCACTCATAAAAATCTCAGCTCCAAATAAGATGTTTATCACATCACCTAAGTTTATTATATATGTGAATTATATATCTTTGGAGGATGCAAATTTGCTAGTAGATAAAGCTTGTAAACAAATGTGATGATGCTTTGAGTGCTTGGTTACTAAATAAAGTGTTCCTAAGTATGTTGGTGATAGTTGAAGCCATTAGAATACCTCATGTATATGTTCCTTGTTAGCAAACAAGTGAACACAACAAAGTGCTACTTTCTAAAAATGGTTGCATGTGTACTTTTTGTTGTGCAATCATTTTTGTGATAATAATGATGTTTCTATAGATGGGATGAATACCAAGTTGTAGCTAACTTCTATATCTTGCTTGTCCTAGAATTTCATGACCATAGGTCTGATAGTTTTGGAGTTATGCTCCTGGCAAGTTCATTGTCAGATTTTGCA